>OV651813.1:102953803-104191303 GCA_927349885.1 Psylliodes chrysocephalus
GTTTAAAACTTCATAAATGAATTAAGTTTTTTTCCGCCTTATACGAACCTTAGTAAAAACAGGCTCTTATATAACAAAACGAAAATGTATTTAACTGTTTCTACGACGGCTTACGGCCGCCCTTAAAATTTGGCCGCCTTTGTGCCTGCATAACCTGCACACCCCTTAAAAACAGGGTTGTGTCAATCTAAAGATGGTAAACTTTCTTCTTGGATAGCAAAGTGAATGTACAAAATATCCTTGTATCCTTGTTTTCACTGTCTTAGGCCCAATCGGATTAGTATTTTAGATTCTGAAAATTCGAAGCAGCAATTTTTCCTTCGGAATTCGTTGGAGGGGGTCTCTGGTAGTCTAAATTCAAAAAGTTGGGATTCCAAAGTTGTCGTTACCTCCGCCATCTTGATTTAAAGGGTTATTTTTTGTAACTTGAATAACTCATGTATTTTCAATTTTACACGGAAAATAGTTTTTACAAAAGTTATTTAAAATTAAATTTCCTACAATTCTGCTTTTTTTTGTACGATCGATTTTTTCGATTTATACCCGAAAAGAGAATAACTCGTTTATTTTCAATTTTACGAGAAAAATTGTTATAAACAAAGTTGTTTAAAATTAAATTTCCTACAATTCTGTTTTTTTTTTGTACGATCGATTTTTTTGTATTTATCCCTGAGAAGAGTGGGGGTAAACCTAAGTATTGTATTGTCACGTTTATTATTGATATTGTACCATTATTTTTTCTGTTTTTTTTTTGCTGATACCTGGAATTAAAAAGAAACGTGATAATACAATGATAAGAGTAAAATTTGAAATAAATGAGTTATTCAAGATACAAAAAATAACCCTTTAAATCAAGCTGGCGGAGGTAACGACAACTTTGGAATCCCAACTTTTTGAATTTAGACTACCACAGACCCCCTCCAACGAATTCCGAAGGAAAATTGCTGCTTCGAATTTTTCAGAATCTCAAGCCTGTTCTTCACCTAATCCGATTGGGCTATCTTTGGGATAGCAAACCTAAGGATTGGTACTGGGTTGACAGAAATTGGAATCAAGGAAAACAAAACATGATTAAATTACCTTTGGTTGCGAAAGAAAAAATCATATTTCTTCTCATGCATATGAAGTTTGTGATTTTGAAGCAATTTTCGAATGATTTAACTCCAGTTAGACTTTGTTTAGTTTACCTCACGCCAATGTTCGCTTCATCATTGTATACAATCCAAAGCATATGCTTTGTGTCATTCCTTATTCTAGAATATATTACAAATCTTAAAAAGTTTGGTTCTTCTAAGAGTTCATAGAATTCAATTAGATCCGTTTCTTCTCTTTGGAACCTATCTTGCAGATATTATTATTACAAACAAATTAGGGCTAAGGAATTAATGCTATTAAGCCCAAAATTACAAAGTTCAATAAATAAGTAATTAGCAAATAACATTATGCAATCCAAACTATAAAAATAAACTTTTAGTTTTCCTTAAAAAAGTCAACGAGTTTTTGAATACATTTACTGACTGTGCGCGAACAACACTCGAGGGTAAATTATTCCAAGTATAAAAAACTATTACAAAAAAAATCTTGTCGGGTACGTGTTTTAAAATTTTCTTTGCTCAACTTATACTCATGTCCACGTAGGTTCATCTGTATTCCGTGGGAGTATACTAGAGATGTTGGATGAAAAAGTACCATGAACAATTCTGTAAGTCACAATTAAATCACCTCTTAATCTTTTGTGGGCAAATGAACACAAACTAGCCATGTTAAGCCGTTCTTCATACGATGGTCTGATTCTGCCGAAAGGTATTCGAGTAGCGTAGCGTTAAACATTTTCCAATCTGTTTTGATCAGAAACCAGATCAGGACACCACGCAGGTCCGACATATTCCATCAACGGTCTAACGTAAGTTGTATAAAGTTTAGAAAATGTTTGAAAGATCACACGAGTGAAGGAATTTTTTAATAGGTAGAGCATTGAGTTCAAACGTTTACATACCGCTAATATGTGCTCTGAACACGTTAATGATTAGTTTACAATGAGTCCCAGGTCGTTAGAGAAGTTCACAGTCGCTAACGCATTACCGTTTAGATAATAGTTCACGCACGGGTTATTTTTTGCTATATGCAGGACGGCACATTTTTCCGTGTTTAAAGGAAGCAGCCAGGTGTCACACCAGTTAGAAATAATTTTTAATGTCTTTTTGTAGCTGGGTAGAATCTGTCATTCCATTGTTTTACAGGCAATTGGGACAATACTTATTGGATGATAGTTGGATGGATTGGGTTTGTCACCCTTTTTAAAAATAGGTGGCACCGAAACAATTTTTCATATTGAAATGTGTGAGATGTAAAGGAGGATGTCATAATAAGGGATAGAGGTAAAGCCTAATAAGATGAGCATTCTTTTGAAAGCATTACGGATAAATTGTCAATTCCATATGAGGAATTTGATTGAATTTTTTGGAGATTTTCATTAACAATTGCAGATGAGAAGTCGACATTACATAAAGATATTGCTGTTCGGGCATCGTGACTAACTGGGATGTCCTGTAGGTTCTAAATGGTTGGCCCAAGCTTCAGCTGTTTCTTGATGATTTCACATAAGATACCATCCGTTTTTTGAAAAAGCGGAACTGATACTTTGGAAGATAGAGGGCATCTTACGTGTTTAAATAGCTTCTTAGGGTTATCGCTACTAGTGATATGTTCTTCGTATTCTCTTCTTGCGTTATCAATAACATTGATAAAATCGTTGGCGAAACGTCGATGGTTAACAAAATCATTATGTCGTTTGGTTGTCTTAATTTTCTTCCACATAATTTTCTTATGTTTAATTAAAGTTAAAAGTTGTTCATTGATCCAGGGTTTTTATTTGTTTTGAGAACATTCTTTGTATGAAATAATGTCCACATATCTTCTACTAATACAGTACTTCTAAAAAGTGATTCCAATCAATTTCGGAGAGGACTCTCTTTACGTTATTAAAGTTTGTGACACTGTAGGTTAGGTCCCTATCGGGATTAGAGGTTTCTATGTTAAATTTCATAGTAAATATAATAACGCCATGGTCAGATTTCCCAATAGATGAGTGGACAGATGGAGAAATTAGAAGTTGGTCGTGTTAATATAAGGTCTAAAGTTGAAGGTTCTTGATTTAAGCAAAAGCGGGTAGGTTCGTATATAAGTTGTTCAAGATTGGAGTCTATAATAAAATTTATAAAGTGTGCGATACTTCAAGACCAGGAAACTTCTGGAAAGTTGAAATCCCCAACCACTACAAGAGAAGTACCTTAAAAGCGGTTGGTCGCTTTCTGGAGAAGTTTTCATTGGATAATGATATAAACATACCAGAGTGGTTGAAAAAGATTTGTATGATAGTATTAAAGAGATTAAATCTATAATAGGAATGTTGATATCTAAGGTGGTGACAGAGTAAGTTGAAGTGATGAATGACGCTAGGTAGATGCAGACCCCTCCACCAACATTATTTGCGCGGTCGCTTTTGTAAATTGTAAATGTTAAGAAGTGAGTCGGGAATAGACAATTTAAGCCAAGTTTTAGAAATTAGAATAATGCTATTTTTGCTGGCGATTTAAATATAGATTGCCTTGATACAGGAAGTACTTCATTTGTAACATTACAAAATATACTTAATAATTTTAATTTGAAACAAGTCGTAGATCAACCTACTCACATAACTTCTTGTTCGTGTACCCTACTAGATTTGATATTTTGTTCTCATGAGATTAATTGTGATAATATTTCCGTTACCGATTGTCCAAGTTTTACTAATCATCATCTTGTATCGTGTTCATTTGATATAAAAACGATTAAAGCTGTACCTAAAATGTACACCTACAGCGATTTCTTTCAATTTTCTAATGAAAATTTTATTCTAGACCGGTCTAATACAAACATTGAATATATCTACCAATTAAATACTGTCGATGACAAGGTTAATTATTTTACAAACACAACAGTGCAACTGTTTAATAAGCATGCTCCTTTAAAAACTATTAGTCACTAAAAATAAAGCTCCATGGCTTACTGCAAACTTAAAACTAATGATGTCCCTACGTGACAAAGCACTAAATAAATTTAAAAGAACTCAACAAGTAGCTCACTATAATTAGTGTAAAGACCTACGAAATTTAACCAACAAAACTATTAGATTAGAGAAAAAAGCTTATCTTGAATTTCAACTTCGAAATCAAAAGCGTAACAACATCTGGAAGGAATTAAAAAAACTTGATGTACACAGTAAACCAGTAACAGATATACCTGAGAATTTATGCAATGTTCAAGAAATTAATAAATACTTTATTAATATTACTAATTCTAATAAAGTACCAGATGATGATCTACTACAATTTTATCAAAACACTACAATTCAAAACGACGGAAATTTTTCATTCAGTCATATATCCGATGAGGAATGTTACAAACAAATGTTATCAATAAAAACACAAGCCGTGGGTGTGGACAAAATTAATATCAAGATATTATTATATTGTTGTCCTTTAATTATCCCTTACATAACTCATATATTTAATTTTATTCTAATAAACGCTTGTTTTCCTGACCTTTGGAAGAAATCATATGTCATTAATCTTCCCAAGAAATAATCTCCTGAGTCATATTCTGATCTACGACTCATAAGCGTTTTATGTTGCATATCCAAAGTATTTGAAAAAATTCTAAAACAAATTAGAAAATATTTATGCACTTATGATCTACTTCCTTTGGGTCAGTCTGGTTTTCGCAGTGGCTTCAGCTGTACCACAGCATTACTTAAAGTTACTGATGACATTCACAGAGCATGTGATAATAATCTGTTGACTATTTTAATTCTTCTTGAATACTCCAAAGCTTTTGACCTCATTAATCATTCACTTCTTTTGACTCTCTTGCACTTTTTTGGATTTACGTATAATTCTATTAATTTCTTCAAAAGTTATCTAAATAATAAAACAAAACTCGTCTGATTTTTCCTTTAATTATTCTGGTGTTCCACAGGGGTCAATACTAGGTCCAATTTTATTTGTCATGTATGCTTCTCAATTACCTTCTGCTCTTCGAAACTGTCAGATTCACACTTTTGCAGATGATACGCAGCTCTATTACTCTTTTGAAGAGAAAAATATTCAGGATGCTTGTAATAAGATTAATGATGACAGTTTGTCACTCGTTCATTTATCTGATAAGCGCTGTCTAAGCATAAATCCCTCTAAATCAATAGTTCAACTCTTTGGCCGACCCGTTGCAAGAAAACGTAACCTTAATAATGTAAATATTAGCTTAAATGGAGATCTCTTAATGCTGCATTCCTCTACAAAAAAACCTATGTATACATATTGACAACTCACTACGATTTTCAAACTCACTACGATTTTCATCCCATATATCAATCATTACAAAAAAGTCTTATTGCAGTTTAAAATTATTATACTCTAATAAGAGTTTACTTAATACTCACTGGTTTTATCACATGCAAACTACGGAGACGTAATTTATGGACCATCCTTATTAAACAGTGATAAAAAAGGTTGCAAAAAATTCAAAATTCATGTGTACGTCTTGTTTGTGGCTTGAACAGAAGAGATCGTGTTTCCGCTCATTTAAAAGAATTAGGCTGGCTTAATATGGCTGAGAGACGAGCATTAGCATGCTCGCTCTTCCAAAATATTTTAAATTCTGCAACACCTCCTTACTTATATAATAAAATATCTTTTCGATGTGATGTACATAATATAAATATACGGTTTAAATCCAAACTCACACCACCACTTCACAAAACTCATCTATTTCAGGGATCTTTCACTTATTACGTATCTTGGCTTCTTAATAGGTTACCCATGCATTATCTCAGTTTAAACAATATTAGGTTAAAAAATTATGTAAAACGAGATTTAATGAATGGTACACTCTTCGTTGTTAAATAATTTAAAATTTTTAAGTATTGGGTTTTGGTTGTTGGCTGTTTCTGGTATATAATAGAATATTCATTTTACGTTAATTAATATTATTATAATAGGTTACCCTTCTTACGGTTTATTAATATTATTTACTTATGTAAGTACTTTTTGGTATTTTTACTTTTTTTGAAATATTCTAGTTAGTTTAAGTTTTACCGGTTGAGTGGAAGAACATGTTCTAGTATTGCTACGGCATAATAGAAACTGAACTCTGCCTTTTGACTATAAATTCATTTTGTTCAAAATTATAAAGAATGTATAATTTGAGCCAATAAAAACATTATTATTATTATTATTATTATTATTATTATTATTATTATTATTATTATTATTATTATTATTATTATTATTATTATTATTATTATTATTATTATTATTATTATTATTATTATTATTATTATTATTATTATTATTATTATTATTATTATTATTATTATTATTATTATTATTATTATTATTATTATTATTATTATTATTATTATTATTATTATTATTATTATTATTATTATTATTATTATTATTATTATTATTATTATTATTATTATTATTATTATTATTATTATTATTATTATTATTATTATTATTATTATTATTATTATTATTATTATTATTATTATTATTATTATTATTATTATTATTATTATTATTATTATTATTATTATTATTATTATTATTATTATTATTATTATTATTATTATTATTATTATTATTATTATTATTATTATTATTATTATTATTATTATTATTATTATTATTATTATTATTATTATTATTATTATTATTATTATTATTATTATTATTATTATTATTATTATTATTATTATTATTATTATTATTATTATTATTATTATTATTATTATTATTATTATTATTATTATTATTATTATTATTATTATTATTATTATTATTATTATTATTATTATTATTATTATTATTGGTTGCGCGTGAAGGGCGCTGGTTACTTTTAAAGAAGTGAATTCAGAGGAAACCGTTTATTTTATATAATGGGTGACAAATATGTATCTTGAATTGACATTAATTCATAATTAACATTTTATTAAACTTATATCTATAGTAACATAGAAACAGTGGCGGCTCGTCGGCTCGTCCATCAACAAGCAAACTTAACATACTGCCGGCCTTGAAAGTCTTTAACTTTCAATTGAAAATACAGGCAGTGGACATATTCTGGAAATGGCTCTTTTAGTGACACCCTTTGCAGTCTTGACAATTGCAATTCGAGAGATGCCATCGGTTCCAAATTTAAGCTCCGTAACACGACCAAGACACCATTGTAATACAGGCATGTTGTCTTCTTTTATTACCACAAGTTGTCCTACTTGCAGGACTTGACCATTCTTGGTTTTCCATTTAGAGCGAGTTTGTAATTGACTGATATACTCCTTGCTACATCTATCCCAAAAATGTTGTTGCATTTTCTTTATGTGCTGATACAAACTCAGCCGATTATCAGGAATTCCCTTCAGGTCGGTCTCTGGGATAGCGTGGAGTGATCTCCCAATTAAAAAATGAGCTGGCGTCAAAGCTGAGAGGTCTGAAGGTTCGAAACAGAGTGGAGATAGGGGACGGGAATTTAATACAGATTCGATTTGTACCAAGAATGTGTAAAAATCTTCATAGGTTAATAAACATTCACCAACTACTCTACGTAAATGATGTTTGACATTGCGCACACCTGCTTCCCATAATCCCCCAAAATTTGGACTATTTACCGGAATAAAATGAAATTTAATGTTTAAGTTTGATACTGAACCACAAATAGTTTCAGAATTTTCTAATAAAAAGGTATAAAATTCAGTGAGTTCCCTATTAGCACCAACAAAATTTGTGCCGTTATCTGAGTACAAGCCAGAGGGGAATCCACGTCTAGCTATAAATCTATGTAGGCATTGAATAAAGGCATTAGTACTCAAGGAAGATACTATTTCTAAATGTACGGCTTTTGAACTAAAGCATACGAATAAACAAATCCAACATTTATAAGTTTTTGCACCTCTACCCTTTCGGTCCTTTAACAGAAACGGCCCAGCGTAATCAACACCGGATATTGTAAAAGGTAGATTTGGCGTTATTCTGGGTGTTGGTAAAGAACCCATAAGCGGTTGAATAGACCTCGCGTTTATTTTAGCGCATTTTACGCACTGGCGATAAATGAGTCTGGCTAAGTTATTACTACGTACAACCCAAAATTTCTCCTTTATATGTGCAGAGAGTAATTGTGGGCCTGGATGTAATAGTCTGGTATGTTCATAGATGAAAATTAATTTTGTTAAATGATGACTGGATAATAGTAAGATAGGATGTTTTTTGTCAAATGAATAAAATGAGTTTTGTAAACGTCCACCTACACGCAGTAAGTTGTTTTCATCTAAAAATGGATTTAAACTCAAAATTTTACTATCACGATTCAAAGATTTCTTCTGGTTTAGCCTATGTATCTCTACTGGAAACATTTGTGCTTGTGATAATTTGATAAGCCTATTAAAGGCGAAGTTTAACTCGTCAACTGTTAAGAAACCCGAAGTTCGTTGATTTTTTGAAATTTTACAGTTTTTTAGGAAACGTAAGATATATGCCATGCATCTTTTTATCCTGTTTAAATTTGAGAATCGTTCAAACGGAAAAAACTCAACTGGTGACAAATTTACCATGCACCTTTTAATTTCAGGTAAATCCGAAAATTCTAAATTCAAAACCGGCCAATTATCTTCGTTTAACCTCAACCACTTAGGCCCGTACCACCACAATTCTGAGGCGGTTATAATACTTGGGTTTAATCCTCGAGACAAAAGATCTGACAATCTTTTGTTAGTTTTTGAATTTCTGAAACTCGATTGTCTACAAAAGGTTTTAATGAATTGGATGGCAATCGGATCCATCCTAAAACGATTGTAGAATCGGACCAACAAAAAATATTATTTATTTTACAATTTATTGAGTTACAAATTTTATTTACTAACCTTGCTGAAATGGTAGCGCCTAAAAGCTCTAAACGGGGTATTGTCAATTTCTTTAATGGAGCAACTTTAGACTTTGCTATTAAGAGTTTGGTAACGACACAGTTGTTTCTATCAATCGTTTTTAAATACGCGCAAGCACCGTACGCTTGTTCACATGCATCGGAAAATACATGAAGTTCTAGTAGAAGTGGAGAGTTACAAATAACATGTCTTGGTATTGAGAGATTATTGAGAAAATGTAAATTATTCTGAAACTCAAACCACTGCTTTGCTACGTGAGAAGGGATATGGTCATCCCAACTAACTTTTATAGACCAAAGCTTCTGAATAAAGCATTTTGCTGTAATTATAATTGGGCTTAATAGTCCCAACGGATCATATATGGAAGCTATTCGAGATAATATGCTTCTTTTTGTTATAGATTTATCAAGACTAAAATCTTGAATTTTAAATTTTAAGGTATCTTCATGACTTACCCAAATTAAACCAAGAGTTTTTTGGGACACCACATTTTTATCAGGATGAAATTCTAGGATATCTTGCTTATTAGGCACGTCTAGAATTTGAGGAAAATTGGATCTCCATTTTCGGAGTTCAAATCCAGCATCGTTTAAAATTTTGTATATATTTTGACATATATGCGATGCATTTTCCGAAGAATCTGTACCCGTTAGAAGATCATCAACATACATGTCATGTTTTATTATTCTCGATATTTCAGGATGGGTTTGCTCGCATTCATTGCCTAATTCATAAAGGCTACGTATGGCTAGGAATGAAGCCGCAGTAGTGCCATATGTCACTGTATTTAATTTGAAGGACTTTAACTCTTCTTGAGGACTTTGTCTCCATACGATCTTTTGTAAGCATCTTTGATCGGGATTTACAAGCACACATCTGTACATCATTTTTATATCACTTGAAATTACTATGCTATGCATTCGAAATCTAAGTAAAATGCTTACAATATCATCCTGGATCGTTGGCCCTGTCATTTGTAATGAATTGAATGAAAACCCTGTAGTAGTTGGGGCTGACGCATTAAACACAACACGAAGTTTTGTAGTGATGCTTTCCTCTCTTAAAACACCGTGATGAGGCATGAAGTATTGAACAGCTTCAGCTTCATCTTTGTCTAATGACATATGCTGCAGATCTTCGTATTCCTTTAAAAAATTACAATAAAGTTCACGTAACTTCATATTTAATTGTAATCTTTTTTCTAATTGTAAAAATCGTTTTATAGCCAATGTTTTAGAATCGCCCAAAACACTGATATTTTCTTTTAGGGGAACGGTTACAATAAATTGACCTTTCTCATTACGCTTTACTGTGTTTTGAAAATGTTCTTCGCATAATTCCTCTTCCATTGAATTGGGTTTGGGATTAGGTTTTGGATGTGGTGCTTCTTCTACTTCCCAGAATTTTAACAACAAATCGTTAATATCTGTGTTTCTGTTCAAAAAGCAAAGGTTGTTATCTGAAATACTTAAAGATCCACCAATTATCCAACCTAATTTTGTGTTTTGCAGAATTGGAAAATTTTTACCTAGGTTTATTTGTTCGCATATTATTAAATCCCAAAACTTGTCCGCGCCGATTAAAAGATCAATTTTTGATGGTTTATCAAAATTAGAATCAGCTAATTCAATGTTTATTGGAATATTTAATATCTGTTTGTTTATTTTAGATTCAGGTAAATACCCTGTAATATTATCTATTATGAAGCAAGAAATTTCAAATTCGAAATCACTATACACGGATTTTAGTTTTAAATTACATTTGTAGTTTGAATATGATATAGATTTATTTAAACCAGATACTGCCAGATTTGTTTTGATTTTAGGAAAATTCAACATATTAAAAAAATATTTTGAAATGAAACTAGATTGTGAGCCACAATCCAGTAGAGCACGAGCAGTACAATTTGTGCCTTGTATTTGTATAAGTGCTGTAGACAAAATCGCATTCGTTTTAATTAAATTAGAATCTGTTGCTGCACAACAAATTGATGAAGAGGTTGAAGGATTTGACTTTGGGTCTGTTGACGAAATCAAATTTGTGTTTATTTCTTCTTTTGGATTATTTTTAGCTAACATGCCTCTGGAAGTTTGATCACAGTGAAGAACTGTGTTATGTTTTTCTTGGCAAACTCTGCATCCTCCTAATCTACATTCATTTGGGGTATGATTAGAGCGCAGGCAATTTGTACACAAATTTAATTTCTTAACCTTTTGAAATCGATCTTTAACATTCAAACATAACAAATCTGGGCAGTAACACAATAAATGGCTTTGCTTACACAAGATACAGTTTCCTTTGATTTGTTGGTTTTTAGTATATAACCTTTTCTCAGTTTCCCTACGTGAGTCTCGAGTATGGGTATCGCGATTTTTAAATTTTTTATCCTTTGAAAAATCATCCTCTACGTCCTCTAGCAACTCTGTCCTATTTCTAAGAAAGTCAAGGAAATTGTTAACTACGACTTTGTTTGGTAATCTTTTTTTATATTTTTTCCATTCTTTTTGGGAAAAATTATCTAATTTCTTATAACAAATATAGATCAAAAGAGAATTCCAATTATCTACCGATTCACCTAACTGTCTCAAACATTCTAAATTGTTTGTTATCGTATCTAAAAAATCTCCTATTTTTGTACTAGTAGATCTTTCTATTTGTTCGTACTCGCAAATTGCCTTTATATGATTTTGTATAAGTTTATCGCTATTATCGAATTTATCACAAATTGTGACCCATGCACTATCATAATAGTTTTCACCGAATTCAATGCTTTTTATACATTGCAAAGCCTTACCGGATAGAGACTGTCTCAAATAATGATACTTCTGTATTTTACTGATTTTTGAATTAATATGGATAAGAGATTTATATTTATCTCGGAATTCCATCCACTGACTGTATGTGCCATCGAACTGAGGCAAAGGGATAGAAGGTAATTGTACCTCATTGTCATTTAGTTTAACCGTTTTATTAGAATTTTCTTCCTCTATTTTTAATTTTGAAAAATTAATTTTGCCTTAGCAACTGTTTTATAATACTTTCCTTCTTTACTGTTTTTAATAATTTTTTGTTCTTCCACTAAATTTTTATCAGTTACTATTACAAAATCATCTATTTGATCTTGAATGTCTAAAAATTTTTCAAAATTACTGTCATAAGTTGACAAACGCGTTTCAATTTCAAACTTTATTAAGTATTTTTTATCGTTATCAAACGATTCAACATATATTAATTCCGTTTCTGTTATTTCAATGAAATTTTCGAACTGATTTAAGTTATCTATTATTTTTGTACGCTTTTTAATTAAATTTTCTAGTGCCATAATGACTGAATACCGTATGAACTGCAAATATTAGCAGACTATAATATTAAACCGTATAATTCTATAAATTAAGAATTTGAAAACCGTATGAATGTAGAAATAATGATTTCTATATTTTAACTGTATAAAGCCCTATCAATGTTTATGCAAAACGCATGAATGGACCTTTAACGCATTTTAAGTACAAATCGAATATTGTATGAATTTTCTTTAAATAATCTCACTCAGTCACCCTGGTGCTTCGCCTCTTCTATCTATGCTATTCACTCCTGGATTTTTCCGCCTGTTTTAATGCTCACACCTCGAAGGACCACTTGGTTGCGCGTGAAGGGCGCTGGTTACTTTTAAAGAAGTGAATTCAGAGGAAACCGTTTATTTTATATAATGGGTGACAAATATGTATCTTGAATTGACATTAATTCATAATTAACATTTTATTAAACTTATATCTATAGTAACATAGAAACAGTGGCGGCTCGTCGGCTCGTCCATCAACAAGCAAACTTAACAATTATTATTATTATTATTATTATTATTATTATTATTATTATTATTATTATTATTATTATTATTATTATTATTATTATTATTATTATTATTATTATTATTATTATTATTATTATTATTATTATTATTATTATTATTATTATTATTATTATTATTATTATTATTATTATTATTATTATTATTATTATTATTATTATTATTATTATTATTATTATTATTATTATTATTATTATTATTATTATTATTATTATTATTATTATTATTATTATTATTATTATTATTATTATTATTATTATTATTATTATTATTATTATTATTATTATTATTATTATTAGAATAATACTGAGAGAAAAATGTTGCACTGAGCATAAAAACTATTATAGAAGATAGGTACATTAATTTGGTAAATATTTATTAACCCTCTCAAAATTTTTAATTCTAATCTTCAGAGTTGAGGAGCCTAAATGTTTGCTAAAAAGACACACGCGACTTACTCTATGGTTGGGTTCACCACTCTTTCTTACCATTTTTTTTAATTTAGAGATAACGTGATTTATAAATTATATATTTTGAAAAATAGTTTGATGTTATTAACACGCAATTAAAAATTCATAAAATTTTAATAAAAGCAGTATACAGAGTTTACCAACTTTTTGACTTACCCTGTATAAAATAAAATACCCCTTAATTTTGAATAATTAAACGATTAAACTGAGGCAATTGCAGCGTAATATTAATTTGGAACATATTTAAATGTTTATTTAAATATCTAAATTCAATTTTGATAAATTTGTGACTCACCCTGTAATAAATAATAATTTACGTTATAGGTTATGCTGGAAATATTACTAGATATTACTAAAGTATTATTTTTAAAAAAAATCTGTAGTCAAAATGCTTCCTTAAGAATTGTGACGTTTTTAAAAATGTACAATTTTCGACTTTAACTTCCTGTATATCAAAAATTAGACAGTATGGAGTTAGAGTAATGGACACTATTGTTCAGAATGTCGAATACAACACTTCTATGACACTTTTAACTCGGGTACCATTTTCCATAAGAAAAGAGCGGGGTCATTTGGAAACAAAATGTAAATTATCTGAATTTATTGGTAACTACTTGTACATGTCACGAGGCACCTACGAACATTGCGTTCGGTCTGCCAAGTTCCTTTAACTCCTTTAATACTTTTAACTCCAAACGACCCTTTTAGCGTTAGGTTTAGTCCGATTAGTGACAGTTTAACACGCTTAAATGTCATTTAAAATTTGTCCCGCTCCAGCCCCTGACTGACCGAACTCGCCTGAAATATACAATTTTAAATTATTTCTCCGACCTCTTGTGGTGACGGAACGGCAACATTTTGCTAAAGCACTTTATAAAAAATGACAACTAAAAGTTTCCCATGGACCATTTAAAAAGTAACTTCTTTTATCTTTTGGCCTTCTTTATTTTAAACTTTTACGAGTTCTTTGTAAAATACCGTTGGGGTATAACTTCATCATTACTTATTATAATCCATAGAAAGGAAGGCGACAAGCAAGCTCATCGGGGCATGAAAAACTGACTGGATAAGTTTATTCTGCGTAACAGCGGATTACATATAGACGAGAGATGTAAAGAAAACTAGTTTGAAGTTTCCAAATAATGGTTTTCTGCGCTTTTAGAAATTTAAGCGGCAATGAAAAGGATGAACGGTTTGGCTGACAAGTTTAGCTTGTTAGAGAAATCCTTTGGTATGAAATAAGAATGATCCGAAGCAAATTGAGGACAGTGCGTTAGTCAACCTAATACTGCTGCAGAACTACTATTTATCATTTCCCAAAATAAACGAGATCATAGGAGATGGATATTTTGTAAAGAAAAACATCATTAATAACCAATTGATTTTGAAACGATTTCCATTTTTATTGTATTCTACTTATCTCCGCTGAAATCATCAATCATGACGTTTGACAGTTTAAACTAACGACCGAAATGTATTTCTCTTAAAAATGGAGTGTTGAGGCAAGGAGAACAGTTCTCCTATCTCTGATTACAAAAAGTGTCCCTCAAAGTATAAGACAAAGGTAGTAGACAGAATACACTAATGACTATCCGGGTGTATTTATATATTTGGTTATAGTTCAATTATAAATAGTCCAACAAGGGTTCAAGGAGACTAAAAGGCATGTCTTGACTATATTTTTATAAAAGTAAAAAACCTGTCGATGTTGGAACACGTTATACCTTTAATAATAAAAACTAACATTACAGATCATTATTCGAAGCCGTTACAGTTAATTCACAATCTTAATAATAACAAAAGGATGTCTAATCGTATACAACATATTAAACCACATATAAATTATGAAAAATTGAAAACCAATTTCACCAGATATCTTGAAATAATATCTCTGAATTCAGTGAACCTGACTCTGTAACAAAAAAATTAGTGGACATCATAACATCCCACATAAATCAGTGAACAAAAAACGTCAATTTATATAGAAAATATTCAAAAATTGCACCCTAGATAACTAATGAACTGCTCAGAATAATACATAATAAAAATAAACTACACAAAACAAGTAAAAAGGTATCCTAATAATGAAAATTTAAAAAGTGAATACAAAAATGTTAGAAATAATATAACAAATTTAATTAAAAAGTGTAAATATGCATACTATCAAAATCACAGCAAATTTGGAAAATTATTATTGATATATCAAACTGTAATAAAAAGAATCTTGTAATAAAATCAGTAAAGGATGAAGTGGGAAATTTACTAACAGATCCAACTCAAATAACCAATTTAATAAAATATTTGTAAAAATAGGAAAAACTCTAGCAAAACAAATTATACAGGACTCTCAGTATATTCTGTCAAAAACACGTCTCCCAAATAGTTTTGTGTTGTGTCCTACTGATGCAAAAGAAATAAGAAATATAATAAATAATTTTAAAACAAAAAAGCACCATGGATTTATGGAAATAAAAGTGATATTTTAAAAATCGTATCACCCTATATTGAAGAGCCTTTATCACATATTTTTAAGAAGGTGTTGCAAATAATGTAATAAATTACCATCCAATATCTTTTATATCTAGTTTTTCCAAGGTATTTGAAAAATTTTTGGAAACTCGCCTAAACTTATATACAATTTATTATCAAACAACCAATATGGTTTTAGAAAAAAGAAATCCACAGAAGATGCGATTTCGGCGTTAACACAAAAAATATATGCATTAGACGACAATAAACCTTGATTATGCTTGTTTCTTGATTTATTAAAGGCGTTTGACACGGTAAGCCATCACATTCTCCTGCAAACATTCGAAGATATTGGGATTAGAAGCACTTCATTAAATTTATTTACTACCTATTTAAATGAAAGAATGCAAACCGTAAGGATAGCCAATATCTACAGTAGTTTTATGCCCATTAAATATGGTATGCCCCAAGGCACTATCTTAGATCCGCTCCTATTCAGTTTGTATAATGAATCGACCATAAGTTCTTTTAAAATGAGTTCGGACAGCTGAGACTGTTACGGTTCGATTCCGACGTACATAACCTGTTACATACCGATCTTCTCTTGGATTAGTTACCCTAGGATGCCCAGTCCCACTTCTCCAGTCAACGCTGTTAGTTTCCTGGTACAAACAAACTATTCGGATAACTGAAGCGTAGGGAATCCCTAGTCTATCTGCGATTCGATGATTCGGCACACCCTCACCATACAAAGCCACTATTCTTGCTCTATTGAACACTGAAATTCTATAGCCAGGCATAGTTGCAAAGAAAAACTCAACAATCACTTAAACACGCAAAATCGATATGAACCACTTTTTAAACATTGGTACCTAAAATTGTGGGAAATTGTTTTTGTAAACATTTTTAGATGCGCATCAACGGTGAAATAGATAAAGATTAAATGTACAAAAAAGCTGCCATGATAAATATTTCGTTTTAATTTTTTAGAGGGGGTCCAAGAATTTTGGCGATGTGTGTATAAGAAGGACTTGACATTTCCCACTGACCAATTATATATTGAGGCAAAAATTTTTGATACTCGTCAATTCTATTATTTCAAAATTGTTTTTTGTTACCACATTAACAGGGCCGCCGAGAACCAGGCCGAACCCCGGGCCACGCGACAATTTTATACAAAAATTAGGCACTTTCATTTTATTTCTAAAAAAAAGTCTTCAAGCTAAAAATCTAAAAAGTACTCTTAGGTGATATCTTGTGTCGAACTTCTACAAAAATAAAAAAACGTCCTCACCAAACTGCCGAGCCCGCACTTGAGCCCGGGCCCCGGGAATTAGTCCCAGCTACCCCCCTTGTTGTCGGCTCTGCACATTAATAAGAAATTCGCTGTACCTTCACACGCTTACTACACACGGAACAAACAATTTCAAATAACACCCTACATGCAAAATTGAGCAGCGATCTTGTACATACATGAGTCCAAAATTGTTTAATACGATTTCACTAGAATTAAGAGCAATAACTTATTCGCATAAATTCAAAAAATATTTGAAATCATACCTACTATACTCTGTTTTTAAACTAGGAGGAGCGAATTGAAAAGACGCATTTACACAGGGAAAAGTAACTAGATTTGTTACTAAGAGCGAATTTCAAAATATAGTCGTGTTTAAAATTTATGAAATAATTATCTTTATCGGCCAATGAGCGGTTAAGAAACGAATAAATGTCATAGAAGTAATTTTTTAATTGGTCCCAGACAACTGTCGCAAATTTCACATTATTGTGATCTGAAATGTGTGTCTAAAACGAAGTGTCACTGTCAAATTAAAGTCAATATGGTTGTTGATTGATGTCAGAAATACTTTTTTCTTGCTTTTGAAATCGACTTTTTGAGAATAACTATAATCTTTTTAAAATGGATATTAAATATTTAAGAAAATTGTTAATGGAATATCCAGATGTAGCCAGGTTAGTATAAAATATAAAGATCTGTTTACATTTTTAAGGATATATTTGTTATAGGTATAAAAAGTAAAAGTTAATCAGTGGATCATACAGTAACTGGTATCTCTTCTATGATTAATGTGGATATTATGGCTTATTTAGTGTTAACCCATGGTTAATGCGCTAGAGGGCAAATAAAGGCATTCAAAAGTTTACAGGCCTATGAGTCAGAATTTGTTTTGAAAACTCGAACTAACATTTTCATAACACTACATGTCAACATAAATTTTTTAAAGTGAACTATTCATACATACCTATGTATTAATTCTAAGTATTTTTAAAATATTTTTTGTGAAAGTAATGTTAACTCATTGTGCCAAATTAAGATTATCCCTAAAGTAGTAGATGGTGTTTTAAATGTTATAACAATTTTGTAAATAGTTTTATTCTATTCTAATAAATAAAATTTGTTTGAATATTTAGTTACATTTTAATCATTTTGGTTAGAAATTCATCAATTTTTAGTTTTAAAAAATCAGTAATAAAATTATTTTTTCTAAAATACTTCGGAATTCGGTGCCTGTAAACATAACGGACACACGAATTTCGAAAATTTTTTTTAACTAAAAAATAGTACCAACTGTATATATGAAATACCAAAAAAAAAAATTGCGGGTTACGCATAAATAACAGAGAAATTTGAATTTTAACCTTCAGATTTTGGTGTTTCTAACCTAACATTTTTCAATTTTCGTGTAATGTGCATGGTTATCAAGAATTTCAATTTTTAACAAAACCCAGATTAATAATTGACAGAATCCAATAGGTATTTTTATGAATCGAATACTTACATGTTTGATTTTACTGTCTTTAATCTCATCTCACGTAATTATAGTTACTTATGAAAAATATTTGGTAACTATTGCGAAGACGCCCTTTTCTTAAAAATACAAATTTTTTTACGAAACTTACATTTTAGGCTTTAGGAAGGAGCGTATTTTTCAAATATACCACCGGAAACCCCATAATTTAACGTTTATAAAAATAAATTGCATTTAAAGGCTTACGAGGATCATTAACTGATCATTTATGTAAACTTATTCATTAGAATTTAGAATTATATCTGTCAATTCAAATATTTGCGGTATTGCCAAGTGTAATTAAAATCAACGAAAAAGAAATTACCCTATTTTTTAAATAGCATTTCCATACACTTTAAAAAGCATTTCTTTAATTTATTTTCAGTCACATCTGACAATTTATTTAAACATTTTGATTGAATTGTTGTGGTACATAATAAATAATATTACATCATCTATAAAGTAATAAACAAATACTTTTCAAAAATTTTTAAACATAATTTTATTATCACTTTATATTAGGCATTCCAAACAAAATGGCTACCCGTTTAAAATGACAGGCCACTGACAGGTTATAATAATATGGCAGCACTGTGGGCCTGTTGATTTGATAGGATCAATGTTATAGACAGTTATATAGATTGATCATCCATGTATTTCAAAATAAACATATGCTTATGCCTTAAAGTAAAAATGTAGGAAATTATACTTTTAATATATTCTAAGGTTGGAAATTGGTTTTAAAACACATTTTTCCTAAATCGATTCAAATTAATGGAGACTTGCCAGCACTGATCTGTATTATTTTACTGGATAGGATATAGCCCCCTAAAAAACGTTCCGAAAAATTGGCCGATTTGGGCAAATAATATGGCGGACCCAATGAACTGGAGTGGGGTAGAATGCTTGTCAATAGGCTTGACATGCGACTCTATGGGCAAATACAGGTTATTTTTCATCTCACTCTAGAGTATTTATAACAACCATTTTCTATTTCATTTTGTTATTGTCTGATCCACCAGCATGTGGATTGAACAATAACAAAGTGAAACAGAAAATGGTTATTATAAATACTCCCAAGTGAGATGAGAAATAAAAATGGCTGCGCCCATAGAGTCGCATATTGTTCTATTGATACAATATGCACATTAGCTTTCTACCCCACTCCAGTTCATTGGGCGGACCGGATGTTATTTAACGTAACCTCTATTTCCATTTGTCATTACATTTGTCATTTAATTGTGTCAACAAGCTACGATGAGATGTTTTTATTGTGGAAAACAAAGTAAAAAGAGTATGAAATAAACAATAAACGTTCATTCCTGAAGACACAATATGATTCACGTTTCCATTTTTATATTTTCTTTCATAAAAAATCAAATCATGGGTGAAATTTCCCGAAGGACATCGCCCGCAAAAGGAATAGAAGAAGAATAAGAAGAAAAACTAATCAAATTATAGGTTAGGTATGTCAAATTATCCCAAATTTCAGTTCTGTGAACCCACCATAATTTGCCCAAATCGGCCAGAATTTTTGCACTTCCGGTCTCCTTGGTGGAACGATTTTTTAGTATGTTAAATATAGCCTATATCCTATCCAGTAAAATAATACAGATCAGTGCTTGCCAGGCAATATGGCCGCTGGCAAAAAACACGCTTTGAGCAATCTATATAACTATATATGTATCATCGACTCCGTCAATGACAACAGGCCCACAGGATTGCCATATTAGCGCGAATTTCGAAACGTCGGCCGGGCGCGCTCGCTTCGCTCGCTTGCTTCTGTGGTAGTTAAGAAGTGGGTAGGACGAACGATTCGTGCTCTTATGGTACAGGTGCAAAAAGGGCGCGCCCGGCCGACGTTTCGAAATTCGCGCGAATTTCGAAACGTCGGCCGGGCGCGCTCGCTTCGCTCGCTTGCTTCTGTGGTAGTTAAGAAGTGGGTAGGATGAACGATTCGTGCTTTTATGGTACAGGTGCAAAAAGGGCGCGCCCGGCCGACGTTTCGAAATTCGCGCGAATTTCGAAACGTCGGCCGGGCGCGCTCGCTTCGCTCGCTTGCTTCTGTGGTAGTTAAAAAGTGGGTAGGACGAACGATTCGTGCTCTTATGGTACAGGTGCAAAAAGGGCGCGCCCGGCCGACGTTTCGAAATTCGCGCGAATTTCGAAACGACGGCCGGGCGCGCTCGCTTCGCTCGCTTGCTTCTGTGGTAGTTAAGAAGTTGGTAGGACGAACGATTCGTGCTCTTATGGTACAGGTGCAAAAAGGGCGCTCCCGGCCGACGTTTCGAAATTCGCGCGAATTTCGAAACGTCGGCCGGGCGCGCTCGCTTCTGTAGTAGTTAGAAAGTGGGTAGGACGAGCGATTCGTCCTCTTATGGTACAGGTGCAAAAAGGGCGCGCCCGGCCGACGTTTCGAAATGTCGGCCGGGTGCGTTCGCTTCGCTCGCTTGCTTCTGTAGTAGTTAGGAAGTGGGTAGGACGAGCGATTCGTGCTCTTATGATACAGGTGCAAAAAGGGCGCGCCCGGCCGACGTTTCGAAATTCGCGCGAATTTCGAAACGTCGGCCGGGCGCGCTCGCTTGCTTTTTAGTAGTTAGAAAGTGGGTAGAACGAGCGATTCGTGCTCTTATGATACAGGTGCAAAAAGGGCGCTCGCTTCGCTCGCGTGCTCCTTTAGTGGTTAGCAGGTGCTACCAGCGAAGCGTGCTCTTACGGTGTAGGTGTAAAAAGGGCATTTGCGAATTTCGAAACAATAACCAAACACGATCGCTTCTAAGATAGTTAGGACGTAGGAGGGCGAGCGTGCTTTTATGGCGTAGGTGTGTCAATGAACTTTTTAATTTTTTTGAATTATGATAGGTTTACAAAAAGTATTTTGGATAAAAAATGTATAAAATAAATCAAAGTTTAGATATGGCAATCCTGTGGGCCTGTTGTCATTGACGGAGTCGATGATACATATATAGTTATATAGATTGCTCAAAGCGTGTTTTTTGCGAGCGGCCATATTGCCTGGCAAGCACTGATCTGTATTATTTTACTGGATAGGATATAGGCTATATTTAATATACTAAAAAATCGTTCCACCAAGGAGACCGGAAGTGCAAAAATTCTGGCCGATTTGGGCAAATTATGGTGGGTTCACAGAACTGAAATTTGGGATAATTTGACATACCTCACCTATAATTTGATTAGTTTTTCTTCTTATTCTTCTTCTATTCCTTTTGCGGGCGATGTCCTTCGGGAAATTTCACCCATGATTTGATTTTTTATGAAAGAAAATATAAAAATGGAAACGTGAATCATATTGTGTCTTCAGGAATGAACGTTTATTGTTTATTTCATACTCTTTTTACTTTGTTTTCCACAATAAAAACATCTCATCGTAGCTTGTTGACACAATTAAATGACAAATGTAATGACAAATGGAAATAGAGGTTACATTAAATAACATCCGGTCCGCCATATTATTTGCCCAAATCGGCCAATTTTTCGGAACGTTTGTTAGGGGGCTATATCCTATCCAGTAAAATAATACAGATCAGTGCTGGCAAGTCTCGATTAATTTGAATCGATTTAGGAAAAATGTGTTTTAAAACCAATTTCCAACCTTAGAATATATTAAAAGTATAATTTCCTACATTTTTACTTTAAGGCATAAGCATATGTTTATTTTGAAATACATGGATGATCAATCTATATAACTGTCTATAACATTGATCCTATCAAATCAACAGGCCCACAGTGCTGCCATATTATTATAACCTGTCAGTGGCCTGTCATTTTAAACGGGTAGCCATTTTGTTTGGAATGCCTAATATAAAGTGATAATAAAATTATGTTTAAAAATTTTTGAAAAGTACTTGTTTATTACTTTATAGATGATGTAATATTATTTATTATGTACCACAACAATTCAATCAAAATGGTTAAATAAATTGTCAGATGTGACTGAAAATAAATTAAAGAAATGCTTTTTAAAGTGTATGGAAATGCTATTTAAAAAATAGGGTAATTTCTTTTTCGTTGATTTTAATTACACTTGGCAACACCGCAAATATTTGAATTGACAGATATAATTCTAAATTCTAATGAATAAGTTTACATAAATGATCAGTTAATGATCCTCGTAAGCCTTTAAATGCAATTTATTTTTATAAACGTTAAATTATGGGGTTTCCGGTGGTATATTTGAAAAATACGCTCCTTCCTAAAGCCTAAAATGTAAGTTTCGTAAAAAAATTTGTATTTTTAAGAAAAGGGCGTCTTCGCAATAGTTACCAAATATTTTTCATAAGTAACTATAATTACGTGAGATGAGATTAAAGACAGTAAAATCAAACATGTAAGTATTCGATTCATAAAAATACCTATTGGATTCTGTCAATTATTAATCTGTGTTTTGTTAAAAATTGAAATTCTTGATAACCATGCACATACATTACACGAAAATTGAAAAAATGTTAGGTTAGAAACACCAAAATCTGAAGGTTAAAATTCAAATTTCTCTGTTATTTATGCGTAACCCGCAATTTTTTTTTTGTTATTTCATATATACAGTTAGTACTATTTTTTAGTTAAAAAATTTTTTCGAAATTCGTGTGTCCGTTATGTTTACAGGCACCCGGAATTCATCTCTTCATGGTAATCTCCCATCTTTTTACCTTCAAAAACCAACAAGGCATTTTCTACAAAACCTTCAGAATCAGCATGTAAAATAATAAGGTGTCTTCCCTTTCTTGTAAGGCTTTTCAGGAATTGCTACCTTTATTAGTACTCAGTGTAGAAGGATCCATAATTGTAGAATTTCAATACAATTGCTTACTGAAGAACTATTATTTACGAAATAAAGTAAAAAACTAAGTAATGGATGAGATATCAAATTATAAAATGTCAGAACTGTCAACAATATCAAATATTAGCTGATGTTCATGCTAAAAAGTAATGTGTGAAACTGACTGTAATCTGACCAATCAGAAGACTACAGAATTGCCAACTTAAATTCAAATCGCTCCTCTTAGTTTAAAAATAGAGTATAGAACAAACTCGGCAGTCAATAATTTGTATAGTTGATAATTCCTAGATCCCAGCGTTCTCTATTTGTATATACTAAATCATTCACTTTCTGAGCTTTATTTACTTCTATTTTTTTTGTATTTATCTAAAATTATTGTATCTTTATTTGTATATATATATTGACTTATACTAACACTTTCTGATCTTTGTAATTTTATTATGTATTATTTTTTTTTTGTATTTGTGTTCATTTATTGTAAGTTTTTCTATTTTATTGTTTTTGTGATTGTTATTGTATCAAAACAAATGAAAAATTCACTTATCGATTTATTTTCATTTATTTATGCCTATCTCAAGATTGTATTATTATATTTTGTAAATTAGTGTAAATAAATTCATTATTATTATTATTATATTATTATATCAGGCCATAGTAAAGGTCTGGAGTATTTTTTACTAACGACAAACATTAGGTTTTATTATTATTATTATTATATTTTTAAATTAGTATTACACATGTATAAATTTATTCATTTATAAATTAAAGTTGTATCTGCGTAAAAACCTTCTCTTTATCTACTCGCTTCTCACCTTTCGTCTTCTTGCCGCAGACCTACAAATAGAGCGTATTGATTCTCGAATTAATCTTGACATCGTGAGTATTATATTTTATCAATGAATGGTTATATCTCTGTTATCTCTGATTTAAACATATTCAAATGAGCCTCCTAAAGGAATTTTCGAAATTCCGAAATACATCTTTATATTTTTTTTACATACACAAAGAGTATCATGCATGAATAAGTACGAAAATATTTTATGTTTTCGACATCAAAAAGGCTTTCAAGTCCGTCACAAAGAGGGATATGAAATAAAATAACCTAAAAGTTACAGGTTACAGGTTGACAAAGGAAAACGTGAAAATTTGTATATTTAAAACGTGGACGCATTATGTTGATGTGGACACATTGTAAATATCGAGTTATATATGTATTTCGTATTCATCGTGTACTCGTTCCTTTAACAACTTCACTTTTAAAGAAATATCTTTAGTTAAACAATTCCATCTTCGTTATACTTTTGTTGATTTTCAAAATTTACCAACATTTTCTTCACTATCTGTATTGATAATATACAGGGTGATTCATTAAAAAATTCGAATAAGTTAGGGGTAAATCGAGTACAACGCGGTGGTTACAAGTAACTTCAATTTAGTGAGTCTCTAATTGTTTATAACTATGATAAGCATTTTTTGACAGATACTTCAATTACTTTCTTTATAATCTACTCTGTACTGTATAGTTAACATAAGAACAATATATATCATTATTCTGTATTCTGTAGTTTGCATTACCTAATTTAATAATCTCACATAAAATAAAAATCATGTTTCAATTACATAAAAAATAAACTAAAATCAAAACCAACCCTGGTAAATGCAGTTTAACATATTTTTAAATATAAAAAACCTTCCGCTTGGTAACAAAAATACTTAACACCTGCCAGCAGTTGGGAACCCAGGGGAGATACAGATCTCACTTTGTGGAAAATTCCGATTCAATAAATATAATCTTCGACTCACTTCCACTTACAGAACTAATTTAATCGTACCCGCATAAGACCGTTTAAAATAATTTGTTACAAAAAAATGTACACACTTATTCAATAGTTGTAAGACATCCCTCTATCTCTTTCCACGCCAACCATGATCAAAGCACGCCATTTTCTCTAAACCAATATCAAAACGGTGTCAAAACAACATTTTTCAAACCAATCACAAGACAGTGAAACCGATATACTCCTAATACGACGTAACCAGTGGCGGCTTGTGAAGGGGTTCACAGTGACAGAATATTGATATCAGTACAGATGTATGAAAAAAGTTTCAGTGTTTTAGAAAGTTTATAATATACCTTTCTAAAACACTGACAGTTTTTTACCTATATCTGTACCGGGATCTACATTCTGCTTCTGTGAACCCCCAAAATTTTGGTAACGAGCCGCCCCTGGACGTAACTATACATTTTTTCAGGGAGAACCACTCGAGTCTTCGCGCAAACAGTGGCGTTTTTAACATTAAACTAACTTAGAAAGATGTTTTAAACCAGCGTGTTTAAACTCAATTACAACATGTAAAAGTATTACTTAAATATTATGTGGTTCTAACATAAAAAGTATATAAAGTTAAAATAAACCAGTTAACAGAAGACATAATTCCAATTTCTACATTCCATGACAATTTATCTATCAACTTATCAACAAGATTTCTACAAGATTCTTCATATAGTACACGACTCTAGCCTTAAACAGCGAAAATTTAAGTGAAAACATCGTCGTCTTACGATAATACAGGTTAATTATAAGATTAATCGACTTACCTGTAGGGATGATTAATCTTAATTATTCGAGCGTCGTAGTCCTTCTATGATAGTTGATAGATACACTTTATTGTGGATCGCGCGCAATGATTTTAAAGCCAAAAAACTGCTATACGGTACCCACATCGGCCTGGCGATAAACCCATGTACATGGCTCAGTTTCATTTTTGCTAAACTGCACCAACTGCATCTGGGGCATAGGGCAGGGTGGGCACTATCATAGAAGGACTACGACGCTCGAATAATTAAGATTAATCATCCCTACAGGTAAGTCGATTAATCTTATAATTATTCATCGCGTCTTCGTCCTTCTATGATAGTTGATAGATGTTTAAAGAACCAAATTTGGGTACAGTTTACCAATAAGTCTATATTTGAGAGTGCAAAATAATGTTCTTTGTAGGTACCTACTCGTATATACAAAATTAAAAAAATTTAGGGACAAAAATTTATAATTTTATTATATAATTTTACTATACAATTTCATTATATAATTTTATTATATAATTTTAATATATAATTTTATTATATAATTTCATTATATAATTTTATTATATAATTTTATTATATAATTTTATTATATAAGTCTATTATGTTTTAGTAATTTAAGGAACACAATGATTATAAATAGTTTCTGGAAAATACTTTAATAATTTTATAACAAATTGGAAAAAAATATAATTTTGATACATTAAATAATTATCCAAATAGAAATTATCTGGTAGTTATTTCTTTCTACACTTAAGAATACATCTTGCAAAACTACCTTTTTTCTGAATAGTTGGCCTAATATAAAGGGTATTAAAACTTTTTTAGTCCAGCCTGCAGACTTTAATAATAAATCTATATTTAGGCCTGCTCGAAAAACGAATGATGTCGCCGCGTGCTTGACTGAATGACTACTAAATATCTTTGTGTTAATCCCACTTTTACCTAATATTTATTTTATCAATCTGCTAAGAGTTTAAATTGAAGCTAGATGATAAGGTTTCTGGTAAGTATAATTTAATGAATCATCTGTTCTAAATCCTTTTGTAACCTTAATATAATGGTCTGTAAGAGATGCCACATAGAGGTTTGGATTTTCATTAAAAAACAGAAAGATAAGAACGGGTTGTGAACGGTTCAATCCAAATGTTTTTATTATTGTTGATATTTTTATTTCTAACCTATCCTGAAATTGCAATATGTTTTTTTTTTTTAATTCAATCTTTGATAAAGTTTGCATACGATGGGCTGAGGTGAGAGCTAATAACAGTCAACGTATGGGTTAATTCTTTGAGGGATAGTGATTCTAATAGAATAATTTTTTTTTTTTTTTTTTTAATATAAGCCCTTTTAAAAAACCGTTTTATTATCTTTTCATCATTTGTTCCAAAATCAATAAGGTCAGGAACAAAGTGTAAAATAAGATAAACCCTCATCTAGCATTTTCCGCAAAAAAAAACCTAAAATATCTAAAAAATAATTGTAGGGATTGTATTACTTTTTTAAACAAAAATGCCACCACTTCTTATACGCAGTTGCATACTGTTTTAATGATTTTTCTGAGATGGATGCTAACATTATGGGAACAGCAGAGTCCGGAATCTTTTTGGTTCTCATCGCCTCCCAGACAATTTCCCTGCCACCAGGAAATGGGACCTGTTAAGCGAATGTGGATTTCTGAAAGAGGAAATCAGTAAATTTTTGTTTGTTTTAAAAATTAATGGTTTCTCTATTAATAGTTGAACAAATGTCGGATACCACGGTTGTGAAGGCCAATAGGATAAAACAAGAATACCAGTAGCCTTTTTTTCCTGAATGTTTTGTAAGATTCGGCCTGTTAATGTAAATGGTGAAAATACATTAAAATAATATATTTTCCATTCAATAGTGAACGAACGCATCCACTGCTAGACTGTGTTGATTGGGGTACCACGACACATATCTTGAGCATTTTGCGATTTTGTTAGATGCAAAAAGATTAATGGATGGTTCTCCATAATTTTCTTTTATTTTTTGAAAATAGTTAGATCCTAACTCAAATTCAGTATTTTCAAATTTTGTTTTTGATAAAATATCTACTTTTAAATTTTTTAAAGTATTGGTTTAAGAAGCAAACGCATAAATGTTTCTAAACTTTCACCAAAGCCAAATATCCCGGGCAATTTTATTAACTTTTCTATATTTTATACTTCCCATTCTATTTATACAGGCTACAGCAGTTATGTTATCAATGCGTAATAATATGTTACAATTTTTATAATTTGTAGTGAGAGACTGCAACCCATTAGGGGCTGCTGACAATTCCAAATAATTTATGTGTTCAGTTCTTTCTTCAACACTCTAAAACTCCTTTTCCTCTAAATTATCTGTGTTTGCTCCCCATCCTGTTTTTGAAGAGTCTGAATAAATTTCTAGACAGTAAGATTTTTTAATAAAGTTCCTACCAAATAAAGCTAAATTCTCAAGCCACCAACAAAATTCATTTTTTAAACTTGTGGAAATTTGCATCTTTTTGTTAAAATCTTGTTTTTATAGATTTAGATTTCTTTGTTTTACTGTATCAAAGGTTTTGTATAAAGCAAATCATATTTAAAGACAAGGGCCATTGATACTAATTTCCCAACAACGGATGCAAATTCTCTAATTCTACAAACCTCTCGATGTCTAAATTTTTCCAATACATTTCTGTAATTTCTATTTTTCTATTTGGTAATTTAATCTCCATTAAACTAGAATTAAATGTAAAACCTAGAAAACCTTTCTCTTGTTGGTGTAGCAATACACTTTTCTTGTAATTTATTACAAAGCCTTAAAATTCTAACAAATCCCTGGTCATTTCCAAAAAAAATTTTCCATTCGCTGTAATCTCTGCCTATAAGCAATATGTAATCAAGGTATATAACTAATTTTACTCCACGTTCTCTTAAATATTTAACAACGGATTTTAATAATTTCGTAAATATATATGGTGCTATGTTTAAGCCAAATGCAACACAATTAAATTGGTATAGAGTATTTTGAAACATAAATCTAAAATATATATATTTTTTTTATAATTGTTATCTAAAGCCAAAAGAAAATAGGCTTCTTTAAGGTCTAGCTTTGCAAAATATGAATTTTTTGATATTAAACTAGCCGCAGCTATGTAGTCTTCTAGTTTAAAATGTTTTGTAGGAATAAACTGTTTAATAATTTTAAATTTAGTATAAAACGAAAATGTCTTATCGAGTTTTTTAATTAGAAAACATGATGATAGAAATTGATCCTCTATATATTTGCATTTATCACCCTTTTTATTAACAATTTATGTATGTCCTGCTTAAATATTGGAATTTTCGTAGGAGGTATTCTAGGTATAAGATTACCTGTATGTTTATTTTGTTTTTGTATATGAGAAAATAGTAATATAATACCTCTCAGCCATTAAAAAGCATTTTTGAAGTCTGGTAGTTTGCACGATCTGGTTTCAAAATATTTTAATCTTCTTGCTATTATATTTACCTTTATTTTCGGATTTTGGAGCGCCTGAACTTCCGATACTTTTGATAATGGTTGTAGTGTTCCCTACGGTAACCCTGATTTGCGGTTTTCCTTGGGTATTGGTTCTTTGCTGACGACTGATCCCTTTCTTTCATTCTCTTTTTGTACTGTGAACGCTTGAAGTTTAAATGCTGAGTTCCTAAAGATTAGTAAAAAAAGTAATCATTTTTTGAAAAGGGAAATTTATTGACCAGATCTTTCCGATTTTCTTCCTCTTTGAGGTAGTTGGACCACCAAATTACCAATTCTTCATGTAGTTCCGCTCCCATACTATTAATTGTCTTTGGATTTTCTCTGAGAAAATTGAGAACTGAATGATTTGTGTCTAAACTAGCAAAATCATGGTCTGAGGATGGATCTGGATCTGTTAAATAAAACAAAACCCTTTATAATAAACAACGCAAACAATAATGTAAATATTTGAATATTTTAGTCAATTCAATTATTTGCAGACAATAATCTGCAGGTTTCTGTTATCAAAACAACCACACCCTAATTAATTACGTGGCATTACTCTGCAGACAATAATCTGCGGGCTTCTGTGATCAAAACAACCAAACCCTTAATTAATTTCGTGGCATTACTGTGCAGACAATAATCTGCGGGCTTCTGTGATCAAAACAACCACACCCTTAATTAATTTCTTGGCATTACTTTACAGACAATAATCTGCGGGCTTCTATGATCAAAACAACCACACCCTTAATTCATTTCTTGGCATTACTCTACAGACAATAATCTGCGGGCCTTTTGTAGTCAAAAAACTATACCCATGCCTCTATATTATATTTTATCGGTTTTATAAAAAGAACGCAAAAAAGGTACAAAAAATTATTATTTTTATAACTAACCTTCAGATTTTGTGTTTTCCGAGACAGAACTACTTATTACTCTTTCCAAACGAACCATTTTCTTCTTTAATTCCTTAATATCTTCCAAAGCTTTTCTTTTTTCTTTTGATCTTGGCATTTTTTAAAACGATTTTTGCACAATCTTAAATATCATAACACACGCGAAGCGCAATAAAATGAAACTGAGCCATGTACATGGGTTTATCGCCAGGCCGATGTGGGTACCGTATAGCAGTTTTTTGGCTTTAAAATCATTGCGCGCGATCCACAATAAAGTGTATCTATCAACTATCATAGAAGGACGAAGACGCGATGAATAATTCCATTTTGCTCATTTTTTCAACTATTCATAACTTATGAACCACGATGTATATTTTTTATATTCACTATATTATTTATCCTGCCAAAGAGCGAGTAATAATATAAGAGCATCACCAGGAAAGGAGCAGTCAAATTAAAGAAAATGGTCGTCTATGTTAGATGACATCAGCCACACAACAGGGAGATATTGAAAAAAATTGAGTTCCAAATGGAATGGAGGATTGTAAAGAATGGAGGGTTTGGTAAATTAAAAAATATTTGCATGCATTAATTTAAAATTTTGAAATATTACCATATTAATAATACTTTCATGTCAGGTATTTAATGTGCCATAGGAAGTGATAAGATAAAGTAAAGGCGATAAGGTGAATGTTATTAACAATATACCCAATAATAATGCAACTAATTAATTAATTATTATTATTATGACACTATTTCAATATTTTAAATTAACCTATATTCATTAATTTACCAAACCCTTTGATCCTCCACTTCTTGACACCCTCTATTTTTTGCCATTTTTCGACCCTCCATATTTTAATCTCATCTCTTGTATGTCATTTGTTCGCCTTCAGTGGTCAGTCTCCAGAGGGTCGGTCTTTCAACGTCTCCCCGTTGAGTGTCTGACATCATTTAACGTAAACGGTCAGGGAGATATCAAGTAACATTCTTCTTCTTTTTCATGATTTTGGCAGATCATTTTCTGGTCTGAGGCTATTACTTTATTACTATATACTATTCATTTATAGCGTAATAGGTAAATCAGAATTTTGAAAATTTGTTTGCAAATTTTAAAAGAGCAAAAATATTGAGTTATGCTAAATGTATTTAGTAGTTCTGCTTACAGTTTTGTTACTTAATAATTTAAGTTTCAGTTGCAATCAATTTCATCCAAACTTTCAGTCTTTTAATTTGTGGGTCAAACTCAAAATTATGATAATATTAGTTAAATAAATTAAAGGATAAACAAATAATTAAAAAAAAACAATAACACCCACCTAAAAACAAAACATTATTTTAAGACGCACTAACGCTGCAAAACTTTATGTATTAAAAGAAAGGAAGTAATGTTAAATGTTAAAAACTTAAAAATAAAATGCAAATAATTACATAATTACATAATTACATAATTACATAATTACATAATTACATAATTACATAATTACATAATTACATAATTACATAATTACATAATTACATAATTACATAATTACATAATTACATAATTACATAATTACATAATTACATAATTACATAATTACATAATTACATAATTACATAATTACATAATTACATAATTACATAATTACATAATTACATAATTACATAATTACATAATTACATAATTACATAATTACATAATTACATAATTACATAATTACATAATTACATAATTACATAATTACATAATTACATAATTACATAATTACATAATTACATAATTACATAATTACATAATTACATAATTACATAATTACATAATTACATAATTACATAATTACATAATTACATAATTACATAATTACATAATTACATAATTACATAATTACATAATTACATAATTACATAATTACATAATTACATAATTACATAATTACATAATTACATAATTACATAATTACATAATTACATAATTACATAATTACATAATTACATAATTACATAATTACATAATTACATAATTACATAATTACATAATTACATAATTACATAATTACATAATTACATAATTACATAATTACATAATTACATAATTACATAATTACATAATTACATAATTACATAATTACATAATTACATAATTACATAATTACATAATTACATAATTACATAATTACATAATTACATAATTACATAATTACATAATTACATAATTACATAATTACATAATTACATAATTACATAATTACATAATTACATAATTACATAATTACATAATTACATAATTACATAATTACATAATTACATAATTACATAATTACATAATTACATAATTACATAATTACATAATTACATAATTACATAATTACATAATTACATAATTACATAATTACATAATTACATAATTACATAATTACATAATTACATAATTACATAATTACATAATTACATAATTACATAATTACATAATTACATAATTACATAATCACATAATCACATAATTACATAATTACATAATTACATAATTACATAATTACATAATTACATAATTACATAATTACATAATTACATAATTACATAATTACATAATTACATAATTACATAATTACATAATTACATAATTACATAATTACATAATTACATAATTACATAATTACATAATTACATAATTACATAATTACATAATTACATAATTACATAATTACATAATTACATAATTACATAATTACATAATTACATAATTACATAATTACATAATTACATAATTACATAATTACATAATTACATAATTACATAATTACATAATTACATAATTACATAATTACATAATTACATAATTACATAATTACATAATTACATAATTACATAATTACATAATTACATAATTACATAATTACATAATTACATAATTACATAATTACATAATTACATAATTACATAATTACATAATTACATAATTACATAATTACATAATTACATAATTACATAATTACATAATTACATAATTACATAATTACATAATTACATAATTACATAATTACATAATTACATAATTACATAATTACATAATTACATAATTACATAATTACATAATTACATAATTACATAATTACATAATTACATAATTACATAATTACATAATTACATAATTACATAATTACATAATTACATAATTACATAATTACATAATTACATAATTACATAATTACATAATTACATAATTACATAATTACATAATTACATAATTACATAATTACATAATTACATAATTACATAATTACATAATTACATAATTACATAATTACATAATTACATAATTACATAATTACATAATTACATAATTACATAATTACATAATTACATAATTACATAATTACATAATTACATAATTACATAATTACATAATTACATAATTACATAATTACATAATTACATAATTACATAATTACATAATTACATAATTACATAATTACATAATTACATAATTACATAATTACATAATTACATAATTACATAATTACATAATTACATAATTACATAATTACATAATTACATAATTACATAATTACATAATTACATAATTACATAATTACATAATTACATAATTACATAATTACATAATTACAGTAAATTGATCATCTATAAAATAAATTTCTACGCCAATTTATCGCATTCACTTCGGTTAGCTCCGCTGCAAGACTATCAATTCCTCTGTATGAAGTGGGAAAACTGCAAAAAGCCTTTCCAATTTCTGTTTCTGCTATAATATAAAAAATCCAGTGAGAAAACAGTTGCTGCCATTCACCAACTAATTTACTAACGTTTAAATACCTACTTAAGTGATGACATCATTAAAATACCAGTGAGGACAATTAAAAACAGTTAAGAAACATATAAGATAGTTATGAATGATTAGTACTTTGCAGAGCTGGGAAGGATTCGAATCACATAGGATTCGAATCCAGGATTCCAATCCTTTTTGAGGATCCGAGAGCGGGATTCGAATACTTTAGAAAAAAAGGATCCGTGATCCGGATTCGTAGAGAAAATCCTAAAGGATTCGTATTCGAATCATCAATATCAGTCTCGGATCCTTTTAGGACCAAACTACGCCGGCGCGAACGGCCGACTCAAGCTTTGACTTGTCACGAATTGTAAACTAAAAACTAAAACAGACTGAGACTGAATAGAAAACCGATGTGTTTGTCGTTGTGCACGATTACAGAATTAACAAATAATCTGATATAGATCCTCAATACAGGTAAGTGAAAAAAATTCTGCATTTATATCCACATGTAGGTATATTATTTATTTTTGCACGATATACAAAATAAATATGTGAGCGATATTAGTCTATTGAACGAATATAATATATCATTATATCTATTCTATGTTTTCTATCAATTACAATTCATTACTTAATGTCAAATTGACTATTTTTTTTATTATTTAAAATGAGTTTCAGTTAATAATATAAAATATAATTAAAAATTAGTGATTCTTGTGAAAAATCGATAAATAACGGCAATCAACTAGAGTTTTTTATATTTACAAGGAAACTTAAGTAAAGTTTAAAGAATTTTTATACTTATACGAGTATGTAGTCACTTAGGTAATCGCCTATATGCTAAATGTGACAGCCAGCTTCGTTTTTCAGCTTCAAGTTTTAAATATTTTTTATTTATTAATTTATTTATTTACGGGTCAAAACTCATTTTACAGAATTGTATAACAAAGTTCCTTAACAAATATAAGACAATTGGCAGCATAACAACGAGTATAAATAATACCACAGTATTACACTGACAGTGATTCGGATCCGTGATCCGAAAAAAAAGATTCGAATCACTGGATTCGAATCCTTTTTTTTTTTTGAAAAAGGATTCGAACATTGGATCCGTGATTCGAATCACATCTCGTGATTCGGATTCGTGATTCGAATCCATTTTTCGAGGATTCGTCCCAGCTCTGGTACTTTGCGGTTATTTAGGAACTGATAAGTACTTTCTCGCGATCGTTAAAATGTAAATATTTTCTTTTTTGTTTCTGTATCTGTAACGTGTGGAGGATTAGTTACTCCACGATACTTAGGCCTCATTTAGCCTATTGTGCATCCTTCTAAATTGATAGGCTCGAGAGCCAGTCTACAGATTTAATGTAGTTAACAACGTCGCCAAAGGGTGCTTCTCTTATATCGGCCAGTGTTAGTCAATACTCGTCGAATGCGGATTCTGACAGCCCCATTCAATGGAGATGCTTCCGTAATTGGCACTGTTCAGTCAGAATGCCTATGATCAGGCTCAGCTTCTGTCTAGTCGTAGTCAAGTATATTTTTGCTGTAGTGTATCAGGATAACTTAAAAGTTCTCTGCAGTTTCTTGTATCATCCCATTTTTCCTTAAATTTCACAAGGGAATGTTCTTTAATTAAGTCTGTCACTACCGATGTTCTTAGTCCAATAGAGTGACCAGGTCCAAAAAGTATTTGGTTGGCTGCTTTCTTGGCTAGTGAATCGATGTAGCGTGCCCTTCTATCTATCTATCTATCTATCTATCTATCTATCTATCTATCTATCTATCTATCTATCTATCTATCTATCTATCTATCTATCTATCTATCTATCTATCTATCTATCTATCTATCTATCTATCTATCTATCTATCTATCTATCTATCTATCTATCTATCTATCTGAATTAGGGCGTGGTTTAAAGCCCACTTATACTGAAGCTCTAGGCTTATTGTACCTCTCACAGTTTCTATCCCATCAGATTGATTTTCTTGATGAATTCAAGAATATGTCTGATGGGCGCTTTCGCAATTTCTTCAGGTTCCGGATATTGTACCCCGAAATACCATTCCTGTTCCCATTTAAGGTTTCGACAGTGGCATAGTATGTAAATAGGAGTTTCGTCCTCCTCTTCACATATTCTACATAAGGAGCCATCAGATATCCCTAAGAGATTTAGGTTTCTTCTAAGGTCGCAGTGTCCCATAAGGAGTCCTATTACGGCCTTGAGTTCATTTCTGCTAAGGTTTGGCAGTTGATTCTGTCTACTCGTGGATGGTCCCTCTATGAATCTTCTGGACTGTCTAAGTCCAGGAAGTATCAACCAGAGCTTATGGTGTTTTCTATTTATTTGTTCCTTTAACACCCATTTAACATGTTGGTATGAGATACCACATGTGGGTTTTGGTCCAATAAGAGTTTTTTCACTCCCTTCCTTGCTAGGAGGTCTGCTTTCTCGTTTCAAAATACTCCCTCATGTCTTGGCACTCATTCAAGGGTGACCTTGTTATGTTCTGTCGGGGCCTGGAGGGACTGTTAGCAATTAAATATTGATTTAAGTGTAAGGGGTTAAAGAAAAGGTCCTTTATTTCTCACAAGTCTTGCGAGAAATAAAGGAGAGAAAATAGTCAAAATAAACCAATTTATTTTTTGGTTGATTTTCTTTGTTACATTTTTGCCTAGCTAGCAAAAAAGTTAAATTTCAACTTAGTACCACTCCAATTTGATGCTGGGAGCACGTATTTTCAAAATTTTACAACTGAGTTTCCCACCTATTCACACTCCACTAATCTATGATTCTACCTGTACACTCGTATTATGGTTAGTTGTTATTCTCGGGTTATGGTCTTATACCAGATCATTGGCTAATTCGTAATCGTTTGTAACTATAACTAACTACTAACTGTGACATTGCATGAAGCAAACAGAAATTCGACATTCACATTCTGTTTTCAGTCTCAGTCTGTTTTTGTTTTAGAATGAGCGGCAAGTCAAAGCTTAATTTGGTTCGTCGAGCTGGTGTGGCGCTGGTGTAGTTTATTTATATACATAAAAATTGCCAAAAAACGCCCCTAGTGGGGCTAAGCTGCGGTTTGCTCTCTAGATCCATATTTTGGGTGGATCAATCCCATTCTCTTAGATAATACTCTTTACAATGTCCCTCCATTTTTCTCTATCTTGTACTTTTTCTTGCTATTATTCACTCCTGCACTTCTACCTTGCGTATATCTTCTTTCACTTCCTTTAGCCATCCTGATCTAGGTCTTCCATATCTCCTTCTCTCTCCCGTGTCCCATTGTAACATTGAATGAATCAATGTTCCATTTCGTGCTTTCCAAACGCGTCCTAACCATCTAACTCTGGATTGTTTTATTTTTCTTATTATATCTTCTTCTAGCTCTTGTTTAATTTCCTCATTTGTTCTAATTATGTATTCTTCTTCTGTGATTTTTATTGGTCATCATTTTTCTTTCCATAATTCTTAGATCTTCTTCCACTTTTTTTGTCATACTCATTGTTTTTGCTGGTCTGATTATTGTCTTGTATATTTTCATTTTTGTTTTTGTGAGTATTTTGTTTTTAAGTAATTTTTTATTTGAATGAAAGGTTTTATTTTTAGTGTATATTTTTTCTGATATTTCTGTCTCCAATTTTAGCTATTATGATTTCCAAGTATTTAAATTTGTCCACTTCATCGAATTCATGTTTTCCTATTTTAATGCTTTTTGATGCTGTTTTATTATCTAATATCTTAATTTATCTCTAGTCCTATAATTTTTCCTTCTTTTACAAATTCGTTCAAGATGTTTACCATGATTTTTCTTGTTTTTGAAATTATCACAATGTCATTTACATATGCAATGACTTGTCCTCCCCCTATTCTCAGTGTTCCTTTAATAATTTTCCTCGTCTCATACTCCAATGAGAGGTTGAACAAAGTGGCTGATAGCGAATCTCCTTGCTTTACTCCTTTATTAATTATGAATTCTTCTGTCGCTCCTTTTTGTGGTTTAATGTTAATTTTTTTTTGTATCGCTATTGTTATTAACCGCCTCAACTTTATTGGTATTCCTAATTTTTGTAGGGCCAACTGCAGTCAAAGGCTTGTTTAAAATCAATAAAAAGCATTTCTAATTCTATTTTGTGTTCATACGCCTCTTTCATTATTTGCTTCATTGCATGAATTGCACCTATAGTTGATTTCCCCTGTGTGAATCCACATTGGTACTGTCTGTCGCCTTTTTGTTGTTTGCGCTAGCCGTCTTTGTATTATTGCTGAAAGTATTTTGTAAGCTGTATTAAGAAGTGTTATTCCTCTGTAATTTTGACATATTTGTTGGTCACATTTTTTATGAATTATCAGCTCTCCTAGTTCCCACTATCTCGGCATATTTTCATATTTTCTGAATTAAAGATAATAGTCTTTCTTTCAATTCGTTGCCTCCATATTTAATGAGTTCGATGTTAATTCCATCTTTTACTGGTGATTTTCCATTTGCATTTTTCCCAATGACCTTTTCTATCTCTTGTCTTGTTGGGTCAGCAATTATGTCCCTTTCTTCTATTTTCTCTGCCTATATCACCTCAGGCTCTTTCATCTCCGGATCGATTAAGAGACCTTTAAAGTAATCTATCCACACCTGCTTATATTCTTCATCTTCATCTTCAAATATCACTTCTATTTTTGATTTTTTATTCCCTTTGTTTTGCCTTTGTAGATTTTGTTCTGTTCTTTAATTTTCTTGTAAAAGTCTTTTACTTGTTATCAGTTTTTTGCTTTCTTTTCTCAGTTCTTCATAGGCCATTTTATCTTCTTTTTATTTATTCTCAGTCACTTGATTTTTGTTTGTACCTTTTTTGTTGTTGCTTCACTACATTTTTCATTGTACCGTTTTTGTTTTTACTTTTTCTCTGTAATTCTAATGGTTTCTTCTGCTACTACTTCTATGCTTTCTCTAATGATTTTCCATTCTGCTTCTATTTCATTTTCTTCACGTTTATTGCTTAATAATAATTTTACTTTCTCTTCATTTTTAATTTTTACTTTTTTGTTGTTTAGTTGACCTTTTGTGTTTTTTTCAGCTCTTTTCACTTTTTGTTTCAAGGTAGCAGTGACCATGTAATGATCGTCTTTTATTGTGGAATATTTTCTTTTTGTGATGAGTACGTGATCAATTTGATTGTATGTTTTTTAATCTGGTGATATCCAATTCACTTTATGCATTTTGGGATGCCTAAATTTTGTAGAGCTTATGATCATATTTGTTTGAGCTGCTGCATTACATAACCTCTGTCCGTTGTCGTTTGTTTTTTTTTCCAGGTTCTAACATTGTTCTAACATTCCAGGTACTTATTTTCTTCTGCATTTTCTTTCATTTTCATTTTTATTTTCTCTAACTTTTTCAGCTTTATTTTCATGAGTCTTTGTTTCTATTTCTTGACCAGTTCTTTTTCAAGTTGTTTTCTTCATTTTCTTTCCTTTGTTTTCCTTTACTTTCCCTATATTGTCTGCTAGTTTTTTTGGAGTGTTTTTTTCGTCATCTTGTTTACCATTTCATACTGTTCTGTTCCTTTTCTGGTGATCTTTCGCTGAATGTTCTTCCAGCTTTTCCTCTATCCATTTGTTCTTTGTAAGATGTGCTGTTGTAAGTGTTTCTATAACATAAATCTTCTACTGTATACATCTTGTCATTTATATATAATTTATTGTAATTTATGTTTGCTTTAAGTCCATTCTCTCTAGCTTCCTTCATATGAATTCTTAATATTTTTCGCTGTTCTTGAATTTCTTTCGATAATCTTCATCTATAAATATATTTGTACCATTTAGCTTCGAGGTTGCTCCAATTATTTCTCTTTTTTTTATGCCAATCCCTGAATTCCACTAACATTGGCCTTACTTTGTTTTCAATTTTATTTCTTACTCTTTTTAATTCAGCTATGTCCTCTTTTTCATGGAGCACTACTGCGAGTTTCTCCAGCACTTCTTTTGTTTTATTTTTCATAATTAACATATCCTCTTTATCAGTTTCCTCAATTCCAAAGATGACTATTGTTTTCCTAGTTTTCCTTTCTAGTTCTAATATTCTTCTTTCTTGTGCTTTTAGATCTATCCTAAGCTATTTATTTTTAATTTTAATCCATTGATTTTTGTTTCTTATTTCTATTAATTCTTTTTGAAGATAATCCAACGTTCCTTCTATTCTTATATTCCATTATTTCCTTTTATATTTCTTTTCTCTTTTACTCAACAGTTACGGTATCAACATACTACGACTGAGCTGACCCAGCGTAGTTTGGTATCTAAAAATACGAATTCTTTAGAATTTCTTCGACGAATCCAGATCACGAATCCTTTTTTATTTAATTATTTGAATACCGCTCTCGAATTCTCAAAAAGGAATCGAATCCTGCGGTTCAAATCCTATGTGATTCGAATTCTCTCCATCTCTGATTTTCGGTTTCATTTATTCGACGGTTTCTTTTAATAAATGAAGTGCTGATGTATCCTGAAAAAGTTGGCACTGCAGTTTCTCTTCACTTTCTTAACGAATCCTTATTTTCGTTTTAATAAAACGTTTTTCTTCGTTAAAAGTTCTCGCAACGACACGTCGACGTGCTAATCCAGTGCAACTGATTTAGGTTTCCCGGATAAACATAAATTTCCAGGCACACTGACCTTTCCGAACCAGACTGGAGAATTCGGAAGGATGGAAGGTGAAGGTAGCGGAACTTCGGTTAGTTTTAAGACTCCTTTCTTGGCACGAGTTGTGAATAAATTGGTGACGTAATTACCTTCCCGTGACCATTTACACGAGCATTTGGCATGTAAAGTCGTGGGGTTCATATTGGGGCGTTGACTGAAAATGTGCGGATTCTAGAAAAGGGGTGTACAGAATGGTTAAAGTTTTTTAGGGAAACAGTCTGTTTTTATTCTGTTAAGTCTTAGTTTTAAAATTCTGCTGAATGTAATTGTTACATGTACTAAGTGTGAAAGTTGACTACTTTAGGGGCCTTATTGACAATACTACTCTAAGGCTTATTGTAGAGCAATCTAATATTTACGCCATTGGAGTCAATCCTAATAAACCACTAAATCTTAGTGTAGAAGAACTGGAACAATTTATTGGCATTTGTTTTTACATGTCAATATTTTCATTACCTAGAACAAGGCTATACTGGAGTGCAGCATGGCGTGTTGAATATGTAAGCCAGACGATGTCATTACACCGTTGGGAAGCAATAAAGAAGTTCCTGCACTTCAACAATAATGAAAATCAGATTCCACCAGGACAACCTGGTTGCGACAAGCTGTTCAAAATTCGTTGTTTTATTACAAGGTTGCTCGCAAATTTAAATAAAATTCCCATGGATCAAAATTTGTGCGTCGACGAACAAATCATTCCATTCAAAGAAAAAAGTAGCATAAAACAGTATAATCCAAAAAAACCTAAAGGTTGGTGATACAAAGTATTTGTTCTTTGTGATTACAAAGGAATAGTATATAATTTTAAAGTATATACCAGAAATATATCTCCAGCCCAAGACCTATCTGATATTGGTGCGATTGGGATTATAGTATTGAAACTTTCTACAATTATTCCAAAAAATATGGACTTCAAACTGTATTACGACAATTGGTTTCGCAGTATAAACCTCCAGGTAGAACAGTTAGGAGTACACAGTGTTGCCTCAGCAAGAGAAAAAAGGATGCATGACTGCAATTTTTCAGGTAACAGCGCTCCTAAAGAAGAAAGGAAGGGGCAGCTTTGAAGAGAAAGAGGCAAAGGTAGATGGAGTGAAGTTGCGAGCCGACAAGTGGTATGACAATAAAGGAGTAACACTTTTGAATACCTCTGCATCAGCTCATCCTGTGACAAATGTTGAACGATGGGATAAAAAAAGAAAGGAAAAATTGTTGTACCACGCCATCGGTGGTAACTATTTACAACAAACACATATGGGTGGTGTTGATCTTGTAGATTCTTTGCTAGCTTTGTATCGCATCAAGATTCGCTCCCGAAAATGGTACCACCGACTTATATTTCATATGTTTGACTTAGCACTCGTTGTTTATTGGCTACTGTATCGCTGTGACGCTGACCAATGTTTATTCCCACAGAAGGAACAGTTGAGCTTGCTTGAGTTCAAGGCAAATATCGCAGCATGTCTCTGTAAAGAGAACAAGGTAGCAAAGTAGCATCCAGGGAGGCCAAGCAATAACAGCGTCGAAAGGGAACACCAAGCTTGAAAATCTCGAAACACAACTGCTCCTATTCCACCCGCAACAGTGAGATGTAACAGTACAGGACACTGGCCATTATTTAGCGAAAAAAGAGGACGTTGCAAAATCCCCTGCTGTAAGGGTGTACCAAAAATTATATGTACAAAATGTTTGGACACCGGAAACTTGTTTTTGTGTTTTACTCCTGAAAATAACTGTTTTGTAAACTTTCACACACAGTAATAATTTACCTAATATAAAAATGTAATATGATACTTGTTTCTAAAATATAAATCTAAATTACCAAATTATTAGTGAGTATATAGAGAAGAATGTTCTAGTTTACGAGTGCACATTGTTACTTGAAAGTCAGAAACATCTTGCGCAGCGCTATAATTCGTAAATTTTATTTTTAACATGTGTGAAGGCTGTTTTAAATTATTTTCAAAGTAAATTAAACACAAAATAATTGTTCGTAGCACGTAGCATAATTCGTACCATAGAGGATTAAGTCGATATAAGGAGTAATGTTAGATGGTACGTTTTGTAACTATAATTTATATTTTGAAATGGTTTATTTGGGCTTCAGTAAATTGTAAGTGCATTAATCAAAAATATCACAATACTTCTCTGTATCCGTTACGTATGGAGAGTGGGTTACCCCACGGCACTTAGGCCTAATTAGGCCCATTGTGCATCCTCCTTAGAAGATAGGCACCTCCTAGCTCATGGGCCAGCCTACAGATTTAATGTAGTTGACAACGTCGCCAAGAGGTGCTTGTCTTATATCGGCCGGTATTAGCCGATACTCGCTGAACACAAATCTTCTAATAAATGAGAGCGTCGAGCATTTGTTAGAGGATATTCTCGATGGTCTCATCTTCTTGTTTGCACCCTCTGCAAAGTGACAGTCCCGTGATATGGAGATGCTTCCGTACTTAGCAATGACCAGTCAGAATACCTGGGACTAGGCGCAGATTCTATCTAGTCATAGTCAAGTATCTGTTTGCTGCAGTGTTGTCAGGATAACTTAAGAGCTCCCTGGCAACTCTGCAGTTTCTTGTTTCATCCCATCTTTCCTTGAATTTCATAAGGGAATGTTCTTTGATTAGGTCTGTCACTGCCGATTTTGTCAGGCCAATAGAAGGGTCAGGTCCAAAAAGTATTTGGGTGGCTGCTTTCTTGGCTAGTGAATCAGCAAGATTACCTTTCGATGTGGCGTGACCTTTAATTCATCTGAAGGTGATCACGTTGTTGATGGATACTTCGGCCAAAGCTTCGTGACATTCTAGTACTAACCCTTAATAAATTTGTGGTCTGTTCAGGGTGAGTAGTGCTTGTCTGCTATCTGTATAGATGAGCGTGTTCCTTCCAGTGATATTGTTTCTGGTTATTTCTTTTACTGCTATGAGAATCACCGTTAGCTCTGTTTGAACTATACTGGCACTATTGCTCACAGCCCATTTTATGTTTAGGTTTAAGAATCTGGAGTATATTCAACATCCTGAGCCTTGTTTTGTATTAGAAACGTCGGTGTAGATATGAATCGTACCTGCCACTTCCAGCTCTTCTATTTGTTCTATTATAACTTTATATGGCTTATGAAAGATATATTTCGGAGAGATGGAGTCCATGTTCGCTTGAAGCAGTGGGAGCATATCCAGCGCCTCCTGCCAAAAGTGACGTCTCGCTTCACCAGATCCTACATCAGGTTCTATTCCGACAGTGCGGAGGCGTGTCATTATCGGCAGAGCAACCTCCTTGATGTAAATATCAAGGGGAGTGAGACTAAGAATGACTTCCATCGCTCTAGTCGGTGTTGTTTTCATGGCTCCTATTATGTCGAGACATGCTGTTCTTTTAATTTGTTCTAGTTTACGGATAGCTGTTAATTTATATCACAATACTTATTGGTTATAATTTTTTAGAGCCTACAATGAATATTTTGATTTTTTCTTTTTTTTAAATATTGTTACTTTAGGAATACTTTATGGTTCATCTAGTAAGCCGTTTACCTCTCTTTAAATGTCAAATCAGTATTATTCGTTAGTTTCATTCCCAAATCACAGAAGCTTAGTGTGTAGTGGTTTAATATCTTGAGTTGTTTGATTGATTTTCTTATTTCTTGTTCAGTTTATCAACGACAATGGCTGCAACGTATTCTTATGATGAACAAACTGATATGTTGCTGTCTCTCAGATTTTATGAAAAAGCTTGTCGGAAAAGAGTGATATTATACCGAAGGGGGCCGAATAGAGACTTCTTCGTGAATATAGAATATTTAAACGTCACAATTAAAAATAATCAACAAATGCTGCTAATGAACAATGTTTTAAATTAATTTAAGACTATTCAATTTTGCATTACGTACTATGTCATATTATTTTTTGTGGATAAACCAATCTTAAGAGTTATCAAAAACTGTAAAAATACAACAAATGTTTATAATGAATATATGAAGAAAATATCTTTTCAACAAAATCTTATCACCAAATTTGTATTGTGAGATTTTTTTAGTAGAGTTACAACTTGCCTACTGATCAAGATCAACACAATCTTAAAACGTGACTTATAATCACAATAACTTAAAATTATAAAAATTGATCACAACCCACTCTTTATATGGTTAATTTTTAACTTTCATGCCTTGTAACGTAAGTTGCCAATATTTGTAACCACTGATGTTGATTTTACAATTTAAGTGATTAAAGCTCAGTAATAAGGATCGTGGATGGGGCTCTTGGATATAATAAGTCAATTACCCTAATATTAGAATTTGGGCAACACCGTATTTAAATTCGCATATCTCTAAATATAAAAGTAATTGATGAAAATACGCATTTAGAAGATAAGGTAAAACCAAATTCTAATCTACAAGAGTTTCTAATAATATAATGACTTATAGTATATTTTGAAATAGTATTCGGTACAATATAAATTTTGGCTTATCTCAATGAGGTTAGGATTCATCAAGAGGTAGAACAGGTCTCACCTACGATGAAAGGTCTCCAAACAGCAAATCAGCCTTCAAATAGTTCAGCCTTTTTGACGTCAATCATTCATTATACTTCTTGGATCTTCAAGACATTAATTGCTATACAAATCAGCAAATCTTTCTTCATAACCAATTAAATCATTCTTCTTATTATAGAAAATCATCCAAATCGTTCTTCTTAAAACAAAAACGATCATCTGTAGTTAAATATCCCAACCTTTATGTTCGAGATTTAGTATGTATTTATTTCAAAATAGTCTTTAAAAGAATATAGTGAAATACATAATATAAATTGTTGAGATAAACTTAAAATTGCACCTTGCGCCGCCTCTGCAGCATTGCTCTACAACGCTGACATAAACAAAGCTTGTGATATATAAGCGTCACTTCGTAACCAATAAAAAATGTTCCACAAGAAAAGTGATGCTACCGCTCGAATAGTTGATTGATCAGTCAGTTAAAAACAGAAACAGTTGCATTTTTCACCGGTAAAGATCAGAGCCTTTTACACCTTCGACAAGAAAAGAGCTCTCTCACACACGGACAGGCCCGTCGAGAGGGGAGGGGGTAGGGGGAACAAATTCTCGGGGATGGCAGCTTTAGTTGAGGACGTTATAGTTTTTTAAAGGTTCGCCACATAAGGGAGGACCTGGTTTACGATAAATACAAGATGAGGACCTTTTTTTTAGATTTTCACTAAGAAAGGATATGATTTTGCTTGACTTTTTTTGCGGTTCTGCACACGCCTTTCGTTAGAAGCCAAGCTTTCATGCCGGCATTCAAAAAACATAAAAGTAAGTAAATGCAAAGATAATGTGACAAAAACATACACAAGGTTAATTTTTCAAATTTTGATATATGAAGTGACATTTTTTGTAATCGCAGCAGGGCTGATATATCTAAAGGTACTTTCCTAAAACTGACCGAAATTTGAAACCGATTGCAGTTCATACAGAAAATCTTCGGTAAAAAAGAAACATTTGCCTGCATGCAGAATAACGGTAGCATAGGTCAACAAGGCTGACAAAAAATATGGGCAAACCTTTGTCTAGCTTTGTTAATATTTCAGGGCAATAGTGTTAACAGCAGACCACAACAAGAACAAGCAAAGTTTAGTAATCAAGCAAAATATTTCAGTATCTCTAGAATTATATGAAAATTATAATAGGAAACATGTATAGCTTCGAATAGGAAATTACCCAAATTAGCAAATCTAATGAATATTACATTTAAAAATGTATTTTTAATCAAAACTTTAGTGCTTCTACTTCAATATTAACCATATAGAAATGCATATTATGCATTTTATAGTATTAAATGAGATTGGGATCAAATGTACCCACAATTTATAAATATTAAACTGAAATAAATCAATTTCAAATAACACCTGTTTTTTATTTAAATAAAAAACATATGTTTTCATTAAATACATAAATTAGTCTCAACCACACATACAGTAAATTATGTAACGTGTATACTCTTCGAGCCGTCCCTGTGCAGTGTTGTAAAGATGTGCCACCCACTGGAAAAACCGTAAACTAGGGAGAGGCAGAATCGCCATCACTGTCATCAAGTGAACGAAAGACGTTAACTGACATTTTAAAAAGTTAATTATCGTTTCCTAAATTGTTTTATACCTTTTTAAGTTAGTGTCATTCGAAGTGTTTCCAGTACGTTAACGTAAACGTGAACGTCAACGCAGAAAAATAATGTTTACGTCGAAGTCCAAAATATGAGTTGAAGTTGTTAAACGCATCGTGACATTTACGTGCCATGACAGTTAATGACAATTAATATTAGGATTTCTTTTAACCCAATTAAAAAGATGTTATTTTGTTTGCGTTACGTACATACGCCAGAGACCGTAAGCTTACGTATTTTCGTAGACGTGAATGCGAAGGATATTTGAATGCGCATGCGCAGATGTCAATTTTCACGTACACGTTTACGTTCATAGCATCACTTCAACTCTCTAGTAGTAATATTGTGCAACGGTATTGCTTATTAAATTTACATTAAGAGCCAGTTTTTCATTAACAGTTTTAACTTTCTTTCACCTGAACTTGGATCAAATATAGAACTAAGATTAACATCAATTGCGTTTATTCATCGTGTCAATATCACAGTTCAGATCATCCAAGTATAATTTATATTGGTAGTTCTGAATTGGGGTACTTCTGACAAAACTGAATATTCTATGTTATTTTGACGTTTTTAAATACATATTAAAAGTGAAGATGAAAAATTGTACAAAATGGAAAAAAATTGACGGCCAATGTTTCGAGCAACCAAGAAGAATTATTGGCAATTTTGGTTACTTTACCCTTACGTACTCTATAGAAGTAATCAAGAAAGATTCCGATCCAAAAAATTGTATAGTTAAATAAAATTTGTTTCTTTTTCAGAATATGTTTCCACAACTTCAACTAATCCTAAATATCGGTTTTTCTTTTCAACATTTTATACAACTCTTTTTAATATCAATACTAATAGCTTCATCTTCCTTCCTACTGGATAATAATAAAGATAATGTTTAAAAATTGAAAACAAAACATAACGACCTAACCTTTAAATCGGCACTGGCTGCCACTGAAAAAAAGAACCATGACTTTACGAGTTAAAGCATTATTAATAATAATATAAGTTTATTTAAAAATATACAAACTTTTAAAATAAAGTAACATAATAAATAGAAAATAAACAAACATACATAATCACAGAAGTTATTTTTCAACAAAGTTGTTAACAACTTGTACGTGATATATTAACAGTTTGGTGAATGAAATTAAATTAAATGAATGAGTAATTTTGAATAAGGTGTCATTGTTGGGTGGAAAATTGTCATTATTGGGTAAGGTGTCTTTATTGGGTAGGTTGTCATTATTGGGTAAATAGTCATTATTGAGTAAGTTGTCTTCATCAGGTAAGTAGCATCTCACAGTTAAGGATTAGCTTGGTACTATGGGTAAGGAGTTCTTAACAGGTAAGTGCCTACATAGTGTCATAATAGAATACATACGAGTTTAAGCATATATTTATAGAGAACAAATTAACATTTACAACTTATAAGAGATGAGAGATGTAACAATAGAGAAAATATTAACATTTATAGTTTAATATACATAAATATAAAACTATGGCAATATATGTTTGAAAGATTAAAAATTATTTATAATGTTATTGAAGAAATTCCTAGGAATTGATTTTATCCATGCTTTAATTTTTAGTTTATATAAATTTAGTTTATTTATCTTCTGTAAATTTAAGGGGATTTGATTGAAGAGTTTAGGGTCCAAGTAGTCGAAACACCTCTGTCCGATTAATTTTTCTTTCCGAGGTAACACATAGTTTTTATCTTTGTTTCTAGTGTAATGCTCATGATCTAAACTAGTTAAAGAGTTTTTATTTATTTGAAAATAGATTAATATTTTAAAACTATAGAGTTGTTTAACGTCGAGAAGCTCGCTTAATTTATATAGTTCATCACTAGGAAACATTATGTTTTTTTTATAGATTATTCTAATAATCCATTTTTGAATAATATTAAGATTTTGAAGATGAAAGTTGTTTGCCGCACCCCATCCAAGAATTCCATAATTAAGTTACAATTGTACTAGTGAAAAATATATAATTTTAAGTTGCTTGACATTTAAAAAATCGCTTAGATATTAAAATCGGCTAAAAAATCCTCTTAATTTTTGGACTAATGCTTTAATATGTAAATTCCACTTCCACTTCAAATATAAACGATTCTTTTTATTTATGGACTTTAATAATCCTGCTGTAATCCACGGTTTTTTATTTCTATATTTGTTTGTAATTTTTGCTGATTTCGTACATATGTTGATTGAACTTTTTAGAACTTCAATGAAATTTTCTGTTATAATATTTACATCCGGTTCATCAAAAATATTTTGCCAATTTTGATTTTGAATAAGTGTTCTTAAACGAGGTAGTCAATACAATTTTTATAATACCTATGTGAATTTCCAACCTGATGTTTTTCTATATTTATATTATTTAAAGTTAAGGCTATAGGAGAATGATCATTTATTTCATAATTAAAAACATAAGATTGTATACAGTCTTCTGTGTATTTTGCATTCCTTACAAAAAAATTAGTACACGTTTTACTGCTTGGTCTTGTAATAGTGTTAACGTACGAAACAAATTCATACGTATTTAATGTTTTTATATTGTTCGACATAGTCATAATCTTGTAATAAGTCTATATTGATATCTCCTACTAGAATGTGAATATCAGATTTTTTTACATTTTTTAGGTAACTATTAAGACCAGTATTGAATAAATTAGGACTACAGGACGGTGATCTATACAGGGTGTTATTGAAATACACGTACATATTAAAACTGGGTATTGCGCAGATCCCCACTGAATGTAGAAAAATATTATTTTCTAAAAATACCCCTTATTAAGGGAGTTATTAATTTTTGAAAATTAATTCTAAAACAAACGTACTTCACTGATATGTTGAGGATGACCTATATAAATTAGGTTTATTTACCTATTTTAAACATCAACAATAATTAATATGCAAGTTTTTGTCAGATGATAAGAAAACTAGTCTTGTAAGAAATAACCATGTTGCCAAGATTTTCGAATTAATTTCTATTTCCGAAGACTGGTTTTTACTACCCTCGTTATCAAAAAACTAGAATATTTGATAAATGATTGTTTTTAAACTATACATTTTTGAAACTATAGATTATTAAAATTTTAGTTGATCTGCATTGACACTCTCAAATTTTCCATGGTCTCTTAGATGCTGAACAGTTGAAATAAACGTACGACAGTCCGGAATCCTCCGATTTGGAAACAACTGGTTTATAATGAACCTATTAATAGTGTTGAACAATTAACCAATAAAGTTAATGCGGTAGCCGAGGAACTACGACAAAATCCAAGACTAATTTCTAATGTTCAAAGTTCTTTGGAAAGACGATTGCAAGTGTGTGTAAATAATAATGGACGGCATTTTGAACAATTACTGTAATAAACTTTATTTTGAATTAATTGGTTTTGCTACGGCAACAGTGCAATTTCTATGGGTAAGTCAATTTCGATTTATTTTACTTCTTTAAATATGGAAACTAGTAGGTCGGAAAAGGGGACTCTTCCCCAATATTTAAATTTTAGAATTTGAAGTTAAAATTGGTGCCAATCGTTTTTGGTCATTACATACTATTCCCCATTTTAATATGTACGTGTATTTCAATAACACCCTGTATAATGCAGTTATTCTAATTTTATTAGCAGAATTAAAAATGTCTACCTCAATGGCTACACTTTCAAAAATTTTGATGATTTTATAGGTATATTGGATTTCGCGTTTCACATATAATATTGTGCCATAATTTTTATTATGTATACCTTCACTGTAAATCATATCAAAACCATTAATATGAAAAATACTTACATCACTTATTTGAAATGTTTCTGTTAGTACAATTATCTTAAAATTCCGTATTTGTGTAAGAAATATTATAAATTTGTCAATTTTTTTTTGTATATTTCTTACATTTACGTGCAATATAGAAATTTTGTTTCGACATTTATTAATCCTGTAAAATTCGTATCATACATCAAATTCTAGAGTACAAAATGTATGTCATTATAAATTTTATTATCTATAATTCCTTATATTTCGTTAATTATTCTGTTGGCCGTTTTCTTGGACAAACGAAATCTTGCATATTCTCTTGGGTACATGGTACAATAATATGCAACAATGTCACCGTCGTCTTTACCTATTATTTCGAATATAAAATATACAAAAATTGTGAAATATACTTATATTATGTCAATGTCAAAACATTGATCTTAGTTTAAATGCCCAACTTTGGCCGTTCAATTTTTCGAAAGAGTTTAAATTAAGTTCAGACGTGAACTACATTTGAAATACAGCATCTTTCAATTAAACCCAGTTCATTTAGTGAACTCAGTTTAAACTTTGATTGAAAAATTGGCCCTTAGTGTATTCAGTGCCGTTTTCCTTGATAATACCTAGCTGCAGCCTTCATCCCGCCATATCCCACAAACCTTACAATAATTGTTTAAAAATATCAAATCTTGTACAAGAAATTGTGTAGCTAAAGCAATCTTTATGAATGGGTACATAATTAATATTTTATCCAACGAATTGGGTAAGACCGGTGCCGTGTTTGCATATTTCAGACCAAAACCACATTCGGTCGATATTCGCGCGTTGAAGATTGTTTAGAAGGAATCCAAATGCGTTTTCAAGTGACTTATTCGTGATGACGGATGAGACGTGAATACATTAATATACAAATGAATCGGAAATGTGATCAATTCAGACGACTAAACACGTTGAATTGATTGCGAAAATCATTAATCAAATGAAACGCTTCAGTTACGTACTAAAAAGGCTTTATTTAACTAGAAATGTATTTGGTATCTAAACTTCGTAAAATGATGTTGACATAATACAGAAGATGGTAAATAGTCACAATAGTTATATGTAGGTATACAGGGTGACAGTAGTATAGCTAGAAATTTATCACGGGAGAGATTCCATCAACAAGATTGAATAAAAATAAACAATTTAAAACAAATAAATAATACATAACAAATAAAATAACACTATATAAAAATAAAATCTCCAAAAATAAATGTAGAATTAAGTTTTATTGTTTAATACTTGTTAATTTAAAAGAAATATCTTATATTTACCAAGTTCATTAAGGATTTCAGTGGCCGATAATTTAATGGTGTCTCCAAAAGGTTAGGAATTGGCCTAGCTATTTAGCGATTTAGGCCCTAATTATTAATGTACCTTTAAAGTGACTGAACAAAAAATACAATTTTGAATCTCCTGTTATAATGCTCTAACTGTCAGATAGTAAACATCAACTATTTTTGCCTGTTAAGATTTAAACTTAGATTCCTTTAATAACTGCAGTATAAAGTGACAGTTGTCATTGTCAAGAAATGAAAGGGTACATGAGTAAAAAGGTGAATGTCCAAAACCGAGATTTTAAGATTAATATGCGAATCCATACCTGTTTTCAAAACAGCTAAAACCAATGAGCATTACAACCAATTGTAACAAACCTGTTTAGAGCAATAAATATAGGGTGGCCCATCGAAAACGTACCGCAAGGCATTACATACTGGAATTAGCTATTTGTGTATTAAGAGCGAAAAGTGATACTTTGCCGCTTGAGACAAAATGTTGCCGCGTAACGCGTAGCGGAGCTTGGCAGTTTGTCGAAATAGATATAAAAACTAAAAATTTGTCATAAGCAGTGTATAATGTGTTGCCTATATCTAGGGGAGAGAGGGGCACCTTTCAACACTTTTTCAGTTGGAACTTTTTTATCTTAAAATAATAGATAGTAAAAGGGCGATTTAATGACAAGATAATACTGTTATATTTTGTATATTAATTGATAATAGGAAATTTTTATAAAATCTATTCTTTATCGATTACATAGAATTATCAATATTTTTGGGCAGATTGTTGAATGGTACCCCACTGGGGGGTACAATTCCACATTAAGTGGGGCACAATTCAACATTGAGTGTGGTGCAATTCAACACAACTTTTTACAAAAATAAAGGTATTTATTCTTAAAGAAAAGTGTCTTAGAGCATAAGTAACTTAAAATACGTTAAATATTTATCGAAAATTAAACGAAGACAAGGACAATTTAAACCAAATTAAGTATTGTGTTCTTTCTGTGCCCTTTAACTGTGAAGGAGATGGCAATTTGCCGACCACATCTCCGATTTCTACACTAGAAATATCGTCAATTTCAGGAAAATAAAATTTTAAACCTTTCTTTCTCATGTACTTGACTTCTAAGTCACAACTGATCTTTTTTAAAATTCCAGCAACATAGTGCACTTCAGTTTTTTTGGTACAAAATGTTACAACTATAAAATCATAATCAAGTTTATCTTCCGACCGTTCTTTTGCCAAATCCAGAACATCAGAATCATTATGGATGGAAAAATATTCATCTGAACTGGATGTTTATTTTGTGTTAAAGACTCTCTTTGTAACTTTCACTTTTTTCTGGTCTTTAGCTCTTAACGCTTCTTACAAGGCTTCTTTCTCTGGGGTTTCTGTAAGAATTTTAGATCGACCTCTCTTTCTACCTCGTGGATTTTCACTTCTTGGAGGTGCTTTTGGATAGGGTTGCACAGTTTCAACAGGCGGAGTAGGCAAGCTGTTCGATGGAAGACCTTGTGGATTATCGATGCTATCTCTGCTGGTTGACGGTAATAAAGCACTCTCAGATGCTAAGTGTTGTGGTTGGAGCTGTGGCACATCCATGTTGATCGAAGAATTTACATCAGGCCTATCAGTGAGCGAACACAATCAAAGTCTGTGTCGGTAAATGCGTTACAATCAAATGGATATGTGCCCGGTTTTTGAAATCCAGCAATTTTTTCAGATTAAAGGAATTTTGGAATGCTTTTCAGACAGCTTAGCAATATTATGAATGGTTATTGTCTTGCCTGGATGCGAAAGCATCCAATCATTTTGTGCAACTTTATATTTCGCCTTAAAGGGTCACATTACAAATACATCTAACAGTTGTAGCCGATGTATACAATGAGGTGGAAAAGTTACCATCACAATTCCTTGATCTTTCGCATACACTACAGCATCCAAAGAGCAGTGACTCTCATGATTATCGAGAAGTAGCAATATGGGATCTTCCTTATTGCATTTTGTGCAGGTTACTAAGTACTCTAGAGTTTTAAGGAACAAAGGCGCGGTCATGCATCCACTAGTTGGGCTATTAACTAATTCGAGACTTCCTGGTAGCGCCCTAATGATAAATGTATCGTAAAACCTTACCCTGGGAAAAATGTAAACAGGCGATACTGTATTTCCCGACGCACTGACAATTCCAACCATTGTAACAAGTGTTCCTCACTTCCCTAAAACCGCTTGTCCTACCTGTTTAACTCCTTTTTCTGCAACTACATTGGGCGCTTATACAACAGTCATTATACCAGTCTCGTCCAGGTTAAATATTCTCTGAGGAGAAAATGGATGTTTTTGAAGAGCTCTGCTATAATTTTCGTAAAATTCCGTGACATTTGTTTTGTTAAAACTCGTACTCCTAGATAAACTCGTGTTTTCTGGCTTACACAATGACAGTTCTTCGTGTCCTTTTATAAAGCCCTTTACCCAGTCCGTTCCTGCTAATCCATTCTCTTTCCATTTTTCAAGAAATTTTCTGTGTAATTTTAACGCATAGCCAATGTCTGCAATAGTGTGTACGTTAGTCCATAATTCATTCGAGATCATTTAAGAATATATAAGACCAGTTGATGTTCTTGTTCATTCGTAAACACCTGTCTGAAGGTATGTTTCGAGGAAATTTGCTCGCGATTCGGTTTCTCTAGTTTCTTTAGTGGATAATATAGTGCAATGTGACCTACTCTGGAGGATTCAGCAGTTTTTCTTAGAGATAGTTTATTCTTCCTCATACATTCCATTACTTTCTGCATATCTTCTTCACTGAATTCCGGTTTTTCTCGTTTTTTTACATAATTTCTGACCATTGTGTTAAGTATATGCAAAGATCTGTAAACAAGAAAGATGGTGTTAGCTAAATCCCCGCATTTATTGTTTTCGTTAAACCTTAACTAAGTGTTAATACAAATTCAAAGAACAACATGTCTTAACATAACAGGAGACATGAAAACAACACCGACCAGGGCCATGGAAGTCATTCTGTCTCACTTCCCTTGATATTTACATCAAGGAGGTTGCTCTGACGACAATGACGTCTCCGCACGGTTGGAATAGAACCTGATGTAGGATCTGGTGAGGAAAAACGTCGATTTTGGCAGGAGGCGCTCGATACGCTCACACTGCTTCAAGCTAACATAGACTCCATCTCACCGAGATATATCTTTCATAAGCCATATAAAGTTATAATAGAACAAATAGAAGAGCCGGAAGTGGCAGGTACGATTCATGTCTACACCGACGGTTCTAAAACAAAACAAGGCTCAGGATGTGGAATATACTCCAGATTCTTATACCTAAACATAAAATGGGCTGTGAGCAATAGTACCAGTGTAGTTCAAACAGAGCTAACGGGTATTCTCATAGCAGCAAAATAAATAACCAGAAACAATATCACTGGAAGGAACATGCTCAACTATACAGATAGCAGACAAGCACTACTCACCCTGAACAGACCACGAATTTACTCAGGGTTAGTACTTGAATGTCACGAAGCTTTGGACGAAGTATTCATCAACAATGTGGTCACCTTAACATGGATCAAAGGTCACGCCACATCGAAAGGAAACCGTCTTGCTGATTCACTAGCCAAGAAAGCAGCCAACCAAATACTTTTCGGCTCTGGGCCTTCTATTGGCCTGACAAAGTCGGTAGTAACAGACCTAATCAAAGAACATTCCCTTGTGAAATTCAAGGAAAGATGGGATGAAACAAGAAACTGCAGAGTTGCCAGGGAGCTCTTAAGTTATCTTTACAACACTGCAGCAAACAAATACTTGATTATGACTAGACAGAATCTGCGCCTAGTCACAAGCATTCTGACTGGTCATTGCCAAGTACATAGGCATCTCCATATCATGGGGCTGTCAGAATCCGCACTCTGCAGAGGGTGCGAACAAGAAGATGAGACCATCAAGCATATACTTTACGATTGCCCGACGCTCTCATTTATTAGAAGATTTGTGTTCGGCGAGTATCGACTAACACCGGCCGATATAAGAGAAGCACCTCTTGGCGACGTTGTCAACTACATAAAATCTGTAGGCTGGCTCACGAGCTAGGAGGTGCCTATCAACTCAGGAGGATGCACAATGGGCCTAATGAGGCCTAAGTGCCGTGGGGGTAACCCACCCTCCACACGTTACAGATACAGAAGTGTTAATACATAATATGGGGGACTTTTTAACATTGTTCAAATGTTCCCCAAGTATTTTGTTCAATTGTGTCCCATACATACAAAAAATAAACAGTAACTTACTTCTTGAAGCCTTAACATACCACAAAAACGATATCACTTTTAAATTGTCAGTATTTTAGTTAGTGATGCCGCGAGACGAGATATTATCGTCTTTCGTCTCGTCTTGTCTCGTCTCGTCTTGTCTCGTCTCGTACGAGACGAGAGAGACATTTTCTCTCGAAAAAAGATTCAAAACGAGACGAGAGAGTGTCATCTCTCGACGAGAATTTCTCGTTTATCTCGAGCTCTCTCGAGTTCTCTCGCGCAATTAACTTTTTACTTCTTTAAAATTTTCAATTACTTATCGTAACTTAAAATTCAAATATATTAAATTTCCAGATATTTAAAAGTTAACTATAAAACACATATTCTATATACACAGTGAGTTTTAAGTATGGAACGCCTCAATTAACTCGGAAACGGCTTGTACGATTTTTATATATGATGACCCGTCAAATGCGCCCCTAAAAAAGCGCTCCGACAAAAGCGCCCCGACAAATGCGCTTCCCGACAAATTCGCCCAAGACAAAAGCGCCATCCGAAATTTCTTTGTATAAAAAACTAACCAACGGACAGAATCGTAATAATTTCCATGCAGTCAAATTTTTCGGAGGTTACTTTTGGAGATAAAGTAGAAAGACAACAATTTTTAAGTGTTTTTTCGAAAAACTGTCAAAGAAACGAACGTATAATATATTGTTAACATACTTCAAAATGCTTTCATTTGATATCACACGAAAAAAATTTTAACTTCCAAATGAAACACTACCCTCTCCCCACTGACTTCTAAGACAAAGTATTTATAGCAGGGGCAAAAGCTGGAAAGGATTTTGCTAGTTCTCCCACTTCATACACATAACTTGACAGGTTTGCGGCGGATATAACCGAAGTGGACGCGATACATTGGCGTACAAAATTATTTTTTAGATGCTAATAACAATTTCGAGTAAATAGTTTAATAAATTGTGAATAGCTGTTGAAATTTTGGAGAATTATGATTTGGGTATTATAATACATGTTTAATAACTATTTATAGTCCATAAATACATGCGATTGTCCAATTCTTATTCTATGAAATGAAACTGGCAGGTAAACATTACTGCAAAATTCTCGAAGTCATCCGACGTGGTTATACGTTTACCCCCTCTCTACCTACCAAAAGCTTTTCCAACTTCTGCCTCTGCTATATATTCTTAGTTAACGCCCAATTTGGGCCACTGACTACTTTTAAATTTGAATTCTTTATGTCAACTAGTGTCTAAGTAAAACGATTGTGACAGGAGGACAGGCAGAGAGATACCAAGACAATTTCCTTAAGTGTTTCTTATTGCCAATTTGGGTACTGATGAGACAAATAACTTGAAAAATTATTTGTTATTGTCTTAAAAATTTTACAGTTTTCTCATGTATAAACCAGAATCAGAAGTCAAGAACAGAAATACCGGCCAGAACATGCTAAAATATATTACTGATACCTGACATGTAAATATTTGTATACAATATTTAATAAATGATTTTAAACTAAAACTGTTCACGTACAGCGTTGGAGCTTCAAACTTAGTAGAATTAAATCCTTTACGAACCCTCCTATTTGGTTACAACTCAATAGCATTGTCAATTACAATAAAGTAACATAATTATTATTCTCACTGTCAGTTCGCAAATCTGTCTCGTAGTTAATTAAATGATAAGTTCTTACGAAGGAAATTAAGCGTTAGATTTTAACTCAACATTCAGTTAGCTTATTACTCATTTTAATCGGAACTGTCTTTCCAAAAGGGAATTGGAGAAAATAACGTGCGTGTAGACGGCCACAAAACCTTCACCTGAGGAAAGAAATTTAGAAAAACAATTATCTTTTCTTCGTTAGTTGTTTAGGAATGATGAGGGTTAGGAAAAAATGATGTAAAACCAAAAAAAATAGAAATTTGTAAACGGTGATAATTAAATTTTCCCTAACCTTTTTAAGGATAAAATCGATATTATCTTTTCTTGTCATCAATAACAACGTCTAAAAGAAGCAGTAAGTTCAGTAGTAAATACAATTTTGTAGTTTTTGCAATGAGTGTTTGGTAAAGAAAATGGATAAATGTTACTTTTATTTGTTTAATATTTAAATTATTTACGAAGGCTGTTCTTTTTTCGCTGAACCTATCTAGTAGGCGATTATATTTATTTTTTGATAATAAGTGATAGAATGCCTGGTCATTTTCTTACCCTTGAACCATTATCGGCATTACCAGATCCGGACTTTACGAATATTAGCATGAATCGGTAATCGCGATGGCAACTTTTACAACGTTTTCATAGAGATTTTGGAATATATTGCACAAAGAATATCTACACACATTGCAGCAAAGAATTTAACGGGACTCTTTAACATCCCCTGTTCCTTCTGGTACCATGGTTCTCATTAAGAATGAAACTACTTCCCCTTAGAATGGATTCTGGGGCGCATTGTTAAATTAATTCCTGGATCAGATAATATAGCCCGCGTTGCTATTGTGCAAACTGCCAAAGGTCAATATAAACGTCCTTTGGTTAAGCTGTATCCTTTGCCTAATGCCTAATGATGAAAGTGTCAGCATTTTTATCGGGGTGGGAATGTTCTGTTTCTGTACATTTATATATTTTGTTTTCTGTAATTTTTATATACATATATATTTATTTTTATTTGGGCATATATTATTTATATTTTGTTTATAACCGCTTTGCGTTTGTTAATATTAATATTTCATATTTAATTACGATAAAGGTTCAAATGATTCATATTCCTCCATTTCCCCCTATTCCAATACTCAACCGTCCTAATTCTATACTTTGGACCCTTTTTTTGTTCTTCACCGATTTGGAAGACTGTCGAACTGCGATACAGAACGAAAACGAATGCGATTGCGTTTAATTGTAGACTATACAGTTTAAAATTGATCCGAACCGGCAAATTTTGTGAACTTGTTAATACGGCTTTTATTTACCTCGCATTGCGCGACTTTAAGGGAAGTTTCATCCCCAGAAGTTTGAGTAAACCTTTAATTTGTTCATTTACTTCTTCTTTATTTCATTTTTTTTTATTAAAATAATTAAATCAACACTAAAAGGTGAAACATTAAATTTATGAATTCAGCGCCCCTATCATTACAGTCCGGAACGACTAAGAAAATAATTATATAATTTTGGATATATATTATTCATTCAATTTTAGTATAACTTTTTCAGAAGCTGGTTTCGAACCAAACTATATTTATGAATAATTCAAAAATATTTAGACACAAAATTGTACTTACCAAATTTCACCATTTAACAAACCTTTTCGAATGTGGTCATACCTACCTAATTTGCATTTTATATAGATAAAATTAAATAATGTATCAATTAAAACATGCGAAACTTATTTAGAAATAATTACAACAGTATATTCTGTGCTTTATTTGGCAATAAACAAATTTATTTTTATTATTTTGACAAAATTACGTAAAATTCATATAAGAAGCCATGTATTTTGAACAGCGCTAATTAAAAAAGCTTAATTAGCGTTCGTTATTTGGGACCGTATTTCGAGTATGCCGTTTCGCCTCCTTATCTCTAGTCTTCATAACACTAAGACATGTCGTATCCTTAGGTTGCTAAATCAATAAAACTACTACTAAGTTATGCGACTAACAACGCAGATAGCATTAATATGGCAGTTATAAATTATAAGCTTTCGTACAAATATGCTTTATATAAAAAATAATATTCCATCGCCCTTAAATATTGAAACGGCTTTGCTCATTTTTTTGATAATATTATCAATTGCCTCTTACAATTTCTGAGCGACACAAAGATTTGTTCATGATTGTAAACTGATTCTCGTTTCCTCCGTATTATACCTATTTCTTTGCCTCCTTATCGAGGAAACATTTTTTATATCTATTTGTTAAAAAAAACTCCTGATGGGTCCCTGGACGTGTCCCTGTGATATATCGTTTTTCTTCTACTTACACCTATTCCTGTTAGAATATAGTCTTGGGTATTATGAACAAATATTTGTCTGACAGAGTAGCAATAGTTACAAAAATGTTTCTCCAATTTAACTACTATTTTAATCCATAAGAAAATGTACCGAAAGGTTTTTTAAATACTCTGTATCTAATGGAAAATGTTTCTTTAAGGTTATCAATATTTGAACATTAAATAATTCTGGATATAGTACGTCATTATGTTGAACCCTTTCCCTTTCTCCGACTGGTTTATGATGTTATTGTTTAGTTTAGACAGTGCAAAGACGAGTGTATTCGATATGTCTATCTTTTGGGGACCCTTGCTCCGATATGCCCTACAGGCCAAAACCCACAATTCTGATATAAAGGCAATATTGAATCGTCTCGTTTCACCCTTCACGTTCACATCTGACAAAAGCAAACCTCGTCAGTCTTTCAGCAATACCGAAGGAGAAAAGTTCATAGGTGTAGTGTAGGGAATCTTATTACAAAGTAGTTAATAAACATGGCAGCAGTTTTAGTTTTAATTACATATTATAAAGAAAAATCCAAAATGTTTAAAATAAAGAAGCAGTTATTCGTAGAAACTATTCCATTTACTTAAAGAACTAAATAAATGAAAGCCATCCAAGAATTATTTCAGAATGCATAAAAGAATACCTAATATGAAAAAGGAAGAATGAATAGAATATTGGTTAGATATTCTAAAACTAAAGGAGGTATTTAGAAATGTGAAAATTACCTTAAGGAATTTATCCCCATAACATCAAGGTGAAAACACAAAGAAAAATTGAAAAAGCTGCAAATAAAAATGTGCCTAAGCCTTGGATCTAATCTTAACCTCTCAATTTACTTTTCGATGCGTTTACCAATTAAGGCCACAGGACGGTTGAACTGGCCACACCGATGCTGCATTGTTGGCTCCAGGGATAATTAAGAGAGCTGATGGAGAGGAGAACGTGTTACAATTGTAATCAAATATCTTCAAATTTTCCAATAAGACCGTTGTAGTTGCATGCTTCGATGGCCTAAGATATCGAGGAGTCTTGTCGAAGATCCAGGTTCGATCCCTGGCTTGGACATATTTGTTCTTTTCTTTTCAGCTTTTTCAATTTTTAGTTGGTGCTTTTACCTTGGAGTTTTGGGGATTGATTCCCTAATTTCGTAAGGTGAATCAGGGTTTTTATTTATACATTCCTTCCATCCGAAACTAAACTAGCTGCCACTTAAGATATTTAAACGCAAAACAAAGACAACTAAATACCACTGCTTTTCGAACCCAATTTGACAGGTAGTATTATTTATCTTTGTTTTACAATTACATTTTTTATTACACATCTTCTTTGTCGTCGATGAACCTCGAGGACATGACACACAGTAGAGTTCCTCTTTAATAGGAGCGTTTCACGCTCCGATATGGACTGCAGACCAAAATGAACAGTTCTGATCTAAAGGCAAGATTTGGAGAGGCCAGATGTGAGTCAGATCGAGCACTTCCCGTTGAGTTATGGATTAAATTGAAAGACTGTACTACAGTTCAAATGTCACAAAAATCGTAGCGTGAAGGGTCCCTTTAAGTCTACGTGTTTGTGTACAAATTGGAGCAATCAATCGTATACTCTATTTTCCCTGCCAATCCAAAGTATCACATTGTTTGGAATGCCTATAATAATATAAATAAATAATATATTCAAACAACCAATAAAAAGAATCCAGAAAAAGATTCCTAATCTTAAATTTCGAATCGCCGTTCTCAAACTAGAGCTAAAACTGTTATTAGCAAGGGATAAGTACTCTTTTATAGCTCATAAACTCTTAGAAAGCGATGCTAAAATCGCTTATTACTCACTAATTCTGGAGTAAAGTTTTTATTAGAATTATCCTTGCGAGAGCCTTCTTTATGGCCAGTAGACGATGTGTATATCGATATTATGAAACAAAGTACACACAAAATAATATTTTGTAAGGAGTAAAAACATGAAAGAATATAATGAGAAATGAATGAAAGAAGGAAAATTGTTTTACACCATAAAAAAGAGTTTTTTGGGAAAGAGAGAACAGAAAAGAAACATAGGGCTAAAACAGGAACCTAGCAACCGAAGCCACACCTTCTATATGGTGGAGCATTGTCAAAAGTGAATCGTAGAATTGTTGCTTGTTCGAAGTGTAACAGTGCACACTTTGGTAGCAGATAAACGAAGCTGTCACTGCTGTCGCTGTCAATATTTTTTTGCCTGTCGTCTTTTGATTTTTGGTTGCTTTTATCGAATATTCTAATAACTTTTACGTTTTGTTAGTGGTTTATCTTTAGTTTTTGTTGCTGTTTTTAATTATGGAGTGTTCATTTAAGACTTTATTGTACGTATTAAGATTAGATTTAAAAACAATGCCGCGTCAAAGAGGAGGGTATACTTGTATTTATCGTGGATGTACATCAAGAACAGATGACAAAGAAGGATTGTTCACTCTTGTGAAAGATCCAGTGAGGTATGTATGAAACACTGAGTGTGAAATAGGAATTGACCTTTTCATAACATGGTAGTACAATGATTGTATGTATTTTTCAGACTTGAATTGTGGCGTCAGGCAGCAAATAGAGAGGACTTATTGAGAAATAGTGTTGAATACTTAAGTAAACATTACAAAATTTGTGAACTGCACTTCCAGGATAAATTCGTTTTATCAGTCAGGAGCAAGAAAACGATTATTTGCAAATGCATTCCCGTTTGTATTTCCTTACTCAGAACCTATGAAAAGAGTTACGTAATTTGAGTACATAGTTTCTCAACTGTTTTTTTATCGTTTTTTCATAATATATTTATGTACTATTATCAGGTATATATTTTTTTCACTATTGTTTTTTAATTTCATTTTTAGTTTTATTGGTATTATAAATTATTATCGGTCACCGCGCTCAAAAAGTGTAATTTGAATTAATATCAAAGAATAAAAAAATACTGCATAAATAAAATAAATAATTATAATTGCATAAGTTGATAAAAAATGTTATGCAATAGCTTTACCGCGGCAGTCCCCGAGTGCCACACGTATTTTTTCGATTTTCTTTTATTGAATAAATGAGAAGTTAATATTGTTTAACGCCGCACCGCTGTGCCGGTCAGAGTGGAGGGTGTTAGGTTTTTTTCGTTACGGTGTTACGGAATTTCTTGATTCGGACTCCGCGCTCAAAGCCCGCGATAAAAGCTTTGCAATAGCTCAAAAATTAATATCTAATATTTACGCCAGTCGGGAACATTTGTGATACCAATTTATTAGAAGCCAGAGGAAGCTCTTCTAGTTCTTGCATTTCATAAACGTTCCAGTTCGCAAATAGAGAGGACTTATTGGGAAATAGTGTTGAATACTTAAGTAAACATTACAAAATTTGTGAACTGCACTTCCAGGATAAATTCGTTTTATCAGTCAGGAGCAAGAAAACGATTATTTGCAAATGCATTCCCGTTTGTATGTCCTTACTCAGAACCTATGAAAAGAGTCACGTAATTTGAGTACATAGTTTCTTAACTGTTTTTTTTTTTACCGTTTTTTATAATATATTTATGTACTATTATTAGGTATATATTTATTTCACTATTGTTTTTAATTTCATTTTTAGTTTTATTGGTATTATAAATTATTATTAATAAGTATCCTTATTGCATATGTAATAAAAAAGAATCTTAAAATAATTCCATTCAAAAATTATATTTTAATAAAATACATGCATAGATTTTAAACTTATCAATTGCATAACTACCAGTGTTGAGTTTATTTTAAGTTTTTCTCTTTTATAATTTTAAAGTAAAATTCAGTTTGAAAAACTTATATGTTTTATTTTTACAATTTTTATATTCTGACAAGTATTGTCAAAAAACCAAGTAACTACAATAAATTATATCAATATATCCTTAATTGCATCATCTATATACTAACTATAAAAAAATATATAACATCCTCCCCCCCGTGAAAATAATTCTAATCTTGTCGAATCTAATTTTCACTAAATTTACATATTTTAGTGACTGGCCGCCGAAAAGTTGAATCTTTCGTTTTGATATCAACGACACGAACTCTTCCGTCTTTTCCAGCCAACAACTTTTGGATCACTCCTAAAGGCCAATGACTTCTTGGTGCATTCGGTTCTATAAGAATGACAACATCTCCCTCTTCTAGCGGTTTTAAGTCATTATTCCATTTTGATCTCTTCGTCAAAGTCGGAAGATACTCTTTTACCCATCGGGTCCAAAAAATATCGGCCAGTCTCTGACTTTTCTTCCATTGCTTTTTATATTCTTGGGTGTCAAATTTTCCAGGGACTAATGGAGGCGAATATTTTCCTTTTAAGAAATGGTTCGGAGTAATGCTGATTAAGTCATGTGGATCAGACGACACATGAGTTAGAGGTCGACTGTTTACTATGTTTTCAACTTCCGAAAACATGGTCAGCAGTGTTTCATCTCGCGGCGCTTCCTCCTTCAATATGTTTCCAAGAATTTTCTTGACACTTCCAATTAATCGCTCCCAACACCCTCCCATGTGTGGCGCCCCTGGTGGGATAAATTTCCATGTAATACCAAGTTCTTCCAATTTCGGTTCAATTTTGTTTTGATCAAATTCTTTTAGGCATTTTCGAATTTCTTCATCAGCTCCCTTGAAGTTTGTTCCATTATCGGAGTAAATGACTTTAGGTACTCCTCTTCTATTGGAAAACCTTAAAATAGCCATTATTGCTGAGTCTGAAGTTAAATTATGTGCTACCTCGAGATGTATAGCACGCGTCGTAAGGCAAGTAAATAACACCCCGTATCTTTTCTCTTTATGTCTTCCAACTGTAACGTTTAAAGCTCCAAAATAGTCCACACCTGTGTAAGTAAATGGGGGTTCGCCAGGTTGAAGTCGCTCTTCTGGTAAATCTCCCATGAGAGGTATTTCTGGACTGGCTTTCCTTTTTCTACAAAACAAACAACTCGAAAATACTTTTTTTACAGCTGCTCTACCTTTGATGATCCAAAATTTTTGTCTAATTTCATTTAGTACCGTTTCAATGCCTTGGTGTCCAAACATTTCATGATAATATTTTATTAACAGACTCGTATGTAAATTTTTGTTATCCAAAATATAAGGGTTTCTAACATCTTCAGGTAAATACGTGGCATTACTTAATCGCCCACTTAGTCGTAATAGTTTATTCTCGTCTAAATAGGGGTTTAGCTTAAATATTTTACTACTTTTTTCAATTTTCTTTCCTTTCTCTAGAAGCTTTATTTCCCTCAAAAATGATTCTTCTTGTGCCCTTCTAATAATTTTTCTTTCTGCGTTTTGAAGTTCTTCAACGGTTAAATCAATTCCGGTCCATAAACCTCCATCCTGACACCTACCAATCTTAAATAAAATTTTCTTACAGAATCGTTGAAAGTATGCAGTAGTTCTAACTAGTCTTCTCCATTTCGAAAATCTACTCACGTCTGGTGTTGAACAGGTTGATGTGTTTCTGCTATTGAGGAAACATACTACTTTTCTTTCAGTATCCTTTTCAAAATTGTAGCTAGGAAGTTCCTTATCTCTTAACCAATCTGTTGTAGTTTCATTACTATTCTTTAAGATATCAGGTCCAGTAAACCATAACCTGCAGAAGTTGGCATTGTATTTTTCATTGAAATTTAAGCGCGTAGCCAGATCTGCTACATTTAAATTAGTCGGGATGTATCTCCATGATGCGTTTTTAGTGTTTTCTTGAATTTCACCTACTCTGTTAGCCACAAATTGCTTATAATTTCGTCCGTCCCCTCTAATCCAAGACAAAACCGTTGTCGAGTCCGACCAAAAGGTAAATTTAGATATGTTTATGTCAATTTCTTGCTGGATTGTTGTTGCCAAACGACTACCTAAGACCGCTGCTTGAAGTTCAAGCCTAGGTATGGATAAAGGTTTAAGAGGACTAACTTTAGCTCTAGCTATTAGTAATGAAGTTTCACAAATGTTGTCATTTTTAATCTGTAAGTAAGCTATTGCAGCAAATGCTTCTTCACTTGCATCGCAAAATATGTGGACTTCTACTTGATCATCAATCTTCAAAAATTTTGTGTAACACCGTGGAATTTTGATTTCTTCTGTTTTAAGCATTTCAAGCCATTTTTGCCAAATTTCGTAGATTGTATTGGGAATTTTACTGTCCCAATCTATTCCACTTCGCCAGATTTGTTGCATAATGATGCGACCTCTTATTGTTAAAAATGTTATTAAGCCAAGTGGGTCAAAAAGCGACATTATTATTTTTAGAACCTGTTTTTTGGTAGGTACATCTCCAAGTAAGATTTTCTCAGGTACATTTGCGAATTTTGTTTTGAAGATAAATTTATCACTTCTTGTGTCCCACCAAATACCTAATATCCTGTCGCACGTTGACATGTTAATTTCTTTCATTAATTTTTCCCCAGAAAATGTTTTATTTACTTCAGCGGAATTGGAGACCCAATTAACTACTTGGAAACCACCTTCTAAACATACTTTAATTATTTTTTTTATCTTTTCTATAGCTTCATTTTCATAATTTGTAGAATCTAGATAGTCGTCAACGTAAAAGTTTTGTTCGATATCTTTTCTCACTTCTGGGTATATTTTTGTATTTTTGCCACATAAATTCTTCACGTATTGGGCAGAGCATGGTGAGCAAGTGGCCCCAAATGTCATTGCTACCATTTCGTAGGTATCAATAGGTTTTCTGAGATCACCATCTCTCCAGAGGAATCTTTGGGAAGATTGATCTTCTTTTATGATTCTGACTTGGTGAAACATTTCACGAATATCGCCACAGAAAGCCCATTTTCTTCGCCTAAATCGCATTAAAACACCAGGCAAGCTAGTTAAAAAATCAGGACCTTGTAAAAGATTATCATTAAGACTGATGCCATTTGACTTTGCTGCTGCGTCGAAGACAAACCTTAATTTTGGTTTTTTTGGATTAATTACACCGAAGTGAGGCAGGTACCAAGTTCTGTTTGATGTATTAGTGGCCTCTTCTGGCGACAGTTTCCTAACGTATCCTTTTTCTTCATATTCTATAATTTTATTTTTATATACACTAGCATATTCTTTGCTTTTCAGCATCTTCCTCTCTACACAAAGCAGACGATGAAATGCGTTTGTTTTGCTTTCTGGTAGTGAAATATTTTCTTCTTTCCATAATAAACCAGTTTCATATCTATTTTCTCCTTCAATTTTCTTTGTTGTCTTATTTAGTATTTCTATAGCTTTTTTCTCTTCTATATTATTGGACTTATATTGTATATTGGTCCCAAATGATTCTACTGAAAAGTTTTCTTTTATTAGCTTATTAAGTTCAGTATATTCATCTACACATGTCGCACAAGAGAAAAAATTGTAATTTTTTAATCTCTTTTCTACTCTTCCGTGGACTACCCAGCCTAAATTGGTTTTTGTTGCCATCGGGGAATTTTCAGGACCTTGATATACTTTTCTCGCCACAGTCAGATTTATATTATCCTGTCCAATCAAAAGTTTAGCCTCTTCTTTGCCTATATCTTCTAGTGGAAGACCTTGTAAATGTGGAAATTTGTTGTAATTAGATATATTCATTGTTTGAGTAGGTAAAGAAAGATCTGTAATGGTTCGAACATTTTTCATTTTGAAAACCTTTGCATTTTCATGGATACCTGAAATTTCTAGATTTACTTTGCATGAGGTATCATTATAAGTAACTATATTTTTTGCCCAGTGCATGCAAAAGGGATCTGGAGTTTTTTGAAGGCCTAATTGTTTAGCAACGTCTTCTTCTAGAAGTGTTGTAGTTGAACCTTCATCAAACAGTGCATATATTTTAATACTACCATTAGGGCCATAAAGTTTCACTGGTGCGATTCTTAAGAGAATATCTGTTTCGTGATTTTTTTCTAGCCACATTATGTTCTCACCAATTTGTTCTCTGTTTTCTAAAGACGTTTCTATTTGCCCAATAGGAAAGCAATTCTTTTCTTCGTTTGAAGTCTGATCTCGATGTATTAGTTCGTGATGTCTTTTGCCACAATCATTTATTTCGCAGATTCGTCGAGACTTGCATTCTTTTAATAAATGTCGACCATTTAAACATCGAAAACAAGTGCCAAATTTTGTTAGTTTAGAAATTCTTTCTTCAACTGTATCTTCTCGTATCTTTGGACACTGTGGTATTTTATGCCCTTCATTTTTACAATATATACAATATTCTTTTTTATTTTGTTGTGATGTTAGGACTGCTTCATTTCGTTTTTGGAAATTGCTCTTAAAATTCTTATTTCCTAAATGTTCCATTGAGGTTGTTGGAGTCCGTGAACTGACGTATACTGCAGCATTAGCTAAATCGTTTAGCCATTTGGAAAAAGAATCCAGACTACTTTTGCCTTCTAATCTAGCTACTTCTTGTCCCCAGCTTAGCTTACACGAGTCAGGTAATTTTATAATTAATTCTTTAATGAGCTGTGGATTTTCTAAATAACTTTTTGAGTTTAAGTGTTCAAGTGTTGCGACAAAATTGTTGCATTTGCAGCTTAATTTAATAATAGACTCCATATCGCCTTCTTTTATTTTCGGAATAGTCTTAATTTCATACAATAAAGATTCGATTATTTGTTCATTTCTTCCGAATTTTAATTCCAAGGTTTTTATAATTTGATCTGCATTTTTTGGGTGTAACATCATGCTTCTAACGGCTTCCAAAGCTTCACCTTTCAAGCACCTCTGAAGTTTAAAAATCTTTTCTTCGTCATCAAGTTTGTACTTTAGTACTTGTCTTTTAAAGTGTTCAATAAATAAAGGCCAATCTTGCGCCTTACCGTCAAAATACACATTTTCTTTCTTGCCATCAGAAATATTTATTGGTTGTAATTGTACTTTGGACATACTTTTCATTGTATCGACAAATACATTGCAAATTTTAGTTATGTTGTCAGCTATGCTTTCATTAGTATCGCCAACAATTTCTTGTTTATCAGAAACAGATAATTTTTCAGAGAAATGATTAGGGATTTCTTCTACCCATTCTTTAGTTCTAGTGTATTTTTCCTTGTTATCTTGTTCAAGGATAACATTATTACCATCTTCGAATGACTGCAAACTAGAAATGCTTTTAGCCTCGTCGATTTGACTTTCCAGTTCTAGTATTTTTAGCTTTACTCGTTCAATTTCTAATTCTTTCTTTTTCTTTTCCAATAACCTTGAACATTTTTTTAATTTAGAAGATCTGTCAGCTTTTGAACCGTTGTTTAAATTAAAACCATGAAAATTAATTTCCAATACTGATTTCTCTTCTATGCCTTTATTCGATCCTTGTTCATTTAAGGTTTTATTAATTTTGTCAAGTTCTTTGTCTTGTTCTATACATTTTTGAGCCTCTTGTTCGGTTTCTTTTTGATCCGTATGGTTTGAATCTGTACCAGCGGAATTATTATTATCTCTTGTACTAGGCCACAAAATATTAGGGACCAAGTTTGTATTTTTGCCTGCTGTTCTCCTAGTACTCCTTTTGGGTTCAGACATTTTGGACTGCTTACTCCGTATGGTTTCTTTTCCTCGAAGGACCACGTTGTTGGGTTTATTTTAAGTTTTTCTCTTTTATAATTTTAAAGTAAAATTCAGTTTGAAAAACTTATATGTTTTATTTTTACAATTTTTATATTCTGACAAGTATTGTCAAAAAACCTAGTAACTACAATAAATTATATCAATATATCCTTAATTGCATCATCTATATACTAACTATAAAAAAATATATAACAACCAGTTTTTTATTTTTCTTTTTTTTTATTTATAAAATCCCTAAAATACGCTTTAGTTAATGATTTTTTAACAATTATCCCAATTGATTTATACTTATGGACCATAAATGACTAGTGAGATTTGTGGCACAATATTAATAGTTCATTATGACTGGGTAAAACAAACTATTGTTTAAAACTTTATAATTTTCATTTTTGAAACCTCTGTCGGAAGTGCTACAAATTTAAAAATATTTTACTTAAATCAAGAATAGTTTAAAATTTATTCATGCAAATTTTCATAAAATATGACACAATTCTGTATAAGATAAATGTAGTTTTCGCAGTGTATATTCAGTGAATAGCTACGTTCGCGTAAACTGTGAATAGTTACGTTTTCTCAGAGTATCTCTGTGGTGGAACTCAAGGTCAAATATTTCTATCCCTTCAACTTCAAAGTTCCGACCATTACTTTCTTTTCTGTATTGTTCTTTCTTCTGTGGAAATACCAAAAAAAAATGTCAAAAATAAGTAGTAGTGTGCGTAGAAATTAGAATCAAGTCACTTGGAACTTCATCTCAAGAATGGAAATTAACGAAACTATGTGGTAACATTAAAGCTAATTTATTCTAATATAATATTACTCGTATTAATAGCTTCTGTTAGGTTGTGTTAAAACGGGGTTAATTATAACTAGTTGAACAAACTTCTGTCATTTAAATTTGCCATGACCACCATCAAAGGATTACGAAAATTACTGGTTAGTGTGGAGCTAAAGCTTCGTGTTAACTTTCAAAACTTTTACGAGAGGTGTAGACACCTAACAAAACAAACCAATTTTTAAATATGTCACACATTAAGAATCTTTTTCAGAATAAGCATAAAACCTAGAATAAGTGAATATATTATTAAGTAAGTGTTACACACATAATATGTTAAATATACGGTGATAAAGCAAAAAATGTTTTTGAAGTAGCCATTGGAAAAATTCCTGTATGTTGGAGCGTACATTTATTATTATTTTTAAGGGTCTGTTTGGATTTAATTCAGAGCCGTGCGTGGTTACCACGGACATAACTTTGTTGATCATGGCCAAATTTAGAAACTTTTTTGTGGATCATTCTTTTTATGAATAATTTTAATATGCTCAATTAAATTTACAAATGAAATGAAAAATAATAGAAAATTAGTATTATTATTATTATTACTACATTATGGTTATAAATAATAATAATAAAAAATAAAGTGCAGTATGCATTAAATACCATTCAACCTAATGAAATTATTTCTTTCAATTTCTTATGTCCTCTAAGTATAGAATGGCGCGTTCTGTTTTCTTTCATATCTTACATGACGTCAAAGAATGTATGAATAATTATCTAGTAGGTACTTTTAAACTGCTATTCGGCAAATCAAAACAGTACAGAAATAGAACGCGAGAAATATATCTATAGCATTAATTAAAAATCGGCTAGGCAGGTAATTTTGTTTTCGAATTTAGATTTAGTAAACGGCTGTTAAAGTAAAATAAACGTTGGGTAATTATTACATGTAATATCTGTAATAAAATAACGATTTATTTCATTAGACATTTTTCAAACTGCCATTAATAACGGGTCCGATATAACTAGTTTATTGATTCGTACGATATTTTTCAATAATTATATTAGCAAATTAAAAAATTTTATTATCGCAATTTTGGCTATGCGATTATAGAACATCATACTTTGGCAGGTACTTGAATTTCTCTCGTAAGGAAATATAAAAAATACTATAAATAGAATATACAAAATATTATAGAAAATACAATAAACAAAAACAAAAAATACAAAAAAATACAAAAAAATACAAAAAAATACAAAAAAATACAAAAAAATACAAAAAAATACAAAAAAATACAAAAAAATACAAAAAAATACAAAAAAATACAAAAAAATACAAAAAATACAAAAAAAAATACAAAAAAAATACAAAAAAATACAAAAAAATACAAAAAAATACAAAAAAATACAAAAAAATACAAAAAAATACAAAAAAAAATACAAAAAAAATACAAAAAAATACAGAAACAACACAAAAACAACACAAAAAATAAAAGACAACAAAATACAAAAAAGAAAATACAAAAAAAAGAAAAGACAAAAAAATAAAAGAAAATACAAAGAAATAAAAAATTCACAAAAATAAAATCGGTATAGCCTGTGTGAGCACCTGTGCTTGAACGAATACATCTGATAAAATAAATAAGTAAACGAAGTAAAAAATTTCTACGACTACATTAAACGTATTTTTTATTTGTGTTGAAAGTTTGAAGGCTTTATACTGTTGAAATGTTAAAAGTTTGTAAGATTCACATTAATTTTATTTGTGTTGAAAGCTTGTACGCTTTGCATTGTTGAAAAGTTAAAAGATTGTACGCTTTGTATTGTTGAAAAGTTGAAAGCTTGTACGCTTTGCGTTTGTTTTGTGTTGAAAGCTTGTACATCCTATACTGTTAAAACGTTAAAAGCTGTACGCTTTGCGTATGTTTTATTTATGTTGAAAGATAGTTCGCTTTGTACTATCAAAATGTTGAAAGCATGTTTGTACGTTTTGCGTTTATTTTGAAAGCTTGTACGCTTTGCATTGTTGAAACGTGTTTTATTTATGTTAATAGCTCATACTACAATTATAAGTTTATTTATGAAGAGAAAAATATAAAATCTTCGAAATAATGACAACACCGCAACGCACACTGTCTCAAATTTGTTTGTCTACCATTGCTTATTTGTTGTTTGACAATTTCATATAAAAATACCTTGAGGTATAAGGTAATTATGTGCAGAAAATTAAAGTAAATAAATGCCATACTCACAATACAGGGTGTCCCAATGAAAAGTAGCCCGTTTCCAGAGCTTATTAAAGAGATTTTTAAAAAACATCCTATATAGGTAATACATCATTTCTGTGTCACTAAAGCAAAACTTATAGCAAAATGACACATATCAGCGAAAACCGCACGTTTCTACGATTAGGTGTTTAAAAGTTATAAGCTCTGGAAATGGGCTACTTTTCATTGAGACACCATGTATGTTCAAACATGGGATAAGTACTGACAAAATAATAAAAAAATAAAATTTCGAAGAGTTTCTGGTTCTGTTTTTGTTTTTATTGCAGGAAATTAGCGAGATGGTTTCTGAATTAATTCGAGAACTAATTAATCAGCTTGGCCGTGTGGGCATTTTCAAGATTCCACCAATTTTGCACACTCGAGAAATGGACATGGAAACTAAAATAGAATTCCAAGGTTTCATTATCTCATTTATTAATTGTTTAATCATAGTATTTCGAATTAAAGTTAAAATACAGTGTTTAAAAGTTGTCATCCTTTTATTTAATTTTTGCTTACATATATTTCTCATAGTTTGCCTTGTACCAAACAAAATCTTTTGTTACACCGTTACGTTAATATCTTCTCTTTCTGTCTGATGATGGCCTTTCACCTAAAGTAATTAATGCAATTTTCCTAAAAAAATCATTTAAGGTAAAATTAGTATCTACAGTTTTTCGAAGAACATATTTCCAGTAAATATCTACAGCGTAACCTTAGAACGAATTGCGGCCGTTATCAAACTATAAACGAAAATTGATTGTGCTTTATACTGCAAATTGGGTTTTCAATAAAACACCGACTGGTTATTTCAATTTCAATTTAATCAACAAATTTCGTCCTGGACATTTCATAAAGTTTTTTTATTGCTTTCTGTCACGATCACAATTCTCGATGGCTTTTGAGCGTTGCATCAGCCGGGTATTAGTTATAAATTGTAAATAATTTGTAAGTTTCGATTGTACGTTGCACGTTGTTTAACATTTCTTTTGTTTTACGCAAGAATTTCTCTATTAATATGTTATGGTTTTATTTTTAACCGACTTCAAAAAAGGAGGAGGTTATCAATTCGTCGCGATATTTTTTTTTATATACATCTAACAAATTTTAAATTGTAGCCGTCTGTAACCTACGTATTCCTCCCAAACGAATTTTTTATATCTTTGGTCGTTTTCCCATAAAGCTCCGTCCCGTTGAGTGTGAGCCACCCTGTATATGTCTGACCTAAGTATGTAAATATCTACATAAAATCCATTAGGCATGATCTAATAATCTTTAATTTTTTGTCACTTTTATCATAATTTTAGTATAAAAAATGCACGCTACTGATGTGGTCACTGTATGATGGTATTTTAATAAAGTTCGGCCAATGTAAATATACAATAATAATTATGGTATAAAGGGTGGGTAATTTATAATGAATACCCCTGTACCTAATATTTTGCAGTAAAAATTATTTATCTAATTGTAATGTGCACTTTTTTAGGTAGATTAAAGAAAAATGTAATTTCGTGTTTTCTTGGTGCAGACATTTTGCGACATACTGTATGTTCAAATCCAAAATGGTAAAACACCTAACTAATACGAATTTATTAGCAAAAGTTAAAAAGTGTAGATCCATTTTTAGTTTCCTTTTTAGTTTCAACCAAAAATAATTTTATTCATTGTCTCAAGATTTTAAAATAATTACTGGACCTTATATCATTTTATTATAATTTGATGATCCCGAGTGGCCATCGCACGAAGACGAAATTTGAGCCCGACGATTTAGAGGTCATTAACATAAAATTAATTTTTTTTAATTAATTTGAGGTTTACCAATATATAAAATAAAATAAATAATAAAAAAAAAACAAAAAAAAGGCTCCTCGTGGGTTTGAACTCCGGACCTCATCACAGGCGAGGACTCTACCCGTCCGTCATTGATACATTTACTTTAATGTTACTTTTTAATGCTGATAATCAGATTGGTTTAAGTTTCATCTTCTGGAATGCTATTATTTATCGATTCTTCACAAGAATCAGTAATTTTTAATCTCAATGACTAAAAATATATATATTGACAATTAGTTTGACCAGCAAATAAAATTTATAGTTGCATTATTTTACCAATAGGTGCCAGGCGCGATTGCCTCCAATAACTTTTACATGGAGATTATCCGACTATAATTCTTTATACAATGACCTAATCCTTCTCTAAATTTTGCTGAAAAAGGAGACCAGAATGGTCCTCTACAGACTCCTAAAGGTGGGTAGTCAAAATGCAATGAAGATCTGCGATGGGACAAGACAAGGCTGATGAGTAAGCTCAATAACCACCACTAGGGATGTTGCGATACCAGTAAAGTATCGATACTAGTATCGAAAAGAGTATCGGAACGAAAGTATCGATACCGATATCGGAAAGAGTGTAGAACAACCAAAAAAAAGGTCTTCGGATACGCCGACATACCATACCATAAAGTGATCTTACAATATACTTTTTGTTTGTATTATAAAGTCAAAACTAGTAAAACATTAAAACGAAAGTACTAGTATCGAAACAAAAGTAGTACCCACATAAGTAAAGCATCGAAAGCAAAGTATCGGGTACTAAATTACCCGGTATCGAAAGAAAAGTATCGATAACAGTTTCATTTCAGACAGTACATGGCAAAGTAATACAGTGTCCTCATTCCAGAGAATGGAGCATGAGGGATAAAACCTTCTCCCAGGTACACGGATGGCTCCAAAAGCAAAAAAAGGAGTAGGAGCGGGAGTTTTTGGCCAGAACAAGAGTTGACATATCAATAAACTTAGACTCTCTGGTCATGATCTTCCAAGCAGAAATTATTGCTATAGAATTAGGAGTTCCCTACAAATAAGTCTATAAAGATCTTTTCGGTTAGCCAGGCAGCCCTCAAGGCCCTGAACTTCAATCAAGTTGACTCAAAGCTGGTTTGGAACTGTATAAATACCCTTGAGTATCTCGGTGCGAAAAAAATTTGATCTGGGTTCCGGGACTGTAGATAGCAGGAAATCAGAATTTCAGTAATTAAAAGATAAATTTATTTTAAAATATGAAAAGCGTTATATCAAAATTGTTGTGTCAAAGGTACGTCTTGTCTTGTTTTTTCGAAATCAGTAATCAATCAATTTTTGTTTTCTTTTTCCATGGTTACCATCCATCGGATAAGTAGGGTGCTAGTGTACGCAGCTATCGACCAAGATCATTAATATATGTGGTTATTATAATGGTAGCATCTGACATTGACACTTGACCAACCTCAAATAAAAACTGACTAAGAAACCTTAAAATAAATTGACGTAAAAGTCAAAACTAAAGGTAAGGCTATGTGGTGCTATTATGTCGCCACAGGGACACAGCGGTGTCAATCGCAATGAAAAAGCCGACGCGCTCACTAAAAGAGAAATTAAATCTGAGTTCATAGGACCTAAGCATTCCTTGGCATTGCAGAGAGCACTGCCAAAGGAATTATCACAAAATGGACGAAGGATGCAACACTCACGAACTAGAGACATACCTCAAGGCTAACTCATGCCGTTCTTTGATATAAACTATATCAATATTAATGTATATTATTTATTTTATTTACCACCCTGTCTGATTTTGTGATTCTTGTTTTATTAGAATTTTATAATAAAAGAGTTTGATTAAAATGTCAAAAGGCTTGGAAAAGTCAGTTGGTATACATAGAATCGAACCTTTATGCAAGGCCAGTGACAAGAAGTCGATATAAGTAACTAAAATTTCCAACACAAAAATCATGTATTGTTATTTATTTATGATATCGGAGCAATTATAAGTATATAGTGAGTTATTATAACAAAAGAAGAAAATAATTTTAAACTTAAATGTGACCAAGACGCAATAAATGAAAATAAGAAAGTATCTAACCCATGTGTCACAAAATAATACAAGCGGCCGTTTCCCTTTGGAAAAAAGTACTTCCTTGGCTAATACCGCAACAGGCATTGAATTATATCCAAATGTTGGTCAAAGGATGACGTCCTTCTTAATAAGCCAAAAAAGGAGTAGTTTTTTTGTCGAAGGGAAGCGGCCGCTCGTATTATTTTGTGACATGAGTTAATGTTTTTAATCATGCTGAGAATTGAAATAGGTCGATAATTATTGGGAAGACATAAAAAACTCCCAATAATTAGGAATCTCTGCTGTGTTGATTGATTTATTGAAAATAAAAATGAAAAGGGGAGACAATATGAAGCTGCAAATAGGATAGGAGAAATAATGTAGGTACTTTTTGTATCAAAGTTTGACAATTTTAATAAACAAATAAGTTTAGATTCAATTTAATCATCGTTTAAATATAGGAATTGTGTGGTCTCATGCAAACAGATTTGCTATTTCACTACCGTAACGTGCAAAAGAGTCATCAAAATTAATTTTACCTTTTTTACTGCTTACAAAATTCAATAGATTTTAACGTTAGTTTAAGAGGTATCAATACAATTTGTTAACTTTCCCTTAATGACACCAGAAGAATGGAATAGAAAAAGCAATGCTATTTATTAGATAGAAGTAGAATAAGACGCGCCAGCCCACTAGTGGTAGAGATTTACGAGAGTCTCTCCTTATTTTATCACGTACAAATATAATTGAGCATTTCATCTTTATTTTGAAGGATCCATGGGTTACTGCACTGCATATAAGAGAGCATTCTCTAGATAGAAGCTTACATTCTGATCTTAGCTTACTAAATATTTCATAATTTTTTAGGAATCCCCTTATGTTTAAAAATCCTATAAGCAACCTTTTTATCAACTACCAAGCTCACGTCATAAAGTGCCTCTTTCAACCGCCATTGCGGTATTCCAAACAAAATCCCGTGTGTTATTGGCAAAGACCAGGTAATAAAAGTCTCATAGAAAATTTAAGAGCAAAGAACGAAATAATTTCATTCATTTCAAGAGCCAACTCTGAGCGAAGGTAATTCTAAAACCCGTTAAGTGCTTAAATACCTGAAATTACCTTTGTAGTTAATAATTTCGTTCTGAATTACAGTCTACAAAGCGCGACTGTTGTTTTGTTTTAACGAATGATATAATTAATAGTGTAGAAGGTAGTGTTCATTTTAAATTTTCCAGATGAATTTGAAAGCAAGACTGTGGAATTTTATGAACACCATTTTTTAATTAGTTTTTAGTTTGTCTATGAGGTTGTAAAAAATTATATATTTATTTTCTCAACAATGTTATAATACTGAAACCACAAAATAGTTATTTTGGCTTAGCAGGTTCACTATTGTGTATCAATATCTGCAGTTAGGCAAGGCCGCGCGCGTAGTTAGACTTGGATGAGTGACTATCTTAAGGAAAGTAGGCGTATACTTACAAAGCTCAAACAAACTGCCCGCGTATTTTAGTTTGAGAAAATAATGGTCGAACAACTGTCTGCCTTTAATTATAATGATGGCCTTTTATCTTTTACCTACAAAGGGTAGGACATATATAGGTCACTACGGCCGACGGTGGAGTCACAATCATTTTTGCATCAATACCAGTTAGAGCTCGATTTTTTTGTGAAGAGCACACTTCGTCATATTGTGCAGAAACCAATTTGAGTTTGTAGGCGTGGTCAGACAGATTTAAACGTGATCGAAGCCATCTGCCGCTCATAACCGCTCATACAAGTTGAATTCAGTAGCGTAGTGTTACTTATTTGTACTTGTTGCATATATATTTAGCTATTTTGAGTGTGGCATAGCTATGACGAAATGTGCTCTTCACCAAAAATCGAGCTCTACAGGGATTTTAAGATCCCAAGTCACTTTGCCATCATGTAGCTAAAAGGCATTCAATGGCTAACTGCAGGTCCAATATTGGCTATTTTAATACATTTCAGCAGTTTATTGGAAAATGAAGATTTAGTTTGAGAGAAACGGTGTTTGATTTGCTGATCATTTTAATGATAATTATAATTTTTTAAATTATTAAAATATTGGTAACTAAAACAGTTTTTCTTAAATTAAACCCATATTTTACCACAAATTTTAAATTCAACCAAGGATGGGTCTTCTAACAGAAGGTTTACGTATATAATAATGAAAAAAAAATTACAAAAAAAAACTTTTTCTTGAAAAATAAACATTAAATTATACTCAAGTAAATCTCAATATATTTATATATTGTCTTCTTTGTTCTCCCTGTGTAATATTCTGCAGATTCTCCACTTGAGTGGTAGTAATATACACCTGAAAATCATAAAATTTATAGACCTACATATTTATGACATTCCAGTAAGACGAACTTGAACTACTGACACACTATTACTTATTCTTTTCTTAAATCCAGGAAAATAAAACAATATTCGCTCAGTGCGAAGTCATGGTAGGGGAAGCAAAAGCGATACTAGCGCTAGCTGCGGATAAAAGTTTTAGTAGCAAAGTGGAAAATAAATCAAAAAATAAATGGATAGGTGCACAATGAGAAGAAAAATTACCTTTATTTTTGTAATAATAACAGTAATACTGGAAATCGTAGACATCAGAAACTTGAAAGGTTTTAAATAAACAATAAATTATCATTTTAAGATATTCTTCAACATCCCTTTAATCTTAAATGTTCAACAAGAATTAGATTTCTGCCTTCGATTATTGTAGGTGGCTGGAATGCACTTTTGTGATTTACTGATAGGAAACCAGTTTTAATCATTCATTTTGTTTTCTTTCGAACAAAAATGAAAATATAAATAACAATCCTTCTGTTTATACATTTTAACTTCACGCTATTGTTTAATATTATTTTTATTTTGACAGAATAGGTTAATTCTTCAAAGACAACTTATTAGACTTAGGCAACTTGTCATACATTTTCCCGTAAATACTGTTGCCTGTCTATATTTTATTATTGATTTTTATTGATTATACTTAATTTTTTTTAGTTTAAGCGATAAAAATATATAATAATAAAAAATTAATGTTTTATTTGTTTTACAAATCTACATACTTTTATTAAAACTAACATATAAACTTTTTAACTACGAGTTCTATTAAAAATTGTATTGTCAGTATAGGCAAAAATAGTCCATTAGTACATAAATGAATTGGCGTTGCTGTCATATAAGTGATAAAAGTGATAAAATGAATTCTTTGTCTTTTTTGGTATAAACTAAATAAGAAAGTTAAGTAGTAATCGATGTTAAATTTTAATGTACAGCATACTACAAAACGGAAATTATTTTAATGTATACATACTTCCTATTTTTCTGAGATTCCATCAAAACACTAACTTTGAAGAAAGAATGATAAAAATTAAATCACCTTTTGCAAGTTGCAAGCCAACTACCAACAAAATGCAATTAAAAATTTTTTTAAAATTTTTCTTTTTCTTGTACTGTATTGCAAAAAGGTTATAAATGGTTGAAAAATACGCTTTCTTCGATTGATTTCCACCTTTTTGTTCCTCTGGGTCAAAACGCATTTGCATTTTGTAGATATCGTAACGAAGTCAGTAAATTTTATTTTTAATTAATTTCCGCCTGGAAACACGTTCCGAACATATTTTTATTTGCTAGAACTTCCCGTTTTTAAATATTTGCGAGATCATTTGTAGTGTAAAATATATCTGTATTTACCAAAATTCGAATTTGGATTTGAACATTAAATTTCATGTAAATTATCTAGGTATATTCAGCAGGTGTCAAAAGGAAGTTTTTTATTTCTCTGCTAGTAAACAGTAGAACTTGAGGTGGTTTCTCCCACTCCGGAATTGCTCGAAAACCGAACTCGTCTGCTCGTGATACATAAATACGAGAGCCGAAAGAAATTCCTCCTCTTGGTTCCTATCTATCAGGGAACTTATAACGTATGCTCTGCTGACTTTGTTCCAACAGGTACCCTCTGACTTTGTTCCAACAAAGTATCCTGTATTTTTTTATAAATAGCAATTTTATGTAAAGTTTCATAATATTTTAAGAGCCTAAAAATTGCCTAAAAATGTTTAAAAAACCTAACAAATAAATAAAACAACAAATGTTAGGTTAGGTGGTGTCAATTTTCAAGTGTCACTAAGATGTTCGTTCACTTCGAGATTCTATGTTTGGTTTTGTTCGTTGGCTTGGTTCTGTATAACAAACAAAACTTCGACACAAGTTGATTGGTCTATTCCCGATGACGTACACATTTCAAATTTTAAATGGTTTTAATTTAAAAGCTTTTGGCTGTTTTAACAAACTGATTATTTAGAATAACTTGTATAGTGACTAACTATATATTACAATATAATTTATAAAACAGCACATCTCACATCTGAACATGGCCTATTCTGGCAGTTAGTTTTGTTATTTTTCCCATTTGTTCTCGATGGAAAAGCACTGCTTGAATAAATCCCATTCGAGAAGGAAATCTTATTGAACATCGTGATGACAAAAATCTTTTTGAAGATATTTTACCAGTTTCAAGGATATAACTAGGACCAAGTGGCTATAAAGGTTACCGAAAACAATACGCTGAAGTACCAACTTCACCAGAAACAATTTCAGTGAAACGTACAAAGAAGTCCGTCTCGTATATTTTACACGTGACTTCGGCCAGACCGTTTTTGCTTACGATGCTCATCGACAGATCGAATATAGCTAGTGAACTGTTAACTACAACAATTTGTAATTTAGTTTTTGACTATACCCGTAATAGACGTTATTTACTACAATTATGGTTTTATTTCTGTATCAATTGGACACAGACGACAGAAGGAAAAATGTTTTATGCAAACTTTCGGCTTGACCCTATTAGATCAGAGATTACAAGTTTTTTACTTTATCTCGGTAAACGATATCTTTCATACATTTTCTGCTGATATAGTCAGCAATTCGCTCAGAAATCCAACCCGGCAAATGTCACGTCGTTAAGGATTACGTATACTCGTATCTTGTGTGATATAATAAAATCGGAAATATGATGTGACAGGATAAAGAGACGCGCAGATATACATACCGATTGGTGCCACCTACCCGTGGCTTATTTGTAACTAATGTACTATTTTGGTATATTATTTTCTATATTTAAATACAAATTAGTAGTGTTGTTATTAACATAAACCTTATTTTTTCTTTGAAAAAGTATAATTTTCTGACCGAAGTAGAATTTTATATAAATTTTATTCGGTCGTTTTTATTATTTTTATAAAATTTATTTTAAGTGGTGTATTCCGAATACACCACCACACGCTGTAAAACAAAAAGACGGGATTCGTGTTATTTTAAAATAGTTGTAATCGTCCCCATATTTTATTAAATATTGACTGGAACCAGAAGATGGAACAGTTTCCGAAACATATGTAGTGCCTGTACCTAAATTTTATAAAAACAATAAAAACGACCAAACCTTTTATTTATATTATTTTTTATTAATTTCTTTAAAATTGACCCATTAAGCTGATCCGTAATTAATATGTTAAAATAAATAAATTTTTCAACGCTCGTCTTTCTCAATAATTAATTACTATAATAGTACTATAGTAGTGTCGTGTATTTCTATCCAAATCGGTAAAAGTTTAAAGAATTTCTATAAAATGAGTCACATACTTATAAGATCAAACGAACTTACCTTAAGTGAAGTTTGACCTTAATTATACACTGCGCTCCCCGTAACCTCCCCGTAACCTCACCGTAACCTAACCTAACCTAACCTCCTTCCTTAAACGACATAATTCTGAGTCACTGTCGGACGTGTCCGATGATGAATAAGAATGTTTTCCCATATTTTATTATTATTTTTTTATTTGAGATGTACGCAACTTTGCACCAAAATCAAAAGTGACAGCCACGCCCGCAGAGCGTGGGAACTACATAGTTAGGTTATCAGTTTTTGACTTTGAACTATGGTGCACAACTAGCTCATAAGTAAGTTCTACGTTTACTTATCATCTGAAGAAGGGAGCGCAGTGTATAATAATTGCTAGCCGGCAACTTGCAATTCCTATTTGTACCTAGTCGGTTTAAAAACGATGCCAAATTTGTGGTGTGATTTTGTTTAAAATTTGTTAGAAAAAAAATATCGGCAATTTTTACAAGAAACTATTTCGGAAAATATCTCAAGTGATACAAGAGATTTAACATCTTACTTTGTCGGAATAAAAAAAAAGTTTATGAAGACTAAATAAATGAGAGTAAATTACTGAAATACCTTAAAGGGCAAAGCTAGGCATCCTTCTTTGAACGATTTATGCGCATACCGTTCATTGCAACTCGAGCGGAATACATAATTTTTCGCATTTGGGGCGTAAGGCTACAGGTAGGTTAAATAACCTCCGCAACTCGGGCGTTCAAATAGCGGTATATAGTATATATACCAATATACATATATACCAATATTATAGTAATGTAATAAATGTCACCTCTTTAGTTTTACCTTTTGGCTTAAAATTAAAATTATATACGGAGTGCTGTACAAGAGAAGCTGCCAGTTTTTAAATATTGTCTCACTGTAACTTCCATGAAACAAGATTTTTTATTTATCTTTCTCCGCTAAAATAGTATTTACATTATATTGTTATGACATTTAAAATTGTCGTTTCTATTGAAACAATTTAAATTTATTTTTTATTTTATTAGATTGATAAATAATAGTAATAGCTATTTAATTTTTAATTTATTTAATTTATCTATCTTTAGAACAATGATACTTATATTCATCTGAGGGTAGTTTTTATGTTTTAGGTCCAAATTTTTATTCAGAATACTTTCTATTTATTTTATGCTGATACATTTTTTTATGTACAGTTTGTCTACATATGGAAAACTTTTTTATTATTAGTTTTACCAAAAAAATTTTTTTAGCATAAAAAGTTGTACATGGTCTAAAACCTAAAATATAACCATCAAAGTTTTTGAGCCGTACACAAGGTTCGCCAAAAAATATAAATGTTTCTCAAGAATGAAGTACCTTAGTTTTTGACAAACCTCCTATACGACTGATAAAATTTGTTATCAGATAATTGAATTTTAGGTTTTAGGTCATGTAGAACTTTTTATGTCAAATAACTTTTTTCCTAAAATTAATAATAAAAAAGTTTTCCATATGCTGCTAACTTCCGTAGACAGTTGGCGGCATATGGAAAACTTTTTTATTAATAATTTTAGGAAAAATGTATGCCTAATAAAAAATTGTGCGTGATCTAAAACCCTAAATAGGTTGATCAAAAATAATTTTTTTGACAAACATCGTATACGACTCATAAAATTTGATATCTGATGGTTATATTTTAGGTTTTAGACTATGAATAATTTTCTGTTAAAACTAATGATAAAAAGTTTTCCACATGTAGCCAATTTACTTAAATTGTAATTCATTTAAATTGATTTTCTTTTCTTCTTTTTCTTTTTGTTTATTTTTTTGAATTTATACCAAACCATTTTATAAAATAAACTTGAATTTACAGCTTTTGTTTTGTTGGGCATAAATAAAACTTCAAATTAATGAAATTTCATTATTAAAATTTTATTTATATAAATAAAATTGGTGAGCGGAAGAAAGGTCGAAAGTCGAAAGTTCAGAAGTGACAAAAGATCGAAATTGGAAATTATCGAAAATAGAACAAATGATCGAAATAACGAATGATCAAAATAAGGAATGATCGAAAGTACTAATGATTGAAATGGTATATGATCGAAATGGTATATGAACGAAAATTTTCAATTACGAATTGAAAATATATATGGAAAATAGATGCATTATTTTTCATTTTTGTTTGGTTTCAATTATGAATTTACCACATATTTTTATAAGTTTTATTTATTAAAATAACATTTTACAAATTATAGGCAACACGTTTCAAATAATGAATAAAGTAATTACACGACCTTTTTTAGTTTCGACCAATTATATTTATACTTTCGATGTTTTTATTTTCGACTATTGACAATTTCGATCAATTCGATTCGATCATTTTTCCCTTCGACCTTTTGACTTTAGATCATTTTTCCGCTCACTTATAAAATTAGATTCATTACAATATCTTATTTATATACATACATTATGTCACATCAAAAATTGATCAAACCATACAACATATCTTAATATTTCGAGTGTATTCCACAAGTTAATTTTTCCTTTTGTCAGTCTTCTACGATGGCATTTATTTGTCGGTCGGGATTAGTGTATTTTGTGGCTTTTTTGAAAGAAAGTTCTGTAGGTATATTGCTTTCTGTCTGGAAGCAAAGTAAATGATCCCTATAATTTTTGTTCTATACATAATTTTTATAAAATGATCCGTAATGGAAAATCTTCAATTTTTTAACATCCGTTAACTTTTTTGATTTTCGCTACCTATCTATTAAGAGCAATCCAGTCCCTTCTGACGTCACACCGCACGAATCTCACAACCTGCCCTTAAAGTATTTGGAACCTTGTTCGCTACATAAATTTGGCAATGTTGTGTCGTACGCTGAAGGGTCCGATTACAATTCAGGTATAATTCGTTGGCTATCGTCGCCTACTGGGGGTTAGTGGCTTGTTATTATACGAATGTAGGAATACTATTTTTAAACCAAACAACTCAAATATTTTTTATTTATTGATAGTTATAGATGATATACAGGGTGTCCCGAAATTAGACGGTCATATTTTAACAGCGTAATCTACATCCTAAAATAGTAGTAAAAGTTCATACAAACATAGGTCCGAAAACTTTTCTTTTCCGAGATACAGGGTGTTAAAGGTGAAAGTCTTGATACCACGCTTTTGTAAATATTTTCTAAACGTTTAAAGATAATTAGGTAAAATTTGTTACAAATACTTACCTTTTTACGCTTCATTTATTGGACTAAACCCCAGTCATTGATCATCTTCTTAGGTGGGTAAATTAGGGTAAAATTGCCGTGTTTGTCTGTGTGTCTAGATCCACCATAACTCATGAACCGATACACAGAAAAACACTAAATTTTAAACTTAAGTTTTATTTCGGCCTGACGTGAAATAATTAGATTTTGGACAAAGTCGGAACATCTGGTAGGGTACTTTATGGGAGGCCGTTTTTATATTTTATTGAATATATCTGTTATTTATGTTTGGAGAAGAAAATTATTCAAATAAAAGTTACTTCTAATTATTATCTATAATTTTTGCTTCATGTCAAAATTTCCTGAAATAGTCCGTATTCGAGAAATTTGACAAAATGTGCAAAATTCTAAACTAAACTAAAAGTTGTTTGCGATATCGATCTCTATAATTTTTGTTTATACATCATTTTTCTAAAATGGACCGTAATGGAAAAATTGTAGGAAAAATGCTAAATTTAAATTTTTCAGTATTTTCGTTTTCAATGAATAACTATAGAAAAATCTTTCGAGGTAGATAGATGTATGTGGAAAATGTATATATTTAGTTTATCCTCTAAACATTTATAGAGGTACTGCAATAAGTTGTACAAAATAACCAGAAAAAGCCTTTAATAACTAGATAGGAAAGTCATGTGTTGGACACATCAGATTTTTTGACTATAAAATTTGGAAAACCAATATTTTCTGTATAATAAAGCTACATTTGTTGCATCTCGCTAGGTCGCGCCATTTTCAAGAGAAAAGCATGTTACCTTATTCGAAAGTGTAAACAATAATTAGTAGGTCTGTAGAATTAGAAATTTTATTTTTTTTTTAACTTTGAAAAACCGGTAACTAAAGAAATTTTAGAAAATATTTCATCTGGACTTCACTTGTAACACCCTGTATCTCGAAAACGAAAAGTTTTCGGACCTATGTTTATATAAACTTTTACTCCTATTTTTAACCGACTTCATAGGAGGAGGGAGGTTATCAATTCGTCGCAATATTTTTTTTAATTTTTTTTTATGTATGTTCAGCGATAATTCTTTAACACGGTGTTTGATTTCAATGATTCTTTTTTTGTTAGAAAGGGGGTACTTCAGGGGTGGTTTCATATAAATTTGGTCAAAATCTAATAATTGGGCCTATGAGAAAATTCTCAAAATCTTCATTTTTTATGTACGTTTAGCGATAATGCTTTACCACCTTGTTCGATTTATATGATTCTTTTTTTGGTAGTAAGGGGGTACCTCAGGGGTGATCCTAAATAAATTTGGTTAAGATGTGGTGACGGCATCTGCACGTTTTTGAATTCGGTTTTTTTTTAATTTTTAATTTCTAGTACTTGTAGGATGTAGATTACGCTGTTAAAATATGACCGTCTAATTTCAGGACACCCTGTATATTGGAAATTCGAAATAATAGTTATGACGTAGCGGTGTTTTTCTCATTGTAATCAGACCCTAGGTATATGGATACGGAAAGTGATGAATTGGAGATAGGTAAATTGTATTTATTATATTAAAGGAACAACAAATATAAGTACAATTAAATAAGTATATTAATATAAGAATTTTTTAAAGTCTGTATTAAAAAAAATTTTTTTCACATAGATTATTAAATTAAAAAAATAACTATTAAAACACGAAATGTTAATTTTTTCTCTTTTACAACACAAAATAAAATTTTCTCTTGGCAGCAGGTGGTTTTTGTGACGCGACAATTATGATGCTTTTCATCTCATGAATTAAAGTTAATTCTCTTTTAATCTTAAGGTGTTCATACCCCTTATAATTTTCGGACAAAAATATCTCAAAATATTTAAATTTTGGCAAAATAAATTAGGCAATAATATCTATAATATGCATATATTTTAATGTTTTAATTCCTTCCAGTTTCCCAAAAAAACTAAAAGGGCCTTAATTTTGAAATATCATAATGAAAATAAATACATTCCTCGACAGCACTATTCTTAATATAATCCCCAAATTTAATCCCCTAATGTCTTGTTAATGATTTCTTAAAATTCGCCAAAATTAGTGGCTAAAACTCTTCGTTAAGTGCTATCTTCTGGTGTAAACTGGTGTAAATTATTGCAAGAAACGAATAATGACAGAGTATACGATACGATAGTTATAAGCCCGTTACACTGTTTTCCATTCAATTTATTAAAAAAAAAAAAATAATAGTCACCACTTTTTAAGGGTGATATCTCGAAAAGGGGTGGGCTGAGGAAATTTTGTTATAGGAAAGACCCATCTTAATTTCATACGAGCAATTAGTTCCTGAATTTTGTCGCATGTATTTAGAAACACCCTGTATATTACACATTTTTTTAAGCGTGCAAATTTCTTGACAATCTCTTTTCCCTAATTGGCACATATGTCGTATTTTTCTAGGATTTACTAACTCTGGCAGCAAACAAATAAAATAGAAATTTGTCAGCTGTGCATTTTTGCCTTCCAGAATTTTTCGTTTCATAAATTAACTAAAAACTAAATTAAACAAAAACCTAACAACGCCTCAACAACAAACTAAGACGATCACAATAATTTCGCACCTCTTCAAAAACAACTACCTATTTTTCGACACAGGAATTAACAAATTTAACTAAACAGCAGCTACCCTTTTAACCACGGGCTTCAAAGACTAGCAGCGTTGCCATATTCACTGGTATCATTGTTTTAATAGAATTAGTATCGGAATGAAAACTATGTTAATCTTCGGTCCTGTTTAAAATTGGTAATCTTTTTGAAAAAAAATCATTTAGAAAATAGTTAAGATATTTGTTATAGAATGCCGGTAAAGAGCCAAAAAATTAAATTTGTTAAAAAGTTGAAATTTTTGTTGTTTTTCTTTAAAAATATAAGTTTTTCGCGGTTTAGCGAAATTCTTGGTTCATTTTTACAACGATTGGCCTGAACCATTTTTTTTACAATTTTTTTTAACTGCCTCAAATGTAAAATTGATTTTTGGCGGAGGAGCGCCCGTCATGTTTGCTCTTAAAAGAAGTTTTCCACCATTTAGCCTATCTGAATCAAACTGTAATCAGAATGAGGGCACAGGAACTATGGTCAAATTTCATACCCCGTAGACGCCCGATTTGCGAACTCATAGGTATACATTTTTGGAGGGTGCTCGAGTTGCGACGAATTCAGGTAGTTTTTCAACACGCCCGAGTTGCTAACGCACGAGTTAAGAAAGTAGCCTTTAAACGCCCAAAAATTCATTGAACTATTAAACATCGAAGCGACAGCATCTGACCAAGGAGACAATTACTTCGCATAAAATTCAAATTTTATAAACTTTTCAGATTACAATAAAAAGTGTATATAATTAATTAAGAATAAAATTCACCAAAATAATATAATATAAAGTATTTCAAGCTAATAATATAATTTGGAGATTAAACCTTAACTGGTCTGGCATCGTCTGACAGACTACGCGATATAAACAATTCTTTCTTATTGGTTATTGGTACCTCCCACAAAAAGGTCCTTACATCTAATACTTTCTCTATTGTAGCTCGACAGGTAGCCATGTTTGCGACAGGCCTTGCGTCAGTTTCCTAAAAACTGTGGCAGAAATTAGTTCAAGGGTAGTAAACTTTATCTCATGCTGAAAATCAAATGTTTTTTTACTTTCCTATCTGTATACAGATATAAGGAAAGTATAGGAATCATGATTTTTTTCGACCTCGAGTTTTCGACGGATTTTTACGTTTTGAGGTCCCCTGAATCCGTTTTGACTATTTTCGCGATGATGTGTGTGTGTCAGTGTGTGTGTGTGTGTCTGTATAACGCATAACTCATGAACCGATACACAGAAAAACACCAAATTTTAAACTTAAGCTTTGTTTCAGCGTCCAATGAGCTGATTATATTTTGGGCAGTGTCGGAACATCTGGGGGGGTACTTTATAGGTGGTCATTTTTATATTTTATGGAATATATCTGTTATTTATGGTTGGAGAAGAAAATTCTTCAAATAAAAGTTACTTCTAATATAATTATCTATAATTTTTGTATTATGCAAAATTTTCTTAAAATATTCCGTATTCGAGAAATTTGACAAAATGTAAAAAAAAATAATTTTTTATAAAAATTGTTCAAATAAAAGTTGTTTGTAATATAATTCTCTATAATTTTTATTCTATACATAATTTCTATAAAATGGACCGTATTCGAGATATTTGAGAAAATTTGAGTAAATTTCGAATTTTGAAGAAAACTCAAAAACGGATAAAGAAAAAAACATTAAACTTTAAACTTAAGGTTTATTTCGGCCTGACGTGAAATGATTAGATTTTGGACAAAGTCGGAACATCTGGGGGGGTACTTTATTGGTGGTCATTTTTATATTTTATGGAATATATTCGTTATTTACGTTTGGGGAAGAAAATTCTTTAAATAAAAGTTACTTACAATATTATTATCTATAATTTTTGTTCTATGTCAAATTTTCCTGAAATGGTCCGTATTCGAGAAATTTGACAAAATGTGCAAAATTCTGATTTTTAAGAAAATTGTTAATCTAAAAGTTGTTTGCGATATCGATCTCTATAATTTTTGTTTTTAAATGACTTTTCTAAAATGGACCGTAATGGAAAAATTGAAGGAAAAGTGCTAAATTAAAATTTTTCAGTATTTTCGTTTTCAATGAATATCTATAGAAAAATGTTTCGAGGTAGATGTATGTGGAAAATGTATATACTTAGTTTATCCTCTAAACATTTTTAGAGATGCTGCAATAGGTTAACTAGATAGGAAAGTCATGTGTTGGACACATCAGATTTTTAAATTTGTATTTTATGTAAGTTTTAATTTACCTAACACTTTGACAATTTAATATTGCAATATGAAAGAATTTTGTTTTCTTGTATTTTTTGTCGTTCATTTAAAAATATGTACTTTTTCAAAATTTCTGTGCGGGTTTTAGTTTTGGGTTTAATTTTGGTTTTATTTAGTTTTAAATATATTTATTTTTACATATTATTATTATTAAAAAACATTCCATTTTGCCTATTTTATTTTTGTTGCCCTTCGAAAACAAGTAGTCTTGCAAATTACGTCGGACCAGTTACGTTACTGCAGAGTGTCGGATCAGTTAAGGGTTAAGAGTCATCTTCCAACCGATGCTTTACTTAAAATTATCAGGGGGTTGCGGGCCGTTGAAAATTTCACATTTGACGAAGGAGGGTTAATAGATTGTTTATCTATTAGTTTTGTTGTTAATAGATTTCAGTGCAAAGGGCGCCCCACATTACGGTTAGAAAAATGTTACTTGCAGAGGGCCAGGCCGTGCGCGAATAATAACTTATTTTTTGACTTTTTTGAAGAAAGAACAATTTAGGCCAAAGTTAAAGATTTGCAGCAGGGATATATGGAATTAGATTTTCCAAATTATTTCTTATAACGACATGATTAGCGCCTTAAAATACGTAATATTGTCACCTTTTTTATCTTGAATAATAGCAATGTTTAAAAAAAATAATCATTTTGTTTCTACCCAGACAGCACACCAAATCCCAGAGATATCTACAGAATATCTTTTGTGGATATCCAATATATCCACAGGATATCAGACATATTCCGTGGATCTAATGGGGATATCCAAATGTCCGTCTATATCCAGAATATAGAAGATATCCTAATGGATATTCAGCAAAATATCTAATGGGTATCTTCCAGAAAATACAAGAAATCCCAGAGAGATCCACACAATATGTTTTGTGGATATTCAATATATCCAATATGGATATCCAACCAAATGTCCGTCTATATCCCAGGATATAGAACATATTCGGATATTTTATGGTTATCTTTAGCAGAGGTTCATAAGTAAACAATGATTATTAAATAACGTCGAAAGAAAATAGCAGAGATAAAAAATATTTTCAACACTCTGCCTTTGATTTTGCCCACTAAGAAGAAAGTAATCCTTATTAGGACTCTTCAGCAATAAATGAAAATTCTCGTCTCCAGTCTCTAATGGAGTGATTAGGACAAAAATTTCGATCGAACTCAATTACGGCGGGTCGAGCATGAGTAGATGCGATAGTGGTATCGCCATCTATACTTAGTAAGCAGAATCAAACATCTAGTGGATATCCACGATGGTTTGCGTTCGCGCCTAGACTTTGATATATTTAGTGGATGTTCATGGGATATTGAATACACCTTAAAAAAAATAATTTTAAATATCTGAACGGTACTATTAGCCACAATGGCGAGCAGAATGGCGTAATTTTTTAATAATTTGCTATATAATTACTATTATTTATGGACATTTGCATGTCTATAAATTACATTTCATGGATATAAAATAGATATCTACCATGGACTGGACATTCAGTGGATATTGGGATGTTCAATAGATATCCAAAGGATTTGGTGTGCTGTCTGGGTATACATCCCTAAAAATACGTTTTCTTTCATCAGCTGCACAAGCAGTTTTAAGTAGTTTTGAAAAATAAAGTTGTAATTGCGCACGAGCTTAACCGCTGTTTTTGGCTTAAAAATTCAGACGGAGGATGGCCCTTGAGAACCTTAAAAACAACATTAGAGTCATTCACCAATTTCATTCATTTAATTAGATTTAGTGGCAGCAGAAAAGTATAGTACGTAACATAAGTTGTAATTGGCTATCTACAACTTTTTTTACAAAGTACACTATTATTCTTACGGTTGTGGTAACGCAAGTGTCGATATAGGCGTCAGTGCATATTAAAACAATTATTGCTGAAATTGAACTGATCCTGATCATTAATGAACCTTTAATTCCTCGCAAGCGGTAACTAAATTTAATTAAACCCAACCACGCATTAATAAAATTTTATTATACGTCCAAATTGATCTAAAAACAAATAAAATAATACTAGCCAATAATCCTACCCGATATAAATGGTTTGTTATTTTCGACCGTTCATCCATTTCGCAAAATACGCCTTGATGATGAAATATTACGTTTTTTGGTGCTGCAGCAATATTTCATATTTGATATATATATTGATTTGTCTTTTATTTCTAAATGAAATTTTATTATTAAGTGTTCCAATTCGAGGATCTGAGCTACGAGGGTAATTCGCAACGATAAGCTATGACGCGCGTCTTATTTTTTTTTTAATTTTTAAAAAATATTTAATCCGAGCATATCACTATAATTACAATATGCTCATAGATTATCAATGTGTAATTTTATTATACTCTTCACACAGTCTGTGCATTTAGTAATTGTTTTCCCCCCGATTTTTTTAAACTGTTTTTCACGTTTCCGATCATTCAGAGTCCGAAAATGCAAAAAAAAATTTTTCGTCTGATCGTCTGTGCCGGTACGATAAGTCTAGAACAGAAGTTCTGATTGACTTGCGGTTTTAACTATTGATTTTCATCCCAACTAATTTAATATCAATGTTCTTAAGATTCGCCCATGCATTTCTTATGTGACTTATTTTAAGAATTCCAATCATTCCAAATGTCTAACATTCCTAATATTCCATGCATTGCAAACATTCCAACGACCTGCCAAACAACAGCTGTTGATTGTAAAGGTGAGATTTCTAAGGGGGTTGCGACCTTCATAGTTGCAACCATGGCCATTTTGGAGGCTATTACTCATAAGAAACCTCCTTAGCTAACAGATACCCTTCAAATGATGATAAGGTTACGAGACAATGCTCATAAAAAATTTAAAATCTCTAAAACCAACGGTTATTGGAAATACTATCAAAATCTTAGAAACTAAGTTAATCATGCTACTAAACGGGAAAAAAGGGCTTATCTTGAGTTTCAATTGAATAACAAACGCAACATGCGCACGAGTTAAAAAAATTAGGTTTTAATGTAAAAGAAACTACTGAATTCCCATGCAACATCATGCCGTCATTATGACGTGATTTTTTGGTGTGCGTTACGTCATTTGATGACGTGAAAATAACGTTATGGTAACGTGAGAATGTCACAGCGAAATGACGTCATTCCATATCGTCATTTTGACGAATCGATATCACGTTAGAGTAACGTGTATATCGGGTGTCCTAGGCTAAGCAAATTGACGTCATTATCACGAATCTACCTAACGTCAAAGTGACGTCTATATTGGGTGTCCCAAGGTTGGATGGAATTATTAAAAATACTAAGCAGATGAAAGTTATTTATTTAATCAAAAAAACACTTGAAAAATATATTATAAAAAATAAATTACACTGGTAAATAAAAAAAGTCATGTGCAAGAAACCAAAAGGAATAAAATGACAAAAGAATATTAGAGGAACTAACACAACATACCTAAAATTGTATATTTGATTTTAATTGGGGGTGGGCAAGCATGCTTTACGATTTCATCATCTTCAGTATCATCGAATGACAGCTTTCTAGTTGGCACCTGTTTTCTTTTAGTAGGTACTTTATCAGCCTCGGAATGTAGATCTGAGGTAACTTCGACTTTTTTTAATTTGGTACATCACTTATCATTATCATCTAAAATAAAAGAACTATTAAAATACATATCACTGAAAATTCTTAAAGATAGAAAGTAAATTGTGTATCTAGTTGTAAAATTTGAGGGGATTACTTCACCGGAGATTGAGGTAGTAGCCCCAAAAACTACCTTCTCAGAGGTATACATATAGTCTGAGTTTATAATAAAAGTTATTAAAAAAAGATCATATATTCTGTAAGACGATAAAAGGTATCTAAATCAAGTGACCCCCTACAAATCTTTTATTTTTAAATAAACTATTAAAAATTACCCTCAAAGAACTCATAATTAAAAAATAAAAGTATAACATTACTCACCAGTCTTATATTATATTTCTTTATATATTTCTTTATAAAGGCGGTCAAGACTTGTTTTTTACGCAGCATCAGCCATTTTCTGCTCACCTCACAACCGCCAGACCGTTATCATCCGGTTTTTCAAACTCAACAATACCATACATCTGTAAAATGCCCAATTCGGTTTAATATACTTTATTATTTTGTCACATTCTATTTTTTACCTTTTTCTAAAACATCTTATCAAATAAAGTACAATTTAAAAATGCACGTTCACGAGTTCACGGCTGTCACAAGAATCATGAAGATGGAGGCAACAGGAAACAACAATGACAATTGACATATGACATTACCAGAAATATACAAAAAAATAACGTAACTATGACGAATTCTAAGTGACGTCTATTCTATGTCATCAATGTGACGTCAAATACACGTTACTGATTAGGATATTGTATTTCAGATAAATGAATACTAAAAAATTACGTCATAATGAAGAGTCTGTCTTGATGTCTAATTAACGTAACAAAAACGACGTCAAAGTAACGTCATTAATTGGGATAGTGACGTTTCTGACGAGTAAACCCAAAAAATCACGTCATAATGACGGCACCTTGCTGCTTGGGCTAGTCACTTATGTTCACCTGACTATCAATGATTACTTTATTTCAGCTTCAACCTCTGATAGTGATGTTTGTGAATTCTTTTTTAAAAATTACCTAAATAACTCCATCTCCCCATTCTCATTCGAGTTGATAAACGAATTAGAGGTGTACAAATTACTTTTGTCCATCAAATCTTATGCTACTGGAGTAGACCTAATAAATATCAAGATGATATTACATTGTTTTCTACTCATTGTGCCAGTGATTACACATATTTATAATTTTTGTCTAGAGCATAGCTCATTTTCAAACATCTGGAAAGAAGCCATTGTAATTCCGTTACCGAAAAAAGGTAATCCTGCTGAGTTTACAGATCTTCGACCTATTAGTATTTTGCGAACAATTTCTAAAGGGTTGGAAAAAATTATCGATAAACAAATTCGCGCTATTTATATGAAGGCAGCTCTGTACTAGAACACTCTCGGCTTTCCACAACGATCGAAAACTGCCTCTCTATGACTCATAAGCCGCAAAGGGATCATTCCGGAAGTTTCTCGAAGCGGTGCGTTTGTCTTTATATGGCCAGCGCTAGACTTCATACCGCTGACAAGCAGTAAACAAGGAATAGAGGCGGCTTTCGCGTCACAATAATCAGAATTTTCAATCTTTTATAGTGGCTTTCCAAAAAGAATAGTCTATTTTGATCTCATTCGTCAGTTCACTTAGAAATTCACTTCTAGATTCATTTTTATCCTTTGATTCTCTCTTTTAAGTTGTTGAGTACTATTATTCAATTAAGGTTTATCAGCTGGAGTTATGCCAATTTCTTCTGAGTTTTCTTTTTACGACGTTGAGTTTTCTAAATTCTTTAGAGTATTGTTAACTTTAGTTTTTGGGTCAATAATGGGGGTATTATTACAACCCACTTGTTGTACTTTTTTCACAATTATTCACTATCTAGTTGATTTTTATTTCTCAGTGGCACTGATAAATTGATAGTTTCTTCGAGCTCTCATTTGATACTGTGCTAGTCACATTTAGTAGTCTGGGTAGTTCTTTTTAAATAATATATAGCTGAATCTGAGAAAAGGAAGGAAGAGTGATCAGAGTTAAAACCCCAAATTTCTTTAACATGCAAAGTAATTACAAGAAATTTGAGTAGAAGAATTTTGAAATTTGATAATATAGAAATGACATTTGAAATTCCAAACATCTTATACATCAATTTTTATTCAAAGTACCAATTGTAAGGCGTTCGCAATAATTTACTGCGCAGAATCCTGGTGTCAGTGACTGGTTTCTAATTGTTGATCAAACAGACCTGTAATAAATATTTGATGATACGAGTAGGTGAGGTGGGTGAAATTTTCTGGGTTTTCTTCACCTGTAAATCAAATGGCACCATCAATCATCTGTAAATCGCCCCGAAGCGTCACGGCAAATAATAAAATCCCTTCCTTCCCTACACAAGCTCCGTTGGCTTCAGAAGTTGTAATTGACTCGCAAGGGGGTGAATTACGAAGAGTATTATTATTATTGTTTAAAATCTTTAAAAAACAGGAGTCATGTCTCTCTAATTTTGGAGTATATAGAAAAAAAAAGTTTTTTATGGATTTCTATACCGCATTTATAAAACACCCTGTATATATTCTTGTAAATCAGCATTTTACCGTTTAGACTTTCTGAGCCTATGGATATTTATAAAAGGGCAAATTAATTTTGAAAAAGTTAAGGAATCTTGAGAAACGTTCCAGATGCTTTAAAGGGAAAAGTTAATTAGGGAAAAGGGAAATTGTAACGAATGTTTGCCGAAATTAACTAATAAGATTTATAAAAAAAGAGTTTCGTTTCCCCTTTTTCATACTAAACACGACTTGGTTTTCAGAAGATTTGCACGTTTGCGTTTCGTTTTTAACATTAAATATACTTTTTATTTTTAAAATTCATGTTTTCGAGAAGTTTATTTTTGAATATTATACATTAGTAGTAGTTCCTATTTTTAAGAAAAGTGATAAAACAATAGTTACTAATTACCGACCAATTTCACTTGTGACTAACTTCTCGAAGATCTTTAAAAAGTTATGGATAGGTATAGATTACTCTCACCTAGGCAATTTGGATTTAAAGAAAATACTTCAACAGAAGATGCTTTAGTTGCCACCAACCAACAACATCCAAGGTACGTACCTTGGAGAAAAGAAAGCCGTGTCTGTGTAAGTATAAGTAGATATGATTGGTATGCGATGTGGCGGCGCAAGATGGCGGCCGGCACATCTGGTGGCCACCTGTTTCCGGTCACCTGTTTCCGGCCATATGGTGAACACATGGTGGCCATCTGGTGAACACATGACGTCACATCTGGCGGCCATCTGGAGATTTTTTATACACTCACCTGCATCCGGCACATTTGGCGACTACCTGCATATGGTGAACACATGGCGGCCATTTGTTTCCGACCTGTCTGGACAAGTGGGGACAACTACATATAAGTATCAACAGTTCAATAAACGATGCTTAGTAATACTAAAACATCAAATAGCTCATCATAAAGTCATAAATAATAGGCAATATGAGCTATCGGTGCGTCACTCCAGAAATGGTAATTCAGAAGACAGAGAATGAATTAAAAATTATTTATAAAACATCTTCCCTTCAAGAACTTTCGGCAAACGCGCTATATTGGAGTGTAAAGGACAGAAATCCAGAAATGATTGGAAAAAGTGATAAAAAAATTGTGATACCCCATTTTATAGGATCTTGGACACCAATGCTTTTTAAATGGAAAACGTGTAGTTTACTCTGGACAGTAGAGTGCAGGTGTGGACATTTAAGTAAAGACTGGACAAATATTGCTAATAATTTAAATGGGGGAAAGTTATTTGTAATAGGGTAAAGTCAACATTGGACAATGAAAATAAAATAAAATAAAATATATTTTGTTTTAAAATTATATTTTTAAAGAAACAGTATTAAGTATTTACAGTAACTCAATGAGTTTTAAAATTGTCTCTCTTTGAAGCTCAGCTTTTTTATTTATTTAAAAGTTGTTTTTGAATGGAGTCGTGTACCAGTGCGCTGTAGTTTTTTCTTGTAGGCCAACATTGTAAATCCATTAGTAAAATGTATTAAAGCGTGAAGATGTTCATGTGCTGTACTACCATCGTCTGCTATTAGATGACATCGACAAATAGAATACCATTTAATATTTGGAGCACAAGCAAGTAAATTAAAGTCCTTTTCATTTAATATTAAATGATGCCATTCTTTGGACAATTCTTCGTAATCTTGTGCCATTTCCTGTGGCGACAAAGCGTTAATTTCATTTAGATTCAAGAGAGTCAAATAATCAGTTTTTGACAGTGAAGACATTTTTTTTTTGATATTTTTAGAGAAACTACTCGTAGAAAATGTCTCAATAGACTGGAAGAGTCTTTAATGTCTCAATACCCTAAACAAATAATTCATTACCCCCACCACCAAGATTTTTGCGCACGCGCAGTAGTACAAACGAACGTGATGTAAGCGTCGTTGCGACATGCGTTCACGTGAACGAAGGTTAGGTTAGGAGGGCATACGAGAAGTTCTAAAGCAATTTACCGAGAAAAGATGAAAAATAAGAAAACGATGAAACATGGAGAACTTCTCGTATGCCCTCCTAACCTAACCTTCGTTCACGTGAACGCATGTCGCAACGACGCTTACATCACGTTCGTTTGTACTACTGCGCGTGCGCAAAAATCTTGGTGGTGGGGGTAATGAATTATTTGTTTAAGGTATTGAGACATTAAAGACTCTTCCAGTCTATTGAGACATTTTCTACGAGTAGTTTCTCTAAAAATATCAAAAAAAAATGTCTTCACTGTCAAAAACTGATTATTTGACTCTCTTGAATCTAAATGAAATTAACGCTTTGTCGCCACAGGAAATGGCACAAGATTACGAAGAATTGTCCAAAGAATGGTATCATTTAATATTAAATGAAAAGGACTTTAATTTACTTGCTTGTGCTCCAAATATTAAATGGTATTCTATTTGTCGATGTCATCTAATAGCAGACGATGGTAGTACAGCACATGAACATCTTCACGCTTTAATACATTTTACTAATGGATTTACAATGTTGGCCTACAAGAAAAAACTACAGCGCACTGATACACGACTCCATTCAAAAACAACTTTTAGGAAAATAATTTGCTTGGACCATGCTGTTGGTGTCCTCAGATACATCACCTGTGCTGATGGACAAAAGCCACTTAGAAGGGATGGAGATGGTCTTAGGGGTATACCTCATTCTCATTACGATAGAGTATTTAAACCAGATTGGTTACATTCTCGAGGAAAACAGTGTGGTTTAGTACGCACAGAAATTTCAGAATTAGCATCTGAAGGTGTAAAAGACTTAGAAAACTACACATCCGAACACGAACTTCATGATAAATCCACATGAAGATGTGATAGAGGTGCCGAAGGAATAAGGCGGAGGGAAGAAGCTAACGAGAAACGGAGACAATTTTACAAAACAGAACGGGGTATTGAAATTAGGAATAATTACAAAGAAAAACAAATTAAGAAAAAGAAACTTATTACAAGTTTACTAAAAATGGGGCTAAATAAAAAAGCTGAGCTTCAAAGAGAGACAATTTTAAAACTCATTGAGTTACTGTAAATACTTAATACTGTTTCTTTAAAAATATAATTTTAAAACAAAATATATTTTATTTTATTTTATTTTCATTGTCCAATGTTGACTTTAACCTATTACAAATAACTTTCCCCCATTTAAATTATTAGCAATATTTGTCCAGTCTTTACTTAAATGTCCACACCTGCACTCTACTGTCCAGAGTAAACTACACGTTTTCCATTTAAAAAGCATTGGTGTCCAAGATCCTATGCACTCATTCGTCGTGCCAGCTGCAACAATTACCTACCGCGAATCGTATAGCGCGTGACCTTGATTTAGACAAAAATTGCCAGAATGAACCTTGGCGATTTCACGTGTTAATTCCCATAAGGAGTGGGCCCGAACCGGTGCTGTTCCTTTACTAGTATATTTGTTGACTTGACAAATGCTTTCGATACAGTTAGTCACAAATTACTATTAGAAACATTAGAAAAGATATGAATGAAATTGCTTTTCTCTTTTGCAAAGTTATTTACAAAACAGAACTCAAATTGTAAAATTGGAAAATGAAATAAGTGATGAAATAAAAATGTTTATGGAGTTCTTCAACGGACTGTATTGAGACCCATACTATTAAATAAGTATATGAATAAGACTATTCGATCATTCGATTATTCCTAAAGTGAAATATTGATTTCATTAAAACAATCTAAATCGTCTGAAGCAGGAACATGAATATTAAACAATTAGTTTTTTAATCTCCATAGTTTTTTATTATTTTTTACACAAAACCAGGCCTAACCTCAATCACCCTGATTGCGAACAAAAGGGCATCGCAGTCACAGTTTTTGTTTCCTCTTCCTTAGGCACGGACGCTCATTGACAGTGTGAAAAACGCTGGCATAATAAAACTTGAACTATAGGAAAGCGGCGAAAAAGAAAAACAGAAGGTTACACAAGTGGTGCGAGTAGAGCATCGAGATTAGAGCCTGGTTGGTTTCCCATTTAGACGGTCGAATAAGTTTTTATTTCGAGATATCATTTTTCCAGAATGTTACTCGGTTTATTTGCAGAGGAAAACATTCGACAAAACAAATGTTAACCCTAAGATTTCGTCGTCAGAACAAATATTGTGATAAAATATCTATTGATGATTGAAAGGTCATATACCTACGCCAGTTTGATAATTTTATAGTAATAGTTCAATTATATAATTAACATATACCTATTCATAACATACTAACAAATAAAAGTAGATACTTATTTCATACTGTACAATAGGCTGGGCCGAAACAGGCATATTTTTTAAAAATATAAAAATTAAGTTTAAAATACCTATTTCAACTTGCATTTTGCTGCGCTTACTTTTGGTGATGTTTTTAAAATTTCTAGATCCACATTTTCAGCCCTCTTCCGCCCTCTTTGGGAGTGAAAAGTTAAAGTTTGGAATTTTGACGTACAAAACCTACCTACAGTTATATTTTAGTGTTTGTATTCACACTCTTTTATTTTAATATTTTTAAATAACATCTTCAGCGCTCTACTACCCTTTTTAACCAATGTTTAATCGCTTTGTCTTTAAAATATAAGGTAAAAATTACTTGAACAACAAATAAATATTACACGATTAAAACTAAACCACACATTTATTTAAAAAATGGTAAAAAGTACCTATATAAATCAAACATAAAAGCTAACAAATCAAACATAAAAGCTTATAAATCAAATATAAAAAGGTAACACATCAAATAAAAAAAACTAATAAAAAAAACATTTACTGACTTTTAAACTATTGTTTACTTTCAAATGTTGGTATAATTTCTTTTGATTTTATTCTTGAGCGAATAAAGCCGTTTCTTGATTTTGGACCAATTACTAAAGAAGATGACTTTGTAATAAATTTAAACATCTCCCCACGGATTGAGTATGGCAATGGAAGAGGATTGATATTTTGAGGGCAAATTCTGACCCTGACAATAATGTAGTAATTTGGGAGGAACAGCTGGGTCTTAAGAAATTGCAAGATTCTATCATATTTTTTTAGCCTTTCATTTTCTCTGGATTGCCTTTGTTTATTCGATAATATTTTCTTTATTTCTTCACGATATACATTTACTACTCTCAGAATATAGGTAGAATGGATATGAAATATTTTCATTTAGTCAAACACATTGGTATACTTTTTCGTTTTGTAGTCTGTGCGAAGAATAACTAACATCCATGTGGGTGTAGAAAAAAATTATCAATCAAATTTACATGTTTGTTGTCATACCTTTTGATTATAGAACTGTGTGTCAGTAGTTTCACACTACACTAATATTCAAATGAACTAAAATGAACGAGAATATTTTGAAATAATGCATATTAATGATTTAATTAAATTTCAAATCCAAAAAGAGACTGCAGAAGATTGATAAGGATGAGAAAATTAATTGGTTGTCATATTGTCAATCGGTAACAGCAGAAAAACAACGAACGCTTTGAGAAATAATTCTATTAATTTTTGTTCTTTTACTCAACCACAGATTTGCCCAAAATAAAAACAGTACAGTCGATTTATTGAAATAATAAATAAGTTCCCTGTGTTTAAACATAGCTACGAATCAATTTTTTCAAAGTCCACCATCATATTTCCGAACTATAATGAATTACCCTCCCATAATAAAACTTTATTACTTTCTGCAATTAGCAGTTATAAAGTAAATACAATAATTTACACAGATGGAAGTAAAAATCTGAAAGGAGTCGGTAGTGCCTTCTATATAGAAAATAATAAAGAAACGTGTAGATTTCAATTACCAGAGATTTGTAGCAGTTTTACAGCTGAATCTGTCGCCATACGTAAAGCTTTGGAGTGGTGTACGGAAAACAAGGTACAAAGTGCAATAATAATATCTGACTCAAAATCGGTGTAAAAAATATAACAAGATATTTTGATAATTTTATTTTATGTAAGATAAAAAAAATTGCTCAATCAGTTAGAAGTTAAAAAGGTTCAAATTATATTTATATGAACGGAAGGACATAGTGGCATCTGTGGAAACGAGTTAGTTTGTAAGGCTGTAAAAGAAGCAAGGGTATGCAATAATCTTTTAAAAAATCCTTGTTACAAAGATCTTTACGGTAAATATATAGATAATATTTACAGAGATTGGAATAAATATTGGAGAGAAATAACAAAAAACTCAAATAGTTCATATTTTTCTATCTATAAGGAGTTGCCAAATAAAATCTCGCATATATTCAATGACAAAGTTAATAAAAAGTACTGCACAATAATTATAACTAGATGGTGCTTTTTGTCTCATTTATATAAAATAGGACTCACAGATTCTCCACTATATTCTCTTGATAACGAGGTCGCCGATTTTGATCACATATTTTTCGGCTGTAAGAGTTTTTGTAATAATGACCTGTGTGGGGTGGTCTTATATACCTGCTTTTAGTTTCCTACGTGTGTTAAGGTGTTGCTCGCGACTGGAAATCAATTTGTGTACCGTTTATTGGTAGATTATATAAGTAAAAATAATGTTTATATCTTATATTTAAACGTAATACCTTTCAATTTGTGTGTGGCTGAAGAACTAACGTTCATTGCCAATAAAGGAGGAGACAAAAATAAAAACAGTACTGAAACTAAGTTGGCGATGTGTCTCGCTATACGATGCGCGCGCTATCAGACACACGTTAGCTATGGTCAACTCAATCAATACAGCACTTAAGTCTCTAAGACCCCTAAGAATTTGTCGTTTTTGTTTAAAGATTTTTTATTGAATTTGTAAGATTTAATAGAATCTGCAGTGAACCGATTTTTTTCTAGAACCAAATTGATTTGAATTTAATATTTTATGTTTTTTTAGATATTCTATGAGTTTATTATATTCAGGGTGTTCCCGGATGGACTGAGGAAGAAGAGAATTTTTTAATTTTTTTTCAAAAAAAAATTATTCTTCGTAAAAGTTTCTGCTTGTTTCAAAACTAATAATAATCCAAACAAAAGTTGCAATATATTTTTGCTTTAGAGAAATAATTAAAAAAAAATAAACTCAAAATTTTGTTTTGTCATTATTTTACTAAATTAAAAAGATATTCAATTTCTTCAAAACAATTTTCAGACATTTTGTTATAGTTTAACAGCTTTAATTTGAATTTTGTGTTTCCGTAATTTATTTTAAATTAGCTTGTTCTTTGATTGTTTTTTTCATTGAACTATAACATGTTTATAAGCTTCTTATGTCACCTTTCTTCTTTGGGAAATACCCGTTTAGTCTGAATTAGACAATTATTAGCGGTAAGTTACTTTATTTCATTTTGGATTAATTCTTTGATTTATATGTTCCTTATCGACACGTTCCTAATTAAAATAAAGGAACTTACCCCCCCTTTTGTTTGTCTTTTTCAGACACCACTTGATGAGGTTATAAGAAAACCTAGTTTTATTTATTTCCCTTTGTTTTAAGCAATGTTGCCAAATTAGATTTATTTGCATCCGGTGAAGATTTCATAGTCGATTTTCGTGTATACTATACCTAAAATTCATTTTATTTATTCGTATTAGGTTTTGTTATGATATTTGTTTCAAATAAACATGTTACCATAGTATAAATGGTCTAAGTTCTTGCTAGATGGTGAACTAAGCGAACAAGAAACTTTACTACCAAATATCTCTAAAGAATGTTTTTGTTACATGGGCTCTCTTGAGCAACTTTTGTCTTCAATTGATTAATTTTTTTAGGATTTCGTTTGCAGCAATTAATTAAAAATTACCTTTAGAAGTGAAACTGAAAGACCTCAATCTGTACGAATCCTCATCTTCTTCCTCCTGTGGTTCTTGCGTTTTCCTAGTATCCGGCACGTCCAAAAAAGCGGTGGACTTCCTGTGATATACCGATGTTCCTCGCCTTTGCGACCCCTTCCTTCTGATATGCGGCGATACCTCTGGGGTAAGATCTTGATCGGTCAATTTCGGTTCACTGTTACTCTGACTTTTAACACCGTTATTAGCGGACGAAGAAATGGTGACACGATTTTTGACCGAGCGTCTGTTATTGGTCAACCTGGCACTTTGTGACCTAGCGGCGGGCCGTCTTCGGCGACTGGACTCCGGGGAAGCACTCGACGGAGGGATGGTTTCCAGGCTCGTGGCACAGATCGAGGCTGAGCGGCCTTTCGCTCGCGGCGGGACGTGCGTCCTGTCGTCCGTCATGGCGATAACTGACGCTTCTCAGGCCGTGCCGTCGCAGGATCTCGCGCGTGGTTCCCGACGCCGCGGTTGATGCCCGGTTGGTCGACGGGGTTATTTTTGGATTCGACATTTACATTGGCTTGTTTCTAATTTCTCCGTTTCGGTCAGTTCGTCGAGCTGACTGAAAAGAAATATGTGTGCGCTGCGAAAAGTTTTCTAGTACTGAACTGAGGGATGATTATCGCGTATTCTTTAGAAGTATACCTAGTTTTGGCAAGGGACATTTCACACTTCACTGTAGGATTTTTGTTTTGTTTAGTTAGTAAAATTAACCAGTAAATAAGAAAAATGAAGAGTTTGAGTATTTTTTATTTATTAAATTTTGAACAAATTTATAATAATATAATAATAATGTTTATTTACTAGAAATATATACATTCAGATACAATAAAATCCAATAAGAAATAAAATGTAAATAAACAAGAAATGTGTCACTGAATCTGCTCACTGTACAAAGTACAATGACAGATTGTGTGTGACAAAAAAAATACGACAAAATAATAATAAATAAAACTTATAACTATAACAATACAATAGTAAGAATTTGAGAATATGAAGCAAAGAATTAAAATACAAATTAATAATAAAAATAAAAATTATATAAATACAATCTTTTACACTTTTGATATTATATTAAGTAAATTTATTTACAATATACCTCGGCATAAGTATCTCATACAACAAACATTACTTCTACGTAGATAAAAAACATTTTAAAAATATTCAGATTCTTTAACGTTTATAATATACTTTCCAATTATTTAATTTATATTTTTTTTTATTCAATTATATTACAGAAAAAAGTTCGCGGTATTTTTGCTATAAATTATTTTACATATCTTTTAAAAATTTTTATTGTTTTTATTTCTCGGAGCTCCGTTGGAATGCTATTAAAGATTCCAAAAAACCGATAGCTATTTTGTCCAACTGATTTATTCATTCGTGGTAGCAAATAATTGTCTCTGTTTATTGTATCATATTGATGCAACAGTGTTTGCAGTTCATCTTGATTTTGAAATTGATGGGTGAGTGCTACTTAATGGAATAACTGTCGTAAGTCAAATATCTGGGTTTTTTTAATACACATTTTCAGTAGGATATCTTGTTGAGCATTATTTTTAAAATTTTTTGAATAATATCGATTGGCTTTAAGTGGGTTTAAGTGACTCCACCCCAACCAATTATTCCATAGTTGAGATGAGATTCGAAAAGGCTATGATACAAAATTCTCTTCTGTGTTAATTCTAGCATTGGTGATACTTTAAATAAGATGAATTTAAATAAGACACTACGTAATTTGTTGAGTAAGTATTGAGTATGTTTGTCCCAGCGCACGTGGCTATCTACTATTATCCTTAAATATTTAATTATATTTTCAGGTAGTATATATGTATCGTTCCCGATAGCGATATTTTGAAATTGAGGAAGACCGGAGGCTAGACTGTAAAAAGGTAGGTATACTGCTTTTTCAAAATTTATAGATAGTAATCGGTAGTCAAACCATGTTTTTATTTTGGGGAAATCCTCCTTTACCAATTTTTTCAAATTATTCCAGTCAGTAGCTTCGTAATCTATTACAGTGTCATCTGCAAAGCTAATAATATTTGCTTTACTTTCAATTAAAAAGATATTGTTCAGGTAGTCTATAAAGAGTAGAGGCCCCAATACTGCCTTGAAGTACACCACATGAGACTATTTGTACGATGCTGGTGATATTTTGTATTTTGTATTTCCGTTTTCTGTTTGTTAAGACTTCATTAATTTATTGGCTATACCCCTTATACCCAAATCTTCAAGGGCATTTATTAAATGAAAATGACTGACGGTGTCGAAAGCTTTAGCCAAGTCTACAAAGATTCCTATTGATGGTTTTTTATTGTCAATTGGTTAGTTCCCTTATTGCGTCTTCCATTGAACTTCCCTCCCTAAATCCATATTGTCTTTTTGATAACAATTTGTTTTTTCCGAAGCCACATATATGGAACCACCCTTGAGGAACCCTCTTACTAACAAAAAAAAAAATCATAAAAATTAGACACAGTGTTAAAGAATTATTTCTGAATATACATAAAAAAATATTACGAATAATTAAGAACCTCCTCCTTTTTTGAAGTCGGTTTATACAAATATTAAAAGTAATTTTAAAAAACTGACTTCAAAATCGTGCAGATGCCGTCACCACATCTTAACCAAATTTATATGGGACTATCCCTAAGGTACCCCCTTACTAACAAAAAAAAATAATAGAAATTGGACAAGGTGGTAAAGAATTATCGCTAAACATACATAAAAAATGAAGAGTTTGAGGATTTTTCTCATGGACCGAATTATTAGATTTTAACCACATTAATATGGTTGGAATGAGTACGCTTGTTGAGTAATTTAGAATTTTTAGGGGTAAACATCAGATTCACCTCTAGGGACCGCGGGTTCAGTTGTGCCATCTTGGGTTCTCTGAAAAAAGTTCTGCAGAGCCCGGGCTGGCACATCAGAATCACGCGAGTGATATTTTTGTTTTGTCTTGACATTAAAAGGATCATTAAAAAGATCAATTATATTAAACATTTATTTAAATTTAACTAACAAATAAATCAAATTCGGAAAAATTTTCTTTACATTCAATACTAACAAATTTTGATTTACTTTAACCACCTCCAATCACTCGAATCACACTTGGAGAAACATGTTCCACACGCACCTCCTCTCTTGACATTTGACAGGTAAACGTCTTTAAGTGTCGCTTGTCACCACTGTCATATGGACACGGTTAAACAATATTAATAAAAATGAATAAATATTACTAATAGTAATAATTATGATTTAGCAAGTTGTGAATATCCTGAAATATCTAATTTTGGGAACGAGGATGACTAAGAACTTGTTGGATATGTTTGTGGACAGTAGGTAGACTTTTTTACAATTATAATGACAGATAATATCATTTTGAGTGATACACAACTTATTTTCGCACATGCGCGTTACAAAACGGTACCCTGAAAACACCAAGCTGACGCTTCCCTTGATCGGTATTCTCGGATTAGACCTCGTCTCGGCAGTATCTAGTCGAACAAATAATATGGCATGGACACACAAGCAAAATATGAAGGTCAAAAAATGTCAGGTCCACTGTAAACAACGTTGAGTTAGGATTTATAAAATTAGTTTATTCTGCGTTCTTGGGAATTTTAGTGAGTGGCTTGCACTTGTGTCGTTTTTTTTTAATTTATTTTTCTTGTGGTTATTATTTAATTAAAATGGCGTTGTGGAGACCTTTTCTTGATTTTCTAATTAGGCATTCCAACGACCTGTCAAACTGCTGACCATCGTTGGGTTTTTAGTAGCAACAGCTAGTACTACAATTCAGATCGTGATTGAACTAGAACGTACTAGATTTGGCGGTTAATTTTAAATGAGAAAACAAACTCATTTTAAACGGAAAAATAAATAAAATAGGTGTATAACTAAATTATATTACATTGGTAAATAGAAAATTTAAAAAGAAACCAAAATAAACTTTATTTTAAATAAAAACATACAAATTAAAATACGTAAAACGAAAATATATCTTTTTCTACACCCGTATTATAATAATGCACTTATATGCCCATAATCCGTTTCATAATGATACCCATTATGATACAGATTTTTCATTACGATACAGATTTTTAATCAATAGAAACCTACTATTTTTCAATCAAGCATGCTGTTTGACGTTTGTCCTAGGTTTCTATGTAATTGTTTTAGTTGTCAAAACGTATTAAATTTTCGTAGATAGCTAAACTTCGATAATTATAATATTAAAATGTCTCATATCAGCGATATAGAAGACTCTTCCACACATATCGGAGAAAGCAGAAAATACAGTACAAAATATTTTGCAGCAAAAATCTAGGGAAATACCAATACCCGAAGTAATACCATTAATTACAATTTTGTAGAATTTTTTATAGAAATACGAGTAATTACTGTTATTGTGTTCAATACCAATATAAATATAATATTTATAGGTCTTGATTATTTATCGGGTGTAGAAAAAATAGCGTATGCAACTCTCATGTAATGGTTATTAAAACACTCGCATAGACCATACGAAACTCGCCTTTGGCTCGTTTCGTATCCCGGTTAATGCTCGTGTATTAATAACCATCATTACATGATCGTTGCATAATATACTATTACGTTAAATGGTTCAATAATAAAATTTAAAAATAAAAATAAAAACAAATAAAATAGGTGTAAGAAAGATATATCTTTATAAATATTGATAAAAATTAAAATATAAAAATTAAAAAATATATCAATAGATTTACAATAATTAATCGATAATAGACTGTAACTGTAGTATTCTTTTTAATAAATCATTTAACCGTAATTAACAATGTTTAAATTTATTTACCAGAACAAGAAAGTGCAATCGATATTTATTAGGTTTTTAAATTTCCTGCTGCGTTATTTGTTTGATATCAATATAGCGACACATACTGGGTCAGATGTTAACTGCGTATGAGCTAGTGGTTGTTAAGTATGTGCTTCTTATGAGCGTATCTTATCTTTATGTCCCTTGTATGAAGACTCGTAGTCCCTTTGGTATAAAAGGTTATTTCGTTCGCTGTTGGTGCAGTGTCCACCAAAGTAAATTACACCAATTACACCATCTCTATTTACCTAGTTTACCTCCTCCTTATTCCTGATACACATGTCGAGTGTAATTCACTCTTGCTAAATATCTGGTGGAGAAAATATCCACCACATCGCCGACAGGAAGGTGTAGTTCCAAACAAAAGGTAGGTATGGTGTGCGTTGGTGTAGTTCATTCCTACACCAGTGGGACAAACGAAAGAACCTATTTATCGCATTGAGAGTGTCAGAAGTGCATATTGTCTAGGATTGAAATTAGAAATCATAGAATGTATTATTCTAAAAGATCCAGCAAAATATTTAAAATGTACTAGATTTAGACACTTTTATCTTTTGTGGTACTATACTCTGTTTTTAAACTAAGAGGAGCGATTTGAATTTAAGTTGGCAATTCTGTAGCCTTCTGATTGGTCAGATTACAGTCAGTTTCACACATTACTTTTTAGCATGAACATCAGCTAATAATTGATATTGTTGACAGTTCTGACATTTTATAATTTGATATCTCATCCATTACTTAGTTTTTTACTTTATTTCGTAAATAATAGTTCTTTAGTAAGCAATTGTATTGAAAATCTACAATTATGGATCCTTCTACACTGAGTACTATTAAAGGTAGCAATTCCTGAAAAACCTTACAAGAAAGGGAAGACACCTTATTATTTTACATGCTGATTCTGAAGGTTTTGTAGAAAATGCATTATTGGTTTTTTAAGGTAAAAAGATGGGAGATTACCATGAAGAGATGAATTCCGAAGTATTTTAGAAAAAAAGAATTTTATTACTGATTTTTTAAAACTAAAAATTGATGAATTTCTAACCAAAATGATTAAAATGTAACTAAATAATCAAGCAAATTTTATTTATTAGAATAGAATAAAACTATTTACAAAATTGTTATAACATTTAAAACACCATCTACTACTTTAGAGATAATCTTAATTTGGCACAATGAGTTAACATTACTTTCACAAAAAATATTTTAAAAATACTTAAAATTAATACATAGGCATGTATGAATAGTTCACTTTAAAAAATATATGTTGACATGTAGTGTTATGAAAATGTTGGTTCCAGTTTTCAAAATAAATTCATAGGCCTGTAAACTTTTGAATGCCCTTATTTGCCCTCTAGCGCATTAACAATGGGTTAACACTAAATAAGTCATAATATCCACATTACTCATAGAAGAGATACCAGTTACTGTGTGATCCACTTGTCATTCACTGATTTAACTTTTACTTTTTATACCTATAACAAATATATCCTTAAAAATGTAAACAGATCTTTATATTTTATACTAACCTGGCTACATCTGGATATTCCATTAACAATTTTCTTAAATATTTAATATCCATTTTAAAAAGATCATAGTTATTCTCAAAAATTCGATTTCAAAAGCTAGAAAAAAGTATTTCTGACATCAATCAACAACCATATTGACTTTAGTTTGACAGTGACATTTCGTTTTAGACATATTTCAGATCACAATAATGTGAAATTTGCGACCGTTGTCTGGGACCAATTAAAAAATTACTTCTATGACATTTATTAGTTTTTTTACCGCTCATTGGCCGTTCAGCGACTAAGGCCGATAAAGATAATTATTTCATAAATTTTGAACACGACTATATTTCGAAACTCGCTCTTAGTAACAAATTTAGTTACTTTTCCCTGTGTAAATGCGTCTTTTCAATTCGCTCCTCCCAGTTTAAAAACAGAGTATAGCACACATACTTTGATTACTATACGAGGCACGAGAGAGGTCCGACACGCCCAATATAGGGCGCGGCCATTTTGAACCCTGTGACACCGTTTACAGCTAAAGAATCAGATCGCTCACTCTGGTCGGCACTTTGGATCTCAATGTTTCAGTTTATACACTGCGCAACTCGGATAATACAATATATGATAACCGCCTATAAAAAAACAGCAGTCTTCTGCGTATCCTGAATTTGTATCCCTGGAGTGGATGTTATTTTGGAACTTTTAACTGGTCCGAGTGAGCTAACTGATTCTTGAGCAATAAACTGTGACTTCAAAAATAATATTCACTGACACTGACAGCAGCAAGCAAAATATCAGGTGCGTTTTAATCATTCGCTTCTGCTTTCGGAATTGTCGGTTTAGTCGTTTTAACCTGTCAGATTAAAACAAGAAAACCGACAATTCCGAAGCAGAAGCGGATGAATAAAACCATTGATAAGGCAACGTAAGGATACGTCATATGTATTATTTTTGATATACAAAAGTGGGACCGGTAGGCGTGGCTTTTGCACTCACTAAAATGGCGGAAGAGCAGAACCGGATTTACAAGTTTTTATTGTACTATTTCTGGTTAAGTATCATTATTTGAATTTTATAAAAAAATGAATTTCCTTTTTATAGACATTGACTTAAAAGGTGGTGGAAGGCCTAGGTAAATAAAAGAAGGGGATTTAAAAGCTTAAATATGCCCGGTTTTCAGCCGAGAGGTGCTGAATAAAGTAAATGAAAGAAATAAAATATAACTGATTTAATTATCACTCAAGTGGCTATTAAACGCTGGAGAATATATTATTTGCAAAATTTCAACTAATCAATGACCATAATATAACTAACTTGGGGCGGATTCCACCATTGGGTTTAACGAAGTTTAAAATGACATTTTTATATAAAATGTAATTTTAATATTCAACTAATAGTTTAAACTTTTTAACACAATGGTGAAATTAACCCTAAAGCGTTGAAATCATTCACAGAAAAAATAAATAGTACATTTTTGGTTCACATAAGCGACAAAAGTAAACAGAGTTCGATTTATTGGATCAGTCGTCACACGTCTGCACTAGGGCACAATGTTTAGTTTTTCGTTTTTCTATGAGCCCAATGCTTTCTGTCTTTAAATCGGAAAGTACAAGGTCGCAAATGTCAAGTAATCTAACCTTATTATTTTAACACTAAAAGCTCAATAATCAGATACGAAACTTAATGCAAAGCTCGCGGAAAATGGCTAATAAGCAATCTCTGTGTAGGTAGATGCATTATTCGGAAATCAAAATGTGGATTAATCTTACTTGGTCTTGGTCCTTTTGTAGATTCAGACTAAAAGGTGTATATCTTCATGCAAGACCTTCAGTAAATCAGCAAAGCCACACCAGCGATGCGCAGGTGCACTTCTAACAAATGTAAAATATGAAGAGATCTTACTTGAGACCTATAGATCTAATGATGATATTATGGTAGTTGGTTTGAGCTGAGCTTCTCACCATCTGCAGAGATTATGGCTACTTATGTAAAGGCCTACCGTAGTAACACACAACATGCACCACAAGCATGCCAGTCCAATTTAATTGGTCTGTGCACAATAATCATGCATGTATAATTGAAAGTCAGACAAAGAATGTGAAGATAAAGTTGAAGTCTCAATCATAGTTAAAGTCACAGATGAAGTTAAAGTTAACAGCAAAAGAGTTGAAATTGTAGGCTGGTGATAAAGGGAGGCCAACATCTAGGTAATAAATGTTTATCGAGTTAAGAAAAGTATCCACTGTAAGCGCTTTTCTTGACCACTAAGGTAAAAACAAGAATATTTCCTAATACACAATTTCTTCGCTAGGCAAAATAAGAAATATATTTGTGAGAGTACTTCCCATCCCAAGTGTTTTTACAAAAGCTCTAAGAACAAAATTGACGAAAATTACCTAATCCAAGTTCAAATTCTAAAACTTGAACATTACAGATAAGTATCTTACTGTAAAACAAGTAAAACCCCATTGTTGACTGAATGGTTGAATAATTCATTACCTACGTGAAGGTAGAATAGGGACCAAAGTTTAGCAGAAAAAGCCACTAGAAAAGGTGAACAAGACAGACTGGGGCATATAAACGACAAGCAAATATTGTAAATGCAAATAATGTGTACTGTGATTAAATAAAAGTGTATAAGGAATAAAGTTTTAATATTTTCTTATCCATATATATGAGTGATATTTATTTTTAATACTAGACAAACGGTTATGGTTTTGCTGCTAGTCTCATTAAAAAAAAAACTAAGTGAGTATTGATGTTAAATATTTATTATTATAAGAACTTATATACAGTATGTTCATAATATGCACTATACAAACTTAAATATCATATTCCTGAATTCATTTCAAGCATAAAATGTCCTATGAACAAATATCCAATTCTACATGGTTACCAAGCTACAAGAGTTTAAATATCAAAAGATATATTAACATAGTATGCCATGTGTTGGAATATGTCGAAACATAGCACTGAATGTTTGGTGCCTTGGAACTTGTCGGTATGGAAATTGTCACTGATACTCCATACAAGCAGCTCGCGAATATTCATGACAAAATCATTAAAGGTACACTATTTTGGCATATTATTAATTTAAATTTATCATAAAAAGGAAACGTAGTTGACAAGTGTAGTACTGAGTAGCCAACTGACGTTTATAATTATTGTTGATAAAAAACCAAAAGTTTTGAAAATGTGATATTTAAGTTTGTATAGTGCGTCTTGCAACATTTTGTTTAATAAATGCCCCAAGTAAAGAAACGTTTACGATTATTACAATCTAATCATTAAAATCAATTAGAAATTTTATTCTAACTTATCAAGGGATGAAAAACTTCACAAATTGATATTCCACTATCTAGTATACCTTAGAGTCTAAATCACTTAACTGCACTATACTATGCTTTAACATCACTGAACTAACTCAAAAGGCTTGGTCTCTTGAGTCTTCTTATTAGATTTGGCATTGTTGAGGAGCTGGATAATCTCGGGGTTTCCATGATGGAACAGTTGTTGTTGGTGACTACTGGCAAATTTTTGTATTGTATTTTCAACAGTCTCCACTTTAAGGTCCCTATGAAGATCAGTATTGTGGCAGTACCAGGGTGCATTGATGATGTTCCTTAATGCTTTATTCTGGAACCGTTGAATAACTTTGATGTCACTTTTCTGGCACATCCCCAAAGTTGGTGAATCACTTCATTTTCACCAATTCCTTTAAACGCACTAATCTGAAACAAATTATAGGTAATTAAAAAGGTATATTAATATTGTTTTAAATTAACTATAATAAAACAAACAATACTCATGCATACACAAAACATGAAGCTCTACTTTTCAATCAGCTGTAGAACTAATAAATAAAATTGGTGGAAGGACAGCAAATGTAGGTTATATTTAAATAGAAATAAGAATATAAAATGCCTATAAATTTGATAAACGAAATGGCGTACGATTAATGTACTTCTCAAGAAAATGCTTGAAACATATACTGCTGAATTTAGAAGGTTACCAATTATACTTGTTGACAAACTGTATCCACGCGCTACGTTTTTTAGGATTTTTTGGAAATCTATAAATATTATTTCGTATGAAAAAGTATTATTCCAATATGGGTAGGCCCAAAAGTTGATAGATGATTTTTTTTTGCATTTTTAAAAGCATACTTTTACACATTTTATACAAACGTGTCATAATACTGTCCTGTATAATATTTATAATTTTGATACTAACCTATGAAACGTTATTCCAGTCGATTTTTCACAAAAACGTCTATCGCTAGAGCAGGAACGTATAACATATCAAGGCATTATATACTTTATAAGTTTGTAACACTCAAAATTTGCTCAAACACAAATTAAATTCAAATTTAATTACACAAATGACAGTAAAAATATAACCTATAAAATTTGACAATTTGCACTCACAGTAATGGCGGACCGGTCCCACTTTTCTTTTACGCATGTCGTATCCCTAGGTTGCCAGATCAATGAATAAAACGCACCTATTAAAAATATTGCGCCAAGATGCAGGCAACACGTAATAAGGGTTCAAAATGGCGGAGTTTTCTATCTCCTTTTAAAAGGCACTCAGAAAGCTGCGCAGTGCGACCATTCTCCGTATAGTTAAAGAAAATCAAAGTATGTGGTATAGCATTTATGAATGGTTGAAATGAACTGAATCTAGTACAATTGTACTAGTAAACCCAACGCTGCTGCTGACAAGCGGAAAATGACATTTAGATGTGGCAACCCTGTGAGTCTGGTGTCATTGACAGGGATAATACATATATAGTTATATAGATTACTCAAAGCGGGTCGTTTGCGAGCGGCCATATTGCCTCGCAAGTGCTCTTAATCAAAATCGATTTTGCAAAAATGTGTTTACAAACCAATATTTATTCTTTGAATATAGTAAAAACAATAGTTACCTACATTTTATGTTTATTTTGAAAAATATGGACGATCAATCTATGTAACTATCTATTTTACTGACCTTGTCAAATCATCAGGCCTACAAGGTTAAAATCCACCGGTAGCCATTTTGTTTGGAATGCCATTGTCCGTTTTAAACGGACAATGTTGAAGGCTCGGTTAAAGGTAATTCTATGGCGGTGCCGTCAGATTTTTTAAATAAGGACTTGCATCCTCAAACCCAAAGACTTGTTATACATATTTACAGTTGCTTGAAAAGTGAAATGCGTGAGGCCTCACAAATCGAAATTAAAAGGATTTGTGAGCTGACTAAATTTCCTCGTACTACAATTTATACTGTTGTTAGAGCAGGAAATGTCATTCCGTAAAACGAAAAAGAGATAATCAGAAGCTTAAGAAGGTTGATATGCCGACAAAGGAGATATACTCCGAGTTGCTCACAAGTTTTACGAAGAAAACAAGGTTCCAACTTTAGAAATGGTTCGTAACAAGTAACGGGATTATCCCGATTATGAACGTAAATCTCTAGACACATTGCGTAATATTTTGCTAGATTGCGGCTGCAAGTACAAAAAATTGAATAAAAGAATGGTCATTTTAGAGTCATCTCGCATCGTAGCATGGCGGCAGGAGTATTTACGAAAAGTTAAGTAATACCGCCAATCAAAAAGAGAGTGTACCTTGATAATACTTGGTTTACCACACATGATCTTGTTAAATATGGTTGAGTGGATGAAGGTAATAAGTGCTCTTTAACGGGACCTTGTTCTCGCGGTAAACGAATTATCATTCTACATGCAGGCAGTAGGTTTTGTTTCTAATGCTTTCCTATTGTCAGCTAAAAATATAAAACAGTCATCTGCTATGCTGACTATCATGAAGATATCACCACCAATCTCTTTGAAAAGTGTTATTGTTATGGACAATGCGCCTTATCATTCCTGTCTACATAACAAAATTCCCAATAGCAGCACAAAGAAGGAAGACCTTATTAAATTCTTGGAAAGTAAAAATATGGAAACTCCTACAAAGGCTACAAAAAAATGTGTTATTGGAAGCTAGAAAAAGAAAACTTTTAAAAAGAACATGTAATCGACAAGATATGCGAAGCCCATGGTCACATTATTCTACGTCATCCTCCCTGTTACTGAGAATTCAATCCGATCGAGATGATTTGGACTGCTTTAAAAAACCCAGAAAAAATATAATCAATCTTCAATAGTGATTCCGTACTAGGAAATACATGAACGGTTATTAATGAAATAAACGACAGTGGTAAATGGAAATAATGTACCCACCATGTCATAGAAAAGGACAATAAATATTGTATTTTACCTTCCATTGACTCCATTATTATAACCCTAAATTTAGATTCAAGCGCTAAAAATTCAGATGACTCTTAACTTTTATTAAATTCTCATGGCAGGACAAACTGGTGTTTTTTTGCCATTACTCTATATTTCTAAAAAAAAATCCCTATATAGGTATATGAAAAATAAAGTTAATGTTGAAAAAAATGCCGCCCATGCTATACAAAGAAGCCGCCGACCGACAGTCGATAGATATTTAGTTTTTATGCCGTTCGAATTGACTTCGTATAGACTATACTTTTCACTTTTTTACACTCATTTTATTTGTAAAAGTTTAAAAAAAAAATATTCTTTTTAGCTAGGTTTCTATTATTGGTAAGTAATCATAGGACACCCAGTACGATTACTGCTGATTATTATTATTATTAACGCAAGAATGTATAAAAGTTTTAGTATTTGTCTTATTCATTATAAACGATCATAATTACCATTTACAATTCCCTTGAAATAATGTTATAATTGAAATAACTGCTCCAATAAAATTTGTAACAATTTTGAAATGGTCGATCTTAAGTATAATAATATAGATCAAAGGAAAGATAAGAGAATGAATATGTACGATTGTTAATATTCCAAACAAAAAAACCTTACATTTAAGAGCGGCAGATCTTTAATATTTATTTACTGTTATGAAACAATTTTTTTATTTAATTATTTAAAATTAAATCAAAGTTCATATTATATTTTAAGTGGTCACAGCCCCCTGATCTTATAGGTGACGCGGTATTGTTTGTAAAAGTCAAATAAGTTAGTATTAATCGAATTAAATTACCGGTTTTGAGCTTACATTAAATTGTAATTAGATGAAACAAAATGGATTCTATGTATTTTGAGGTAAAACAAAATGTAGCAGTTTTTCGAAAGTGCCGAAATTTTGGATTTTGTCAATTTTTCAATTTTGCGCATGCGCATGTCGCAAATAAATCAATATTTTTAAAACGCAGTTTACGACATTTGAAAGCTTAGAAAAAATGCTAATTTTGATGTATCCTGAGAAATTTTGATCCGATGCACCGTTCTCGCGGTATGGACGATTGAAATTTGTTTAGTATTTTGAGGCGGCGAAGGTCGAAAAATTGAATTTGTTAAATGTTCAAACCCTAAATTCTTCATAACTTTGGTAAAAATTAAGATATTTGAAAAAACAAAAATTCGTTTTAAACTTAAGGGATGTGACTATTGATTACCAGAAGGGGGCAAGAGAAATCCCAAAATTAAGCATATGGCGAAAGGGCAAAGTGTACCGCAAGCCTAATTTCATTGTTTGCCTATAACGGCCAAACTATTTAAATTTTTTTAATGACACTTACAAAGCTTACTCTTAAATATGAAGTCTTATATGTGTGTGAATTTTACCGAAATAGGATTATAATTGGCCAAGATATCAAACAATTTAACAAATTTTTTTACCTAAAAAAAAACTAAATTTTTTTTAGAAAGTTTGAAGTGGCACAAAAATGCCAAAAATGCACCTAATGACTCAAAACTTTTTTTTAATACTCTATTATGTCTAGAATACGATTACATTACGAAAAATTCTGCAAAAATATTTTATCTATTTTTTTGACCACTGTTCATAGAGTGACGACCAAAAAACACGGTTTTTGAGAAAAGTTGCCTAAAATTGACGATTTTCAGTTTTTTGGTCTGAAAATTGATCAAACCCAAATCTCATGTCTTCTGAATGTGTATACAAAGTTTAAAGTGTGTATGTCTCTTCTAAGTTGTAGAATTCTCCCGACAAAAGTCCCATTACACGCGCTCCGCGAGATCCAAAACTCGTGCATTTCTGTAATTTGATTTTTTTGTGATTTCCAGTTTTAAATTTCTTACATACCCAAATTTATTAGGCCTAAAATTTATTAAATTGTATTTTACTGACTTGTTATAAGACGTTTCTTGAGTTTTGTGCAAAAAATATAATTACCGCAAAATTAGCCGGACGTCGTATCAAGGATAGCCATGGTCTCGGCGTTCGCTATCCGACAAGTTTAAACTTGAAACGGTCATATTATTACAAATTGAATCGCTTGATAGTGTTCATTGGCATAGATTTTTAATAACCGTGTTCAGCAAGCTCTGTGTACACGTGGTTTTTCGGACTTCTTCAGCAATTTATTGAGTAAATACGTTCTTAAATTAAGAAAATTCTATCACAGTGCTATAATTTTTTTTGTTTCCAGGTTGCAATGGCTGGCGTGTGTTTATTATGTCATCAGAAACTTGCAGAGGGTGAACTTACACCAATTAGACCGACAGGATTGAAAGGTCTGCAGATGGTCAGCAAAGAGAGAGGATATGATTTTTTCAGTTCTTTAGAAACAGGTTTTGTATTGCATGAGAGGTGTCGCAAACATTACGTAGCTCGACGTTACGGAAAAGAGTTTATTTATAAAACCTGGGATAGGCATAAAAAGGCCGCGATTGACAATGCCAAAAAAAAGGAGGATGGAGCATCAACCGAGAAGAAAACCAGAACAAAAAACATGCTTATCACCAAGTTGGAACTTACACTCAAGCTTAGGATTAATTTCCTAACATTTTTAAAGTATACCTTTTTGTATATTTTTTTGTGCTCTTTTCGATGGCGCAGTTAGTTTCTTCAAATATATTTTTGTTAGATGTTTTCGGAAAACCCGGAGAAAATCATATGGGAAAAAAATTTAAAAAAATTTACGCCTTCCGGTTTCCTGCGAATTCCCGAAAAATTATGGCAGATTTCGCCGCGAGACTTATTTTATTTGAGAGCCCACAAAAAAATACGCAACTTCTCTCATGGGCACATTTATAATTTCGCCACAAATTCATCGCAAATTTCATGTTCATGATTCTGATCAAAGAAACGAAAAAACAACTTTTTGGTAAAAGCACTTCTGGCGGCGAGAAATTCGCTATTAAAACTACCTGTGCAATGAAATTCCGAACTATTTTTGCCTCCTCTTTCGATTGGCGCATTTATTTTTACTATCAGAATGATACTTGTTCAGATAATTAGCATTTTTACCATGGAAAATTCCGGAAAACCCGGTTTTTCCTAATTTAAAAAAATATGAAAAACAGCTACATCATTTTTTTCTTTTTTTCGGAAAGATCACATCAAAATACACAAGGTCCACTTTGTTTCATCCAATTACAAATTATTGTAAGCTCGAAGGGGCTTTTTTTCGTTATTTAATTGGACTATATGTACCGAATCATTTATTTTGATGATACACTTATTAGCGAGACAAAAGTATAGCAACTCTTTGATTTGGTGTAAAAGAAAAGAAAAGAAAAGAAAAGAAAAGAAAGGGTTTATGATAAAGGTAAGTTTAAAAATTACATTTTCAGGTGAATTAGGCTTAAAAGTTCTTTATTTGCAGAAATAAATATACCAAAAGGAAAACGAACCTATATGGAGGTACAATAAATGGTCGTAAACTCCTTTTAAGAAGGGAAGTGCAATTATCTAATAAGTAGTTTGACTTGCTCAAATATAGTGTGTCTTAACTAATATCACTTTCTAATGAAAGAGGACATGTAGAAAAAAGTCGAATTTAGGAAAGCCCACCAAAACTACATTCTGGATGAATAGGAGAATCAAAATAATTTTTCTAAGAGATCCGTCGTTGTGAAGACCAAGGATAATTCCTGAAATTCCTAAACTGGAAGTTAGTTATTAGAATTCGCAATTTGCAGTTGTCGATGCAAGATTTAACACGTTCTCGGGGTTGGTTATAAATACGCTATTTCTTAGATTCAGGCCGTTTTATGTGCCTAATCGTCGTACAGCGAACATCTGCGTAACTTTCATTTTGCTTAAGAAGTGAAGCGTTGTAATAAACAATAATAAACAAAAGATAGTGTTTTAAATTGTAGTTTAACTACTTGACATAGCTGCTTCTAAATGCGTTTTTTCTGCATGCATATGTGACCAAACCCGGAAAGTACCTACTAAGAAACAAAATTTTTTTTTTGATCAAAGATAGGTCAGAAAAATGAGTATAGGAAATGCAGATCGTGAAGAAACAAAAAAAATATTGTCGAATAAACAAAGGAAATCCAGAGATAACGAAAGACTAAAAAAATATGAATCAGAATCTTGCAATTTATTAAGACCCATCTGTTCCTCTCAAACTACTACATTATTTGTCAGGGTCGGTATCTGACATCTTAAAATATTAATCCTCTGCAGATGACGACTGTATTACTTCAAACTTGCCCTCTACCTCAAAAACACTCAAATAGGAACAAAGTTACCTACTTTAGGTCTGTCTTGTGTGCGATAAATATGGTATATCTAATCGATCAGCTGCTGCGATTGCTAGTGCAGTATTAAAACATGTAGGAATAATTACCACAGAAGATCCGTCGAACATAATTGACAAAAATATCGTGAGAAGAGAGCGAAATAAATCTAGAAATACTGCAAGGAAGGAGTTTAAAAGTAATAACAGCAAAATAAGAAGTCTGTATTTTGATGGAATACAGGACAAAACTTTACTGCAAAGAGGAGAAAAACTTTAGATTATACACGAACACTGTTGTCGAAGAATACATATCGCATATCGAGGAACTTAAATCTATCTATATTGGCCACGTTACTTCAACTACAGGGACGGGAAAGTCAATTGGAAAAACAATATTGGACTTTTTGCTAAAAACAATAAAAACTGCCAGACCGCATATTTTGTTAAGTAATAGAGATATTTTAATTCTGTAAAGCCAGTTCACAGAGCACTAAGAGAGCTTTAGGTTTAGATATAAATTAATTTTAAATATCTAGATGGCGTTGCGCTCAATAATTTTTTTTCGATGGGAGGAACTTTGTTGTGTAGCACATCTTGTAGAAATGCTATTTTAAGTAGATTTTGTTCTATGAACTAATTCGGTAAATCTAGCCATTTTTGACATACAGAGTGGGTCATTCATAACAGTGTCATCCTGTTTGTCAGCATTAATCATTGGATTTTAAGAAAATAGAAATTCCAGACTTTAATTTTCCGATGTTTCCTTGCCATACTCAATCCGTGAAGAGATGCGTAAAATTAGTCACACAGTCATTTTCTTCGCTAAAGAATAAAATTAAGTTTGGAAATGCGCTATATCATATAAAAAATCCCTAAACCACAAAATCCTAAAATAACCTTTTTAGTATAACAGTAAAAGATCCAATTTAATTAACCAATTTGAATCGACTGATCAATCATTGAATTTTCTAACTAATTGAATGTCACTTGTACGGCATATATTTTGAAAGGTTTCCCAACGAATTTGTTCCAACTTTAATCACTTTTCTGTAGCGAAAACTCTTAATTGGAAGTTCGATGTAATTCCATTGTCGCGAACGTAGCACCAAAACTGAGAGAAATTATTATAAATACCGGTTGAGGTTCAGACAATGCTGCTGAACTGAAGTATTTGAGATGTCGAGGCAAAATTTCGCAAACTCACAATTTCTAAATTAAAGTGCTATTCTATATACGTGTATTGTAATGAACAAAAATATGTAAAACGAATAAAAAGTTGTCTGAAATACGAAAATAGTTTAATAACAAATTAAAACTTTATTGAAACTCGTGGCAGGGGGCGCATATACGGGAGAGGAGGGGTAATGGTGGTAATATTTTGTAAATTATGCAAAGCCATCCAAAAACAAAAAGGTTTTGTTACTTTAAGACAATGACAACAGTCACAAATCTCTGGCAGACTAAAACTACTGCAGAGATAGTCATCACAACCATTAGACTTGCATTTTATGGCTCCCTTTAAGCTTAATATAGAAATAGGTGCAATCTTTACATGAAATTCAATGCAGGAGAGAAAATAACACCCTATGAAGTTGCTTCATTGTTTCGAAGAGCATTTTGTTATGTTGCATTAGTTTCGCGAAGTGGAATCAGGCTTTAGAACAGGAATCTTTTCAATCGATCCTTCTTTATATGAAAATGAAGATTTATTAACCCTTAAATGCCGGTGCTCGTAAAATCAACCTACATGCCGGTACGGGGTTTAACACAAAGTATAGAATGGTTGACAAGGCAAATAATGGCGGTTTGCAATGAAAAACTTATAAAATAAAAAAATGAAAATAAAATGTTACTCCATGAAAACTAAACGTAAAACTTTTATATAATTCAATCAACTGGATGTTTTTTTATATTTCAGTTTAAAGAACAAGTGGTACATAAAATTTTTTGCTCTTTTTTTCTATGAATTTCGCATACAAACTTCCTACATAGTGCGCACGTTATGTTAACTTTCTTGTCCAATTTTTGAGGGCACTGATAGCATCTAGCTCGTTTTCTAGCCGAAGTTGCTGGCTTAGGAACATGTTGATCTTGCACTACTATTCCACAATCTCCTAAAGCCGATTTTACATGCTCCTTGTGGTTTTTATAGTGGGACTTTTCTCCATATTGGCCTGAGTAAGCTGATCTCCTAATTGTAAGAGAAACAATCGTCGTCGCGAGCTTCTTATGCCAATCAGGATTTTTTCAACATATAAAATAAAATAATTTAGAGCACAAATATCTAGCATATTCATAAATCTCCTATACGGCCTTTGAGCTCTTCTTCTGGAGCACGAATTCTCTCTAATGAGCTTATCGACATTGTTAACGGCACCCTTGCTTGCATTGTAATCTAAAACCATATGTGGCTTATTTTTGTTGTCTGCACAGATTTTATCATCATTATGTTGGCTTGATATAAGATGCACCAGCCTATTCTTTTTCGGGATATAATAGACCATCGTTAGCTCTTGAGTAAATGCAAACATAGATCACTCAACTGTCCTGGATGTTACGTTTAGCTGATTTGGTGTATCCGGCTTGTTCTTGCGAACAGTTCCAAGTAATGTGAGTTTCTTCATCAATAAATAATTTGCCAATGGAACACTTGAAAAAAAATATCTGTGGTTATCACTCGCCAACTGCCTTGGTACGGTTCTACCAAATCTGACACGACACGAAAACCTTGATTCTTCTCTGTTATACCCGTGCGAGATTTTCCAGTATACACCTGTAGGTTACATAAATATGACGTTTTGACATCAGCGGCTGCCCAAATTTTCATTTCATACCGTCCAGGTTTGGATTTTATATATTGTCTAAATGGGCATTTTCCCCGGAAACACACTAATTGTTCGTCAATCGTGATATTTTCGTACGGTTCAAACGCCTTCCTGCAATTATCAACAAACATGTCCCAAATATCTCTTATCTTGTCTTTTTCCTTTCGCTCAGCTCTGGTTAATTTGTCATCGAAAAAATTATGATATTTGCTTAAATCTATCCCACACTAAAGCAGCTGTTAAAAATGATCGACTTTTGGAGGTATTAGTAGACCACATTTCCCTAGTAGATTCCTTTCTACACCATAGTGCACCTGCTTTTAGAAGTACACCAAGATTTGTCCAATGTCTGTTTTTATTGGGATTTTTGGTATTCCACTCATCAAAATTCCTAGTAGCTTCTTCATTAGTATGACGACATAATTTTTTTCATTTCCGTTGTCAAAAAGAAATTGAAAATATCTGCAGTCTTTATTGTAATCTGTAGTGCCAGAACGTGCATTTACAGTATTCCTTTGGCGTCTTCTAGTGATAACAAAAGGGTGCAAACCTGATTTGGAAGTATATTTCATACTACTACCTTCCTCAAGATCTTCTTTAGGTTCCGTAGGTTCTCCTTCCTCAGCATCTTCTTGAGGTCCTCTCGGTTCTTCGTCTGATTCCTCTTCACTTTGTATTTCTAAGTTATCCTCCATTTCCGACACATTTTCTGTCATCAAATCTTGAGCCATCTTATTTTTCGAGTTAACAGGCAAGCTTTAAATAATCCCGTAGAAGTAGCGGTCATTGAACATGTTTACATGGAATCTTTCAGTTCTAAAAATAAAGTGGCTCCGCTTATTTCTAATATACAGATATCATTAAAGAAGCTGTAATTCCATCAACTTCTAAAGAAACTACTTTTTTCTCGTTATGTGCTAATGTTCCACTTACTAACGATAATATGGTTGCGTTTGCATTAACTTCTTAACATAAGTCTTCATGAACTACTTCCAAAGACCAAAGTACAAAAGTCAAAAGGAATACCAAAACAACATTCTACGATTTTAACACCTAACGCGCTTAAGGTGATTATAGCACCCCTTATAATTTTCGGACAAGCATTTCTCAAAAAGTAATTTTTTAAAAAATTTAAATTTTGGGAAAATAAATTAGGCAATATCTATGTAGGGATAGGGATATAGGCACATTCTTTGATTTTCTTTTACTATACGGAGAATGGTCGCGTTGCGCAGCTTTCTGAGTGCCTTTTAAAAGGAGATAGAAAACTTCGCCATTTTGAACCCTTATTACGTGTTGCCTACATCTTGGCGCAATATTTTTAATAGGTGCGTTTTAATCATCCGCTTCTGCTTCGGAATTGTCGGTTTTCTTGTTTTAATCTGACAGGTTAAAACGACTAAACCGACAATTCCGGAAGCAGAAGCGGATGATTAAAACGCACCTGATATTTTGCTTGCTGCTGTCAGTGTCAGTGAATATTATTTTTGGAGTCACAGTTTATTGCTAAAGAATCAGTTAGCTCACTCGGACCAGTTAAAAGTTCCAAAATAACATCCACTCCAGGGATACAAATTCAGGATACGCAGAAGACTGCTGTTTTATTATAGGCGGTATCATATATTATATTATCTGAGTTGCGCAGTGTATAAACTGGAACATTGAGATAAAAAGTGCCGACGCAGAGTGAGCGATCTGATTCTTTACCTATAAACTGTGTCATAGGGTTCAAAATGGCCGCACCCTATGTTGGGCGTGTCGGACCTCTCTCTTGCCCCGTATAGTAATCAAAGTATGTGGATATAAGGCTATATAAGGATGATCCTTACGTCAGTTTTCAGTTGTATGATAGACGTTACATGTTAATGTTATCAGTTGTATAATAATTGTTGTAAAAGTTGAGTTGAAATAAATTGGGATATCAAAAACCTGCGTAACAATATTATAAAATTTTTCAAATAATATGTCGTGTTTTTTAGCATGCTATGGAAATAAACGTCATGCCATTTATATTGTCAATTTTTGTAACAAAATATGATTGTATCTGAACATTTTCTCAACTGTACCTAGGAACGAATATGTTTGTTAGCAGTGGAAGTGATGAAATTATGAGCACTCCACCGGAGATTTTAAAAAAAGCTCAATCTGCCACACATAATTTGTTACCGCTAAAATCCAAAGAAAGGTACGAAAGTACATATCGAAAATTTATGGATTAGCAACCCAAGCATATCGTTAAATCCTTTTTGAGAATGTTTTAAGTGGGCGTAGAAAAAGTATAGTACGCTACACGAGTTTTAAGCCCATTACGCACTTGTGAAATTTACGCACTCGCCGCTGCGCGGCTTCGTAAACTTTTTCACTTCGTGCGTAATGGGTTACTTACAACTCTTGTTACGTAATATACTATTACCGATTTTTTCGAGTGTTAGCGTACCTGTAACACGTTCGAACCAGAAACGTTGCGTAATACAGGAAAAACAAAATAGTTTGACATTTTAATTTTAAAAAGCTTATGATGATAGAGTTGAAAAGTAAAAAATCCAAAAAATTAATTCGCTACCACTGTAATGCTTTACAAAATAATCTTTTTTTTTTTTCATTTAATCGTATCTGTTATAGTTTACAATATAGCAGTGTTAATCCATGATAAAAGAAATAACCTGTATACAGGGCGTGCATTTTTGAAGTTTAGTTATATTTATTATTATAATATAACACAATTTTTGGCTATTTCAAGTTAAGTAGCTGGCCATCTGACTACTCACCTGCCAAGATTTAGAAACTTACTTTCATCTTATTTAAAGATATGCTATGGAACCAGGTATAAAATTTAGCAATCCACTCTTACTAACAATCTTAGGACAATAAATTAACTTTAGAATATTTTTTGAATTAAAACTCAGCAACTCAGCATAGAAAGTAGCTGATAGTTCGCACGTTTCAGTTTATGGAATACAAAAAATTATTGATGAGTGTAATTACAAGTGAGGCCGTCTGACCTATTGAAAAGCTATTTCTGGGGCGCATAAAAATCCAAAATACCAAGAGCGTTAAACATTTTCAATGAAACAAAAATAAATGGTAGTAGTATATTTAGAGCAAACGGTTTTTAATTGCCCATATATTATATTCATTATAAATAAAGTAAAATGAAATCATGCGTAACGACTCCTGAATGCTTTTGTTTGAAAAACAATTGAAATCTGGTTGGATGTTTATGTGTGACCGTAGAATCAGTAGACATATTAGAAAAAATCGTGAAATTCTTTTCATATTTTTATAGTATCCCGTCGTTTTCTTTGACGTAATTTCCAAGATTTAAAGAATCACCAATCCTCTCCATCAAACATTTCCGGTTGTATGAGTATGCGCACTTTTTTGCCTTGTTGAATCAATTCTAGTTCAATGGTTTTCTTTTCCGATGTACCCCCATAAAGATCCGCTGGACAAGTCACAGCAACTCCATTAATATGTGTAATGATATCGCCCACTTTAAGGCCACCCCTGAAATACGAAAAGACTTGTTATATATTTAATAGACCATTTTATATACTGCATAATAATATAGTCGTTAGTATGAAGACTAGTCTTCATAGTCGTTAATGTTTAGTTTCTATGCATTCATATTTTTGTGACTTAATTCAATTCATGTCAAGATATTTTTTTTGTAACATCAACCCTTTATAATAAAAATATTAATACGCGGGTATTATCATTTCAATCAGTACAAAATAATTTGGCGACGATTGGAAAAAGTACGTAAAATAATCTTCAGTCTAACTAAAAAAACGAGTCCAAAGTATGGCTGAGAAGTTAGCCCCCCTAATAGACGCTCTCAGTGGGTTAATCTCAACTCTCCAGCACCAACAAAGACAAGAGAAGAGTGTTAAAGATGTTCTCCAGACACAAGCCATTTCATTTGAGTCATTCGATGAATCAGCGGAAACCTTTGATACTTATTCTCAACGCTTGCAAAATTTTTTCAAATTAAAAGGATTAAGTAAAAATAATAAAGAAACCAACGAAGCAAAAGTAATGGTTCTTATTAATTGTCTTGGTAGTAGACATTACAAATTGCTATCTAATTTAACATCCCCAGATCTTCCTGCTTCAAAAACTTACGAAGAACTTATGAGCCTTCTAAAAAACCACTTATCTCCTAAAATTAATGTATTGTCAGAACAACATAGATTTTTTTCTCGCATTCAAACTCCAGGAGAATCTATCGCTAGCTATGTTGCCGAACTAAAAGACTTAGTTAAAAATTGTGAATTTAAATCTGAATGCAACAGTATTCAATGCACTAAATCTGTAATCGACATGCTTCTAAGAGCTCAGTTTATAAGAGGTCTCCTCGACACAACAATCCGTGAAAGAATCCTTCAATTGGTCAATGTTTCCCTCGAAAAGGCCATAGAAACAGCATTATCAATCGAAACTGCAAGAATTCAGAACAGGGAACTATATAGAAGTATTCCTTCAACTTCAAATTTAGTCAATCAACTTAATACACAACAAAATGAACGCACTCGATCCAGTAAAACAAATCTTTATTCTACGAACCAGAAACATAAAACCAGATCCGACACAGTCAATTTACAAAAATTAGGACTAGCAGGAATATGCTTACACTGTGGTAAAACAAATCACATAACTTTAAAGTGCCTTTCAGTAAACAAACTTCAATGCAAAAGTTGCAAAAACAAGGTCACATCGATAAAGTATGTATAACCAGTCTTTTAAAATACCGACAGTCTGTTCAAAACATTGATTTCGATTCCGATAGTTCTGATACCAAAGATTTTTCAATTAATCAAATTATCGACGTTTTCTCTGGATCTGCATCTGTGTTTGAGCCAAAAATGTTTATTGAATTAAATATTCAAGGTAAACCCTTCCAATTTGAATGTGATACGGGAAGTCCTGTCAGCATTATTTCTCAAAAAGATTATCATCGATTGCAATTGGACATTCCCATTCAAAAAACTGAAGTTTACTTTAGATCGTATACGCAACATCTATTCAAGCCAATAGGCTTTGCCAGAGTTCAAGTTACATATAATCACAAAACTATCACGGCGGATCTGTACATCGTTTCAAATTATGGTACTGCTATTATTGGAAGAAGATGGATAAGAGAACTAGAAGTAGATTTGTATAGCATTTCATCAGTCTCATCTACACCACCTTCCCTCATAAATATTTTAAGTCAATTTCAAGATATCTTTAAACCAGTAGTTGGCGCTGTTCCAAATTTCAAATGTACACTAAAACTTCGTTCTGATGCTAAACCAGTCTTTTTAAAACCTCGAAGAGTACCTTATGCACTTCAGGAAGAAGTTGACAAAGAACTTGATTCCTTTGAACAAGAAGGTATAATTACGAAAGTTGATTATTCAGAGTGGGGTACTCCTTTAGTCATAATACCTAAAAAAGATGGTAAAGTTCGAATTTGTGCCGACTATAAAGTTACTGTTAATAGTCAACTTCAAGATAATCGCTACCCTATACCCAGAATAGAAGATATTTTCAATAAAATGGAAAATGGAGTATACTTCTGTATCTTAGATATCTATAAAGCTTATTTACACATTCAAGTTGATAACGAAAGCTCAAAAATTCAAGCCCTGTCAACACATCGAGGTACCTATTTAGCCAATAGATTATATTTTGTAATCATAACAGCACCCAATGAATTTCACAAAATATTAGACCAGATTTTTCATGATTTAGAAGGAACGACCCTGTATTTCGATGACATACTGGTCCAGGGTTCGTCTATATCTCAATTTACACTTCGACTAATTAAGGTATTGGAAAGACTACGCAAATACAACCTTCACCTTAATAAAAATAAGTGTAAGTTTTTCGAAAAAAAGATAGAATATTTGGGTCACACTACATCTAGTAGAGGCCTACAGAAGTCAAACGATAAAATTCAAGCAGTCCAGAATGCACCCCGGCCCAAAAATCAAGAAGAAGTTCAACAGTTTTTAGGACTAATAATGTACTATTCTAAGTTTATTCCAGATGCTTCAACTGTTCTTCATCCTTTAAACCGCTTGCTCAGAAAAAATGTTCCCTTTAAATGGAATAAATCCTGTGAACAAGCCTTTCTTCAAGCTAAGTCTGAAATTGCAAGTGATCGGGTGTTAATACCATTTAATCCAGACCTAAATGTCATCTTGGCAACAGATGCGAGTCCATATGGATTGGCAGGAGTTTTATCTCATCGATTCCAAGATAGTACAGAAAGGCCAATAGCTTTTATATCCAGATCTTTAACTAAAGCCGAACAGAATTACAGTCAGCTAGACAAAGAAGCTACTGCAATATACTGGGCTTGTAAAAGACTATTTCATTATATCTACGGACGTAAATTTACGCTAATTGTTGACAATAAACCACTTTTTACAATTTTAAATCCGCAAAGACAACTACCAACCTTATCAGCAACTAGAATGTTACGTTATGCGCAGTTTTTAGCTGGATTCAACTATGACATCGAATGTAGGAAGTCATCAGAACATTCAAACGCAGATTATTTTTCAAGAAACCCTTTAAAATTAACTCCAGAAGAAGAAAAATATATCGATAGCGTATATTTAACAAATATTGATCTATTTTATAAAATAAGTACAGATACTATAACCGCTGAACGTATAATAGAAGAAACAAAACATGATCCTGAATTATCTAGACTCAAAGAAGAATTACTTCAAGGAAGTAGAAGAGATCCTGAGTTATCTCTACAAGATGGTATACTTTTCAGAGGTCACCGTGTTATTATACCAAAGTGCTTGCAACCATCTATTCTACAAGAACTACACTCTACGCATTTAGGAATCGTTAAGATGAAAGCACTGGCCCGGAACTATTGTTATTGGAAAAACATTGACTCTGATATTAAAAATTTAGTTAAAAGTTGTTTAGCATGTAGTAACGTTCAAAAAGATCCAACAAAATCACCCATACACCATTGGGAATGTCCTGAAAGAAACTGGCAAAGAGTACACATGGATTACGCAGGTCCATTTTTAGGACACTACTTTTTGATTGTTGTTGACGCCAAATCTAAATGGCCAGAGATCATGATGATGAAAAGTGCTCCAACGACCAAAAATACTATTTATTATCTCAGAGAGATTTTTAGTCGTATGGGTCTACCTGAAATGTTGGTGAGTGACAATGCTTCAATATTCAAATCTAAAGAGTTCGCAGATTTTTGTATAAGAAATGGTATAAGTCAGAGATTCATTGCACCAGGCCATCCATCTACAAACGGGCAAGCAGAAAGATACTGTCAGACACTTAAGGCAAAACTTATACGAATGATGCACGAACCAGGAGATCTTCATGAAAAATTATGCAGAATATTGTTTAGGTAACGGGTTACACCATTATCATCAGGAAATTCACCATCTGAAAATTTATTTGGAAGAAATATTAGGACAAAATTAGATTTGCTACGGCATAAATCAAAGGAAAACAACAGTATACTAATAGATTTAAAAAAAGCCTTCAATGTAGGTGACCGGGTACAATCTAGAAACTATTCAACACCCATTAAGTGGAAGTATGGCATAGTAATTCAACGTTTAGGTTGACTACATTATCTAGTAGAACTAGATGATGGATATAAAATTAAACGTCATTATGACCAACTTCGTCTCAGCAATGTTTACCATTCTAATATTTTTTCAAATACTAGTGAGCATAATGATATTGATGATACAGTGGTATCAAACGAATTAAGTGTACCCTTGGAATCTAAAGATCACGAGACGAATGTTGACCATCGAAAAGAAACTAGCCAGACTGAAATAACTGACCTGACTCGAGACCTTGAATATGAACCAATTAATAAAGAAAACCCCGATCCACGTCTTCAAGAGAATCAAGAAAAGCAAATACCGTCACATCCGTCCAAACCACCGGAGGTTTTGAGGAGATCCACTAGAACCCGTAATCCCATTCAAAGATTAACCTATTGAATGTCTCAGAAATTACAAGGGGGAGAATTGTTATATATTTAATAGACCATTTTATATACTGCATAATAATATAGTCGTTAGTATGAAGACTAGTCTTCATAGTCGTTAATGTTTAGTTTCTATGCATTCATATTTTTGTGACTTAATTCAATTCATGTCAAGATATTTTTTTTGTAACGTCAACCCTTTATAATAAAAATATTAATACGCGGTTATTATCATTTCAATCAGTACAAAATAAGACTGTTAAAGGGAATAGAGTATTTTGGAGGAGATTTGGACTAACCACAATTTTAGCATATTATTCGGGTATTTTGTTTATTATAATAAATTAAAAAGTGTTTTTTAAGCGCCGAGGAAGAGGAAGTATTTAAGAATAATTTCCCCAGGCGGGACACACTGGTATAATTATTAACGCATTTTATACGTAATTCTCGTTTATATTTGGTATTGGTTGATTCCGTATACGTTTACAGTTTACGATTATTATATATGTTACGGTTAAAGTGTTTACTTGGCTAGTTTATAGACTAGCTGGATAGGATATAAACTATCCAAATGTCCTGCTATTTTAATGGAAAATTATATTTCTACTAAAATAGCTATGAATATTGGTTGGTTTGTATACTAACCAGCTAGTTTACAAACTATACAATATTTATCGCCAAAGTACAAACCACAAGAAAAGTACACAAACTAACCGATATTTTTGGCTAGTTTACAAACTATCCAGAGTATCTGGATAAAATGTGAACTTATTATTCGTAGTAATACATAATAACCAGCTCGTCGGTTAGTATCTTAGATTATACAAACCTTAGATGGAACATAAGACACTGCGCATAATCCCATTTCGAAATTTTTCACACCCGCCAATCACAGTTGAGAACATCACATGTCAGAGCGTTGTCCATTCAAATTTAATGTGTCAACGAGAATTAATTTGGTATTTTAGTGACCTAAATTTTGGAAATTAACGTTGAAAATGCCAAGATGTGTTGGAAAAAGCTTTATTTATAATAAAAGTGCGAAATGTTACGGATATAAAAGAAACTAACATTTATTTCGGTGAGATATTTAATTTTTAAAGATTCTGTCGACGTCCATATTTGTTGATTTGAAAATAAACAGAATCGGACTTGGTCATTGGTACATGTTATAATTAATTTGGTGTCATCGGCATCGACTGCTAAGGTCATTAGCCTCGTGTTCTGTGTAGGTTTTGTTACTGTTTCCCAGCGCCACTTTAGGAACAGCACTGTTAATTAGAACCCAACAGTGAATGGTCGACTGGGGAATCCTACCAAGGTATCAGAATTAATTTTAAATAATTAAATTAAATGAAAAAATTCCGGCCAACGGTGGGATTCGAACCTGGGTCCCTTGGATCAATAGGCAGAGACTCTATCACTGAGCCACCCATCCCCCCTATTAATATTATTATTATTATTATTATTATTATTATTATTATTATTTATTTTTGTTGGAAAAAAATTATTCAAATAAATAGTCGATAAACTAAATTAACCAAAGAGGATTGGTGAGTTTACATACTAACCGACGAGCTGGTTATTTATTATGTATTACTACGAATATTAAGTTCACACTTTATCCAAATACTGTGGATAGTTTGTAAACTAGCCAAAAATCGGTTAATTTGTGTATAATTTTCCTGTGGTATTTACTTTAACGATAAACCTTGTATAGTTTGTAAACTAGCCGGATAATATACAAACTAACCAACATTCATAGCTATTTTAGTATAAATATAATTTTCCATCAAAATAGCAGGGCATTTGGATAGTTTGTATGCTATCCAGCTAGTCTATAAACTAGCCAAGTAAACACTTTAACCGTAACATATACACTATTTTTTAAATGATATATTATATGTTTATTTATATGTCCTATGGTATATAATTGTAAATTATTCTACGTTTAAATATAGTTAACAATATACGACTATTTTTAGTTTGCGATGGACGATTTGTAAATTTGCTCTATATAAATTAAAGCAGTTGGTTTTTAAATTCTTTCTTTCAAAATAACAATCCTGTTTTCTCCCCTTGTTTTTAATCTCAAACACCCCTCTCATACAATATTTAAAATAGTTATTTCTATAAACACTACTACTAAAATAATGCCAAATGCAACAATTTTTACAAAAGTTCCGCTAAAAATATTTGTTTAACGCCTGCTGATTGTTAGTTATGAATGCAATGGCTCTTTGCTTTAACCACAATTACAAAGATATCTTTAGAAATAATAATTTTTTCAGAATGTAATTTAGAAATGAGGATTCCTGACAGATTTATCTGGACTAAATGAACGCCCAACCCATTTTTAACTTTTAAACACCATCCTTTATCTTCACAAAGAGTAAACAGGTGGATGAAATCTTAATATTGTGGTATGCATTTTCAGAACATAGTCTAGTCTAGTTAACAAGTGCTTTTTGGGTCAAACTTTTTTCTTCGCCTCCGAAAAATATGAACAAGGTGTCATTTGATTCGGAATAGCATGTAGATGATTTTTAAAAAAATTCAAGAGCCGCTTGCAAAAATTGCAATAGTTATAAATAATTAACTGAAAAAAAAGGCTTTGGTTTTTTGCAAATATCTCAAAAACTATTTATTATTTTTTAAATTTGAAAGAAGATTCAAAAAGAGGAGGAAATTTCCCATCAAAAAGTGCTATCTCCCGGAACTGTAGGACCAATATTTATTATTTTTCCCAGATGGTTGAAAATACGGCCGAAAACGGAGACTCTGACTTGTGTAAGCTCCGCCCACTGTGGACCTTTAATGATTAAATATTTTCATAAAATATGAACATTACAAATTGAAAAAATTCAGGCGTCTACAAAATAGATGAATGAACAATAATCCGCGGTCAAAAAATTTTTATCGCGATTTTTCTATTAATTATGCATTAGTTAATTAACAATTTTTTTTCTACTTAAACATGAACATTGCAAGTGCGACAATTGTTAAATAACAAATCTGAGATTTTTTCTTTTTTTGGAGCAATTTTTGAACGGTCTTAGAAGAGATTACCGTAGGAAAAATTAAAAAATTGTTATTTTTTACTTTCTTATTAACAATTTACTTAAGTTAAAAATTAAAAGCTTAATTAATCATTAAAATTTATTTTTTTTATTTATATTACTATTATATTTTATTTCCTGTTGTTTAAAAAATTATTCTAAACAAATCCGTTGTTTACAGGATTGGAAACATATTCTTTGATGTAAATTATGATTTTAAAAAAATCGTTCCATAAAAAATTTTTGATTTGCTTAAAAACGGATTTGTTAATTAACAATTTTTTTTTACCACTTAATTATTATTAAAGAACCATTTTTTAAATCATAATTTATCTTGCTCTTTGATAACTAAAAAAAATTGTTTTTATTTAAATTTTCATTGTTTATTCAATAAACAATTTGTTATAAACAACTACTAAATAACAAGTGTATAAAACTTAACATCCTTCACCTCGTGAAGACTTTCATTCTTCACTATTTCTTTCTTTCACTATTAGACACAATTTTGAGACTACTCGCTTATAGATGCTTTTCTTAGTTGAAACTGAAACGACTCGTACGACACCATCTTTACCAGGTATGTCTCTAATATTTTGGCCATCAACCATTCATTCCTCGGTGCCTTCTCATCGACTATAATAACAACATTGTCGACATTAAAGTTCCTTGACTTGGAACTCCACTTCTGACGACTAACCAGAGTTGAACGAAACTCCAATATTCATCTCTTCCAGTAGGCATTTGCTAAAGTTTTAGCAAACAGCCACTGCTTTCTATTGATGACGTCACCAGGATTCTCGCCCAAAGCTACTTTACCAGATCTAAGTAGCAAGAAATAATTCGAAGTTATTAGCACTAGTTCGTTAGGGTCTACAGAAATATGGGTAAGTGGTCTCGAATTGACGGTATACTCAATTTCTGTTAAAAGAGTTTGCAGTACTTCTTCCTTGGAATGCGCTGTCTTCAGAGTTACTTTTAGAGCTGTTTTAATCGAGCGAACCATACGCTCCCAGATTCCTCCCATATTCGGGACTCCAGGAGGGTTGAACTTCCAAGTCACACCCTTAGAAGATAGTTCATCATTTATTTTGTGATTATGTACATTCTGGATCCCTTAGTTCTCGTTCAGACCCTACGAAGTTTGTCCCATTATCAGTGAAAATTTCTACAGGTTGTCCCCTGAGCCATAAATCTTCGTATCGCGAGGATAGTCGAGCTTGTGTCCAGAGATGCAGCTACTTCAATATGCACTGCTCTTATTGTTAAGCAGGTACCTCTTTTCATTTCTTCTGCCTACTGTTATTGTGATGGGACCAAAGAAGTCTATTCCAACATAGCTAAATGGAAACACATAAGGTTATAGCCTTTCTGGTGGTAGAAGTCTCATTTCTGGCGCAATAGGTTTCGCTTTTTGAATTTTACAATCTCAACAGTTTTTAAATGACTTCTTTACGGCTGAACGTATATGCAGTATCCAGTAGATTTGCAGTATATTGCTTATAACGGTTTCCACTCCTATATGACCCTTTTCTGTGAAAATAGCCTATCAATAGTTGAGTAAATCTGTGTCGGTCATCCAAAATGATAGGATCTCATATCATAACTTAGATTTAGTTTAGAACTATCAGGAAATCTACTTTGAAGACGAATTATACCTTTTTTTACCCAAAATAGGAGATAGTTTAAACAATCGACTATTTTTTCTAACTTCATTTTTCTTCTTCAACTTCATTTTTCTTCTTTAAATCCATTATTTCATCCTCAAAACTAACTCTTTGACATTTCGGGATTAAAAGTATTTTAGCTGTCTCTAGTGTTTTAAAATCAAACTCGATCTCCTGTCTTCCTTTCTTAACTTAATCATATTTACATAATGTACAATCCATGCTGTTGCTCGTAGGAGTCTTCGATATTTAAAAAATCTAACGGAAAAGTGGGGTTAATACCAATCTTTAGAGTTTTCTGTGACTTGCCACTTTTCTAGTTTGGTAGCATAGCCTGTAGATAATCTTCAAACTTTTGGCAGTACTGCTTTTTTTTTTTTTTTTTTTTTTTTTTTTTTTTACACCCTTCGGATCTCCCGTGCTACACCCTAATCCGTCTATAGCCTGGCGGCACTGCAGCCTGCGGCTTATTGTACCACCATTTGAAGGTCCTACTACTTTCTCATTCATTCAACAATTCACTCCCTGATTCATCGTCATTCATTCCACGTCGTCGGTGGTTAAATGCTAGTCGGATGAGTCCCATAGTGACACGGCCCATGGTGGAACCTCCCAGCGGTCACACATCCACGACGTGACCGGAGAAATCACTGCTTAACTGTTGCGAGTATGCGGATGCACACTAAGCTCGCAGCTAGCCTCTCCGGCGGCAGTACTGCTTTGCAAATTTTTTATTTCTGCCCATTTTCCTTTCCATACAGGAAAGACGTTTTAAGGCATTACTTTTACTATCTGGAAAAGTAACGTCTTCATGCTTGTAAAGATGACCGATTTCAAAACGATAGCCAATGTAATGAGTTTTCTCCATAATTTTAGCTGCGTTCTTGTCTTCTACGGATTTAATACCACCCTTGGATTTCATACCGAAGTCTTCTAGCTTAAAACTGTTTTTTACCAGTAAATGAAGTTCTTCACCAGCAGAATGCCTGCAGCAAAGGTAGACATGAAAGGATCCAGTATAGGAAGAACTTTAATTTACAACTCAATCTACAGTCCATCCTAATTTAGCGTAAGACAGAATAGGTTGGTTTAACAGAGGCTGAATAACTTGCCATGGAACATTTACACCGCAATTATCTTGTCCAATCAAAAGTTTAGGTTTCGCATCTTGTATACGTCTTAAAATAGACAGGTTAGGGTGGTTAAACTGTTGAGACAGAAAAACAGCATCAAGGTTCTGATAAGGCAAGTTCAAATTTATTACCGTTCTGACATTATTAAGTTTATAAAATTTTGGCTTTTTATTGAAGTTGGCAGCGATTTGAAAGGAAACTAATTGTGACGTATCTTCGAAATGAGTTTTGTCATTTGTCCATTGGTAACACATACTTTGATTACTATACGGTGCAAGAGAGAGGTCCGACACGCCCAACATAGAGCGCGGCCATTTTGATTCCTATGCCACAGTTTATAGCTAAAGAATCAAATCGCTCACTCTGCGTCGGCACTTTTAATCTCAATGTTCCAGTTTATACACTGCGCAACTCGGATAATACAATATATGACAACCGCCTATAATAAAACAGCAGTCTTCTGCGTATCCTGAATTTGTATCCCTGGAGTGGATGTTATTTTGGAACTTTCAACTAGTCCGAGTGAGCTAACTGATTCTTTAGCAATAAACTGTGACTCCAAAAATACTATTCACTGACACTGACAGCAGCAAGCAAAATATCAGGTGCGTTTTAATCACCCGCTTCTGCTTCCGGAATTGTCGGTTTAGTCGTTTTAACCTGTCAGATTAAAACAAGAAAACCGACAATTCCGAAGCAGAAGCGGATGATTAAAACGGACCTATTATTGCGCCAAGATGTAGGCAACATGTAATAAGGAATCAAAATGGCGGAGTTTTCTATCTCCTTTTGAAAGGCACTCAGAAAGCTGCGCAGTGCGACCATTCTCCGTATAGTAAAAGAAAATCAAAGTATATGATTGGTAACATAAGGGAATTTGTGGACCATGAAGTTCTATTTTTTCTGCTAGCTCTTCTTCGATCGTAATACACGTCGAACCTTAATCAAAAAGAGCATAGGTATTGATTTCTCAACCATCTGCTCGGAAAATCACTGGCGCTATCCTCAGTAAAACCTTTTCAAATCGGTTTGTAACATTGGCACAAAAATCTGATATTGGTGCAGGTATTGACGAACTGTGGATTTCTTCGGAACTCTCTCTATTCTTAGTGGATCGCTCGAGGTGTAAAAGATGGTTATATCTACATTTGCAACCGTTAACACCACATCTGCTTTTTTTGTTGCATCTTTTGAAAGAATGGCCATCTTGTAGACAACGGAAACATAATTTTAAAATTGAAATACTTTATAGACGTTGCTCCACCGTTTTATCCAGAAACTGTTTACAGTCTTTGATATTATGAGGGTTTTTACATAAGAGACAGTTATGAATCTTTTTAATTTCTTAATTTTTTTGCGTCAATGCAGATTGTTTTCTAGAACATTTATTTCTTTGGAACGGATTACAAGTAGCAGCTAACACAACTATTTCTGTTTCATACCATTCTGTAAAATCTGCCAACGATGTAGATTTACCAGTAATATCAGACTCATATTTAAATTTACCCGTTTTATTTCTGCATTGGGGAAGTTTCTCAACTAAATTCTGTAGCATTTCTGGATTAAACAAATACTCTGGAGCGTTAATGTTTCTAATGGTAATGACCACATTATTTAAAGCATTTAAAAAGGCAATAGAGTTCTCAATGTTTTCTTTCTTCAATACATTAAACTTTCTAACTTTATCCAGTAATGATAGGATTATCCAATCTGATCTTCCAAAATTGGTTTCCAGTATCTTTATAATTTTGGGGACATTTTCAGGCATAGTTAGTCAACAAGGCTTTCACTGTTTTTCGCGCTTTGCCCTCTAATGAACGATCTAATCTTATCAAATTATCGTATTGCTCAGTAGATCTTTTGAACTCATTAATAAAAATAGGCCACTCAGCAATGTCACCAGAAAAATTAATTAATTCACGGATTTTTTATTGGATTAACAGGGTATTTGTGTTGGTGGAATTTTGGACGCATTTTTTAGCTATATTATAACAACAAATCAGTCTCGCCTCTATTTCCTCCCGTAACTTGACCTGAAGTACCTTGCACAGGTGAATATTGATTTATATATACACTTTCTACTCGTTTGTTCAGATAATCAGAGTCTTCGTATAAATTTACCCCCTGACTAATGGATTTAATGTCATCTTCATTGTCAATTTCTTGGTTTAATAACTGTTGTTCAACCTCAATAATCTTCAATCTGGTATCACGTCGCTTTTCAAGAAGTTTATCTTCTTCAAATTGTTTTTGATGTTGCAATTTTTTTAACTCGAGATTTAACCTTATAACTTTTGACTTTTTAGACCTTTTTGAATTATCATCTATTAATTTAGCAATACTCTCTGTCTTTCAGAAACAAAATTCATTCTCTCCGACCATAAGTTCTGAACACGTTCCTACTCGGCGAGATTGATGACTGTCAAATTTGATTCAACTGCTTTACTAAATGGGGAGTACTGTTAGCTCTGGTACTCTCCATTGCATTAAATTCAACCTCAGGAATGACGTTTTCGCCCGGCACCTACTTAGAACTTAACTCTTTTAGCCGCTCACTTCGGCGAAGGTCGGTATTTTGCAGCGCTTTTTTTCCAATTGGAATATCTTTCACAGCGATTTTAGTTGCTCGAAAGGACCAAACACTGTACGGGAATTAATATGGCCATACAGGATACCAATTATATATATATAAAAGACTTTTATACGACTTGACTTTTATTAACTGACATATATTTGTTATTAAATCTATATAGAAGGCGACAACAACAACAACAACAACAACAACAACAACAACAACAACAACAACAACAACAACAACAACAACAACAACAACAACAACAACAACAACAACAACAACAACAACAACAACAACAACAACAACAACAACAACAACAACAACAACAACAACAACAACAACAACAACAACAACAACAACAACAACAACAACAACAACAACAACAACAACAACAACAACAACAACAACAACAACAACTACTACTACTACTACTACTATTAAATAACAAGTCTATAAAACAGTAATTATAAAATTTGATAAAAATATAAATAATTTTCTTTTCTCAAAAAATAATATAATGTAAAAAAATAAAAAATATATATAAAAAAAACTAATTGTTTATAGCAAATTGTTTATTAAATAATGAAAATTTAAATAAAACAATTTTTTTTAGTTATCAAAGAGCAAGATAAATTATGATTTAAAAAAAGGCCGTGACTAGCCACACGTTAACCTGCCGCGAGTGCCGCGATCCTGAAAAATTAGCCACACGTAAAACGTCATTCATGACGTCATGGTTTGTTTACTTCTCGATACATATAAGGCGATTTTAAATCAGTTACTAGAAATGTGACCAAGTCAAGTGTGGTCAAGGTGCTTACGTCATTATAATGACGTTATATTATCTGATTTAAAAATGTTTGATTTATATTGACACTAACTTGACAATGCGAATGACATTGTCAATCGCGAATTTTTGTGTATTATGTATTGTAGTTAGGATTTGGTTTTGAATTTGTAAGGATAAACAAGAAACAAGTTATAAATGTAATTTTAAAAAACCGACTTCAAAATCGTGCAGATGCCATCACCACATCTTGACCAAACTTAAAGGGGGACCACCTCTAAGTTGTCCCTTTACTAACAAAAAAAAGAATCATAGAAATCGGACAAGGTTGTAAAGAATTACCACTAAACTTACTAACAAAAAAAGAATCATATAAATCGGACAAGGTGGTAAAGCATTATCGCTAAATATACATAAAAAATGAAGAGTTTGAGGATTTTCTAATGGACTCAATTATTAGATTTTGACCAAATTGATGTGGGACCACCCCTGAAGTAACAAAAAGAAAAAACATTAAAACCGGACACCATGTTAAAGAATTATCGCTGAACATACGTAAAAAAATATATTACGACGAATTGAGAACCTCCTCCTTTTTTGAAGTCAGTTAATAAATATTTGTTTTGTGTACTGATCACAGATGAAGAGAAAATTGGTGTTGTAGTTGCTAATTTATGTTGTAGGGTCTTTGGCGTCAGAAATTTTATCAAACCTTTTGCCATGTTCATCAGTAAATCTTGGCTATCTTCAAAAATAAATTGGCTTTTCATTTACAGAAACCTTTTATTGCGTTCATATCTAGGTACTAAGCTAGGGTTGCCAGACGGCTCGCTTTAGGCGAAATTGTTGGCACGCGTTACGCCAAAGTACGAAAATGACCCACATTTTAACTAAATGCTACGCTTTTTCAATCCAAAGTTATAGATTAAGAAATTTTTGACATTTTTTCAGAATATCCTCAAAAAAAGGACCTGATAGTTTATAAAAACATAAGTGGAGAACTTTTTTTAGATCTCCACAAAGAAAATATCTTATTTTATAAAAATACCTGTTTTTTTTAACCTGATCTTTGTCGTCATCGTTATCCCGCTTTTCCCTTTCATAAATCTAGCAACGCTATACTCAGCCTTTCTTTCGATTTTACAAATAACACAACCAAACAATAATTTAATAATTAAAAAGTAAAAGTTTTACATTTGTCATTTCATTTGACATTTCATACCTGTGATGACTACGTTTTTACTGTAGTCATGTCAAACTTGACCATTTCAAGACTATATTCAATATGACGTCATTGTTTTTGATTTATATCAGTGTAGTCAATCATATTCAAGACCAAGTAACTGATTTAAAATCGCCTATAATACATAACCTTACTATTCAATTACCGTTTATGTGCTGATGTAGTTTGTTGCAGAATTTTACATAATATTAACATAATATCTTGATTTACTTGTAAAATGTGTACAATAACGAGGATTGCAAGTAGAAATTGCGAAACCTTAAAGGAGGTCCTTTCGCCACCAATGTTAAATAAAAAATATTAGATTATGAATAAAATTAATTTTTTTCTAATAGTTGAAGTCCTTATTTATCTAATAGTGAACTTTTAACTATACCTTACCGTGCAAATTTTTGAGAAAAAAAAAAAATTAAAAATGTGAGTATTTGTACAGTGTCTTACGAGAAAGTAAGACTTTAACAACAATTTTTGAATTATAATTAAGTGAAAATAAATAAAAATCACAAAAAATTTTCAACTAGGTTACTTGAAATTTTTTTTTAATATTAATTTCTCAATAAATTCCACGGTAACCTATATATTTTATTGTAAAAAACAAAACCTAAATATTTCAAAAACCTTATTTTTAATTTTTTTCTACTCCATCTAATCAATAAATAATAGTAAAATTCGAGAATTGTTGTTGAGGTCTTACTTTCTCGTAAGGACTTCAACTATTAGAAAAAAAAAAAATTTTAGTCATAATCTAATATTTTTTATTTAACTTTGGTGGCGAAAGGGGTGGCGAAAGGACCTCCTTTTCTACAATTTATATACAAAACATTGCAACAAATATCAGGCTTTCCATTAGTAAAATTTCGAACTTTTTACTCATCTCAATTAAAATATGGATCGAACGGGCTAAAGAACAAGGAATGTTTTGCATGCATGGGCATGAACTCAGGATATAAGATTTCTGAATGCACATGATCACCAACATTTGTAAAAAAAATTTTACATAAATTAACAATATTTTTACCATAAGTATTTTTTCTTTGTTTATGCAAGATTTAGAGGTATTTTTATTTATATATTTTATTTTGAAAGTATTTTTCTTTGCTTCTTTAATAAAAGTCTTCTTAATTTAGTTCTATATTTTATAAATCTATTTTTTCATTACAAGTTTTTGTATTTTAATGTAAAGTTCCCCTTTTTAATTGGCAATGAAAATATCTTTTAATTCATATTCTGAACAGTTTTTGATTAGATGGACCGTACTCAAAATATTTTTAATAACTTTACAGGAAAGTCATGTATGTGTTGGGCACATCATATTTTTTTGTCTTATCTTAAAGATTAGTTACTGGTAAGATAGGACAACCTGCACATTTACTTAAAAGTTTTAACGTAAACCTAGTTTGAAGTGTAAATACAATAATAGGTTTGATGTCAGGCTTTATAGAAACCTACTTATTATGTTAACGTTAAGTTGCCAAATCGTCGAAAGTAAAAACCAAACCGACTGTTTATCAGAGAAGTCTGTAGTACTGGCAAGATTGTAGATGATTACTAATAATTTCAATCAAGCCAAATCATGGACTAGGATCTGCAGGGCTACATTTACATTATATTAATCTTTTCTGAATGTGCTATTAATATTTACTTATCTTTTGTTCTAAACCTAGAAGGTTGAGATAAATATATACCTTCAGTTATCTTTGTTACCTTCTATTATTTCATTACAAATCTGGAATATGAGCTAACTGGATAAATCTATGAAATTAAGTTGTTTTCTTCATCACAAGTAGAACAAATAAAGTAAAATAAGTACCCGAGACAAAATTTGGAATAGTCAGCTAAGACTGAGATGTACTGCAAACTAAACTACTCCTAAAAAAACTGCTTTGTCTCAACCAATAATCAAAGTAAAAACTTAGTATGGGATAAAATTTTAAATTATTCAATTTTAAAATTTTGAGCATTAGTATTTGAACGATCTCCTTTTAATATGTATGTGAGTTGAGATTTTTCTACTACTGTGGCAGGTATATTTAAAAAAACCAGTACATAACAAGCAATTTTAAAATCAAATCATACCATGACTAGGAGAATCATCAACAGTGAATTATTTGTAATTTTTGTAAATGAGATTAATAAAATATTAATATTACATTAAACAGATATTTTCCAATATTTCGTATTTGTAAATAGGGCATTTGATTTAATACAGCTTACTTACATAAGGAGTTTATTATGTGTTAACAAAAAGAAAACGTATCTCAAGAGCTAGAAACTATGTTATTGTGTATTATTAGAGAAGGTTGTCTTATTCTTCCACTTTCTTTTCTTTAAAATATGCAATTCCACAATTTAATTCGAGTTCTATATCGTTTATTATGCTCATTAGTAGACCTCTACCCAAACAAAATAAGCCAAATTCAAAATTGATTGATAACTAGAAAACTAACCTAAAGACAACTGTCATACTGCGAATTCCGTGACGTCACATCCATGACGTCACTACCATGATTTTTAACGTGTGGCTAGCCACGGCGTTAAAAAAATGGTTCCTTAATATTAATTGCAAGTGGAAAAAAAATTGTTAATTAACAAAACCGTTTTTAAGCAATAACAATTTTTTCAAGGAACGTTTTTTTTTTAGATCATAATTAGCATCTAAGAATGTTCCAAAAAAAATTTTTTTTTATTATTTTATAAACAACGCGTTTTTTTATAATTTTTTAAAAAATAGGTAATTAAAAATTTTAAAAATCATTTTAATGTGGCTTCTGATGATAATATAAATATATATAGTAATATAAATAAACATTTTTTTTTTTCGATGATTAATCAAGATTTTTAATTTTTATCCTACGTAAATTGTTAATAACAAAGAAAAAAATAATTTTTAAATTTTTCCAATGGGAACCTCTTTTGAGACCATTCAGAAATTGCTCCAAAAAAGAAAAAAATCTCAGATATGTTATTTAAAAATTATCGCACTTGCAATGTTCAACTAGGAAAAAATTGTTAATTAAAACTAAAGCATAATTAATAGAAAAATCGCGATAAAAATTTTTTGACCGCAAATTATTGTTAATTTATCTTTCTATACTCTGTTTTTAAACTAAGAGGAGCGATTTGGCAATTCTGTAGCCTTCTGATCGGTCAGATTACAGTCAGTTTCACACATTACTTTTTAGCATGAACATCAGCTAATAATTGATATTGTTGACAGTTCTGTCATTTTATAATTTGATATCTCATCCATTACTTAGTTTTTTACTTTATTTCGTAAATAATAGTTCTTCAGTAAGCAATTGTATTGAAAATCTACAATTATGGATCCTTCTACACTGAGTACTATTAAAGGTAGCAATTCCTGAAAAGCCTTACAAGAAAGGGAAGAGACCTTATTATTTTACATGCTGATTCTGAAGGTTTTGTAGAAAATGCATTATTGGTTTTTGAAAGTAAAAAGATGGGAGATTACCATGAAGAGATGAATTTTAGAAAAAAATAATTTTATTAATGATTTTTTAAAACTAAAAATTGATGAATTTCTAACCGAAATGATTAAAATGTAATTAAATATTTAAGCAAATTTTATTTATTAGAATAGAATAAAACTATTTACAAAATTGTTATAACATTTAAAACACCATCTACTACTTTAAGGATAATCTTAATTTGGCACAATGAGTTAACATTACTTTCACAAAAAATATTTTAAAAATACTTAAAATTAATACATAGGTATGTATGAATAGTTCACTTTAAAAAATATATGTTGACATGTAGTGTTATGAAAATGTTGGTTCCAGTTTTCAAAACAAATTCTGACTCATACGCCTGTAAACTTTTGAATGCCTTTATTTGCCCTCTAGCGCATTAACCATGGGTTAACACTAAATAAGCCATAATATCCACGTTACTCATAGAAGAGATACCAGTTACTGTGTGATCCACTTGTCATTCACTGATTAACTTTTACTTTTTATACCTATAACAAATTATCCTTAAAAATGTAAACAGATATTTTATACTAACCTGGCTACATCTTGATATTCCATTAACAATTTTCTTAAATATTTAATATCCATTTTAAAAAGATCATAGTTATTCTCAAAAAGTCGATTTCAAAAGCAAGAAAAAAGTATTTCTGACATCAATCAACAACCATATTGACTTTAATTTGACAGTGACATTTCGTTTTAGACACACATTTCAGATCACAATAATGTGAAATTTGCGACCGTTGTCTGGGACCAATTAAAAAATTACTTCTATGACATTTATTCGTTTCTTAACCGCTCATTGGCCGTTCGCCGACTAAGGCCGATATAGTATATTACATTACGAGTGTGGAAAGTGACATTTTTCACACGAGTGGGAAATATTGTCGCACGAGGCGTAAGCCGAGTGCGACTATCACACGAGTGTGGAAAATCACTTTTCACACAAGTGATGTACAATATTTTTCCTACGACCACAAAATAATTTCATCAAAAAATGTAAAACCAGATTATTATAATAATTAAAATGTATTTAAAAAAATAATCAACAATAATTTATTAAATTTTCATAATTTCTAAACAAATAAAAAAAAATTAAAAAAAAAATAAAAAAAAAAAATAAAAAAAAAATCTGGCACAGCCAGGATTCGATCGCGGTCGTTGGACGGTCTCAAATTGCAAAGTTGATGCTCTAACCAACTGAGCTAACAGGCCTTACGGTAATTGATTGATCTAATCGCTTATGTGTTTAACCAGAATAAAAAGCAAATATATCTTAGTTATTTTAAAATTATTTTAAAAATAATTGTTAAAGATAAATATCTAGGATCTAATTTACAATAATTTAACAATCATATCGATTTTAGTATTAATATGGACATTACATAGATCAAAATAGAAATTATGTGTTTGACATTTTCTGACAGCTACTGCGGAAAGTAGCATATTCTCACTTGGGTGGAAAGTAAATTCTTATTCATACGCGTGTGATATAGGGCACTTTCCATAGGTCTATATAGTGTGATATGTGTCACTTTCCTAAGTGGTCGTAGGAAAAAGATAATTATTTCATAAATTTTGAACACGACTATATTTCGAAACTCGCTCTTAGTAACAAATCTAGTTGCTTTTCCCTGTGTAAATGCGTCTTTTCCATTCGCTCCTCTTAGTTTAAAAACAGAGTATAGTATATGTCTAAATTTTTTCAATTCGTAATTTTCATATTAAAATAATATGTATTCGTTAAAGGTCCACAGTGGGCGGAGCTTACGCAAACCAGAGTATCCGTTTTCGGCCGCATTTTCAACCCTCTTTTTGAATCTCTTCTCAAATTTGAAAAATGTTAAATAGTTTTTGAGATATTTTCAAAAAACCAAACATTCTATTTTTTTGAGTTAATTGTTGCAATTTTTGCAAGCGGCTCTTGAATTTTTTCAAAAATCATCTACACGCTATTCCGAAACGAATGACATCTTATTCATATTTTTCGGAGGCAGAGAAAAGAGGTTGATTCAAAAAGCACTCATTAACTAGACTAATAGCACTCGACATGAATCTTCAACTACTGCAGTTTTGAAATCAAAGGTTTATATTGATGCAATCAAAAATACTGCAGGATGGTCAGTCTTTAAGAGTGCTTCATTACTTTTTATATTAGACTAATGTGCTCAAATAAAACAGAATTTATTAAAAGTTGTTGCTAATTATTTATTGTTCTAAAAAATGTTATGTACTTTTTAGTTTGTAATAATAGTTAATCTATTTTTGTTGATTGATTTGTTAACAATAGTTAATCAATTTTTTGTTGTAGTTAATTATTGTTGTTTACATTTATGATAAAATGTTCATAAATTGTATTTAAATAAGTAGTAAGTATAATTGGCAAAAGAGATCGCCCAATCTTTAAATACCCTACATAGTGATAATTATACCAGAGGATAAGCGAAAACAAATTTATAGATTGATTAATCCATAAATGTGAAAGCACCTTTTGTTAGGATAAATATTCTTACTTTGCGCCAGCTGTTCCCGGAACAATTTTCCAAATAAGAAGTCCTTTTTTAATATCATTCGGTACTTGATTGTTGTTTCGTTGGAGTTCTTTGACAACTTCTGGTGTAATAGAAATTGTGGTAATACCGAACAATGATTTTCCCATCGGACCGACACTTCGCATTCCCTTCACTTTGTATTTCGTATTTTCTAAGAACCTCTTAGCGTATTCTATAAGAAAAATAAGAAATTACTATAACCTAAGTTTATGTGGCTTTCGATATTATCTAAATGGAAAAAATTGCATTATTATTAATAAAGAAGTTACTAAAATACCAAGCGCCGAAAAGGTGAATAAATTCCAATTACGCTTAATCGAAAATTATGAAGGTGTAATCCAATTATTGCGTAATTAACACTCACCTACGGGGATTGCGAAGGATATCCCGGACGTTAACCGGAGATTGTTAATTCCTATTACGTTCCCGTCCAAATTAACCAACGGTCCACCTGAATTTCCGAACGTTATGGCTGCATCCGTCTGGATATAAGACATTGAGTAATTTTTTAATCCCAGGTCGTGGGCCGGTCTATTTACGCAGCTGATCTGTAATCGAAATATTTTTATATATACATGAAAAATCAATTTTGTTTACTTTAAATGTATTAATTATTAAAATCTAACTTGGACATTCTGTTTAATTCCTATCAACATTTACAAATGACTTGTTTTGTAATATTAAATTATAACAAAATTTGGGTTTCCGTTTAGTACCATGGCAAGCGTTTCTATAGTAACAATTTCTCCATAACTGATTTCAGATAAAGTAAATTACCTATAACTTGCCAGATACGCATTTCCTTCACAAGGAATTTGCGTTTTTGTTGTTTGGTCATTTTGAAGTTGATTTAAGGTGTTTGGAACAATTGGTCGATTTCGTACTTGTCGTGATAAATTGTTCCAGACATGCTCTATTGGATTTAAATCAGAACTTAGGGCTGGCCAATCCAATGTGGCAATACCAACTTCGTTAAAGGACTGACAAACAATCAAAGCTGTGTGCGGGCGAGCGTTACATATCTTGCAGCTGATAAATATCCTCCCAAAACTGGTACTAACTCTGTACGAACCGCAAAAGAAATTCCTCCCCACATCATAACAGAGCCACCAACCAAAAGATTCCGTTTCTCTAATGTTACACTGAAAATATCGTTTGCCATCACGCCTGTAGACTGGAATTCGTCGATCAGATGAAAACAGGCTGAATCTAAATTTACATTACATTAGACCAATCATCTATATCCCAATTCACATAATTTCTGGCAAACTCCAACCGTGCAACACGATGCTCCCTGGTAAGGCGTGGATACAAGTCGGCCACCCTGGCTCTAATTCCTCCTTCCAGAAGACGATTTCCTATTGCTTGCACAGAAATTCCTGTGTTGCGGGCAACGGCTAGTTCGTTTTGGAGCATTCGTGCTGTACAGTGTCTTATTCGAAGAGCGGTTAATGTTAAAAATCGGGTGTCCACTGCTGTGGTAACCCTTGGACGACCTTGGCCAGGCCTTCTGTCGTATTGCCCTGTTTCTCTTAACCGGGCAGCTACCCTGGAAATGGTTGATTGTTGAACATCAAAAGCATTTGCAATGTAACGTTGACTACGTCCTTCTTCAAGTAATGTAATGATTCTAACCACTTCGTCATGTCCCAAATTTTTTCTCTGGTGGTTAGGATTATTCATTTCAATAATTTTCAAAATTAAATACCACAAAAACCAAGTTAAATTTACTAAACATTGAAAGCAACTGATCGCGAAAGTTGGTTGCAATTTCAAAGTATTAGTATTTATTTTACAAAAACATTTACACATAAAAACTCATCTTTTTTTGCATGTAAGTATCCAAAACTAATATACATGATATCCCAATACTTAAATATATTGAAAAATCAAGTAAAGAAAAACTTTTTGTCTATTTTAATAGTGATACGCTAATTTTTGTGCAAAGTGTATTTCATGTATAAAATAACAGAGAGCTTTAAACCTTTGAAGTTAAATTGTGAAATATTAGTAAAATGTTACTTAACACTAAATCATCGATAAGGTAAACGAAATTAGGCATTCCAATGACCTGTCAAAATGCTGACAAGTGGAAACTGACAGTTTGGATATGGCAACCCTGGAGTGCATTTAGGATCCTCGCACGGCGCGTCTGGACCCTATTCTAATGTATGTGGTCAGACGCGCCGTGCGAGGTTTCTAAATGCACTCCTGTGGGCCCGTTGTCATTGACAGTGTCAATGATACATGTTATATCTTGAATAACACTAATAGTTTTTTAAAAAAATATATTTTATTAATAAAAAGTATAATATGTTCATAGAAGGTGAGTTGTTATGAACTAACTATTTAAATTTGTGTCACCCCTAGATTAGATTAGATTTAATTAGGACTATGGGCCATGTGGCCTCCCCCACCTCGACCTTTTCAGATCTATTGTGGATATCCTTTAATCATTGTTTAGAGTACCCTGTCTAATGCGGTCTTTTGTAGTAGACTCCATAGACTGGGAAGTAGTTCTCCGGTATAGCTAGTTGCCCTTGGTTTTTCTTCTTCAAGTGTAAGGAATCTCAGTCTTACTAGACCTTCGCAGTAGCACAATACGTGTTCTGCCGTTTCCTCTTCTTCTTGACAGAATCGGCACAAGGCCTCTTCTGTCAGACCGATATTGAACATATGTTTGTTAAGCCTACAATGCCCTGTTAATAGACCTACTAGTATTCTAGTATTTTTCCTATTAAGGCTTAGTAGATGCTCGGTGAGTTTAGACGATGGTCCCTTTAAGAACTTTTTGGCCTGTCTCTGTCCTGGTGAGTTTTCCCACCACTCCTGAGATTTTTTAAATATCCACTGCTTTGTGCATGTTCTGATAGTTGTTTTTGTTACACCACAGAAGGGTTCTGGGCCAATAAGAGCATTTGAAGCTCCTTCTCGGGCTAGTAAATCAGCCTCTTCATTGCCTTTGTGTCCCCTGTGGCCTGGTACCCAGGCTAAGGTTAGTCTGTTTTGACTACCCAGCTCTGTTAGGGCTTCCAAACAGTCCCACACAAGCTTTGAGTGTACCTGCATGGAACTGAGTGCTTTTAACGTCGCTTGACTGTCTGAGTATATGACAATGGTGTCACCCCTATTTATAAGGTAGGTAAAACAAAAGATATAGCAAAAAGGTGTAAGATCAATGATATCCATTCTAGGAATTGCAACTAAGCATTATTTAACTCTAGTAAATTTACTATGATATAATATATAGTGTGAATTTTTTATATAAAATACATATATAGTTGTATAGATTGCTCAAAGCGGGTGGCCATATTGCCTCACAAGTGCTCATTAATCAGAATGGGTTTAGTAAAAATGTGTACAAACCAATTTTCAGCCTTTGAATATAGTAACAAAAATAATTACCTACATTTTTACTTCAAGGCATAAGCTTATAGTCATTTTGAAAAACATGGATGATTAATCTATATAACTATCTATGTCATTGACCCTGTCAGTTCTACAGGGTTGCCATAATTTTGCCATATCATAACAAATTAAACAAAAACCGTTATCATCTATAACTTGGCAACTACACATTTTCTCCACCATGGAAGAGTAACAGGTGAAGTGTGGCCGCCAGATGGCACTACTGAAACGTGAGGTCAATATTAAACGTCACTATCATGTGGATGATGTGCCTTTTTTATATTTATGGTGTTTTAAATGATATAATTAATGATTAAAATTGATAAATGGGTAAATAAGGACCAATTAAAGCGAGGGACCCAAAAGAAGGGCTAAAAAGAAGAGGTGGTAAAGTGACTGAAACTATAGAAAAACTTATTGAAAAGTAAGTAGTGATGTATTACAGCTAATTTATGTTATACTTTAATAATTTCAGGCCCAGATCTGTAATACTCACTGGATAAGATTTATATTATATTGATATCGTGACTGAAATCCAATCATTATATAGATTTGAGTACATTATGGTGGGCACTTTTGAAAGAGCAAATTATTTGAATGTAAACATTTTTAAGGATTAAAATTACTATTAAACTGTCTTTTTAACATTCATGAATTTACATAATGCCAAAAATTTAAGATTTTATTTAATTTGTAAATCGTAATTTGAGACCCTTAACTAACTTTTTTATTTAAGAAAATTTGTATCAAATATATTTAGGAACAAACATTTAAATTGTGTTTTATTTATCAACCCATTTAATAATTTTGCAAACACACTTCATATACTACAGATAATTAAGGAATTACAAATTAAAATTATGGTACAACGTTATGTAAGTAGAATATTTTATTACAATTAGGAGATCCTCCGTGTTGGATACTGTTTAGGGATGGTAACAGAAAAAGTATTTACCTCTAAACTATCCCACTATATTAAAGTGCCAATGTCTGTCTGCCCGTGCCGCGATCTCGAGATAGAAAAGCTTAGAGAAGCAAAATGACACCAAAATCATGATACCTAGTTTTGTGGTTCCCGAGATATAGAATTCGATCGAAAATTTAAATGGAAGATATCGGCTAGATGTCAAAGATTACAAATTACGGCCTACTATATTAAAGTTTCAATGTCTGTGTGTCTGTCAAATTACCGTTGTTTTCAACACACTTTTCAATCAAGAAGCAACCAATTATGAATTTTCTCGATGAATCAACATGACAATTTCAAACTTTTTAAACTTTTAATTTGCAAAAATTTACTATTCAAATGATACACGCGGCGCTAAGCGCCTTGTGTAACTTTTGAAATCTTCTCAAAATTTGAAGCGTCGAAGACGCTCGGTCCCCCGGTTCTGTATATTAATTATGTAAAATGTAGCAAAGTTATAATTTTTTATTAATATTCTTCTGTAAACATAATTTCAAATCATCAAATTAATACCTATTTTTTTAATGTAGAGTATAACAATTTTGACTCCATTTTCCACAAATTAACATTGTTTTCGCACCCTGTTCACCGAGAAGAAACTTCTTATATTCAAAGAATCGGATTATGTGGCAGATGGTATCCAGGCAAGGCAACTTTTTTTTTATCAGAGGGGCACCACTGAACCACGGTTCGTAGACACGACGGTGGCCTCTTCATTCGTTGCTAAGGAAGACTGTGACGTCAAGTAATGTAAAATCGACTTGACAGAAAATATTCAGCTGCAGTTCGTATACATTAGTTGTTTAAAAAATCTAATATTTTATTAATATTTAGTGGTGTTTATATTTTTATTTTTGGACTATACACGTGCGTTGGAGTTTCTATAAAATCGGTAATTTGATTTTTGAAAGACAAGCCACAAAACGGCATGGAAAAGTCGTGTAATGATTTCCATCAAATTTCAAATAAATTACTTTTTATTTGAATTATAAAGAGAAATATTATTGTGTGAATGGTTAATTTCAAACATTTTGGATTAGTGTACGGCCTCCTTGCTAAATTCGGATCACACTTTGATTATATCCCGAAATATTTTAAAATTTTGGCAAGCCCGGAGCGAGCCGTAGTTTTGGTGTTGGCAAACAATTTTACACACAAAAATCGTTAGAATAAATAAATAAATAAATAAATAAACTGAAATTAAAGACTAATTATAAGATTTTAGAGTAATTATTCTGCAAATATAACTCACCATTTTTAAATTAATTGCAGTTTTATCCACCCTACATTTAAAAGCAGACGAGATGGTTTCTTACAAACATTAAAAACAACCAAAAGCAGAAAAATCAAAGGGCTTTACTAAAAGAACATACATTTTTGAAAAAAAGAGTTGGAAGTTTTTAGTAAAAAGGACATAGTTACAAATCATTTTAAATAAGAAAATAAGAGCCTTTTAGAGTTTAGAACAAGTTTGTAAAGCATTCACGAGAAGATATTTGAGTAAAAGGTGCTATGTAAACCGTACATGCTAACAGTAGTTGATGAATTCTCTAGGTTTCCCTATGTTTTTCCATGTATCAGCATGGCTTCATCTGAAGTAATCAATCATTTGAGATAATTATTCTTCATCTTCGGTACTCCCTCCTATATCCACTCTGACAATGGTACATCTTTTATTTCTCATGAACTCAAATCGTACTTAGATTTTCAAGATATTGCCACTAGTAGATCTACTCCTTACAATCCTTAAGGCAATGGACAAGTGGAACGGTATAACGGCATCATATGGAAAACCATTAACCTTGCACTCCAGTCAAATGGACTGAAATTGAGCCAATAGTAGAATGTAGTGATAATCAGTGAATGTACTTACATACTTAGTGAGTTAGTTACTTAGTTATTGCATGTCAAATTCGAGAGACGCTAAAATGGTGGTACCCACCTTATCGAGACTGAGGCCCACAAAGGTAAACTCAGCGTAAAAAAAACGAGAAATGATTTAACTTTGAATGAAAGACCGAAAGCTGATAGTAGTATTAGGACGTTGAATTTTCTTAGTTTGTGAAGCATTGGCATTACTTAGGTTAAACCATGTGATGATTTTCACAAGCCTTGATTTTTAAAACCAATCTATATCGCCTTTTGATTAGGGTTTACAAACTTGTTCGAGCAATTTTTCCAATAATAATTGGCCCCTTTACCTCTTAAGCCTGCTCATGTAAAATATTTGGGCTCCTTACTTCGCCTATTTATATAATATTAATAAAAAGATGAGTATTGCAACTATGTTAAAAAAAATTAATCGGCTTTCAGTTCAGAATTATGTTCAGTACATGACTGATATTTATTTATAAAAATCAGATCTATTAGAAAAAATTCAATATAATTCGCAATATCACAACTATAATACAAGCCAATCTGACTTTCATGTACGGCAAGTCATCACTAAAAGTTCCCAAAATTCAATTTTATTAAAGGTTTGCAAAAATGTAATAGACTGTCTACAGAAATTAAAAAAAAAACAATAAATGTATTCAAAAGTAACCTCAAACAATACTTGATAAATAAACAGAACAGATATACCTACTTTCTTGTGATAATACTCTTTAAACCTGCCCTTTTTAAGTATTTTCCTTAATTTATTGTTATTTTACCCCTCGTTTTACCCGTATTTATTATAAATTATTTCTGTTTTGAGATCATGTATCTTATTTCAAAACTTACTTGATGGCATATTAATACTACCTACCATGTTTAAATTATTAATAGTTTTGTGACTATAGGATATGTTAGAGCAACTTATAGCCACAAAACTATTTTTGTGTTAAAGTAGATCCATAGAGATCAATATAATTTACAAAGGCCTTCTTTCGACATACAAATAACTGATAACTTTATAATTAGAATGAAAAACACAACAAAATACCTCTGTATCATAATGGATCAAAATTTGAAATGGGTTGATCACATTACGTTATTAACAACCAAAGTTAAAAGATTCATTTTTAAATTTTATGAATTGAGGAAATTTATGACTAATTATTATTTACAATTCGCTGGTTGAATCTATTTTGCGATATGGTATAATGTGAACTATATGATATTGTACTTCAACTCCTCAATGTAATCCAAAATCGTATAATTAAAACCAGCATTATATAAAAGAGAATAATAGAAAAGTGCGTTGTATAAGAACATTATATTATCTGTTTTGCTATCTTTATTTATGGAAATCCGGAATTGAGGTACACTACAAATTATTTGCAACAAATATCAAAAGAAGCATACAGACATTTTTAAATAATTTGACATTTAAGAGTCATTCACACATCACAGTTGACATCTTGATACTTGACAGGCACAGCCAAGCATTATTTTGATTTTTGTCAAATAAAATGACCGGTTAATTATTAGGCATTCCAACGACCTGTCAAACAATATGTGCCAGTGGGAAATTCTTGTATATCTAAGGGGGGTAGCGACATAGTCTTGCAACTTGGACGCTATTTTCATTCGAAGTAGTAGTTGATGAAGGTATTTTTGTGGCTAGGGGCAAAATAGTAGTAACCATAAAAAAGTCATTTTTAAGAAACTGCTTATATATTTTTCATAAATTGGCAGGTTTGGCGACTAATTTCGAATAAAAATAGCCTCCAAAATGGCTATGTTTGCATTATGAAGGTCGCAACCCGCCTTAGAAATCTCATCTTTACAATCAACAGCTGTTGTCTGACAGGTTGTTGGATAATGTTTGCAATGTATGGAATTTAAAGAATGTTAGGAGTGTCAGACGTTAGAAATAATTGAAATTCCTAAAATAAGTCATAAGAAATGCATAGGTGGATTTTAAGAAAATTGATATTAAAGTAGTTAGGATGAACTGAAAATTCTGAAAATCAATAGGTTTATAAGTTGGAAGTAATTATTTAAGAAAATCAAAACCGCAAGTCAATCAGAACTTTTGTTCTAGAGTTATCGTGCCGACATACATACATACGACCAGACGAAAAATTTATTTTTGCATTTTCCAGATTCAGAATGATCGGAAACATGAAAAAAAAGTTTAAAAAACTGGGGGTTAGAAAATTTTTTCGTCTGCAATGCAATGCAATACTGAGGCCATATAGGAAGGGCCTTAGTAATTGTTATATTTATTTCATTGTCAATGTCGCTTTCTGTTTATTCAAACCTTAAGAAAGGTTTCGTATTTTATTACAGAAATACTCAAAAGTATCCCTTGCTGGGGATTCCAACTTTACAAAAGTGCACTTGTAAAATAAATCTAAGATATGGTCTTGGATGATTTATTTAAGTACTCCAAGTATATGTAATATCTCCTCTGTGTATTATATGTACAATAGATAAAACTGTTTTTCTCTAATTTGGAACCTTTATAGATTATTGTAATAAAACTGGGTTGTTGTTGATATTGTTTTATTGTTTCTTTTTAAGTATATTATACTGTTCATGCATACCAACAACTGACAAAATATATTTTTACTTTCCTATCTGTATACAGATATAAGGAAAGTATAGGAATCATGATTTTTTTCGACCTCGAGTTTTCGACGGATTTTTACGTTTTGAGGTCCCCTGAATCCGTTTTGACTATTTTCGCGATGATGTCTGTGTGTGTGTGTGTGTGTGTCTGTGTGTCTGTGTGTCTGTGTGTCTGTGTGTCTGTGTGTCTGTGTGTCTGTGTGTCTGTGTGTGTGTGTGTCTGTATAACGCATAACTCATGAACCGATACACAGAAAAACACCAAATTTTAAACTTAAGCTTTGTTTCAGCGTCTTATGAGCTGATTAGATTTTGGGCAGAGTCGGAACATTTGGGGGGGTACTTTATAGGTGGTCATTTTTATATTTTATGGAATATATCTGTTATTTACGTTTGGAGAAGAAAATTCTTTAAATAAAAGTTACTTCTAATATTATTATCTATAATTTTTGTTCTATACAAAATTTTCCTAAAATGGTCCGTATTCGAGAAATTTGACAAAATGTAAAAAAAATATTTTTTTATTAAAATTGTTCAAATAAAAGTTGTTTGTAATATAATTCTCTATAATTTTTATTCTCTACATAATTTCTCTAAAATGGACCGTATTCGAGATATTTGAGAAAATGTGTAAATTTCGAATTTTGAAGAAAACTCAAAAACGGATAAAGAAAAAAACATTAAATTTTAAACTTAAGGTTTATTTCGGCCTGACGTGAAATGATTAGATTTTGGACAAAGTCGGAACATCTGGGGAGGTACTTTATGGGAGGCCGTTTTTATATTTTATGAAATATATCTGTTATTTATGTTTGGAGAGGAAAATTGTTCAAATAAAAGTTACTTCTAATATTATTATCTGTAATTTTTGTTTTATGTAAAAATTTCCTGAAATGGTCCGTATTCGAGAAATTTGACAAAATGTGCAAAATTCTGATTTTTATTATGAAAGTTTTTGAAATAAAAGTTGTTTGCGATATCGATCTCTATAATTTTTGTTTATACATGATTTTTCTAAAATGGACCGTAATGAAAAAATTGTAGGAAATTAAAATTTTTCAGTATTTTCGTTTTCCATGAATATCTATAAAAAAATGTTTCGAGGTAGATGTATGTGGACAATGTATATATTTAGTTTATCCTCTAAACTTTTATATAACTAGATAGGAAAGTCATGTGTTGGACACATCAGATTTTTATTTCTGATATAAATATACATTTTTTGTTTCTTCTGAAGTCCAATGGGTCCTTGTTTTCTTTTATAAAATTACTTGTAACTACATTTTACTAAATAGGTCCTGTAGAAAACCCTTTTTTTACAATGTAGGTTCTTTTAGTAAAGCCCTTTGAATTTGCTTGTTTTTTGTTGTGTTGTTTGTAAGAAACCATGTCGTCTGCTTTAAAATGTAGGGTATAGAGCTATTAATTTAATAATAGTGATTGTGATTGATATTTTCAGAATAATACCCGAAAATCTTACCATAAGTCTTTAATTTTAGGTTAGGCTCGGTACCTTTTTTACTTCTAACGATTTTTGTCTGTAAAAATTAAAAATTGTTTGTCGCTTCTGGCAGGCAACAGCAACACTACGGCTAGCTACAGGCTTGCCAACATTTCAAAATATTTCTGGATATAAACAAATTATGATCCGAATTTAGTAAGGAGGTCGTACCGTAATCCAAAATGTTTAAAATAAACTATTCACACGATAATATTTCTCTTTATAATTCAAATAAAAAGTCATTCATTTGAAATTTGATGGAAATCATTACATGATTTTTCCACGCTGTTTTGTAGCTTGTCTTTCAAAAAATCACACTACCGATATTATAAATACCACTAAATAACAATAAAATATTAGATTTTTTAAAAAACTAATGTACGACACCAAGTAAAATATTTTCTGTCCACTCACTTTCTCATTCCGTGACGTCACTGCGTCCTTAGCAACCGTGATGAGGCCATCGTGGTAGTCCACGAACCGTACCACTGAACATGTTAAGAACCATGTATTTTTCGAATAACATAAAGTTTAATAATACAATGTTAAAATAAAAAGTTTTTTGACAGGCCATTCCATAGACCTCGCGTTACAGGAACGCCATCTGGTGATTATTAAAATATTACCCTTCATTTAGGATTTTGTGTACTCATTGCCAGTATAATTGTTGCCATGACAATATTTTCTAAATAACTGCTTTTAGCTAAAGGAAGTTTGAGCCATTCTGTTTATTTTCTTCATTATTAACGATCGGATAATTCAAATTTTTTATGTGGATATCTAAAACCGTCTTTATGTCTTTAACCTATATACTCATTTTTTTTTAAATTGTCTCAATTGTCTCATGCAAGCTAAAAAAAAATGCGAAATGTAAAGTGGAACTAAAATTCAAACAATTCCTAGAACCAATAACAATGCTGATAAAAATGAAATTTACGTTGCGGCCCTTCTGATAGGGCTATTTGTTAGACCATTAAACAAACATGGTTGTATTTTCTGATTTTGTGCCAACCAGTAATGACATCACACATCTATCTTGACTATTAATTCTCATAGTGACATTTTTATTATCACGTAAACGCTTTTATTTAAATATACAGGCGCGACTAAATGTCGATTTATCCTCTCACGAACTTTACCCTTGTGCGTGCTAGTCAATTGACCAGGCCTTTTATCCAATTATGACCTTTCTCTACGTCATTTTTATATAGGACTATTATTCTTTTTTCGCGATTTATCACGTCTGATTTGCCGTATTTTCAAGCATCGGCCATTGTGAAGTTGATTGCTTATAGTAGTGTGTCTAGCGAAAATCTCGAGCGAATTCAGGAGTTGAAATGCCAAATTAAATTTGTTTCCTTTCCGACAGCGGACGACAAAATAGATCAGAGAAACATAGGTGGCGCCAGAATTTTTTCCAGGTGGCAAGAGTACAAATTTGTTAACCTAACTTCACAAGCGTAAGGCGCTAAATACTATACTTAAAAAAAATTGTAATTTTAAAGATTTTGAGGGGTCTGACAGTAAATTAGCGTTGTTGAACTCGAAATTTTTCTTTGAAAATAGCGAATTGGTCTTTGATGTATTTGTAAGATCAAAACTTGAGTATGCTTCTGCAGTTTTGTATAAATTGTTATAGAATGGTGTAAAAAGTGTGGCACAAGGTTCATCAACAAAACAGGTTGGACGAAGACTTGGCTGCAGACACTGAGTGAATTAGGGTAAAGAACCTTAAGAAGAGACGATTATCTAAATTATGTAGATTCGAATGTTAAAAATTTGACAGATCTTCTTAATTGTTATAATCTAACTGCACATGTTAAAGAACCTACTCGTAAAAATAGCACTTTAGATTATTTCTGTTCAAACTTTAAGTCAAATTGCGTAAGTTGTTATGTAACAAAAAATGATTTGTCTGATCATGATCCGGTTTTAGGTCACATAGTTTATAAGATATCACAGAAATATTCATCTAAATTTGGAAGAATATTCAGTAAATCTAATTAGAATAAATTTTCTCAACTGTGTATTGAAGAAAATTAGTTTAATATCTTGTCATTCTCAGACCCTTTTCAACAGTTTCATACTACTCTATTAAAAAATGTAATAATGCTTTTCCTATGAAAACACTAAACAAACCCAAAAAGCCTTGGATAAACTAAAGGGATTAAGACTTCGGCAAAAAATATGCACTCCTTTTTCCTAATAAAAAAACTATTCAGGTGACAGTGGTTCTATCTTAAATTATTACTTGAAATATCGTGCAATTTACAGAAATTTTGACTTTGACATGACTTTCTCCTCCACAAATCAGTCCAAAAAACTAAAAAGGTACACCAGCCACCTCCTATAATTGAAGATGGGGTTGAAAACTGTGATCCTCAACAAATAACTAATTAAAACCAAACAGCCGCTGAATATGTTCATGCCATCATTCAGTAATGAAAAACGGGAACATCGATAATTATTGATAAAAATACACTAATTTGTTTTTTTAATTCGGTTTTAAACATTTGGCCAACAAAAAACACGGTTTAGTAGAATGCCCTGAACATTTTTTAACATGAAATGCCTTCCCAAATTGAACATATTCCAAATATTGCACGAACATCTCAACATTGTAAAACTTATCATATTCCCCTTACCTGAGCTGGGAAGGATTCGAATCACATAGGATTCGAATCCAGGATTCGAATCCTTTTTGAGGATCCGAGAGCGGGATTCGAATACTTTAGAAGAAAAGGATCCGTGATCCGGATTCGCAGAGAAAATCCTAAAGGATTCGTATTCGAATCATCAATATCAGTCTCGGATCCTTTTAGAGACCAAACTACGCCTGAGAGAACGGCCGACTCAGGCTTTGACTTGTCGCGAATTGTGAACTAAAAACTAAAACAGACTGAGACTGAATAGAAAACCGATGTGTTTGGCGTTGTGCACGATTACAGAATTAACAAATCAAAAAAGGAGGAGGTTCTCAATTCGTCGCAATATTTTTTTTTATGGATGTTAGCGATAATTCTTTAACACGGTGTCCGATTTCAATGATTCTTTTTTTTAAAGGGGGTATTTCAGGGGTGGTTCTATATAAATTTGGTCAAAATATAATAATTGGGTCCATGACAAAATCCTCAAACTCTTCATTTCACCTCAGGAGTGGTTCAATATAAATTTGGTTAAGATGTGATGACGGCATCTGCACGTTTTTGAAGTCGTTTTTTTTTTATTGTTAATTTTTTTTTTTTTTTTATTTATTATAGATACAAATTAGCTACAGCATTGAATTTTATAAATAATTATCATATACATAAATAATTGAATAATTGCAAATAAGTAAAGTTCTTTTTAGCTAAATGATTTTAGATTTTAGTTATATTTAAATTAATAAAATCTTAAAATATCTCAAAATATTGTTGCAATTTAGATCTATAAAGACCTGTCGAATTTAGGTTTTTAAATTCCACCGGAAGTGCGTTAAATATTTTAGGACCAAGGTATAAAACAGTATTAGAATCGAAAGCAAATATAATTAATATCACAGTATAACACGGACAGTGATTCGTATCCGTGATCCGAAAAAAATGATTCGAATCACTTGATTCGAATCCTTTTTTTTTTGAAAAAGGATTCGAACATTGGATCCGTGATTCGAATCACATCTCGTGATTCGAATGCATTTTTTGAGGATTCGTCCCAGCTCTGGCCCTTACTTCAGTGTTCCAAGTAGGCTATGCATTTTCAGTGATTTTCACGATGACATTAAAGTTAAGTGTTTATTACTTGGTTATGTCATTTAATGTCATTTAGTGCAAATTTAAATATGTATTTAAGCGCAGAAACTGTTGCATCTATTGTTGCTCTTATTCAAGACGGAAGAAGTCAAATTTACTTGGCTAACAGTTTACACTCGACCTGGAACCGGTCCCCAGAGAAGAGCTACTCATCGAGATGACCGTTTTATGATATCTTTAGCAATAAAAAATCGTCACACAACTGCTATATATATATTCGAAATAACCTTGAACATGTCAGGAACGTAAATGTTAGTAAACAAACAGTTAGAAGAAGGTTGATTGAACCTAATCTAAGATCCTGAAGACCCCCTATAGGACCAGAACTTTTCAGGAAGCATCAAAATTGGAATGCAGATGACTGGAGCTTTGTGTTGTTTACCGATGCTTCCAGATTTCGCTGAAGATCCCCAGATGGTCGCTTAAGAGCCTGTAGAAGAGAAGGTGAACGATATGCCCTAGGGTAACTTTTCAAGGGGGTTCAGTTATGGTGTGGGATGGAATATCTTTGGACTCGCGTAACGAATTGTACATGGTTCCTAGAAGATCTGTGACCACGGATAGGTACCTAAATGAGATCCTGCAAGATTATGTTGTCCCAAATGCACCATTAATTGGTGACAACTTCATACTGATGCATGACAATGCACGCCCTCATGCCGCCCGAATTGTCATAGAATATTTGATCGAAGTTTGAATTACACTAATGGCATGGCTAGCGCCTAGTCTCGATCTAAATTATATCTAGCATCCAGTAGAAGGATTGAAAGCCGGGTACCTGGTCCTCTTACCTTGGACCAGCTCAGAGTGGCTCTTTTAGAGGAATGAGAAGCAATTCCATAGAACGAAGTATTCAACTTGATTAACAGTATGCCTAGGAGAATAAATGCCGTTATATAGGCTCCTGAAGGTAATACCAAGTATTACTTAGATAGACAAGTGATAAATACTGGTTATTTTAAATTGTTTTCTTTGTGTTTCTGATGGTAATTGTGTAACTGTTAATACATTTATTTTCTTTGTGTTAGTGTTTACAAATTACAAAACATTTCTTAAAGAAAGCACAATTTAAATGCATGTACCGATCCGTGCCTATCATTGACAAAAGTTACAATAAAAAAATATAAATTTTAGGCATTTTAATCAAAATTTATAGGAGTACCTATTTTTTGTGCCGGTGAGTGTAGAATAAAAGATATGGGTACATTTAGCCTAATAGAAAAACTAAATTAGTTCTCCAATGTATATTTTGTTAGGCATATGGACATACAAAAAGATATTGTTTGAAGGAACCAAGGTGCGTTAGATGTACAGAAAAACTTTTAACAGTGGAGTATGACAAACCAAAAAATGCTCCTACAAATTCTAGAGAATGCCAACCGGCTAATTATCGCGGATGCATTATAGCCAAAGAATTATAAAGAATAAAAAACAAGCAAATGAAGATGCTAAACTTCCCTATATAACCCCATCGGGCAGACAATATATTAATAATACAAATAGTTAATGAAAATAAAACATTTAGCTAAATAGCTGAAGGAAACATTATAAAAAACCATATAATATGTAACAGCCAGCTTAAAATATAAAAAATGTTAATCAAATTTTCCAAAGAATCTTAGATAAACTTGTAACCTACCAAAAATTCTATGCAACTTCCAGAAGGGAATTGCCTAAAATTAAACTTTAAAAATAATATGTATATAACTTTATCAAAAAAAATCCTGTCTACTCGGTTACATAAGTTTCGGTTGTTCCGGTGTCAACCTTCGGGCCTTCGACGTCGGTCAGATGGCAGCTAGGGGGTGGATAGCTATAAAAAATACCGGAAATAGTAGACAAATGATAGGCGTCAACTGGGTCTATATAGTGGCCAAACTATGTTCCTATTTCCCCACAAACCCAGTAAATGAGGAAAGAAATAAAAGACAAACCTCAACTTATGTTCTTTTATAAAAAAATTACCAATTTACCCAATAAATTACAATTATACAGATTATTTACTTAATGGCTTTTAATGAGTTATAAATAAACTAACATACCTAATTTTGGTAAGAAATTAAAATAAGTATATGTAACATGCATGAACCAAAAGATAATAAATTCACCAACAGGTTGGTTGTTAGCTTGGTACCAGGCGAATGACACTTGCGCAATATGGTATGCAAAAATTTGAGATCTTAATTTCTACCTTTACATAAACACTAAAATAAAAATATATATAAAAAATCATGGGCATATCCACACCTATATCTAAACATCAACGTTTAATGTTGAAACACAACAACCATTTATCACTCTCCAAATTGGAAGAAGTTACCTACTTAACTTTTAGTTAAGTCCAAATTAATAATAAGAAAAATAGTAAACCATGAAATTTTATAATTAAATGTAAATCATAAAACAATACAAAAAGAAAATGTAATAAACACAAAAAAATATTAATATTACACAAAGGACTTGCTTAACTTATAGTAAGTCTTGTTTTAATGTCAATAAGAAAAAAGGAAATCTAAAAGCCAGGCAGTAAGCAAACCAATATTCTGGTCAACCAATGTACTCCTCACGATTGAGTCTACTTTGAGCTCCGGAGTGTAAACCCTTCGGTAAAAATAGAACCCTTTTTCGTAAAGGGTTAAACTGGTTGCCTTCCAAGGGTAAAAAACAAGCGAGAGAGTCTGCAGCAATTACTATTGAATAATCCACTTCAATATTACACACTCAAATATCGATGGATATCCAATTTTGTGTCTATAAATCCCCTTTAGCGGGTGTGGAATGGGTCCAAAAACATAGGAATTTCTTCAAACAACGAAATTCCCCAAAAATATTCTATACCCGTTCTTCCATAATTAATACTGGGGTAAAATCTAGAATTCCCTTTAATAGGATAGTTCGAGGGCTATATTAAATAAAGATTTTACCTCTTAGACCAAAATATGAGGTTCTCGGCCTTTCTTCAACTCGTCAGACACATCTAACCAACAAAAATGGCTCTGTCTTCACTTCCGTTTTTAAATAAGGACAAGCCAAGTGGGTTCAGGAATTCATCCTTAAGAACTCATCAGCATACATACTATAGAAACAATTTACGAAAGATTACCCTACAAACTACATCTATATAAAATACATTTGGAAATTGTTACTGACAAAAATCGATACCACATCGGTCGCGAAAAATCTTTTAACCCTACAGTTAAACGAACGCATCACGTACAACGAAACCAGAAATGGAACAATACAAAACACATGACTCTGTCAGTTATCGTGTCCCGTCCACATTTTACGTCAAATATAATATAACTAACCCAACAAAATATTCTGGCAATAACATTGACTTAAAATAATTAATCTTTTAAATAAGAATTAAACAAATTCGATGAAATTGGTATCGAAGATAATTTATTACCTAATGGTAAGGTTATAATACATAACATATAAATAAATTCACAACGAGACTTTCTATTTTTAGGAGAATTGAACAAATTAAAGCAAGCCAGTATTGTACAAAGTATTGTACTAGTGATAAAATCTACAAAAATGTATAACTCAGATAATATGAACAAAAAAAAACGAAACCTTTGTCCAGTGATACGATTAATTAAATTATAATAATGATATTTGAAGGCTAACAATACATACAGTAAGTATATGACAAAAATAGTGGCTTCAAAAGCTTATCAACAATAAATTACGGTTTACCCTTTTTAAACAAGATGAGCCGAATTTTCCTCTAGTAATTCATGCAGCTAAAACTGAACATTACAGACTGGACAAGTTGGATGAGATTATTTAAATTTGGAGCATTCGTCTCAAGGAGCGATCACTAAAGCTAAAAATGGCCAATTATCCTAGAATTTTTAAATGGAACGCAAATGGACTGCTGCAGCATCTACAAGAGAATTAGAAACAATTAATATCTATTTCATTACTAAGACACATTTTACAAAAGAGTCGTTCATCAAATTTAAAGGACATAAAGTGTACCATACAATCCATCCAGATATTGCGACAAAAGGTGAAAGTGCAGTTTTAATTAAGGAATACACTTTAGACTTTTAAGAAATGGGTTACCAAACAGTAGTAGTAAATATTAAATTTATAACTTATGAAATTGTGATCACCAAGACATGCTATTAAGAAGAATCAATATGTTGACTTTCTGGATAGCCAAGGATACTGATTAATAGTGAGAAGAGGCTTTAATGCAAAACATACTTACTGGGGATCTAGATTGACAACAAAGGGAAAGCGCTATTAGCATCATGCCATCAACATAAATGTCAAACAACATTAACTGGAAAGCCTACAAACTACCCCACAGATTCAAAACAAAAATACTGATCTCATAGAATTTTTTATAATTTAGAATATCTCCTCAAATTATATGCATACTGAAGAAACATGGGTCATGAATTCATGTCATTCTCCCATACTTCTCACATTGAGTGATATTGTAATCAAAAAATAAAATTTACTACAACTAGTCAAGAAGGCACAGGCTGAAAAAGATTCAAAATCAATCTAGAATAACTAATTGATATCTCGATTCCATTCAGAATTGAGGAACAACTAGACCAAGAAGTTAAACTTTTTGTAAAAAATATTCAACAAGCCACGTGGGAAAACATTCCTGAGAATAAATGCAAGAGTACAAGGTAATAATTATCCAAAAGAGATCAGAAATCTTATCTCCGAAAAAAAGAAAAAGAAGGAAATGGCAATAGTCTAGAGCACCAAATAATAAAACAACTTTTTCATCGACTGACCATTTATAATGTATTTTAACGCACTCAAAATCGTTGATTAATGACCCCTATTAATGAATGATGTTGTATTAATCAACGATTTTATTATATGCAAGCCAACGTCTTATACATTTATTTTGACAGTTACCTATGATGTAAGCAACCAAAGATACATATACATTTCAAATCAAGAAGGTGTGTTAATACTGTCATTGTATGTGATTACTTAATTTCTTAAAATTCTAAAATTATGTATATTTTAAAATCAAAAGATGGATATTGACGAAAAGTTTAATTTAACTCCACCAGAAGTGACAGAAACTGCGAATGCAATATCGTTAAGTTTATTATCATGAGGAAAATTGAACTAACTGTGAATAAAGTTAATATAAATAAAAAATAATAATTGTTGTTTTGCGTTAAATAAATAAAAATTGAAAGTACGATATCTTTATTTTTGAAAAGTACGGTCGATGGAAAAGTTCTGTAACGAACTGGTGAATTAAAATGGCGATTAACAATCTCGAACATTAACGCGCTAGCTCTGCTCGCGTGTTAAATTATCTCGATTGTACATCGCCCTTATTAATACACTTGTTCGTTAAATAACCATTAAACAGCTAAAACGTGAAATAAAGCGGCGCATTAAAATTGAGCTGATTGGCGAATACTTAAGTAAATTACCTTACGGATTATTCACTCTGAAAAGCTACCAAACGATTAGCAAGGAATATTTTATATAACCCACCAATCAGAAACAGAGATAAAAGCTGGGCCCGAAACAATTTGCAAAAAGCAAACAGATTTGCGGAATGCAGAACGTTTATTTCCATAATAAGACTCTAAAATATTGAAGTTTTAGTACACAGCTGTGTCATCACTTGGCGGAATCATTTATGGTGATCACCGCCTATTGGTGTGGTATATTGTAAATAATATAGGAATTCTTTTTTAAACAAAACAAGTTTTATTCTTTATTGATAATTATAGACATTATTGGTTGGTGTTCTTATTGTAATCGGACTTTAATTAACTAGTGATATTAAATATTTTTAGGTGTATGATCAAAAATTTGACAAGACCGAAAATAACTCTTAAATAACCGAAATACTCAGGGTTAGATTTCGAAATAATAGTACTGAGACAAGAAACAACCAATTAAAAAAATATACAAAAAATTATTCGATATAGTTATGAATAAAATTGATCAAAATTATGAATAAATAAAATAATGTTTGGAAGAGAGAAATGCAAGATTTCGTAAGAATCACTTTAATATTCTTGTCAAAATGTCAAATTAATACTTGTTTTTTTTCAGTGTCTATTTCCATAATACTACTAAGTTTGTAGGAATTTTTTTTAATGGTAAATTATTATTATTATTATCGTGAACACTACAGTAACGATATAAAATAGTAATTTCCTCACTTTATTTTGAAGAAATACACCCACATGTAATTAACAATAAATAAGCTATACATTTGACAGTTCTGCTATAATTCTACTTTTTTATGAATAGTATAACAGAGTTATTCTCTTTCTTTACCATAAACAGTTTTTTTAATATTGTCTTGGCACCAGTAAAGGAAGGCTGGCTTTAACTGGGTTTTTAGGTCGTAAGACCTGACGGCACAGGAACGTAATCTGGTGATTATTAAAATATTATCCCATTACCTGAATACAAGGTCATACTTACAATTCCAACAGTAACTGAATTACTCAATGACAAAGGACTGCCCAAGGCAACCACCCATTCTCCAACAGCGATATCACCTTCGCCAAACTTCAAACTCGGCACCTTATCTTTCGCCTCCAATTTCAACAAGGCCAAATCTATGTTCATGTCTACGTCTTCAACTGTTACTGGATAGCTTTTACCGTCTCTCAAGATAGCGTTTATTATTGAATGGGGCTTGTTCAAGATCACGTGGGCGTTGGTAAGGGCCCATCCATCCTCGCTGATGATGAATCCAGATCCATTTGAGGTTATCAGCGGTTTTCCGTCAACATCCTTCTTGTTAGGGTCTCTGATCTCCAAGTAAAATACAGCCGGGGCGCATTGTTTAACGACCGTATTAATGAAATTGTATCTGAAACAGACAGAATAAATAAATGTGAGCTAAAGACAAGGCCGGGTTTAGACAGCAGGTTAGAAAAAAAGAGTAGACTATGATGGCGTACAAGGAAAATGGATTTATTGATATCTAAGTGCAGCATAACTATAATATGTAAGGAGGAGAATCAAAGAAATAAGTACAAAAAGGTGTTTTCCGGCTTACAGTACTATTATAATCATATATAAAAACAAAAATATCTGAGTAAATATAATTATTCAACTTTGCGAAGATAATTTTAAAAATTGTAAACCAACAAGGCTTTAATTTAAATTTCTTGAGAATAAATCGACCAAGAGATACTGGACAATGATTAGATATCTACATTAAAAACCCAAGAATTTCTGAAAAAGTGCTATATTACCTACAAAAATTAACGTCAATATTACCAATAGTACCTAATATATTACCGTTCTCTCAGGGTCTCTGGTTTTTTGAATTCCTCTGACTCTTGTGTCTTTGATCTTATCAGTTCCCCTACGTTTTTTCTGTACTCCAAATTTTCATATTCTTCGATACCTCTTTCGCGTCTTCTTTTAAGTATGTATCCGGTTAGCATCATTACACCTAGCGTGCCTAGCACGCCATATTTCATGGAGGTATTGGTATTTTTAGGAGTCTTTGGTTGTGGTGGCTCTTGTCGAGGTGTTTGTTGAGGTGGGGTACTAGCCAGAACCCTAAGCATTGATGTTCTAGTCACATTTCTTGAAAGCAACGGTCTGGAGACCTTGTTAACGAAATTATTCATTGGATATACAGATGTTGTGTAACTATATGCAGCAATGGATTATTATTCATTTTGTGATGATACTAAGAATTTTGTATTACTGAATTTATAAATTTTACATGATTTAAAATTGACAATTACTGATTAGAATATGAAAGACAGTTCTGAGCGACTTCTTTGATCTGTTATATTGTTTACAGAGTGACCTAAACCACAGATTACCCAGATGCGAAAGTTGACGTAGAACATCAAAATTAAGATAGAGATAAATGGCCATACCCAGAGATTAGGGATCTCTGGCCATACCCATTTAAAGGTCCCTCGTAGCAACTCGTTTCCACTCGCGCAGTTCCAAAGGCAAAAGTTATTTCATTATGCGAAGTTTCCGATGCTCCTAGGTTTTCTGATGTGACATTGGACTAAGTCAAAAGAAAATGTACATACATTTTTTAATTACCACAGACATTACTTACAAATAACTAGACAAAATCTTTCATTCATAAATCCCATACAAATGCGGACTGTTATTGTTTTAAAATTGTTAGTGAGTGGAAGAGAGAAAGACAGATCTCTTATGACCGGCTGGCAACGTTGTAAACAGTGTCCATAATCTTCGAGCATATATATTTCATAGAGTCCGCATTCAACAGAGTTTGTTTGGGTTATGAGGGGAAACAGGTAGACACTATTTTCAGTGTCGCATCATTTTTACGGGGTTTTCAATTAATATAAATAATAAAATTGATATATACCTTTAAAATTCTGTAAATTATGCACATATTTTATAAACTTGCATTATTTAAGTAGGAATCTAGTAATAGTAAATTATTATTATTTATTATTAGTTGTGTTGGACACATCAGATTTTTTTAATTCAAACATCAGAAAGTGTAATACGGAAAAATGAAGGTTGAAATAATGGGCAATAAAAAAGATAAAGAGCTTATATTTAAAAATCAAAAATATAAATAAATATTAGGTATATTATAAAAATATTTATGATATCTATTAACACACATGTACGAGAATTACAATAATAGAATTTGTTCCAATAATTTATTAAACATAAAAATATTGTTCGTAAATAATGTTCAATAGATTACTAATTGATATACAAATAGAAATCAAGCTAATACTTAGGTACATTTGCACTACCAGTCGTTAAAAAATTAGTGAAGCTTAATTTTTATCGTAAAACAGTCTTAGGCTTCGATTATTTCTTAATGACTAGGAGTACAAAGAAAAGAAGCTTAAAATGACTTTTTTAATGAAAAAAAAAATCACATTAGGCTTTGCTTATTTCTTAACGACTAGCAGTCTACTTAATTAAAGAACATAGGTATATTTAATAAAAAATAATGATTGCCAATTTTTGTTGTTTATAAAAAATATAGTTAGTAATAGGTAAGTATTTGAAAATAAAATTTATGTTGTATTAAAAAGTACTTAGTTACTTATATGCTTTCTAATTCTGCATTTTCTTTTTCTGCAACAGAGGCTTCATGGTTCAGGTCATCACTGAAAAATTAAAAAATTTTAACGAATAACCCACAAGAAAAATGCAGGGTTCTTTACCTTTTAGATTCATCTTCTTCTGGGGCCGTAGTAACTAGAATTAATCCAGTTCTTCCTCTGCATCCAGTCTTTGACATAAATATATATCCAGAAAAATGATTGGAACATAAAACATCACTATTTGAAATATATATCCAGAAAAATTATTGGAACATAAAACATCACTATTTGAAATACTTTAATATGTTTCACCAAATACGTTTTTTTCAGCAGGATTATAAGGATTTAATTGACGACCATTGCGTGAATTTGTTTAATGTAATTTATACTTATGAAACCTACAAAAAAAAAAAATTATTTATTTAACATCTTCAACATTATCATGATAAAATGAGTTAAAAACGAAAATCTTGTTAATATTGAAGTCCAAAATCTAAAACAATATTCCTCATACATAATATAAGTTCTTTAAATTTAATTCACTAAATTTACCATTTATTTTAAATTCATGTTTAACGGCCTTTTGCATAAAATGTGGGTACTTATGTTTCTTTTAAAAAAATGGTAGAGACGCTAATGGTTACTTACTTGTGGAATGACCTTGACGATGCCTTTTCGTATTTCTATTAAAAACTTACACAAACTCTCACCCATCTCTCACCATTGTTAAAATTTGTATCACTAAAGTAATAAAATACAAAAAATCACTTATAAACTACAAAGATAAGCTAGAAATTAATGAAAGTCAAAAATCAAATGACAGTTCTGACAATTTCGAACGATTTGACATGCCAAGCAAAACGAAACAGACCAATGGGAATGCTGGACACTATTTTTTCCCCCTGTACCAAAACAAAGTCCATTTGGACGATGACTCTAGTAATATATGCTCGAAGTCCATAATATGCTCGCCAGTGGCGTAGAGTTTTAAATTTACCAGTATTGTCAGAGTAGTATGTTAAAAAAATACGTAAATATGTAGGTATATTTTTTTAGTAATATAATTATGATGATTTTTCATGTAGGTAGATTAGATTAGATTATGAGTTGGACGTTATTTGTCCTTGTCCACCACGACCTTTTCAGATCTATTGTGGGACTCCTGTTTGTTTTAGAGTATGTCGTCTAGCCTGGTCTTTTTTATTAGTCTTAGTAGCTTTGACAGTGGCTCCCGCATGTAGTTGCATGCAATTGGCTTTTCTTCGCCCAATGTTAGAAACCTCGTTTCAGCCAGGCATTCACATTGGCACAGGACGTGGAATATTGTTTCCTCTTCTTCTTCACAGAACCTGCACAAAGTTGCTTCTTCTGCTGGATTTATGACACTCATGCGCCTTTTGAGGCGACAGTGTCCAGTAAGAAGGCCTACTGTTATTCTAACGATTTGACGCTTTTGATCCAGTAGGTCTTTCGTGAACTTAGCCGATGGTTCATTGATGAACTGTTTGGCCTGTCTCAGTCTTGGATAGTTGTTCCACCATTCCTGAGACTCTGTTTGCATCCGTTGTTTAATGGATGCCTTGCACAATGCCTTAGCAACTCCACAGAAGGGTCCGGGTCCTGTCATGGCCTTATCTGAGCCTCCTCGGGCTAATTCGTCGGCATTTTCATTGACCTGATATCCCTCATGGCCTGGAACCCAGGCTTAGGTCACCTTATTTTAACTACTTAGCTCTGTCAGGTCTTCTAGACAGTCTTTCACCAGTCGTGATTTGATTTCTGGTGAGAGAATTGCCTTCAGAGTATGACAATAGTTTTGCATGATACTTGCTGATTTTTCATGTAGGTAAATTCAAGTACAAGTAAATTCAAATACAAGCGAATTCAAGTTACCTTTCGATTTTTAATATTTATTGGTTTATAGTTTATTGGCATTTACTATATATTTGCCTGGTATGATGTTAACCAAAATTATTTAAAATTTTAAATTAACATTAAGTAGGTAGGGGTATCTAAATAAAACACTGTCCTAAAAATATATAATTTTTTAATAATTAATTACAAACAAACATGGCATGGCAAAAAATATCGTAAAAAACTGTAAAAATTTTTAAAATAATGTTTTAAATATATAAAATACTTTAATTTTATTAACTAAAATTTCATTTAATTTTTTTATGCTTAGTTATTAATGTTATAACTTACTGCAACGTTTTTTTTTTGCAGCAGGTGGTGTTCCAAAAACAGTTGAATCAGAACTAAAAACCCATACATTAGATATACATACATATAGGTAATAAATAATGTTTAGAGGTAAACAAAAATTAATATTTTGTATTTTTACCTGTTGGATAAATCATCCAAAAATAGAAAGCCCTCACTCCGTCTGGAGTTTGCATCTTTTCTAATATATCTAGTACCATTTGCGCGTACCAAAACATTTTCAGGAAAACAGTGTTCTAAACACAACTCTGGGTTTTTACGAAGGGGCTAATTTTCAAGGATTCCTATTAGAGAAAACCAAAGTTTTCTTTTCTCAGGATCTTGCGGGAACCTAAATAGAGTAATAAAAAATATGTATAGGTGCTCAATAGGTAAATCATTTTTAAGGTATTCTACATTTTACGTTAAATTTTCTTTGCCACTATTCAATAATTATTTATTGGTATAAGAAAAATTTACTAATTTATAAAAAGAATATCACTTTAAAAACTGCTTTAAGACTGTTTTAGACTACACAAGTTTTTGATACAACTTCTTGTACAATTTAAATTGTATATTATCAAACCTGCAGTAAATTGTCTGAAAAATTAGATTGGATAATCATTTTTCAAACAATTTACTATGTGATCCTATATAATTTAATTTCTATAAGAAATTGTATCAACTCTTGTACAAGCTCTCCACTGGTTCAAATGAAAACAACATATCTTAACCTAAAAATACTTACCGATGAAACCATACATTTCGAGTTAAATGATCTACCTTTTTGAACACTACACATGCATGTACCATAATTCTTTATATTTCTCACAAAAGTTCACAAAAATAGTATTTTATAAATGAATAAATCAATAAGTCACACAGAAACTGTCAGATACTGTCAGAAATACAAAATAGCTGTTAGACCTGATTGGCAACGTTGCGGCTGGTTACGGTACTACATTTCATTCATTAAAATTGTAAATTCGTAAAATAAGATATTCAGCGTTGCCGTATTTACGGAGTTCTTCGAAACCCTAATATTTTGTTTAGATTAATATTGATTTTTTAATAAAAAATTTAGCTTATATTAAAACTTCAAAGAATAATTTGATTAAAAACATATTTTTATTTATATAATATAAAATTATAGTTACGTCCTGTAATGTGTCCTACATCAAATGTTATTTTTCGAAAGTAATTTCTCCAAATAATTTTGACAGACTGATAAAATCGGCAAAGACGCAATAAACGAGAATCTGGTGGGAATAATGATTTGCCACATAAAAATGTAAACAATTTAGTCTCTTAGTTGCAATGTCTTTGCAAATAACGCATAATTAAAATCCGCTAAACATAAAATAATACATAACCATTTAAAGGTGTATAGTTTACATTTTTATTAATGACAATCAAATGAGATTTTAAGAAACGCGTGAAATTATGATTAATTATAAAAATTAGCTTATTACAATGATTTATTGTATAAAATATCAGTGTTAAAGTTATAGCGGCAAGAAATAAGCAGATATTACGTTTTACAGGTAAATGATAAACATCAATCGTTTTCACTTTATATATTTTCATATATTTTTCATTTTATTTGGTATTATACAACTTGGTATTTACATATTGTACATGTCTCATTTCAGAGTAATAAATTTTACCCACCATGTCTGATATTTAAGCAATTAATGATATTAAACTGGCCAGACATGTAACTTTTTCCAGTGGCTTGTCGTACAATTCTAAATATTAACGTTTACTAAATCCTAATTTACTTTTGCTTCTTAATTGCAGCAATGTTTATTTGTTGTTTTATTTTAGATTTCCTGTGGATCCAGCAAAAAAAATCTTTGGATTGAGGCAAAGAAAATTGCAAATTGGATGCCTATGCCAAATGATACATAGTGTTCAAAACATTTTGAAATACATTTATTTTACGGGACGGACTGAAAAAGACGTTTACTAAATGGAGCAGTTCCCACTATATTTCCTGAATTCTCTAAATACATGTAGCCGAAGAAGGTGCTTATACTAATAAACATAATTAAACATATATTTTTTTAATTACTTTTCATTATTATGTTATGAACTTTTAAAAATTTAGCAACCCTTTTGTGTATAATATAAAACATTACCGTAATAATTGATTGTTTGTAGTACTTAAAAAAAAGAGCATTGCATTTGGAAGCTGAGCCCGTCAAATAGAACTTCAAATAAGGAATCTATCATAGAAAGCCCTAGCATAAAACGGCTTAGAAGACAACTTTTACAACAGGTAGAAAAGAATCAAGAAAAAATAAGACAAATCAAAGTTCTTAAACAAAAACTTAAAAAATATACAAAAAAGAGTTGTTCGCTAAAATTTCTTGTTATTGTACCAAATTAGTATTATTTAAGGGTCAGTAATAAATTTATCATCATTTATGTATAATTTTTCTTACTAGCTTAATTTAATAATATCCAGATAGCACAATACATTTTAAAGACGTCCAGGTCATGTCTTACTTTCGTCCAAACGTCCTGGTACGTAAAACGGACGGTTTTAAGACGCCCTATTTAGGACATGTTTAAAACGTCTTTGTTGGGATGTTTTTAGGACGTTTTAAATATGTCGGTAATGTGGACGTTCAACTTTTTTCGCTATATTTGAATATGGCGCCACGATAGCATTCTTGGTGCTGCCTGCAGCGCATGTAGATCGTCATTCGTCATTGTCACTGGCTGAATGGAGTCTCGCTCGCGCGTATCGAGTCGTGTTCTTCCTCTAGCTGTCTTCTTCTCGGGACAGCCATTTTTACGTTTTGAGGTCCCCTGAATCCGTTTTGACTATTTTCGCGATGATGTGTGTGTGTGTGTGTGTGTGTGCGCGTGCGTGCGTGCGTGCGTGCGTGCGTGTGTGTGTGTGTGTGTGTGTGTGTGTGTGTGTGTGTGTGTGTGTGTGTGGGTGTGTGTGTGTGTGTGTGTGTGTGTGTGTGTCGCATAACTCATGAACGGATACACAGAAAAAGACCAAATTTTAAACTTAAACTTTATTCCAGTCTAATAAACTGATTAGATTTTGGACAGAGTCGGAACATCTGGGGGGTACTTTATAGGTGGTCATTTTTATATTTTATGGAATATATCTGTTATTTACGTTTGGAGAAGAAAATTATTTAAATAAAAGTTACTTTTAATATAATTATCTATAATTTTTGTTCCATACAAAATTTTCCTAAAATGGTCCGTATTGACAAAATGTAAAAAAATAATTTTTTATAAAAATTGTTCAAATAAAAGTTGTTTGTAATATAATTTTCTATAATTTTTATTCCAAACATAATTTCTCTAAAATGGACCGTATTCGAGATATTTGAGAAAATGTTTAAATTTCGAATTTTGAAGAAAACTCAAAAACGGATAAAGAAAAAAACATTAAATTTTAAATTTAAGGTTTATTTCGGCCTGACGTGAAATGATTAGATTTTGGACAAAGTCGGAACATCTGGGGGGTACTTTATGGGAGGCCGTTTTTATATTTTATGGAATATATCTGTTATTTATGTTTGGAGAAGAAAATTGTTCAAATAAAAGTTACTTCTAATATTATTATCTATAATTTTTGCTTTATGTCAAAATTTCCTGAAATGGTCCGTATTCGAGAAATTTGAAAAAATGTGCAAAATTCTGATTTTTATGAAAATTGTTGAACTAAAAGTTGTTAGCGATATCGATCTCTATAATTTTTGTTAATACATGATTTTTCTAAAATGGACCGTAATGGAAAAGTGCTAAATTTAAATTTTTCAGTATTTTCGTTTTTAATGAATATCTATAGAAAAATGTTTCGAGGTAGATATATGTGGACAATGTAGGTATATATTTAGTTTATCCTCTAAACATTTATAGAGATGCTGCAATAGGTTGTACAAAATAACCGGAAAAGGCCTATAATAACTAGATAGGAAAGTCATGTGTTGGACACATCAGATTTTTTAAATAGGCGTTCAACTATTTCCTTATTTTTTCCAAAATGTTCTATCATGACATTTTCATGTTGTTCTAATAATAAATTTTTTTGTTTTAATTCACAAACCATAGATTGCAAAGACATAAGTTGTTTTTTTTTTCTGCCATGTTACCTTTTGTAGTTTTCTTATTTTATTAGTTTTCAAAACATTTTTCTCCTGCAGTTCAGTAATTTTCCTCTTCAGAACTTTTTTTCGAGGAGTATCCTCATCTGAACTCTTCAGAGTTGAGGAAATACCTGGAACAGGAGAAGAACACTGAAGTGGCCTAGAAGGCCCTGGAACGGCCAATAAATCTATTTTCTGAAGAACCTTTCTTTGTTTTACAGCCTGAAAATTTGGCACATCTACAGGAATTCTTACTTCAGGATTGTAAGTTCTCACCTGTAAATAAATAAAAAAACCCAAAATAAACCATATTTATATATTTTAGGACTATTTAGTTTAGGGTTTGAAAAAACTAAGAATTAAAAAATAAATAAGTAGGTTTTTAGGTTTTTTAAGGTTTTTAGTTCATATACTATATGTCAAAAGTTATTATTAATAAAATTAAACAAAAAATACAAGCAAATAATGTTATTATTTAAAAAAAAATCACATTCTGCAAAAAAAGTGAAAAATAAATAAATGTTTTTTTTTATTTTTTAAATTGTCACTATAATTAATATTAATATCAAAAAGAATTGATAAAATGTTTGCAATATTTGTTTTTATATAATTTTTACACCCTCTCTCCCTAGAGTTGATTAGTAAAATTGTGAAATCATAATATTTTTTAAAAAATCTAAAAACCTAGGTTCAAAAAAACCGGTACATGATGATATAGTTAGTAAAGGATTTATTTACTTACATACTTCAACGGCTGTTGGTAGAAGTCTTATTCTCAGTTTTGAAGTTTGGTCAAAACAATCCGCTTTAAAATGGCGTGAACACAAAAAATTAAGAGATTTTGGCTTACAGTTTGTTTTTTGCATGAACTCAAGCAATAAATTTATTTTTTAAAAATCTTTAGGAAATCTGAAAATTGTTTACCTGGGATTAATTTATATAATTTGTAAATCTAGAATCTTTAAGAAATCTGAAAATTGTTTACTTGCAATCAATTTATAAATCAAAATTGAGCAATAATTTATTCATTTTAACAACCACATAAATATCTTAAAATTGCCTAAAAGATTTGTTTAAATAGAATATGTATATATACCCTATAAACCATGAGACTACGCCTATGAGCACAGTTGATCACATACATACTTACCATGTTTGTTTACAAATTTAAAACATTAAAAATTTTAAAAATCTTTGATGTGGTTGATAATTGAGAGAACAAAATACTTGCTTATGAAATGTAGTCCCTTTCTTTCTACTTTTAGCTGTGCTGCTGTATCCACAAGAGCAACAGCTGACCATATTGTAATGTTTGTCTTTTAACGCAGAATACTTAAAATTAACACTAATACTGACTAAATACTAAAACACTTAACACTTTTTAAAAAGGTCTACAAAACATACGTTTGATAAATTTTAAATTAACACATAAAATATCCAAATTATTAACAAATTTTAATCACTAAAATTAGGAACCAATTTTAGAAACCATTTGTCATATTATGATGATGAGTCATCCATAGTACAACATGGCTACCACTTCCGTCAGATTGATTAGATTAACGCAGACATAGCATGCTCCTTCCTGACTATTTATATTCAAAGGCTCTTACAGCTAATGATGTAATGCGTCGTTGCCATATCCATTTTCTTAGATAATTAAAAGAATTTATATTACAATAAAATAAACAAATTTATAGAATGCTTAATAAACACTTCTAGATTATTAGCTACTCGAAATATGTTTTTCATATAGTCCAGGATCCGTAGGTAAGGTCGACCTTCACCCATCTGTTTACCGGATGAAAGTTTCTTTTTATTAAATAAAATATGTTTTTAAATATACCGCAAATGGGTTGCCTAAAAAAATACGGTCACGGTCATTTTTTGCTTTCCTTTCTGTGTACAGATGAGGAAAGTATAAGAATCATGATTAAAGGTGCTTATGATGTCATTCTCTATTATTCTGTCCCTATACATGGACCTAATTAGAGATATTTAAGAAAAATTGTAAATTTCGAATTTTGAAGACAACTCAAAAACGGATAAAGAGAAAAACACCAAATTTTAAACTTAGGCTTTAATCTATTCTGCGGTGAGCTTATTAAAGTTTGGGCATAATCGAGCATCTGGGAAATACTTTACAGGGTGTTGTTTTTTTTTATTTTTAGAAAATAAATACTCTGGACCGTATTTTCTTAGGCAAACATTTTGCGATATATTTATAAATATATTTTATTTAATAAAAAGATACTTTCATCCGGTAAACAGATGGGTGAAGGTCGACCTTATTTCGGATCTTAGACTAATACAAAATGATTCAAAAAATAATCTTTTCAAATATCGCTTATCTTTTCAAATTTGATCTATTAAATTTTGAGTTTTTAAACTCAAATACTTTATTTTAGGCAGAACCACTCGTGGTTTTTCCAAATAATGACGTTTTCGATTAAATTTAAAGGACTAGTGGCGTTACCTTTAATAAAACGCCTTGGATAAATCAGTATAATTTGCAATCTGATAGCATCTTCTAAAGGAATGTTATTCTATTGTTTTTCTTCTGCAATACTAGTATATATTTAGAAGGTAAAATGTTGAAGAATAATATATCGTTTAAATGATGTCTAAATCATATTAGGTAAGTAATAAAGAAGTAATAAAATTACAAGAGAAAATTATACAACTATTTATTTTGGTAAATACAAAATCACAAAATTATTTGTAAGTTCTTAAATATAAATTAATATTATTTTAAAATAAACGATTCACAAAACATATTGATATGAACAAGGTCGTTGATTTATAGTACAATGTAGTCCTATAATTATCATAAAAAATATTTTTTTCTTTTGACAAATGAATAATATATACAATAATTATTTTAGCTCTGTTTAGGAAAATTGCCAAAAATCCCTTATTCTTTTCTCATTACAGAAGATCACAGATCATTTCATTAATTAACTAAAATACGTTTTCAGTCATATTTCTCCATTTCTCAAATAGGTATATCCATACTATAGAAAAAATGAGCTGTATACTTACATATATTAAGCTATCGCTAATTTTCAAAACGGGTGCTATTTCGAAAAATGTTTGTGTGCAGAAAGTGAGGTCGAATGAACATATTTTCAAATAATTTTTAATTTTAAATGCACTTTTGATATTGAAATATGTAACGTAACGACCCCTAGTATCGTGCTACATATTTAAATTTGGCATGTAATGTTCATAACAATAATAATCTTTTTATTTTATTATTTCTACGTTTGTTTATTCACATCAGGTGCATCCGAGATTTTGTAAATTTTTATCACATGCTTGAGCATTAGATTCAAATATACATAGGTAGTAATATAATAAAAAAATCCTTTAGACAAAGATGTGGTCACGTGGTAAAAATGCCTCGGATGTAGATAAAAAAACGTAGTAAATATAAACAAACCAATCATTGTAATAGAATAAAGAAGAGTTGCTATGACGATACTAATAAAGGTGTCCGACTTTTGCATCACACTTTTACGTCATATGTCAAACTCGAGTAACTGAGCTAATCAGTTTTGGTACGAATATGCCATATTATTTTTAAAAGCGTGATTTAAATGATATAAAAACATTTTTATTCCGTCAATCTTCCAATAAAAAATTATTAACATCAATTTAATCAAAATACGACAAAGTACGTCCACTTCATTTTATTTCGATGTTTCCAATCAAACTTTCAAACTCTAAAAATCCCCATAAGACAATTTTAATTAATAATTGTGTTTAAATAAAACTGCGACTTTAATAAACCGAAAGCACAGTTTATAGCTCTAAAGAATCAGTTCGCTCACTCTGCGTCGGCACTTTTGATCTCAATGTTCCAGTTTGTACATTGCGCAACTCGGATTTGTATCCCTGGCGCATACATAATCAAATCATAATAGCCCAAGAGCCCACTGTAAATTTTTACCGCCATCTGATAATGAAATAAAATATACCCCAAAAGCTTGTAAAAACATTGTACTTTACCGAATGGCACCTGTGACAATCCCAATCCTGAGCAAAGTGTTTTAAAAAAAAAATATTTTATATTAAAAAAATCACATAAGGCATGACAGCGCTAATTTTGTTTGCCCTTAAAGTTTTCCAGATAATAACATATTCAAATATATCTTGATATATTATATCGTTAACGGGAAACATTTTCTTCCTCCTAATGTCGCACAAAAATATCTACACACGATTAGTAGGTAAAAATCATTAAAAATATGAATCAATTTTTGCTGATTTAAGAATTTATTTGTATGCCTATTGTTGTGATTCATTTTTACAGGTTGTCATAGAAACGACAAAAAACTACTATGATTATGATTTAAAAGAATTGTCTAACAAGAGTTTATAATTATTATTGAATATCTCTGCCAAAGTTAGGTAAAAATATTAATAATTCAGGTTTAAAAGCTAGGTTCACAATGAATTAGGATTGTAATTTTCAGAGAAAACACCATTATCGCTGTCATGTCTTATGTAATTTTTTGAATATAAAATAATTTTTTTTAACCACTTTGCTCTGGATTACAGATTGGCACAGGTGCAATTTGGTAAAGTACAATGTTGTTACATGTCTTTGGAGCATATTTCATTTTGTTATCAGATGGTGGTCGTAATTTGCAGTGGGCTCTCTTACTATTACCAATTAAGCATTCCAACGATCTGTCAAACAATAGCTGTCAGTGAGAAGGTCTGGTATATCTAAGGGGTAGAGACATAGTCTTGCATCTTGAACGTGTTTTTTTATTCGAAATAATAGTCACAAAGCCTGCCAATTTATGAAAAAATGTATCTTATTTTTATTGTGTTTGACATAAAATATTTAAATGTAATCCATTATTCGTGATTTTACGTATTGTAAACAGAATATATCGTATGTCGCAACCCTTGGATATATCAAATCTTCCCACTGGCAGTTCATTTGTTTGGAATGCCTAATACAATATATGACAACTGCCTATATTCAAACAGCAGTCTTCTGCGCATCCTGAATTTGTATCCCTGGAGTGGATGTTATTTTGGAACATCCAATTAGTCCGAGTGAGAGAACTGATTCTTTTAAGCTATAAACTGTGCCGAAAGTATGTTTGTCAATTCAACGATTGTTGCCGAAAAACGTCTCTAATGAAATTCATTTACTATTATTTTAAGTATAAAAGTATTTTTTAGGTTATGTTGTTTATTTATTTGCAATTTTACAATAATTTGGCTTCACGAATGTAATTTATACCTATGTCGGTTTTTGTTCCAGTGTCTTAGATTATTTCAGAAAGGATACGTGCACAAAGCACATAGAGGTTCCACGTGAATGACCAAAGTCAAAACCGACAACTGACATTTTTTATGCTATTTGCTCCAAACTCTAGATGGGGCTACTGGTGAAATTATGATTTCTTACTCCATTTTTAAGCTTTATGGCAGAAAACTTAACCAAAGACTCCAAAGATGTGACGTGTATTTATTTATTTGGCTTTTGGTTTTGTTTATAGTTTCGTCTTAGTTATTTGCAAAATTTGATGTTTCGCTTTTCTATTTCCTACTGTGTTTTGCAATAATTTTGGTGCTACGTTGAAAACTTCGAGAAAAACTTCATTGATTCACCATGCATCTGCATCATAAAAAGACAAACGGGTACAACAACTAATTGATAATCAATTTATCACTGGACTAGATTCCGAAATCATTTTTCACATAAGAGAGTAATACCCTGTATTTGGAAGGAAAATACCGATTTATCATTGAATAAATAGTTAAAAGGATTCACCTTTTAATACAATACCTATATTACATTTGTCCTCAGTTAAAAAGACATTTATACAATATATAACTTTAGTGTTAATAAAATGTAATATCCTAGTCTCTACTTATTGATAGGTATTTTAAAGATTTGAGATTATATATCTTTTTGTTCCAAGTAAGTATTCGTTAAATATGTATTATTATTTGTATTTATTTTTATCTAATAATATTTATTTGTTATTAATAAACATATTTTAAGAATGTTCTATTTTATTATTTATTGATATATCTTATATTTATTTAATAATAATATGCAGAACCAACTCTCCACATCAGACCCCTTATAACAAATTAATTCCTCAGATTTGGTATAATCGACCTAAATTATTTTGTAAAATAAAAGTTTCGAACTTACTAGTTCCATACTTTATTTTATAAAATAATTTATGTGGAAATCATTTAAAATTTAATTTAAAACTACTACCTACTCCTAAAAATGACAATTTGAATTTACCGCCATCTGTCAATTGTCATTTTAGTTCCAGCTCCAAACACAAGGTGGCGCTAATTTGGTTTAAAAGTTTAACATTGGCGTGGGGCCTCTAGAAGATATGTGCTTTGTGGATACGTGTTCTGTACCCAACTATAAGCGCTATGCATTGAACAACACATTTTGTCAATTTTTTTTACCTACAAAATACAAACGAAGTTTCAAAAACAGAAAACTACGTAAATGGATACAATGTCTCTTATACGTGGGCGCAGCCAGTGGGGCGGGGGATGGAATAGCTGCCCCCCTACTTATTCGCCGCCAGCTGTAATAGTTATTTATGTATCAAGGGCGTAAAACAGGCGTCTATGGACCGCAACATGTAAGTAAGAGCCCGAGCTGCTAGGCGAGGGCTATTAACCGAAAAACTTACAAAATTTTATGCACGACCCTTTTAATGATAATTTATTAACAAATATATAAAATTTTATGTTTTAATTATCGTTTATTAATAAATAGCTATTGTTTTACTAACTAGATGTTTATTTTTAAAAGAAATAAAAAAATAATTTTTTTCTGTGACTATTTAACAATATTAGTATTATACATCCACTTTCTATTGATAATTGTAAGAAGTGGTTACTCATACAGTGAGTTTTTTTGTTTCATTACTCACTTATTTCTTTTATTGCTCAATTATTTTTAACCATTAATTATTTTCAACAATATTCGATCACAACTACAACCTACACGGAAAACCAGATGAATCGTAGAAATATAACTACCTACTATTTTTGATTTGAATTCAAGAGCTTCTGTTAATTTTCAAAACTATTCTAATTTCACAATTAATTTTGGAACAAATAAATGAAATAAAATATTGCATAACTCTTTTCTATTATTTAATTTATTAATCATAGCAAAAGTATAGTATTCTATAAGTAATGGCTATTACTTAGTCGGATGGTTACACTAGTTGTCTGCGGCTCGTAGGGCAAACTTCATCTTCGAGAGTGATAGCCATCATTACCCGCTGGTTGAATATTATACTATTACTTTATCGCCCGGCGGGCGGTAAAGTAGTTCGCGGGCGATAAAGGGTCACTTCACGCCCGCCAAACATATTTATAATCTGGATATGATCGCCCGATTGTGCATAAAATATTTTAAAGTCACATCTCATATGTCATTCCCAATAAATTTTCTAACCTATCAATAATTTCTTTTGAAACAGTGTATTTGTATTTAGACAAAACAGACCAGGAAGAAGGATGATTAGATTCGATAAAATATTAGTACTTCTACCCTTATTTCATTTGTATGTAGTAGAAAAATTTTGCTCATTTGATTTGCTGTCACTTTTGCCACGAAATTAGGGCTTAATATTACAGATATTGAAAATGTTACAGGAACTATACTCTGTTTTTAAACTAGAGGAGCGAATTGAAAAGACGCATTTACACAGGGAAAAGTAACTAGATTTGTTACTAACGCCCGTATGCACCGTACACGTTTAATCCAGATCAAGGGTTTAATCGCGTTTAGTACCATTTTTAGCTATGGCACTAAACGCGATTAAATCTGGATTAAACGTGTACGGTGCATACGGGCGTTAGAGCGAGTTTCGAAATATAGTCGTGTTCAAAATTTATGAAATAATTATCTTTGTCGGCCTTAGTCGGTGAACGGCCAATGAGCGGTTAAGAAACGAATAAATGTCATAGAAGTAATTTTTTAATTGGTCCCAGACAACGGTCGCAAATTTCACATTATTGTGATCAGAAATGTGTGTCTAAAACCAAATGTCACTGTCAAATTAAAGTCAATATGGTTGTTGATTGATGTCAGAAATACTTTTTTCTTGCTTTTGAAATCGACTTTTTGAGAATAACTATGATCTTTTTAAAATGGATATTAAATATTTAAGAAAATTGTTAATGGAATATCCAGATGTAGCCGGTTAGTATAAAATATAAAGATCTGTTTACATTTTTAAGGATATATTTGTTATAGGTATAAAAAGTAAAAGTTAATCAGTGAATGACAAGTGGATCACACAGTAACTGGTATCTCTTCTATGAGTAATGTGAATATTATGGCTTATTTAGTGTTAACCCATGGTTAATGCGCTAGAGGGCAAATAAAGGCATTCAAAACTTTACAGGCCTATGAGTCAGAATTTGTTTTGAAAACTGGAACTAACATTTTCATAACACTACATGTCAACATAAATTTTTTAAAGTGAACTATTCATACATACCTATGTATTAATTTTAAGTATTTTTAAAATATTTTTTGTGAAAGTAATGTTAACTCATTGTGCCAAATTAAGATTATCCCTAAAGTAGTAGATGATGTTTTAAATGTTATAACAATTTTATAAATAGTTTTGTTCTATTCTAATAAATAAAATTTGCTTGAATAGTTACATTTTAATCATTTTGGTTAGAAATTCATCAATTTTTAGTCTTAAAAAATCAGTAATAAAATTATTTTTTTCTAAAATACTTCGGAATTTATCTCTTCATGGTAATCTCCCATCTTTTTACCTTCAAAAACCAATAATGCATTTACTACAAAACCTTCAGAATCAGCATGTAAAATAATGTGTCTTCCCTTTCTTGTAAGGCTTTTCAGGAATTGCTACCTTTAATAGTACTCAGTGTAGAAGGATCCATAATTGTAGATTTTCAATACAATTGCTTGCTGAAGAACTATTATTTACGAAATAAAGTAAAAAACTAAGTAATGGATGAGATATCAAATCATAAAATGTCAGAACTGTCAACAATATCAATTATTAGCTGAGTTCATGGTAAAAAGTAATGTGTGAAACTGACTGTAATCTGACCAATCAGAAGGCTACAGAATTGCCAACTTAAATTCAAATCGCTCCGTAATTAGGCATTCCAACGACCTGTCCAAATGGCTACCAGTGGGTACTGACAGTTTAGATATGGCAACCCTGTTGTCATGTTGTCATTAACAGGGTCAATGATGCATATATGTTATATACATTGCTCAAAGCTGGTCGTTTGCGAGCAGCCATATTGCCTGGCAAATATTTATTAATTTGAATCAGTTTAGCAAAAATGTGTTTTAAAACCAATTTTCAGACTTTAGATATTTAAAAAATAATAATTGCTTATATGTTTACTTCAAGGCATAAGCTTATGTTTATTTTAAAAAATAGGGATGATCAATCTATGTAACTATCTATTTCACTCACCTTGTCAAATCACCAGGCCTACAGAGTTGCCATAACTTTGCCACATCATAACCTGTCAAAACCCACTGGTAGTCATTCAGTTTGGAATGCCTAATACTTAAAAGTTCCAATATCACCCATCGCTAGTGTGTTGGCAGCCATGGTGCGTCAAGTTTTTTTATATTTGTTTTTTAGGTAAATCTACCAAATCCAAGGAATCAAAAGGATCTGATAGGAAGTTGCCGGAGTTGGCAGATTATAGTTTTAGTGTCAGCCCCCGCTCAGCTTCAACGCAACTGAACACTGCAACTATATCCAACCCTATTTCTTCGACAACATCAAGTGAAGGTAATTAGAAATCTACTGAATAATGTTGCATATCTATCTATATGGATAATGCAGTTATTTTTTTTACATGACCTTCTGTACAAAAACAAAAACGAGATGCATCAAGTGATGCATCTACATCTGAAGTAATAAAAACGCCTGAATCTGATACTAATACAACAACACCCAACTATAATAACGAAATAGGCAACTGATTGGAATGAACTGGTATAATAAAATCTGACGAGAAAGTAGAATTGTTAAAAAACTGCTGGGAGCCTCCAAAAAGTTACAACTTTAAGAAAGATGCAGAACATCTGGAGTGAAAGTTCAATCCCGATTGGCTCAATCAGTATTCTCCATGGAAAAAGAAAGCCCACTTGTCGCTAGGCATCGCGCGCAGCAAGAGTCTAGATGTATTTAAATGACCCAAAGCCCATTAACATGGTTCTGTCACGTAGTCGCACGTGGTTATAAAATAGGAACGACATGCCTATCACTCATTACAGACGTTCAGTCGCGTGCGGCACGTCGATAGAGGTGAAGTGTTCCTGTTGGTTGCCATGCCGTTTTACAATTTCAAAACGACCTCCGGTAATGTCAATGTTTTGCTTGAAATGAATTCATGCATATACAATTTAAATTTGTATATCTGATATTCAAGAGCACCCTCAAATATGAAACAGCATATTATAAAGCAAATTAAATGTGCAATTTAACTGGACGTTATAAGTAAAGGATGAATCCAATACTTACGTTTCACTTTTTTCCGATAACAAATATATTAAACAACATCGCTGTTACTCCTTCCAGCTAATTTTGATATTGAATGTATGTATCGCTGTTTTTCGTCTGTTAAAAATCGCAAAATCGGCGTGTCGCATGAGTGGGCTTTCCCTCTAAAGTGTTCTGCAAAACACATGGGTGCATTATGCGTTTACTGTGTGCTGTTTTCACTAAAAACTGCGCATGGTGTTAAAGGGTCATTTACGATAAGTTCATTCAAGTATGGTGGAAGTCATACCAATAGTAAGTGGCATAAAGAAGTTGCCGAAACCACTCGACTGTTTCTTGAAAATACATCTGCTGTTGATCAGCTGGATAAAGCATACAAGAAAGTTGCAGCAGAAAATATAAAAGTTTCAGGTTTGATACTGAATTCAATAATATTTTGTGATCTAGCTCGGAAAGGCATGTGTCTTGATGAGAGGTTATTTAGGGATTTATTTAAACTAAAGATCGATTCAGATGATACATCATTAGAGAGCCATTTGAGTTAATCCTCAAAAAATGCTACATACCTATCTCAAAAAATTCAAAACGAACTGATTGAATTATTATGCGGCGATAAAATGAAGAAAGTTATTTTAGAGGATTTAAGAAAGGCATATGCATATAGTGTTTTGGCTGACAAGAGCTGTAATATCTGAGGCAAAGAACAACTTTCGATCGGAGTACGTTTCTTCGATGAAAAAAGAAAATGAAATACGAGAAGAGTTTTTGGGCTTCGTCGAAATGAAGCAGATGGTCGCTTTGTCGATTGCCTTGATGTTTAAAACTTTTTTTAAAGCTGTAAGGGATGATCTTTATAAAAGCGTAGGTCAAAGAAATGACGGTTGTTCGACAATGGCCGATAAAGGCCTACGCGATTATTTCCTAAAGGAGTTTATTTTCACTGTGCAAGTCACAAACTTATCTAAATAAGGTCCCTGAAGTACGAAACACGATTGCTACAGTCAGAGACATAATTAATTTTTAAGGAAAAGTTTGTAGCTATTATAAAAGGAAATGCAACAAGCAGAAAATAAGCAGATCAGCTGCATGCTGCTTCAACGAGAAGCACTTTCATATTTTGCCTTTGATTGCAAAATACTCTGGTTACTTAGGGCCTGTGGTAAATTCGTAACAGGCTGTTGCAATAGATTTGGTTAAATGTTCACAGCAAATCGAACATATCGTGGAATTAGTAGGTGAACATCGTGAAAAAGGGAAAGAGACAGTGAGATCCATCATGAATGAGATTAAAGCAATTACAATGGAATTGGATGTAGAAATATGTGTATCCCGATTAGTAACAAAAAAATCAGTACCAACACCTGAACAGTACTTGAAAATATCTGTTTTAATACCATACTTAGATTCTTTCTAAAATTCTTTGAAGGAGCGTTCCAACGGGAAGCAGGGACCGGCCTTCAAACTGCAGAATCTTCACCCTACCAAAGTAAGAGTGTAATTTGTAGATATCTTGCAATCTTCCAAAGCAGCAATAGCCGACTATTATAATATTAAAAAATAAGGTTTTCAACCTAATAAAAAACAAAACAGATATTAAAATAACTAAAATATTCATTCATTCATTCAATAATAGTTGTAGTGTTTGAAAACAGTATGATATTGTGATGATAGTTTATTATAGTTTATTTATTTAAAACACACTATTTACAATTTATTTATGACGTACTAACTAATTTATATAATACTTAGGCACTAACTCACAATTCTAGTTTATTTAATATTTATTTTTTCAGTCCAATGCTTTATTCTCAACTACTCGTCCGCAGATAAGTCGCGCTATTTATACCAAGTCCAACTCTGTACGAGAACTTTCTAGACGATGTGGAATGTCCTAGAATTCCATCTCTATGACTCAACGGCACGTACCGCTTGTTATGGTAATTTCGAGACGCAGAGCGTTTGTCTCTATACGTCAGCAATGTTTAGACCGTAAGTCGAGTGGCAGGCTGAAGGTCGCGCTATACAGGGACGGCTTAAGCATTCCCATGATAATATTGATAATATCTACACTTAATACAAAACCAAAAAAAACAGCGATATTGGCGCTTGTTTTGAACCGAACTTACAGAATAAAATTATTAGAAAAAATTGAACACCCATTTTAAATTACCACAAGCCGTCACTAAATATAACAATAATCTTTAGTAGATGACACATGTAAATACAAAAAATAAACAACATATATCATAAAAAAACTTTTAAACAGTGAAAAAATACGAGTGACTACACGACTAACACAAACCACGCTAGTTATGTCAACCGATTAAAAAATAATGGATACATTGAAATTTAAAAAAAATTTAATACATTCAAAGTGATTTTATAAAAATCCTTAAGAGTATGGTCACATATTGGTAGACAAAAACTCCGCTATTTAAAAAATAAGTCTTAATAACTCTGCTCCGCTACAAAGGCTGAATTTAGATACGGTTTGCAATAATAGAACATGCTTGCTCAGTAACATCTTTTAAAAATGTCCGACAGCTTAGCTTGAATCGATAACACAAAATCTAAAAGTTAAGAATGACTTTGGCTATGGTATCTTGCTATCTTGCGTGTGTGAAGGCTGTATATCATTTAGTACTAAATTTAGTTGACGCAACGGTCTTTTCTGTACCATTTTGTTTTTGGTTAGCGACAACTTTACTTATAGCTTTGGATAAATTTCGCTTGTATTTAATTTTATAGGTTTTATTTTTTTTTTTTTTTTCGTGGGTTTTAGTAGCAAACCTGAATTGGGTGGTTTTTAAGTCAACTAGTGTCAAATTCATAATAAAAACACATTATTTTACTTCACTTGTCTATTTTACACAGAATATTTTATTTCTGTGCTTATTCCACGTAATAATACGTCAATGCGCGTGCGCCGGTACTTATGTAGTACTAAAAATTGGTATCGTTGCAAACGAAAAAAGTTTATTTTTTCTACGTTCATGCAAAAAACAAAACTTTATTGAACTATATTTAGTGAAAAAACTGGTTCTTTATTGTACCAGTGCAATAAAAATTTTATTGCACTCATCTGTCATTTTACTACAGCGTTTTATGATCATGACAAACATAAATATTCAAATCAACGCCAAATATTTAGTCCATTTTCATTTTCTGTGTTACGTTTTAAAAACAATTTCATATTTTATATTATTTTCAATCATTTAATAAATAAATTAATAAAAAAATGTATTTTATTAAAAATGTCATTACAAATTATGAACACAAACATAAATAAATGCCTCAAACCAAGGTACACGATCACGGCTACTATGATTTGGATAATACAACTGCAGTTCTATAAAAAAATTTTTAGTTTTTGCATGAACGTAGAAAAAATATTGTATGCAACTCGTGCAAAAAGTGTTTATTGCACTCGACGTGTGATAATTTCACGTCGCGTGCAATAAACACTTACTTTTTGCACTTGTTGCATAAATAACTATTAGTTCTACATTTAGTTCTAAATTAATAACTTAATATAATTTATTATGGTGACATACAGCCTTTAGATACACACATTCATTTAAAATATAAACCATCTTCTAACGTTAATGATCTAATTGCTCTTGCAATTTTTTATATTTATTCTCCCTAATTTTATCTAATATATCTTTTACTTCGACAACAACCAGTAACATGGTGATAATAAGCATCGCTACAAAAATTAATTTCAAATAAAAATAATTTAAAACGATGTATTCTTTGCCATCGATGTTGAATATTACTTTCATATTATTAGTATTAGGTATCGGTAATAAAACAACCGCTGTAACGTCCAAGATACGGTTGCCGTCGAGGGCTCTTACTGTTATGAAACCAGCAAAAGGTCCTTCAGGTCCTTTGTCAGTTTGTTTTCTTCTAATGAATATTTTCGGAAACATTAAGGTGCAGTTGTTCGCCGTAGCAATAGAAGTAAGTTCATTGCTCACTGGTAGGTAGTCGGATTGACCTAAAATTGAAATAAAAGTAATATTTTCATTAATAAAACATTGGAAGGTTATTTCTTTCTTTATTTTGATTTTTAATAGATATTATGGGGTACGAGTACAAGGTGACAGGAGGCGAATCAATATACACTCGATGAGGTTCCGAGAAATTATTAAGTTTTTATAATTCAGTGCAGGAGCCATGGTGTTCCAAGTGATCTAGGAAGTATACTATTTCTATTAGGCACCCATTTCACAGAATTTTGTAAAAATATTAAAGAAAAACTTGCCTGTATCTTGTACAGAGTATCAAATCTTTCAATCAAATTATGGATGGGATACCATCTCTTTCTAAAGACTTTTGCAATTTAATATTGAGGACAAATAAATGGGCAAGATTATTTATATTTATCTACTGTTTATAGGATCAAAGGTCTCAGCCTATTTCCCTTTCTAATTCAGCTGGTCACTCCCACCTCTAACAATTTGTAAAATTTTCAAAGAATATCATCAATCTTCCATACGTACACCAAATTAGTACTTACTAGCGCCCCTCCTCTGGTCAGTACTAGTGGAAAAACTCATAAAAAGTCTAATATCTGCAAACTTCTACTACCTAGGGTATACCGATGACCTGGAGATCGTTATAAGAGGCAAGTTCGCAGGTACAATATCGGAGCTAACACTAAACCCTTACAAAACAGCAATAGTCAACTTAACAAAACTAAAAGTAGTGACAGGACTAAAGTCATCAGTACTGAAAGGAGTGAAGATTCCATTTGCTCAAGAGGCCAAATATTTGGAAGTCATCTTTAACCACGAGTTAACATGAAAACAACACTTGCCAAAAGTTACCCAAAAAACACAACATCCTTCAACTTATGTCGAGGTTGTGTGGAAAAAATTGGGGGCTACAACCGAAAATGTCCCTATGTAGTCCAATTAAATAACGAAAAAAAGCCCCTTCGAGCTTACATTAATTTGTAATTGGATAAAACAAAGTGGAGCTTATGTATTTTGATGTGATCTTACCGAAAAAAAGCAAAAAAAGATGTAGCTGTTGTTCAATTTTTTTTAAATTAGGAAAAACCGGGTTTGCCGGAATTTCCATGGTAAAAATGCTAATTATCTGGGCAAGTATCATTCCGATAGTAAAAATAAATGCACCAATCGAAAGAGGAGGCAAAAATAGTTCGGAAATTCATTGCACAGGTAGTTTTAATGGCGAATTTCTTGCCGCCAGAAGTGCTTTTACCAAAAAGTTGTTTTTTCGTTTCTTTGATCAGAACCATGGACATGAAATTTGCGATGAATTTGTGGCAAAATTATAAATGTTAGACATATGTGCCCATGAAAGAAGTTGCGTATTTTTTGTTGGCTCTCAAAATAAGTCCCGCGGCGAAATCTGCCATAATTTTACGGGAATTCGCAGGAAACCGGAAGGCTTGTTTTTTTTTAGTTTTTTTCCCATATTATTTTCTCCGGGTTTTCCGAAAACATCTAACAAAAAAATATATTTGCAAAAACTAACTTCGGCATTGAAAAGAGCACAAAAAGATACATAAAAAGGTATACTTTAAAAATGTTAGGAAATTAATCCTAAGCCTAAGTGTGAGTTCCAACTTGGTGATAAGCTTGTTTTTTGTTCTTTAACATCTGGTTCTTAGTTATTTACAAGAAAACTTGAAATGGGAGAAGATATATATGCATGACAAAAATACGTATTTTCTAGTTACGTTCCGAATGAGATGGGTTGGGTGGCGAAATCTGCAATACTTTTTGAAAAAAATTGCAAAACAATTTTTTCTTGATTTCTCGTACTTTTTTCTTAAATAACTCGAAAACTAATTATCTAAATAGAAAACTGTTTTCATCAGATGAAAGAGAAAAAAAAGACACGAAAAACTGCACATTCAGGAGACATGATATTTGGGTTTGCTTAATTTTCAGACCAAAAAATTGAAAATCGTCAATTTTAGGCAACTTTTCTCAAAAACCGTGTTTTTTGGTCGTCATTCAATGAACAGTGGTCAAAAAAATAGATAAAATATTTTTGCAGAATTTTCCGTAATGTATTCATATTCTAGACACAATAAAGTACTCAAAAAAAAGTTTTGAGCCATTGAGTGCATTTTTGGCATTTTTGTGCCACATCAAACAAAAAAAAAAAAAATTAGTTTTTCTTAGGGAAAAAAATTTGTTTAATTGTTTGATATCTTGGCCAATTATGATTCAATTCCGGTGAAATTCACACACACATAAGATTTTACATTCAAGAGTAAGCTCTGTAAGTGACATTAAAAAAATTTAAATAGTTTGGCCGTTATAGGCAAACAATGAAATTAGGCCCGCGGTACACTTTGCCCTTCCGCCATATACCCAATTTTGAGATTTTTCTTGCCACCCTTATGGGAATCAATAGTCACATCCCTTAAGTTCAGAACGCGTTTTTGTTTTTTCAAATACCTTAATTTATACCAAAGTTATGAAGAATTTAGTGTTTGAACATTTAACAAATTCAATTTTTCGACCTTCGCCGCCTCAAAATACTAAACAAATTTCAATCGTCCATATCGCGAGAACGGTGCATCGTATCAAAATTGCTCAGGAGACATGAAAATTAGCATTTTTTCTAAACTTTCAAATGTCGTAAACTGTATTTTGAAAATATTGATTTGTTTCCGACATGCGCCTGCGCAAAATTGAAAAATTGGACAAAATCCAAAATTTTGGCACTTTCGAAAAACAGCTACATTTTGTTTTGCCTTTTTTCGAAAAGATCACCTCAAAATACATAGAATCCATTTTGTTTCATCTAATTGCAATTTAATGTAAGCTCAAAACTCGTAATTTAATTCGATTAATGGTTATATACAAAAAGTCATAAGGGGGATGATAACCTACGGGTCGGTAGTATGGTTTCTAAAGACTCGGCAAGCTGGAGCCATTCGACAGCTCAATGGTATTCGAACGCAAGTATGCCTGAGTACCACGGGAGCCATGAGAGCGACTCCAAAAGCAGCTACAGAAGTCATGCTGAAACTAACACCAGTACATATATATTCATTCAAGGCGAAGCCAGGTCTGTCACATACAGACTGAACAAAGGTCCATCGCCCATAAGCAGTTTGTATGGATGTGACTACGGCGAGCTATATAAAGAGTTGGAGAACGACCAAATAATGGGAATATCTTCAGACGAAACGCTCCCAAAGTATAGCTTTCAAAAGCAATATAAAGTAAGTATACCAGACAGGGAAACATGGATGGGAAGACCGCATATTTATGCAGAGTTCACCTTGTATATCAGGCCTTGAAAACCCATGAAGATTAAGGAGTAGGTATATATATAGTACCAAACCAAATACAAGAATCTCACCGAGCTTAGGTAAACATACGACAGTATTAACAGGTATTAAGGCAGAAGAAAAATAAAAAAACCATTGTCATATAGTTAAACAGTCAAGCGACCTTAAAGGCACTCAGTTCTATGTAGGTACACTCAAAGCTTATGTGAGAATGTTTGAAAGTCCTCACAGAGCTGGTTAGTCAAAACAGACTAACGGGCAATGAAGAGGCTGATTTACTAGCCCGAGAGAGAGCCTCAAAGGCTCTTATTGGCCCAGAACCCTTATGTGGTGTCACAAAGACAACTATCAGAACATGCACAAAGCAGTGGATGTTAAAAAAATCTCAGAAATGATGGAAAAATTCACCAGGACAGAGGACAAAGGACCATCGCCCAAACTTAGCGAGCATCTACTAAGCCTTAATAGGAAAAATACTAGTAGGTCTCTTAGTAAGTTTTGAATTTTTTCCCTTTTTATTAACAGGTATGCAAACATACGTACGGTATAATATCGGTCTGACAGAAAAGACCTTGTGCCTATTCTGTCAGGAAGAGGAGAAAACTACAGAGCACGTATTGTGCTACTGTAAAGGTCTATCAAAACACTTGGTGAAGAAAAACCAAGGGCAACTAGCTACGCCGGAGAGCTGTTTCCTAGTCTATGGAGTCTACTACGCAAGACCGAATTAGACAAGGTACTCTAAATAGCGATTAAAGGATATCCATAATAGATCTGAAAATGTCGAGGTAGGGGAGGTCACATGGCCCGCAGTCCTAATTAAATCTAATCTATACACCAAACTAAAAAATGTACCAAAAAATACAGTATTGCCCGAAATAAACAGTACTGAAACTAAGTTGGCGGTGTCTCTTTAGGTCCGCTGTCATACCTAAGTTAGCTAGTATAGACCTGTCAAGTAAACCTTAAACAACTTATTAGTATGGCCTACTTGTTAAGAATGATGTTAGGTACAGAGAAGAAAGTGTTTCTGATAGAGTCTTATTTTCGCTCATACAAAATCGGCCGACAACGTAATGGTGAAAGTCTGCGATACATGTGTGATCAATTCTTCCCAAACTTAAAACATCGTTACGAAGTCTGACTTAAACGAGGGAGGTGCTCATTTGGAACATGTACTAAAATGTCAATAATATGTATTTCTTAAATAAATAAAAAAAATTACAAGTTTAGTACTGTTTATTTAGGGAAATAATGTATGTGTATAAAAATATGTATTATGTATTTGACGTTAACGATTATATGTACAAAAAAATATATATTCTGAAACTTACTGCTGTCCAATTCGAAGGTAGGATCAATAGTACCGCAGTTGTTTAATATAATTGGATTGTGCAATTCAAATGATATTCCGTCGATATTTGCAGTATAAAGTCTCTTTGTAAACGATGGTTTTTCTCCCATGAAGTTGTTTAAATAGTTTTTATCGAATACCTGTAAAATATCAAAATTCATGTAGTAACATTTCCTGGACTATATTGTATGTCCATTTTTGTCGAAAATGGATATGTACGGTTCTTTCGAGATTAAATATTATTCAATTCATTTCAATGTAGGGAAATCCCTAACTTTACACCGAAGGTAGCAAAACCGGATGACAAAAAATACTTGCATTTCATTGCCAGCAAAAAACGAGAAAATCCAACGATAAATAATACAGACTGAACATTATTTAAAAAAATGTTACAAACAATTGGCTTGTACAAAAGACAAACCAAAAATACTTAATTACAGCTTCCATACAGTCTTCAGAATTAGTTACGTGCATTGACATTCTGTGAAACGACCCTATAAACACTCGACGCAGCCCTAACGAATCACTTAAGCTCACTTTAAGCTCTTATTGTTATGCGAAGTAGTGATTTTGGATAAAAAAGAAAAATCGGGAAACTGGTTTTACTGTGGAAATTTTGCTCCATTCCATCCTTCCTCTCATTTTTATGTAACTTTACCTTCACGAACTGCAAACTCTTCAAAAACCAACTTTGTGTATGTGATTGGATTTTGGGACTGCGGATATTACATTTGTGTCAAGGGCGGTTTCTCCATTGGTTCATTTGTGCAGCGAACACCGAGTTAAATTTTATAAGTGCACATTATTTTAAAATCACTTATAAATAACTTAATATAAATTCACTTTAATATATTTATTATTTTCGTACGTATTTATCTCTACTTTTTTTGGTACCCCACTGCGCTCAGGCCAATCGCGTCTGTCGGTTCAATATATCCAGTAAACGCGAGAGGTGTCTGAGAATGAATGTTAAATAGATCCGTGAAACGGAAATATTATTTTCGATTCTTTTCGATTCGATTCTTTTCGATTCTTTTCGATTCTTTTCGATTCTTTTCGATTCTTTTCGATTCTTTTCGATTCTTTTCGATTCTTTTCGATTCTTTTCGATTCTTTTCGATTCTTTTCGATTCTTTTCGATTCTTTTCGATTCTTTTCGATTCTTTTCGATTCTTTTCGATTCTTTTCGATTCTTTTCGATTCTTTTCGATTCTTTTCGATTCTTTTCGATTCTTTTCGATTCTTTTCGATTCTTTTCGATTCTTTTCGATTCTTTTCGATTCTTTTCGATTCTTTTCGATTCTTTTCGATTCTTTTCGATTCTTTTCGATTCTTTTCGATTCTTTTCGATTCTTTTCGATTCTTTTCGATTCTTTTCGATTCTTTTCGATTCTTTTCGATTCTTTTCGATTCTTTTCGATTCTTTTCGATTCTTTTCGATTCTTTTCGATTCTTTTCGATTCTTTTCGATTCTTTTCGATTCTTTTCGATTCTTTTCGATTCTTTTCGATTCTTTTCGATTCTTTTCGATTATTTTCGATTCTTTTCGATTCTTTTCGATTCTTTTCGATTCTTTTCGATTCTTTTCGATTCTTTTCGATTCTTTTCGATTCTTTTCGATTCTTTTCGATTCTTTTCGATTCTTTTCGATTCTTTTCGATTCTTTTCGATTCTTTTCGATTCTTTTCGATTCTTTTCGATTCTTTTCGATTCTTTTCGATTCTTTTCGATTCTTTTCGATTCTTTTCGATTCTTTTCGATTCTTTTCGATTCTTTTCGATTCTTTTCGATTCTTTTCGATTCTTTTCGATTCTTTTCGATTCTTTTCGATTCTTTTCGATTCTTTTCGATTCTTTACGATTCTTTACGATTCTTTTCGATTCTTTTCGATTCTTTTAGATTCTTTTCGATTCTTTTCGATTCTTTTCGATTCTTTTCGATTCTTTTCGATTCTTTTCGATTCTTTTCGATTCTTTTCGATTCTTTTCGATTCTTTTCGATTCTTTTCGATTCTTTTTGATTCTTTTTGATTTTTTTTTATTCTTTTTGATTCTTTTCGATTCCTTTTTCTTATAGTGTGGTGTAGGTAGTATAAATAAAGTTTTAAGTAGTTCTACCAGGTGAAATGGGAACAAAACCCATTATTTTTATCTTGGATTTGCAAAGCCCGGGGTGGGTATAGTGGCTATTGTATAGCCAAGTAATTTAATCAAGAATTGCTTCACTAAAAGAGCACAATGCTTGTGTGAATTATAAAATTTTAATTTCAGATGAAATAAAAACGGTACCAATTAAAATATTTTTTCTACACCCACATGGATATTAATTAACTTATCTGCAAAAAAAATTTGCATGTTTAACCCCCTACCCTTACTTTTTACTTCCAGGGTGACTTCTGACTGCCGCCTCTTGCTATGTTGGTAACAATTGAAACTGTATATAACAAAATTTTGACTTTACCGAGTCAACCCTACTTTTGTGTTGTCAGCTCTTAGACTACTAGACTAGTAGACCCTCGTTAAAGCAGAGGGCCCTCGTCCAGACAGTGGGCTCTTGTTCAGGCAGTGGACCAACGTTGAGGCACTAGACTCTCGTGCTGCAAGTGGGCCCTCGGTTAATTAAATACAAGGAACCCCGTAATACGTGAGATAACCTTTTTTTTTTCTCTTCAATGAGAGATAACTTTTGTTTTTGCTGTTCATAGAGAGAGGACTTTTTTTGCTCATCAATGAAAATTGGACAATGAAAAGGGTGGGCCCTTCTCCCTCCTGACCGGTAGGCCCTAGATAGCTATTCACTAAGTCATGGGAGCGCTCCCATGGGAGTGCTCCCATATATTTTGCTCTCTTACTCTTAGATGGGTATATCGTGCTTACTCACTTTTAGCCCAGGTACATTCGTAGTAAGGTCAGATTTTATACCAAGCGAGGGAGAATTGCGGGCTTGCCAGATTTAGGTCCGTATTTATCACAAAGGAAATTTGAACTATTTAGGACCGATTTCACCGATGTGTTAAACGAAGTTTAAAATGACATTTTTACATTAACAATGTCACTTTAATCTCCGTTTAACACAACGGTGGAATCGGCTCTTAAATAGTGGATCAAAGTTATTCTGTCGACTTGGCAACGTTGGCATGGGAGTATGGTAGCATGGAAGTATGGGAGTGCTCCCATGAGTTAGAGAATAGGTATCCTGGTGGTCCCAATCTGACGCTGAACAGCGGCTTAATAATTTGGTCATCATATCGATAGAAATAGTCCAGGAGGCAGTGAAGTTTCGGGTATTTATTTTTCCAGTCAGCAAACACCGACTGAATTATTCGGTTTGTTATTCAAAGCAAAATTCATATATATTTAGAGGGGGTGAGGTTTACGATGAGTTGGGGCGGAAAATGCGTTCGACAGTACAAATATACTGCACTTTTTTATTCAGTAATAAAAATAATTCTATTAGTGAGAAAATATAGTGAAGTTAAGAAAACAAAAAATAATCTGGCTAATCTGTGAGTAAGGGTAATATGTCTGGCAGGTGAAAAATTAGAAAAAAATTATCAAAGCCTTATTTTCGCAGTCCTAAAAATTTGTCAGATGATAGTTTATATTATAATTACAGCTGCAAATATTGTCTGGCTAATACCCCCAAAGCCTTGCCAGACTCATCCAACGCTCGTCAGGCGCGCTAAATTCAGCATGTTTAATTATACAGGTGATTGTTGTCATCTCTACATGTTTTTACTTTTCATAATTTATGATAAGAAAAGTATTGGTTTTGGGCGAAATTTCACTATGGATAAAAACACTTTTCTCGATGTTTTGAGATCCCAGAAATCCAAAAAACATGGTTTAGTAAAATTTCTATTCGTCAATCGGTTTGTCATCAAAAAATATAATAAAAATACGAGAAAGTTGTATAGTTGATTTTTTGTAAAAAAAATTATTTCCCTACAAAATCGATCTCGTGACATTCTTTTACATTTCCCTTAGTTTTTGAGTTTTGAGTTTTGAGCAATAAAAAAAAGAATATGGCAATTTTTTTTTCCATTTAAACAAGAATATCTTCGGAAGTATACAAGATATGGGAGAACGACTAAGAATATTTGTTGTAGGGAATTTAATTCTCTACACAAAAGATCTTTCGACATTTTTGAATATCTCGTTTAATTTGTGAGATATAGTGAAAATAAAAAAATGCGAATTTTTCTTACATTTAGAGAGAACTAAAATTCCAACAAAGATAATAATGACGGATGAACAACCTGTAGACATTTCACTGAACCACGAGGAATATCACTTTCAGCTGCCTAAAAAATCAAAGTAAACAAATACACTGTAGTGAGTGTATAGAATACTGAATTCTTATTGGACAGATTGAAAAATATTGATTTACGAAATCATAAATTTTAATGAAAATAGCAGAAACATCGAACTTTAAAAAATACACGTGCAAAAATTAGAATAATGAAAAATAAAATTGTAATAATTTAAAAGTAATACTGAAACATAAAACTATGACATATGAACTTCTTCTTCACCATCGCTATCATTATTTTCGCAATACACGTTATGAGCTTCATCTTTCTCGTATCTATTATCAATATCATCGATGCCTTTTTCAACCTCCGAAACATCAGATTCAGGGTTGTTAACGTTGAAAAAATACAATTCTATCTCAAAGTAACGTAAAATTTCTGTAGCATTTTGAATGAAAACCTCTGTCGTCATCAACCATAGCAGGCAAATCTACATCACTGATTTTCAAATTGTGTTGTTTCCGAATAAATAACACTTTGGCACATTTTGATAACTTTAATGTTGTAAATTTTCTAATTGGTTTCGATGATTTTTTGCATATAACAAAAAAACTCGATGAAGACGCCATAAGATTTCCCTAATTTCATACACGTGTTACTGCCACAAATACTAGGATCACACTCAGTGGCGGCTCGTGGGGGTGTTCACAGTGACAGAATATAGGTATCAGTACAGATGTATAAAAAAACTTTCACAGCCGACGAAAGCCCAAAAAGTTGGCGACTCGCCGGAGATTGTCACCGGAATGTCATTTCACGCAAGTTTTCATGTTCTTTTATAGGGAAAAATTTGATATTCGTTCATTATTTTTTGAGTTTTAAGATGAATCATGAATAAAATGCGAGAGATACCGGTGATAATCCCTATAAAAGAAAATAAAAACTTGCGTGAAATGACATTCCGGTGACAATCTCCGGCGAGTCGCCACCTTCTTGGGATTTCGCCGGCGGATCGCCAGCGAATCGCTGGCGATACGCCGAAATGAATCTCTGGCGAGTCGCTGGCGATCGACTATGCATACGGCTGTCAGTGTTTTAGAAAGTTTATAATATACCTTTCTAAAACACTAACAGTTTTCTACCTGTATCTGTACCGGGATCTATATTCTGCTACTGTGAACCCCCAAAATGTTGGTTACGAGCCGCCCCTGACACTGTCGCTTGATGCTATGAGCGCTGGGGCAGTTGCTCTTCGACAATGACGCATAGAAAAGAGCTTATACTGTATATAGTTACGTGGTAATTGAGAGAGATAGGAATATAAAGGACCAGAGCCTATGCAGCTGTTCTCAGGTACTCGCATTCCAGCGTCGTTACCTAAATACGCACTTGCTTCTTCCTCTCCTCATTCAACTATCTTACTTGTTAGTCTGGCGGTACATTCGTGATTATAAATGACAGCCAGACGTATATTTTCCATGAAATTATAGTATTATTTATCATGTGACAAATTTTTAAATCCCCCAAAATAAGAGCAAAAATTTTGTAATTTTGACAATTTTCAAGGTGCCGCCAGACCCATTTAGCAATTTCGTAAATCAGCTATACTTACTTTGTAGTCCAATCAAATAGACCTTTAAATCAAAATTTTGGAGAAAATACAGGAATTTTTGATATGTCACTTTATAGTATTTGAAAACGATATGTAAAAAAAAAATTGTTTTTCAGGCATCGGCAAATGTCAAAAAACAAGAAAATAAAGTGTTTTTTAAGGTTATTTAAAAACGTTAGGTGCTATAAAAAAAAAGTTCTTAATGAAAATTGTAAAGCATAACGTTTTACATAAAAACGATATTTGACATTTTTTGTTAATATTAAAACTGACAGAGTTAGGATAGTTAGAAATTAAGACGAGATATATATGACTTTGTAGTTTCTTTTTATTATTTACTTTAAGTTATGACAATTTTAATTTAGAAATTTTTAATTAATTATACGAATTTATATGGTAAATTTTGAAGTAAACTTATTAGCTTGACTGACATGAAAAATATGAGAAAGTAACTAATAAAAACGACATCGACATCGCGACAGTTTAGTCAACACTTGAAGTTCCATTAAATAAATAAAAATAAAACCAAATAAAAAAAAACTAAATAAAAATATTAAAAAAAAAAAAATAAAAATGGGAACAAAAATAAAAAAAATAAAAATAAAGATAATAAAAAATTATTAAAAAAAAATATATATATAAAAAGATACAAGTTAAAGAAAATAAATAAAAATAAATACAAATAAATAAAATATAAATAAATTAAAATAAATAAAAATAAATGAAAATAAATAAAAATAAATAAAAATAAATAAAAATAAATAAAAATAAATAAAAATGAATAAAAATAAATAAAAATAAATAAAAATAATTAAAACTAAAAAAATAAAGAAAAACAAATAACAATAAATAAAAATAAATGAAAAAAAAAATAAATAGTTAAAAAAATTTAAAATAAAAAATTTTAAAAAATGAATAAAATTAAATGAAAAGATAAATGTAAAAGAAAATAAATAAAATTAAATAAAAATAAATAAAAATAAATAAAAATAAATAAAAATAAATAAATATAAATAAAAATAAATAAAAATAAATAAAAATAAATAAAAATAAATAAAAATAAATAAAAATAAATAAAAATAAATAAAAATAAATAAAAATAAATAAAAATAAATAAAAATAAATAAAAATAAATAAAAATAAATAAAAATAAATAAAAATAAATAAAAATAAATAAAAATAAATTAAAATAAATAAAAATAAATAAAAATAAATAAAAATAAATAAAAATAAATAAAAATAAATAAAAATAAATAAAAATAAATAAAAATAGTTAAACTAAAAAACTAAAATCATAAAAAATAAATAAATAAAAATAAATAAAAATAAATAAAAATAAATAAAAATAAATAAAAATAAATAAAAATAAATAAAAATAAATAAAAATAAATAAAAATAAATAAAAATAAATAAAAATAAATAAAAATAAATAAAAATAAATAAAAATAAATAAAAATAAATAAAAATAAATAAAAATAAATAAAAATAAATAAAAATAAATAAAAATAAATAAAAATAAATAAAAATAAATGAAAATAAATAAAAATAAATAAAAATAAATAAAAATAAATAAAAATAAATAAAAATAAATAAAAATAAATAAAAATAAATAAAAATAAATAAAAATAAATAAAAATAAATAAAAATAAATAAAAATAAATAAAAATTAATAAAAATAAATAAAAATAAATAAAAATAAATAAAAATAAATAAAAATAAATAAAATAAATAAAAATAAATAAAAATAAATAAAAATAAATAAAAATAAATAAAAATAAATAAAAATAAATAAAAATAAATAAAAATAAATAAATAAATAAAAATAAATAAAAATAATTAAAAATAAATAAAAATAAATGAAAATAAATAAAAATAAATAAAAATAAATAAAAATAAATAAAAATAAATAAAAATAAATAAAAATAAAAAAAATAAATAAAAATAAATAAAAATAAATAAAAATAAATAAAAATAAATAAAAACAAATAAAAATAAATAAAAATAAATAAAAATAAATAAAAATAAATAAAAATAAATAAAAATAAATAAAAATAAATAAAAATAAATAAAAATAAATAAAAATAAATAAAAATAAATAAAAATAAATAAAAATAAATAGGAATAAATAAAAATAAATAAAAATAGTTAAACTAAAAAACTAAAATCATAAAAAATAAATAAATAAAAATAAATAAAAATAATTAAACTAAAAAACCAAAATCATAAAAATAAATAAATAAAAACAAACAAAAATATATAAAAAAAATTAAAATAAAACCAAATAAAAAAGAACTAAATAAAATATTAAAAAATAAAATAAAAATGAAAATACAAATGAAAATAAAAATAAATAAAAAGATAAAAGTAAAAGAAAATAAATAAAAATAAATAAAATATAAATAAAAATAATTAAAACTAAAAAGTAAATAAATAAAACAAATAAAAATAAATAAAAATAATGAAAAAAATAATAAATAGTTAAAAAAAATTTAATATAAAAAATGTTAAAAAATAAATAAAAGATAAATGTAAAAGAAAATAAGTAAAATTAAATAAAAATAATTAAACTAAAAATCTAAAAATATAAAAAATAAATAAAAACAAATAAAAATAAATAAAAAATAAACAAAAAATTTAAATAAATAAAAATAACAAATAGTTAAAAATATTAAATAAAAATAGGGAATTTATTAAAAATAAAAATTAAACACAAGTGGGTGAAGGGACCATGTAACATTTTTTTCTTTTTCCGTGACAATATATTTTCAAATATAGAAGTTGCTAGTGTATAAAGAACCCATGTACTAGGGAATAACTGCCAAACAATAAACTTAAACACGAAATAACTAAAAATTATTTTGCTACATAGACCCTTCATCCACTTGTGTCTTCAAATGTAAATAAAAATAAATAAAAATAAAATTAAAATAAAAAATATTCATTTTTATTTATTTATTTTTAGTTATTTATAAAAAATAAAATGACAAGTATTTAAAAAAAATTAAATAAAAATAGATTATTAAAAATAGAAATTAATAAAAATAAATACATTTTTTAAAAATATTTGTCATTTTATTTTTTATAAATAATTAAATGAAAATTTTTTTATTTTAATTTTATTTTTATTCATTTTTGTTTTATTTTTATTTCTTTTTGTTTATTTTTATTTGTTTTTATTTATTTTTATTTATTTTTATTTAATTTTGTATTTTTAATAAATTACCTATTTTTATTTAATTTTTTTATATATTTGTATATATATTTTTTTATTTTTTTATTTTTTTTAATTATTTTTATTTTTTTTTATTAATTTTTATTTATTTATTTTCTTTTACACTTATCTTTTCAATTATTTTTGTTTCATTTTATTTATTTTTTAATATTTTTTATTTTTAATAATTTACCTATTTTTATTTAAATTTTTTAACTATTTATTTATTTATTATTTATTCAAATTTTCTGTTTAGTTTTTAATTATTTTTTTATTTTCATTTTTTTATTTATTTTTTGTTTTTAGTTTTTCAGTTTAATTATTTTTATTTTTATTTATTTTAATTTATTTTATTTATTTTTTTAAATATTTTATTTTTATTTTTTTTTAATAATTTATTATTTTTATTTATTTATTTTTACTTATTTTTATTTATTTTTTTAGTTTTAATTATTTTTATTTATTTGCTTTTACCTTTATCTTTTTATTTATTTTTTTTATTATCTTTATTTTTATTTTTAATTTTTTTTTTAGTTTTGTTTTCATTTTTATTTCTTTTTTTAATATTTTTATTTAGTACTTTTTTATTTGTTTTTATTTTTATTTATTTAATGGCATTTCAAGTGTTGACCAAACTGTCGTGATGTCGTTTTTATTAGTTCATTCCTCATATTTTTTATGTCAGTCAAGCTAATAAGTTTACTTCAAAATTTACCATATAAATTCGTATAATTAATTGAAAATTTCTAAATTAAAATTGCCATAACTTAAAAAAACAAAAAAAATAATGTTTCCTAAAAGAAATTTATATTTTTCTGAGTAAATAATAGGAAGAAACTACAAAATCATTGAATTTTCAGTTCGCTATGAAGTCATATATATCTCCTCTTAATTTCTAACCACCCTAACTCTGTCAGTTTTAATATTAGTTAAAAATGTCAAATATTGTTTTTATGTAAAACTTTATGCTTTACAATTTTTATTAAAAACTTTTTTTTATAGCACCTACGGTTTTTAAATAATCTTAAAAAACACTTAATTTTCTTGTTTTTTGACATTTGCCGGTGCCTGAAAAACAAAATTTTTTTACATACCGTTTTCAAATACTCCAAAGTGACTTATATCAAAAATTCCTGTATTTCCTCCAAAATTTTGATTTAAAGGTCTATTATTTGATTGGACTATTTTGATTATAGTTTATGACAGTATCAAATGATACATTTTAGGCATGGGAAAATAAGGGTTCCAGATTCCAAAAATCGGTCAAATTATTGAATCCGCAAATTTTTTGTCAGACTGACTTTCCTCCGGTTAGGATATGCCAGACTGTTATTTCGATTATTAAAATGATTCACTTTAATAAATGTTTAATATTTATGACTGGGAAAATAAATGGACGTGAACCCATCCAAAAATTTTAGCCAGACTCAAATTGTCGTTTTGTGTCACCATCCCAACAAACAATGTCACATTCACCGACTGCGAAAATAAGTATAAAAAAATTCACTGCCTCCTTGACTAAAAGTAATTTGTTGGATAATATAAATATGACTGATCTTATTTCTGAATTCTGAAGAAAGCGTATGTAAAGCTACTTTTATTTAGTGTTTTTATTTAAGCTTAGGTAACTTTATTTCTTGTTCAAAAAATTATTTATCTTTTGGTAATAAAATGTATATTTGTGTGCTTCAGTTGTATTATTTAATTAGCGAATACAATGTTCAATGTACATAGTACACATAAAATATAAAAAATATATGTACTAATTTAGCAAAAGGCGCAAATTTGCACGCACGGTGCTCAAGCGGGTAGAAGGTTTTTGTTATTATTAAATTTTATAAATAAATTCAAGTTACGATACTCTTTTCTATATTTTTAGTATAGCTGGTAGGTTTAAAATAATTTTACACAATATTAATTAAAAAAATGTATAATTCTCATTTTTGAAAATAGAAAATATAAAAATAGTGTGTCATTTGGAAACAATTATTAATAAATGTTTTCAATATTAGTAATAACTGATGATTATTAAATAGGTACTTTAGAAATGGTTTTATAATGAATTTAAAAACAATGTAATTATTTTTAGATTTAATAAATTTAGAAATGTTTGAATAATTAATAATTTTTACTTAAAAGAAAGTATATGTATACAAAGGTAACACAAAAAAATCGAATGGAAATGGTCTTTTTTAGTGACGTTTATGACAACTGAATTGTCAGTTCTGTTGCCTTTTACTGTTTTGATTTATATCACTTATGCACTCCACTTTTGGGTTCTAAGGTATTCCATAAGTGCTACTAGGACACAGTAACAAAATATATTTGGAACACACAATACTTAAAAATCAAAAATGAGCCTATTACCTTTATTATTAGTTTAGAACAAGAGAGTTAAATCTAAAAAAATCAAAATATAGGATAACAAATATCTCTGTAACGTTTGGATTTTCATAAAAAGATAAAGTGGGTATAGTATTTAGTATTTAAAATTAAATTTAGGTATCGTTAATATTTATTTTCCTGTTTTTATTATTATTAATTATAGCAAGTTTTCTATATTTTTTTTTATGAATTTTTTAAATTAAGTTATAAAAAGAAGTTAAAAAGGGCTTATATTTAAAAACTGGTCTAATAAGGTGTTAAAGGTGTTAAAAATATAATAATTTATGGCCCACCTTATTTTGTCTTAAAGCTACATTACTTTTAATTATTCATATAAAAATTGTGGTAAATTTAGTGCATTAGTTAAATAATAATAATTTATTAATACGTACTTGTTCTTGAAACGCCTCACAAACATGTAAAAGAACCAATATTGTAGCGACCAGGCCATTCTGTACACATTTCACGATCATTTTTATCAAGCGCTAAACGTCGACTAAATATTTTACGCACAGGTAAAAAATTAGTTCAACAATTGATTTACTCAATAATTGAGATTATCTTATCAATAATATGCGGTCTACAGCTTTATGTCAATAAAAACGGTGTACTTATTTATGATATACCAATATTGTATTTTATTTGCTTACTGCATTTATTATTAAAAATATGTAAATTTATCTTTATTTATTAGATAAAATTAACACGTTTTTTACCTAAAAATTTTTGTTGCAGATAAGAACCGTGCATGAATAATAGTATTGCTTATTCACTTATTCAGTATTTAATTAAATGAGCATGATGATATACTATACCGAAACAAGAAATGAAAATTTAGGCATCAAAGCCACTTTATAGTTCGCAATTTTCATTGCTCTTAAGTAAAATTACAATTCGTATTGCAGGTCTGCGCATTTCTGGCGTTAGACATGTATGTTTTATTTAATTATTATCTCTCTATTATTTTTTTATTGTCTCTCTATTATCTTTTTATTGTCATTCTATTATATCTCTACTATCTCCATAATATCTATCTATAGTAGAATCGCAATCGACACGGAGTAATAAATCAAAATTTTATATGAGTTTTACAGCACAGGCGGCTCAAACAAAATCTGTGATTTTAAACAGCTGGCAGTTATAAGGTGTGGTAATTTTAAAAATGTTACCTGTGCCGCCTGGTTTTTGTTGAACGTAACAATGGGCTACCCTTATTTTAATCCCTTTTAAGACTCTGATGACCGCACGGTTGGGTAAATTAGGGGGTATTTGTATTATTATTTTTTTTATTACTATTTTAAACCTAAATAATTGTAATTTAACCGCTGGGGTGCTTGTTTTAGGTGAGTCCTCTCGCCACTCACCCCTGAAAAAAAAATGTTTTTGGTTGGCGAAAGTCAATTTTTTGTTTTTGTGTTTTTTTGATGGTGTGACAATTAGGCTAATTTCGTATAAACTGACATATTGCCGTTAATAATTAATGCGGTAAAATAAATTATAGATAAAATGTTACCTATAAATAATGGTGCAACGTAAATAGGTGATAGGTTTTAGGTCTTAAGGGCGGGTTGTACAAAGAATGCTGTAAACTCAGTTTTGCTGACAGGAGTTCAATTTTAAACTGGTTATATTTAAAGTACAAATGTCATTTTTAAAACTACACACAACCAAACTTATATGGAATCATCTATTATTTTTCATAATTTTTGATATACATGAACATTTTTTATGCATAACACTTAGTCCTTTCCAAAGACTTTTAATGACAAATAACCCACATGTCAATAAAAATAATCGATTAGTTGACAAAATTTAAAGAGATTTAAATTTTTAATAGTCGAAAAGCAAAAACAAAAAGAAAATTGATAATTTTAACAATCCGTGTTACCACCTCTAGCCTTTATGTAAGCTTCTATTTGCCTTGGCATGCTTCTTATTAAATTGTCAACATTGTCTTGGGGTATGTTTTTTCATTCTGCTAATGCTGCATCAATAGGTTGTGCGACATTTCCTGCATTGCTTCGACGAGCTCTAGCCCTTCTTTTGAGCTGGTCCCACAAGTGTTCGATAGGATTTAGGTCTGATGAACATGCAGGCTAGTCTAAAACTCTGACATCTTTCGTTTCAAGACATTCTCTAATCACTCTACTGGTATGGGGAGATGCATTATCGTACATAAAGATAAAATTATTCCTAATTGCAACTCTTCAAAGCCTAATGATTATTTCTAGCACTAAATCAACATACCTCGGACCGGTTAAAGTTTGTTGAAGAGGTAACAATGAAGTTTTTGCTCTCGGCATGATACCTCCCCGGAACATTATAGTTCCTCCTTGATATCTTGGAACAGATCTGGCAGCGTGGAGTCTCGCTCACCTTCCTGAAGCTCTGAGAACCTGAATTCGATGGTCATCTGATCTTAGGCCAATTCTGGTCTCATCCGAAAAAATAACATTTTGCCAATTCTCAATTGTCTAGTTTTGCTGTTGAAGGCACCAATTTAGCGAGTCAATTTTATTTTGCCCAGATAACGGTGGGACTCGTTACTTCTTCTATACAACCCTCGAGCGCGAAGTCTTTTTCTTAGGGTTTCAACTGAAACATTCACACCCGCAGCTTCCAGAAGTTGTCGTTGTTGCTCTGGATGAGAAACATTAGGATGTATTCTAGCAATTTGGCACACAAAGCGCTCCTGTTGTCTGGGCCTGTTCTTGAGAGTTTCTAGTTCCAAGTACCTTTCATATGTTTTCGATATAACACCCTGGGTATCGCCTACTACCTATGCTATGTATCGTTCCTTATTCAATGAGAGCAATCATTTTTTCCCCTCTGCATATCTGTTAGTCCAACATAAGGCATTTTGTTGTTATTTGGACCGAAATAAAATTAGCGGAGGATCGTGATTTTACTTCTGAACACGCAATTCACAAGATAATAAATCGAAGCAGTCGTTTCTTCTTTATTGTCATGTTTGTTTTGAACAAAAAGCCTTATCCTAAAATTGGATACCAAACTTTTTCCTTGCAAAAAAGTTTATTCAGAATAACACAGTGATTCCGTATAAGTTTTTTTGTGTTTATGTTTAACAATAACCGATTATTATACAACTATGTTTCAACTAAGTTTACATTTTAACTGTCTATTGTACTAAGTTACAGGTTAAAAACGTCAAACTTTACGAATATGACACATGACAGTTACTAAATGCTGGCAATTAGGCATTCCAAACAAATGAATTACCAGTGGGCAGGTTTGGTATATCTAAGGGTGGCGACATACGGTGTATTCTATCTGCTTTACGTAAAATCATGAATAATGGATTACATTTAAATATTTTATGTCAAACACAATAAAAATAATATTTAAAAAACTCACTATTACATTTCTTCATAAATTGGCAGGTTTGGCCACTACTACTTCGAATAAAAATAGCGTCCAAGTTGCAAGACTATGTCGCTACCCCCTTAGATATACAAGAATTTCCCACTGGCACATATTGTTTGACAGGTCGTTGGAATGCCTAATGCGCTAGTTCAGTAATTGTAATTATGGTTCCACTGACAATTAGAGTGACAGTAGATTTTTTGAGATCGTTTTGTTTGTTTTGTTTATCTAAATTATATCATTTTTTTTTTCACTTTTATAAATATATTCCTAAAATAACTAGATAGCATGCATCAAATATACAATCGTTTAGTTACCAATTACATACCTTTAAACTATTTTTGATGACCTCTAAACAATATTTAGAAATAAACTAAAAACAGTAAAAACGTATATGTCAAATTTAATAATGTTTTTGTTGAAAGTTTGGTTAGAATTAAATGTCAGTGGAACCAAAATGACATCACACTGAACTAGCGTATACAAGAAGTGTCTGATATTTTATTATTTTTATTATTTAGTGGTGTTAGAACATTTATTGCATTAAAGTAGTTTCAGTAAATATTTCCTTATTTTTTGACACATTGCTTATAAAAAAATGTAATTGTATTTGTAGTTAAAAAGGCTTTCAAATAAAAAATAAATCAACCCATCCTTTCATTATATAAAAATTGGGGATGTACGCAACCCCTCTGATAATTAACAAGAAAATAAATATACTTCTTTGTAATATGCCCCATTCAAAATAAAAATTGACGTGTTTTAGAAATTTTGCAACAAACCTTCATTTGTTTAGTTTTACAATTTGTTCCAGTTAGACTTTCCATACAAAAAGGCACCTAAAATTATCGTTGATTTTTATGCGTAGGATCAGTCTGTGATTTCCAGAAAATGGGGGCCACATTGAACAATTTTTATAAATTAATTTAAGACTCGTTTTGACTATTAAACTTTGCATTACAGGCTATGCCATTTTTTTTTTGTTAATACACTTTTATTTTAAAAATTACAAAGATACAAAAAACTAAGGAAAATATCTTTTAGAAAAAACAATTTGATGTTTTCAGCGTGGTATCTAAAAACCATGGAGGTGTAACACTAATTGTTTCCCATAAGATGCGTGTTATTAAAAATGAACCCCACTGGGCGTGGTTTAAATGGTAGTCTAAGCAATCTCGTATTTAGTTTTAATTAAAGCTACCTGTGCGTATTTACATAAATTAAATATCTTAGATTTGTTTCAGCATGACTAATCCGAAATTAATCCAATATATTGCGCAAGTGTAACTTCTACAATATTTGTTGACCCTTTTGCGACTGAATTGGATTAAATAAATGTTGCTAAGACCACAGAAGACGTGAGTTGTTCTATATTCACTATCTCTATCGCCAAAAAATAACTTATAAACATTTAAATAATCAACTAATAATATTTATGTTTAAATACATTCCCAAAAATGTATACATATACGGTATTAATGTTAAACAAGCGATTCACCTACAAATTCAATATTGACCTGGCAATACCACTTAAATCCCAAGTTTCAAAGCTATATAACGCTGCCCTAATATTTATGGCATCACTGGCCGAGTTGGCATCGGGTATATTTTCAAATATAGAAACTGAAAATTAACTCTATTAAATTGTACCTTTACTTAACATTTGTGACGTCACTGGCGGAGTTGGCATGGGATATACTTTCAAATGCAGGTTTCAAGGTATTTTAGAACATAAACTGGCACAACAATTATTTACATTTCTTCATTCCTTACCGCGTGCGAACCATACAGTCAAAAGATATTAAAAAAAAACTACTTTAAAAATGAAGATGTTAATGATTTTCTCATGGATCCCATCTTCAGATCTTGACTAAATATACTTCATTAGAAATCTTCATTTGGTTTGACGTGTCTTCTACCTTTTGGATTTATGTCAATATTCCTGCAACCCCTTACGATTACAAGAAGTAAGTTTTGAATAATAACTTGATTTTCTGTTGAGGCAGACTGAGTTTGAAGTCTGGGGAGTCCAATCTCTAATGGAATATATATGGAACTATTACTTTTCTAGCAAACAGAGAATCATAGAAATCGAGCAACGCGGTAAAGAATTATCGCTCAACATACATTAAAAAATATTTCAAAGAATTGAGAATATCCTCCCATTTTGAAGTATGTTAATAAAGTGCAAAGTAGGGCGTGAACATATATTATAAAGTATATAAAATAATAGATAAAGCCAGTTTAGAAAGTTTAGAAAGAGTATTCTATGCAATTTAGAATGAAAGCTGATTAAAATTAAACACATGAACGACACGCTAAAAGGGTGTAAAATTAAAATAAAATATGTACCACGTACCAAGTAAATGAAGTAATATTTTTTAATTTTGAATCTTGAGAGATGCAGACATACTTGGATAATTTATATTAAACATGGTAACATGAAAGGTTTTCTGTCTAATTGTAAGTAACGACTAATAGTCTCGGCTGACAAAATGTAAAAAAATATCCAACCTAATATTCCTGGGCGAAACGCAACTGCCCAATATTTTGCACTACCCAGATTAAATTTACTTGTAGCAAATCAAATAAGTTGTCAGGTCACAAGCAAAATCTCGTGACTATAGCACTAATGATTGCCGAAAATTAACTAATTCATATGTTATGCCATATCTTTCTTAATAAGGACTTTCAGAACCATATTTGAATTTTTTTAACGTTTTTTATATATAATCATCCCTAAAAATGTATGACTTCCAACCTGAAACATCGTGTGAACTATTTGTTCGATCAATAAAAAACTTGCACCGATCCTGTCCGAGCCAGCACCGTTATGCGCATGAGCTCCGACACACTATTTTCTCCTTATGGTTTTATTTTTGATATATGGAATTGTCTTTCTATACTATTTCTATGGGTACATTATCTTATTTTTATCCCATGAAACTAAAGATAAGCTACATTCCAATCTTTTGTGTATAGCGAGATAGAGGCATCATCGGATGCAGAAGTGTATAGATTTTAAAGGGAAATATGAAAATTGGTTTGTGGGGATATAATATATGGCTGATCTTACATTTTCGTCAGATCTTCCGGTTTTCCGAAAATATAACGTACTTTGTTATTTTTAATATACAGTATCGAAACAAGTGAAAAATTCACTGATCGATTTTTTTTTCATTTATTTACACCTATATCGAGATGGTATTATTATATTTTGTATTTTTGTATAAATTAGTGTAAATAAATTAATTTATTATTATTACCAAACCAGAATTATGTTGTGCAGACTTATGTTGTTGTGCAGACTTCCCCAATAAATTAACGCACCATCGAAAAATAACAAAAAGTTTAAAGTAAATATTTGTCAAAATCACTTGTCTGTTTTGGACGATTTTTTTTTTAATGACAGGTTGCCTCTTCCACAACGTCGGTTTGCTAACTGTGTTTGCATAAAATCCTCTTTTTTATTAATACAGGGTGTAGCAATTATAGCGTGATTTTTTTCATAAAAGTTGTAACACCCTGTAGAGCGCAATAGTTACATTACCAAGTTCGCATTGATATCACAATTTAGCCTTATCTTCTCTTAACAATTTCATTTTTTATTTACTCCATTATGTTTCCTATTACACGAGAAACTCAATTTTATAACTTAACATGACTTTATTTATTTGCATTAGCATTGTAAGCACTAAAGTAAGTAGCATGCTATGGAAAAACCAGTAATTGTCAAATACAGATGCGTATTGTCAGTATTTAGTCCATTCGCCATTCTTTGCAAAAAAAATTATTAAACATTATGCCACGAAATCTTACTCGCGGAGAATATTGTTTGAAGAGGGTTGGAGCTACCGAATATTTGGTGAACGATTTGACGTAACCCACACAACCGTTTCACGAGTTATACAAAGATATAGAGAGACTGGAAATCATGGTCGTAGGCTGGGACAAGGAAGAAACCGAGTAACTACTCCGATTCAGGATCGATTTTTAAGACTGTCAGCATTAAGACAACGTTTTGTAACAGCTCGGACCCTTCAAACCCAGCTTCGGGATACTAATGGTTTAGAAGTTTGTACAGAAACTGTTCGTCAGCGACTAAGGGAACATAATTTGAGGCCTAGAATAGCTGCTCGAGGTCCAGTTCTAACTAGAGTTAATCGCAGAGCAAGGCTAAATTTTGCCAGACACCATCGTAACTGGTTAGAGGCTGAATGGCAATAGGTATTATTTACTGATGAGTATCGATTTTGTCTGTATAACAATGGCAGGCATATGCGCGTATACCGACGCCCTAATGAACGGTATGCTCAGTGTAATTTCTCACATACAACATTATTTGGAGGAGGATCTCTGATGGTCTGGGGAGGCATTTCTTTGACTGGTCGCACAGAACTTGTAATCTTAAATGGAAGCCTTACAGCTGACAGGTACATATTGGAGATTTTAGACGAACATGTAGTTCCATTTGCACCATATATAGGGCAAGGATTTTTGTTGATGCAAGATAATGCCAGGCCTCACAACTCGAGCAGAGTTGTGAGAAAATCTCTGGGATACTCTTGGGAGGAGATTACAAGAGGAACGTAATCTGAACTCTCTGGAAGATATACGGCAGAGACTGATTCAAATATGGGAAGAATTAGACCAAAATGACATAAGGGCTCTTATTTTAAGTATGGGCCCACCGTTGTCAAGAAGTTATTCGTGCCAGAGGCGGAAATACTCGCTACTGCCACTTATTTCGTTACATTTTGTTTCGTGTTTTCATTGTTAAATTTTGATATTAATTTTTAATAAAATCATGTTATTTTATAAAATAATGTATCTCGAATAATGACAAAGATAATGGAGTAAATAAAAAAAGAAATTGTTAAGAAAAGATAAGGCTACATTGTGAGATCAATTCTAACTTGGTAATGTAACTGTTGCACTCTACAGGGTGTTACAACTTTTATGAAAAAATCACGCTATAATTGATACAGCCTGTATTAATAAAAAAGAGGGTTTTATATAAACACAGTTAGCACACCGACGTTGTGGAAGAGACAATCTTTCATTTAAAAAAAAAAATCGTCCAAGTCAGACAAGTGGTTTTGACAAATATTTACTTTAAACTTTTTATTATTTTTTGATGGTGCGTTAATTTATTGGGGAAGTGTATATTTTATAATTTTTAAATATTTAAAGAGATTCTGAATATTTATCATGTTCTTAAAGTTAGTTATATTTTCGGAAAAACGGAAGAGCTTACAACCCCGTAAATACTACTTGAATCGACACAATTATACAACCCCCAAAAACGAAATTTCACAAATATCGTAGAAGTAGTTTCCGAAATAAATGCAGCGCTCTACACATTAGCCTTACTCTGTAGTAATAGAATTGGGTATAGAATAGGAGAATTTAAAAACGGTGATTATAAAAGTTTGGCATTACTACTCGTACACCGTTAGATTTTTTTTTATATACCTGTAATATATCAAATAATATGTTTGGAAAGAATTTGCTCAACTTTAATTAAAAACAGAACTCCGAGTAATATTGCTCGGTTGCGGCAAAAACTTTTTTTTAACCCAAAAAAGATATGTTCTTTAATTAGAGTAAAAATGTTGGTAAACGGATTTAACGAAATCCTCAGACTGTTTATACGATAAAAATAAAAAAACAATAAATTGTGGTAATAAAAATACTATAATTATCATCTTATATCTAAATTCTCTACAAAGATATACATAGATATTATTATTTTTATATAAATACCTTTTAATTAAGGAGGTGGTAGTATTCACAGAGCTGGGCAATTACATGTACTTTAAAAATAATTACAATTACAAAGTACTTTTTCAAAAAAGGAATTAATTACAAGTACAGATTACATGTTGTAAAAATAGGAATTATATTAATTTAATTACAATGGTATGAAAAAAGGAATTAGCAATTACTTTTATAATTATTTTTCTAATTACTTTGCCGATAAAACAACAAATTATGATAGAATTGAGGAACTATGAACCAACCAGACCGGTACAAATAAAATTTTTAAATAGGTAATTCAAAGTGTCAAACTAACAGCCGTTTGCAACGACTTTCTTAAGGATTTCTTAAAGTTAAAGATATCTTAGGGGTGGGTCGTATAAATCTTACTTTAAGTTAAACTCGGTTTGAGGTGACGCATGACAAATTTTGTATGGTAGGTACAGTCTAAATACCATTTAGCACTTAGGGCTTGTTTCCCAAAACATTAGACTGCACATATAGCATCGGAAATTGACATGTATCACCTAAAACTGAGCTTAATTTTAAGTAAGCTTTATACAACTATACTGTATACTGTATACTGAACCATTTAAGGTCTTCTTAACTTAAGGGAAAAGACAAAATCGATAAATAAAAAATGGAACAGGTAAGTTAATAATAAAATGTAAACTTTTAAAAGTTTATTGATTTTCAACAAAAATACAAAAGTCCGTGGACCTACGTCTAGCCTACTTTTATATTTTACCTAGTCTGAATTTTTGACAACCTCGTATTTGTTTTAATTAAACATTATGAGGTAGTAAATAAAAGGTAAATGGGATAGGAAGGAATAAGTTAGCTATTCAATTATGAATAGCTAGTTATAGTTAGCTGATCAATTATGAATAGTTTTGAAAGAAAAAATTTCAAAATTCAAAAATCTCATTTTTTAACAAAACAAGTCTGATAGATCAATGAAATTAGTTATTCAGGGAGAATGTAAAAATGTAATAAAATACAGGGTGTGCCACAAAACTTTAATACGCCACATTTTTAAAATAATTTTAAGAAGGTGGCTTTCCTCATCACATATACTTAAAAAATAGGAACCATTTTTAAACTTTATCGATTTGCTATAAACGTCAGAGGCGTGGTAAATTATCCTGTATAATGTGTTATTGTTATTGACAAATTATACTGAAACTGAAATAGTAGTTTATGGAGTTGTACAGTATATTTTTTGTACGACCCACTAACGAAAATCTGTAATATTTTAGGTTATTAAGACAAAATAACTAATTTTAAAATAATTTATGTTTTTTACTAATTCATAAAATAAAATAAACAAAAGAAAATTAATCCCTTTTCCAGATTTAAACCCAGGCTATTCGCATGGAAGGCAGATGCTCTGTCTACAGCTCCACCGCCACCTTATGATTTTGGTTTTAATACTCGTAATTAAACTAGTTTCATATAGTTTGAGTAAAATTTAATTTTTTTTTCAAATTGTGGCCCAAGTAAAAATAAATATGTTATTATTTATCGATTCTAAACAAAAATACCTTATTTAGTGTATATTTAATCTCAATAACTAAAAAATATACTGACAATTAGTTTGACAGAATAATTGTTACTTATTTAAAATTTTAAAACTAATAGTAGTTTGGTATCCAAAATATGAACTGTGATTGGTAAATTTTATTTTTTTCAGTGTTCTTACTACTTAGAATAGATATGAAATATATTTGTGCAGTTGAATGCAATAGCTTACTTTTTCTTTTTTAATCTGTGATAAGCTAATATCCCTGTAGGTATAGAAAAATATGTTATTTATACGCCCACATTTTAATGTAGAAAACTAGAATAATAACTAGAAATACCTACGCAACGTAAATAAGTAGTTTTTAGTATTTACCTAATAAAAACTGCTATTTGCATCACTTAATACTATATTTCCTTAGTTTATAATGTTTATGCAACATAAATTATGTTTATAATAATATAAATACAAAATACGTCTTAGAAATAAGGATATCTGCATCTACTTACCCCCTTACTGTTATTATTTTGGCTTTAAGGCACAACGCTTTCCTCAAATGCATTTAAGCAAATGATATGGATGCGAATTCGAGCTCTATTGACCGGTTCGAACTATTTTTATTTTTATAGGTTTATTATATTAAACATTATGTTTTTGTATCAGATGCATCTCACAAACAAGCATTTAAAAGTAATTGTAATAAAAAAATGTAATTGTACTTATAAATGTAATTGTAATTAGAAAAAGTAATTGTGAATAGAAAAGTAATTGTACTTATGGCAAGTAATTGTATTTAGACAATATAAAAAATATAAATTAATATAATTACAAAGTACAATTCCTTCGCAGATTTTGCTGCAATTACAATTCCAAATTACTTTGAGAGAAAAGGGTACTTAAATACAATTACAAATTACACGAAAAGAAAAGTAATTGTAATAATTAATTACTTTTTAACTAGGACCAGCTCTGAACTATTCAATAGGATCTTAAAAAACGGTCATTAAATGGTGGTGTAAATATGGTGTATAATTCCTTTAGATGCGCAGTGGGAAACAATCAGAATAATATTACCTAATGGTAGTCCTAATTTGAACTCCTGACTATTTGTGTCAAGTGTTAACTAGGTAACCTATTTTAAAACAAGTAATTTAAATCTCCCTAACTACACAGTATCAAACTAAAACAATATCATTTTATTTATTTAATATCACACAACAAGGCAACGCCTCTCAACGTCCAATGCCTGGGATTATGATCAGTTTCGAAATCAATAGATCCGACGTATTTTTGATCTGTCCTTTGAGGCTTCCTATATATGGGACATTCGTACAGCTTCGGGTCTTTGCCGGCTGTCGTGTTGATTGCGAAAATGTAGATAACCGGCATTTGTTCGTAGAGAACTTTCGCTTTGCTTTCTATCAGTTTTCCACTTCTTCTGTCCAAACCGGCGCCTTCCAGGAAGAGTCCGTGAACGTAGACGCCTTCGGCTGGTCCTTCTTTTACGTCTTCTTTGCCGTATCTGGTTATCAAGTTCTGGAGAACTACGGAATCCAACGCCCAACCTTTGTGCGCTCTGGTTACGTCCTGAAAAGAATACGTTTTTAATTTTTTGGCTTTTTTATTTTTCGGTTTTTTAAATTTTTTTATATTTTAAATTTTTTGGTTTTTTATTTTTTGTTTTTCTTTTAATTTTTTGTTTTTATTTTTTACTTGAATTGTAATATTGAAATATAGCTTACTAGATAGCAAAGGGGTGGGGGGCTAATGGTTAGAGTTACAATGAGTATACATGAGCAAAAAGGCGGCCCCCTTTATATTTTTTTTTGTCATATTTTTTCATAAAAGCCTCACCTTTAAAATTATTTAGAATGAGAAATTTTTATTAAAATATCCCTTATATTTCGTTGCAAATAAAAATGAAAACATTAAAAATGAATTCAATTGCATTATCTTCAAATTTCATTGCCAAGTGCTGTTTATATTTGGTTTAAACAAATTTAAACAAACAGATTTTTATCTAAACAAATTCACTATTATAATTTTTTGTCTGTCATTGTAAACAAAAAATGTTTAATTTTATATTCCTAAATAACAACAATAATAATGTTTATTAGTACGCCTATCATACAAGGTAAATCTAGAGTTTAAAAAATATTTAAATAACAAAGGATTAGAAGTGAAATTCAAAATATTTTGACAAATCTGTATCCAGTCATCAGATAATATAATAAAAATGTTTAATGTTATCACGATAATAAATGAAAAACGTTTGTTTACCTGTCTCATTGCGGTAAGAAATCCTTGTGGGTTAAAGAATCCGGTCATCCAAAATACTACAGGTTTCCCATTTTGGATCCAAGTTCTGAATTGTGCCTCTCTCTCCAAAAGTTCTGTGTACCAGAATCCTAACGTTGCTGATTCCCAAGAAATCTAAAACCGGAATAAAAGTAAAAGTATTAAAATTTTATTGCAAATAAAATACTGTATCTTACTTTTTGCCATTTTTCTGGAATCCTAGCATCGTACATTGAATCCAGGGAACATCTTAAGTTTTGGCTCATTACAATCGTTCCATCTATAGCCAATTTCAAATCAGTCAACGTTGATTTCACCTAAAAAACAAAATCCGATAATAAAAAACCAAAAAACTTTTGACTTTTTTATTTATACGCGTTTTCATATAGTGAAAGATAAACTCTTTACCTCTTTAAGTACTATCTGAATCCGATCAACTTCCTGCCTCAAAAATATGTTCATTGGTAGCAGAGGTCCCATGCGCTGCAAAGCTTCTTTTACTTCAAAACTATTGTACTGTTTCGGTAATTTTTCAAGCATGTCTTCAGCTAAACAGTAAACGACACTTTCTCTTGTTTCCCCACCGCCGCCACCACCTTCTTTAGGTTGGACGTTGAGAATTGTATCCAAAATACCTAAACAACAATTCTAATTAATAAGTTTGTATTGAAAACAAATTATAAAACTCCTACAAATTAAACCTAATACTACAAAAATTATACAAATGCTACAAATAATACAAAGGTTACAAATGCTACAAATACTACAAATGCTACAAATGCTACAAATGCTACAAATGCTACAAATGCTACAAATGCTACAAATGCTACAAATGCTACAAATGCTACAAATGCTACAAATGCTACAAATGCTACAAATGCTACAAATGCTACAAATTCTAGAAATTCTAGAAATTCTAGAAATTCTAGAAATTCTACAAATTCTACAAATGCTACAAATTATATAAATGACAACAACGCTACAAACGCTACAAATGATACAAATGCTACCAATGCTACAAATGCTTCAAATTTTATAAATGCTTTAAACGCTACTAATGATACTAATGATACAAATGCTACAAATGATACAAATGCTTCAAATAATTAAAATGCTACAAATTCTACAAATAGTGCAAATGCTACAACTGCTACCAATGCTACAACTACTACAACTGCTACAAATGCTACAAATGATACAGATGCTACAAATGCTACAAATGCTACAAATGCTACAAATGCTACAAATGCTACAAATGCTACAAATGCTACAAATGCTACAAATGCTACAAATGCTACAAATGCTACAAATGCTACAAATGATACAAATGCTACAAACGCTACAAATTATATAAATGCTACAAATTAAATAAATGCTACCAACGCTACAAATGATACGATACAATTGCTACAAATGATACAAATGCAACCAATGCTACTAATGCTACAAATGCAACAAATGATACAAGTTATACAAATGTTACAAATTATATAAATGCTACAAACGCTATAAATGTCACAAATTTACAAATGCTACAAATACTACAATTGCTATAAATTATATAAATGCTACAAACGCTACAAATGATACAAATGCTACCAATGCTAAAACTGCTACAAATTATTTAAATACTACCAACACTACAAATGATACAAATGCTACCAATGCTACTAATGCTACAAATGCAACAAATGATACAAATTATACAAATGCTACAAATTATATAAATGCTACAAACGCTATAAATGTCACAAATTTACAAATGCTACAAATACTACAATTGCTATAAATTATATAAATGCTCCAAACGCTACAAACGCTACAAACGATACAAACGCTACAAACGCTACAAATGCTACAAATGATACAAATGCTACCAATGCTACAAATAATATAAATACTACAAACTCTACAAATGATACAAATGATACAAATGATACAAATGATACAAATGATACAAATGATACAAATGATACAAATGATACAAATGATACAAATGATACAAATGATACAAATGATACAAATGATACGAATGATACGAATGATACGAATGATACGAATGATACGAATGATACGAATGATACGAATGATACGAATGATACGAATGATACGAATGATACGAATGATACGAATGATACGAATGATACGAATGATACGAATGATACGAATGATACGAATGATACGAATGATACGAATGACACGAATGACACGAATGATACGAATGATACGAATGATACGAATGATACGAATGATACGAATGATACGAATGATACGAATGATACGAATGATACGAATGATACGAATGATACGAATGATACGAATGATACGAATGATACGAATGATACGAATGATACGAATGATACGAATGATACGAATGATACGAATGATACGAATGATACGAATGATACGAATGATACGAATGATACGAATGATACGAATGATACGAATGATACGAATGATACGAATGATACGAATGATACGAATGATACGAATGATACGAATGATACGAATGATACGAATGATACGAATGATACGAATGATACGAATGATACGAATGATACGAATGATACGAATGATACGAATGATACGAATGATACGAATGATACGAATGATACGAATGATACGAATGATACGAATGATACGAATGATACGAATGATACGAATGATACGAATGATACGAATGATACGAATGATACGAATGATACGAATGATACGAATGATACGAATGATACGAATGATACGAATGATACGAATGATACGAATGATACGAATGATACGAATGATACGAATGATACGAATGATACGAATGATACGAATGATACGAATGATACGAATGATACGAATGATACGAATGATACGAATGATACGAATGATACGAATGATACGAATGATACGAATGATACGAATGATACGAATGATACGAATGATACGAATGATACGAATGATACGAATGATACGAATGATACGAATGATACGAATGATACAAATGATACAAATGATACAAATGATACAAATGATACAAATGATACAAATGATACAAATGATACAAATGATACAAATGATACAAATGATACAAATGATACAAATGATACAAATGATACAAATGATACAAATGATACAAATGATACAAATGATACAAATGATACAAATGATACAAATGATACAAATGATACAAATGATACAAATGATACAAATGATACAAATGATACAAATGATACAAATGATACAAATGATACAAATGATACAAATGATACAAATGATACAAATGATACAAATGATACAAATGATACAAATGATACAAATGATACAAATGATACAAATGATACAAATGATACAAATGATACAAATGATACAAATGATACAAATGATACAAATGATACAAATGATACAAATGATACAAATGATACAAATGATACAAATGATACAAATGATACAAATGATACAAATGATACAAATGATACAAATGATACAAATGATACAAATGATACAAATGATACAAATGATACAAATGATACAAATGATACAAATGATACAAATGATACAAATGATACAAATGATACAAATGATACAAATGATACAAATGATACAAATGATACAAATGATACAAATGATACAAATGATACAAATGTTACAAATGATACAAATGATACAAATGATACAAATGATACAAATGATACAAATGATACAAATGATACAAATGATACAAATGATACAAATGATACAAATGATACAAATGATACAAATGATACAAATGATACAAATGATACAAATGATACAAATGATACAAATAATACAAATGATGATACAAATGATACAAATAATACAAATGATGATACAAATGCTACAACTACTAAAAATGCTACAAATTAAAAAAGTGATACAAACGCTACAAATGTTACAAATCTTACAAATGATACAAATGTTACCAGTGTTATAAATGCTTCAAATTATATAAATGCTAAAAACGCTACAAATATTACAATTGCTACATATGCTACAAATGTTATAAGTGCTACAAATCCTTTAAATGCTAAAAATGGAACAGATGATACACATGATCCAATTAATACAAAATATACAAGTTAAACAACGGCTTGAAATGCTACAAATACTGCAAATGGTACGAATACTATAACTGATACAAATGTTACTTACAGCTCCTTCAAATACTACACATAAAAATAAAAAAGAAGCTAAAAAACTTAGCGAAAAGAAAATCATTTTCTGATAAAGGATCAAAAGTATCAGTGAATCAGGAAAAGCAGAAATCGAGCTGAGACTCATAATAGCCAAATAGGAATAGGATAATTTACCTTTGGCTGTGTTAATTTGATATGTAATATCAGCATTAGAATGCAACCCAAACACTTCGGGGCTATCTGTTGCTGGTAAGCTGTTAATGTAATCGATATACCCTTGCAGGTTTCTGGTCTGTGGCACTTTGTAGCCTTTGTAGAATTCGAATCCTGGTCTTAACAGTACATCGCAGAACCAAACCTTATAAAAATATAATTTAGAAATAATTAAAATTGTAAATGGATGATTTGTATTCAATTTTAGATCCTTTTCTAATTGACTTACTTGAGTAAACGTCGTCAAAAGTCTTTTATCAAAATCATCCGTCACTCTTCCGCCATATTGGACTTCTCCGAGCATGTAGCAGACAGTAGGCCATGAAACGCCCTTCTTTGGATCCATGTCATCCAAATGGTTTTGAATAAATTGAACACAAGCTGCCAAATCTGCCTGATTAAATTCATACGGTATGTTCCAACCTGCAAATTTTTATTATTTTAATTTTTTACATCATACAATTTAAATATTATTTCAAAGAGTTAAAATAGGTCATATCAGATGAATGATGTATATTTTGGTTAGTTTGGCAACACAGTACGTTTTTCTTATTCTACGCTTCATACAACTTTACCTAGAGGACCAAACTTTCTCCTTTCTTGAACAACGGTATGCAGAAAAGCTACGCCATACAACAGTGGTGGCCATTGAGACTGAGCAGAATAATCCAAGAAATCTTGGGTTATATTCTGGTACGTTCGCTTCATGCTAGCCCTTATTCCCTGGGGGGGCTCATTGGTGAACTTTATAGCCATTTGAAGCAGACCGATTGGAAACTGTTCATGGACTTCTGTTGTCAACCAAATTCTGAAAGTGTCTTCTATACTTTCTGTATCGACAATCATCGTCATCAGCTCCGTGGCGAACGGTAGAGACAAATGGATGTTCTGTAGGAGGACCCAACCACCGTTTGCCATTGAGTACTCTATCATGTCTCTTGCGACGACCTCTTGGCCCTGGCCCATGGAAACAGCTTTGAGTGCTGAAAACAGTAAAAATTACACGTTCAGGTCAGTTATTTTACAACAATAAACTGTAAAACAACAAGCACTATCACTGGAAAGTTTATGGCATGGTAAATGACGTAAAGTAGAACATTATCTACTTACTGATATCTTTGACTTTTGCCAATGCTGAAATTTGTGGTGATGGATCTGATCCAATCGATAGAATACATATGAGCGGGGATCTAGGTTCAGATTCACTCCAAGTTACCTCCAAGTCGAGGATGCATGGTTCTCCATATTCGGTTCCTAGTGAGTCTAAAATAATTAAATGTTAAAGATAATAATTTTTTTAAAAAACTCTCTTACTTAAATGGAAATGAACAAATAAAATGAGACAAATATAGAGAAACTCTATTCGTACCAAACGAATTATTTTGGAAATTTTTGAAATGAAAATATAAGTAGCATGAAAAGTAAAACTATGTTAAATCATTTTGAACATGATGTAGACTGTTGGCTGCTAACTTACCCATTATATATTTGCGAGCTTGGGACAGAGTTCTATCAGGGCTCCATGATCTTATTAACAGCAGTTTTCTGAATACGTCAAGACTTTTTTGGTAACCGCATGGTATATCTTCCTCTTCTGGTTTTTCTTTCTCATACCAAACACGCCATTCTTTTTCATTATTTTCAATCTGAAATTTGTTAATTAATAAAATTAGACACTCGCCCAATATTACACGCTGTCAAATGATATTTAAAAACAATATAGTAGGGAAACGGAAAATTATCATGTTTTACATATTTAATATTTTGAAAATACCATTTCTAGAAATATAATCTTTTAGGAATACCATTTTTAGGAATATTATTTTTTGGGAATACCGGTTTTTGGGAATACCATTTTTTGTATATACCATTTTTTGTATATACCATTTTTTGTATATACCATTTTTTGTATATACCATTTTTTGTATATACCATTTTTTGTATATACCATTTTTTGTATATACCATTTTTTGGGAATACCATTTTTCAAAAAAATACACTATTTTAGGAGTACCATATTTTAGGGATGTCAGCATTTTAGGTATACCATATTTTAGGAATAAAATGTTTTCATGGATATTTAGGCGCGGTTCACACTATAAAAAACTAACTCGTTAGTTAAAGGAACTAAGTACTTACTTTCGATAAAATTTCCGAAAAGATGGGCAACTTGTTGATTTCCACCAAATTTAACCATGTTATATCCAGCACCCACCTAAAGGGTTTCGGTTGGACAGCGTTGAGATCCAACGAAGCGCCACCTTTTATGAAGGCCATAAACTCTTCGTGCTTTATCGTACCTTCATGTAGATCTATCTTCATGGCCATCATCAAGGTAAACAAGGCCTTGTGCCTTTCATACAAGCTTCTTTGTGTAAAAGACCAAACCTAAAAAAGAAACGATTTGTTCTTGATCAATGATATTGCTTGTGGAATGGTCTTTCTTACTTCGTGTGTTAGGTATTTTAATATAATTTGAATTCTGTCGACTGTGACATTGCTTTTTTCTGATTTGGTAATCGAATTGTCGAACAGGATTAGAAACTGTTTGAGTGAATTTTGGTACATGACGTTTACGTTGCTCATTTCCACTGAAAATAAAAAAATGGTGAATTACATTCTTTAAAGTATGACTCCCAAGCTGACAGATAATATTCTGTATTACCTATAAGAAAATACAAAATTGATCCTCTTGCAGCAACAGCTCTAAATTCTTCTCTAGCAACGTTAATTTTCTTCTCAGTGGCCACTGACACGGTTAATTTCTGAGTTACTTCTTCAGCTGTGGTTTTGGTCACTTGCAACACGTTGATCAATTCTTCATCGTCCACTAGAGATCCTTGCGTGGAATTCAATCGACTTAGTAAATTAGTTTCCAACTCCTTCATCCTTCTCTGATTTTGCATGACGGATTCAAATAGAGCGACACGCTCAGCTTCCAGATCGGATTTTTCCATCAGAATGACTCTGCCTAAAAGCTGATCTTCCAGACCTAAAAAAAGTAAAAAATAAGGTGTTCTGCAAAATGGAAACTGATGTTTGAAATACAGAAAAATATTGCGGAGAATTACATTTTAAAAATTTACTAGTTAAAAAGTTAACCGAAGTAAGTGTAAACAAGTTTTTAAAAATATAAATGTCCCAGTTAGGGAAATCCTCTTGGTAAATTATGACAAGGCACAATGAGCTTAACTCGAAAAACAAAGTTGAAGGTCTCACAAACTCCAACTCTCTAACCCTACTTAGTGAAAGGCTAAAAAGTAGAAACCAAGTAAAATATCTAACTTACTAAGAACCAACAATTTTGGGAAAGCATGCGGATTTACCGAACATGGTCCACTGTTTATATTTAAATATAAGACACCCCTTACCTTCATCAGACTCTTTTAGATCAACTAAAACTGGAACGTGATAAATCATTAGGTAGAACAATACTTGCTTAGGGATCTCGTAAACGGATGGATCTAAAAGAAGCAATGAAACAGGCTCTGGTATAAATGGAGTTAAATCAAAATAATCATCTCACTGGAAAAACATACCGCTATATTTTAGGTTGAAATACATGCGATTGAATTATGTGCAAGAGAGAACCTAAAATGAGGCCCTTTCTTAAAATATAAGCAAGTCCAGGGTGGTCTGGAATTAACTTGAAATACCTAATGATCTGGCAACTCAGAATAAGGCACGACATAAAGTAATCCAAGGAAATGAAAATGATGATAAACTCGCCAAAGAGGGATCAAAAGTAACGTTTATAGGACCTGAACCTGTGTTTGGGATGTTATACCTCTGCTTAACAGGCAGTGAATAGGTAGAGAACAACTTAACACAGATGAAGACACAGAGTTATTAAGCTTACACTAAGACCAAATCTACACATCATTTTCAATCTACTGGCGGAACAAGGTATCCAGGAATATTTGGCAGAGAACCTATTAAATCTAACAAAAGATAGTACATAAATACAAGAGAAACAGAATACAATACTCGACCCAAAAGGCCGCAGTGTTCTGGGCTCTATCTACTTTTAACTGATGAGGATAAAGATAACTGCCTTTGTTAGACTCACTAGTTAGAAACCAAATTTAGTTATTCTGCAACCTTAAACCTTACAGCTAGGGAGAACTTTTAAAGATTTGACATACCCAACATTGTGACCGTAAAATCAATGATGGACGTCTTCGCGCTTATCTCCGGAGAATATGGAGGATTCGGTAGTTTCGTCGTTATGTATAACATAAATCCTTTCATAACATCGCACTCCTTATCTCCCACAATAACTTTTTCTATAGATCCTGATTTGATGAAATTTTTTTCTAGAACGTTGTCCAGTACCGGATCCAAATCTACGTCGATGTCTTCTATCAGTAACGGCTTTCCTAAATAAAAAAAAAGTTATGTCCTCTCACTCTACGTTAAGTCGGCTTCAAATATATTAAACAGTTTAATTCTAAACTAAAAGAAATAAATATATTGGCTTCGCCTGTTGATTTTAAACAAACACAACACCATTCTAAAACAAACTTTAGCACGTATCCAGACAAAAAAGGGGCCCGGGCACCCACTTACTCTGGAAAGCGATGTCGAAGAACTAAATGGGGCAATACTTGAGGCATATGAATCAATCTGCCCCATTCAAAAAAATAGAACTAGTAGAAAACCGTCATCTGTCAAACTTACGATCCGAAGTGCGGAAGCTCTATAATAGGGCCAAGCATAGCGGAGATTGGCAGAGCTACACCAAGGCGCTTACTACCTACAACAAACAAATCAGGAAAGCTAAACGTAACAGCTTTAGGAAATTCTTCGAGGATATTAACTCTACACCTACGGCAGCGAGACTGCACAGGGTCCTGGCAAAAGGCAGAGTTGATCCAGTTATGGCATTAAAGAAACCAAATGGAAGCTTTACGAAGAGTGAGGAGAAAAAAGCTTGCCTCTTACTCGAAACTCACTTTCCTGGAAGCACACCTTTTCTAATAAGGGAAACAACTAAGGTAAGCAGGCCCCCAAGAGATGCCGCTGTAGTAGCCAAACACATATGCAGCAGAAATTGGTTAAAGTGGACTGTAAATACTTTTAAACCGTTTAGGTCTCCAGGTGTGGATGGAATATTTCCTGCCCGGCTTCAGCAGGCACAGGAGGAATTACTACCACACATAATCCGGCTATCACGGAGCAGTCTAGAGCTGGGCTATATACCAGAAGCATGGAGAAGGGTCAGAGTCACCTTTATTCCAAAAGTAGGGTAAAAGGATATCACACATCCTAAATCCTTTCGACCAATCAGCTTCACATCCTTTGTATTAAAAACAATGGAGAAGGCTATTGATAATTATATCAGAACGGAAGTCCTGGAGAGGGTGCCACTCCACCACAGCCAACACACGTACCGAGCATAAAGATCTACAGAAACTGCCCTGGTACAGTTGACTGACGTAATCCAGGATGCACTGACAAACAAAGAAACGGTCGTGCGTGCCTTCCTAGGCGTAGAAGGAGCTTTTGACAACACGCCACACGAATCTGTAAAAAGAGCACTTGCATACAGAGGAGCAGCTAATATCACATCCAGATGGATGGCTTAGCTGTTATCTACGAGAACTGCAGAGACACAGATAGGGCAGGACATTATCTCCATCTGCACAACCAGAGGATATCCACAAGAAGGAGTTCTATCCCCACTAATGTGGAGCCTAATCGTAGACGAACTTCTATGCAGATTGACTGATCTCGGCATAACCTGTCAAGATTATGCCGACGACATAGTCATATTTGCTAGTGGCAAGTTTAGTAATATCCTGTGTGATAAAGTCCAACGAGGGCTAGAACATACCAAAAGATGGTGCCGTGAAGTGGAAATAACCCTGGACAACAAACTTCTCTGGAACACACATAAGAAGGAAGTAGTAAATAAGGCCACAAAAGCCCTAATGGCATGCAGAAACATTACAGGTAAACGATAGGGATGTAACCCAAATATACTGCGATAAATGTATACTGCAATAGTGAGACCAATCATCACTTACGGAGCTATAGCTTGGAGTAACAGAACTAGTTTAGCTACTACGAGAGCTAATATCTCAAAAGTACAAAGACTAGCCTGTGTTTGTATTACTGGTGCAATGAGAACCTGCCCTACGGCCGCAATGGAGGTGATCTTAAACCTCACCCCTCTAAATTTGATGATAGAGAATGTGGCAAAAAGGACACGATATAGAATGATCAGGAACGGAGTAATCAGACAAAAGTATACTTGCTTCAGGACTAAAGATACCTGGGACATGCCCCAGGATGAAATGCTAAAGCAGTACAGTTTTGTGAAAAACTTCAAAACCACAGAGCTGGGCTGCAAGAAAGAATGGAGCCAAGAATCCATCGCGCTTGCAACCGAAAGACGTGTTATTCAGTGGTAAACGGACGGTTCCAAAACCATAGAAGGAACTGGAACCAAGCACTCCGAAAGCTTGGGAAAATATCCATGCATCTTCCAGGCGGAAATTCACGCCATCGAGAAGTGTATCCAGTTTAACATCGAGAGAAACTATCATAGACAAGAGATTATCATCATGTCCGATAGTCAAGCAGCCATCAAAGCGCTGAGCTCTTACGTAATCAGCTCAAAAATGGTCTGGAGATGCCTAGAACAATTGAATGAGCTAGGCGAGAAGAATAGAGTTACTCTCACTTGGGTCCCGGGACATAACGGGGTACGGGGTAACGAGATTGCATATAGTCTTGCAAGGAAAGGGGCTTAAACACCCTTTGTAGGACCTGAGCCGTTGTGCGGTATCAGCAGTAACTTAATATTAGAATAGTTATGAGGATATCAAATAGAAGAGGGAGATTTACCTAACTTGAAGCCACTTCAAATCCTACACTTCCTTGAGAAAATAGGATTGGAAGGGTCGCTATAGACATTGAGACATTTCCTTAGTGCAGTGGCGACAGAAGGGGGCACAATAGATCTTTTAGGTCGCAGTGTATTAACACCCCATTCTCAACATAACATAACATAACATAACATAACCTTAATTTTAAAATAAAAAACAATTTAATCATTTATGTCACATATTTTCCTAAAAAAGCACAAAACATACAAAACACTGTTAACAAGCACATATTAACAAATAGTAACATTTAAAAATTATGTTTCTGATGTCAAGTAGAAATGCGCTGCGATCTTAATTTCAGATCCCAATTAACTAACTCTTAAATTCTAAATTGTAACCTACCTATAGAGAGACAATCTTCCAAATGCGTCCTAAAATATTTGTGATTCAAAGACGTAATCTGCAAACTGTTATTTGATTCTTTGCTCTTTATCCAAAGTTTTCCTTGGTTTTGAGGATCAATCAAGAGCGGATAGGATCTCGATTTGGTTACAATTAAAGCATTTTGAACGGATAATTCATCATTGGGTAGCCCTTGGAGGGTCCATTCAGATACCGTAGCATTTTCGACAAGCATATTCGTGATATTTAGATTCGTTGTAAACGGTATGGTGTGCTTCTGCAGAATCTCCATCCAGAATTTTACCAAATTCGCTCTAAATTCCTGATTGTATGGACCACAGTAAGAAAGGAATCCTGTTGCTAGAAGTACGTCTCCAACCAACCGACCTAAACAAAATGTATTGTACTGGAAGATATAGCATAATTTATTTCGTTTTCCCCTTACTCACTTAGTCAAATAAATAATTTAGATATATATAAGTAAGACTTACAGAGTTGTTCTTTGAATTCTTTGCTCTGTTGAGTCCATCTGACTTTCTCACCGCCTAGACCATTTATAAGAGCTGTGGCGGTATTCATTTTTCTCAAACAAGAGTTGGCAGCGTCAGTTAACCTTTGCTTTTCCATAACAGCATTATCGTACTGTTCTTTGACTTCTCTTAAAGACTGTTCTCTTTCTTCTAGTTGCTCTTCCGCGGCTGCTAAATCATCCATGGCGAGCTGTAAAAAATATGCTTAGGTATGACATGAGAAATAGAGAATAAACTTAACTTACCTTTAACCTTGCTTCTTGTAGTGCTAAATTAGCCTTAAGAGGCAAAACTTCTCTGTTAACTCCATGAAAGAAGGCCATGGCTTTTGTCCAGGAAAGAAGGCCAGCTACGTCACCGCAGACTCTCTTCGCCGTGTCCATATTGTAATCTTCCATTTCAAAATACGGTTGAAGCAAATCGACCATTTCGTTATTGATAATATCTTTGGGATAGTTTTGTAGTTGGAGCAAGAAAGTTGTCGATGCCATCATCTGCAAGAGTAGAAACTTTTAAGCATAAAAAGTGATATTTAAATTGGAGGTTATTTACCTTTAAAGATTCGGCCCAAGATGGTTTTGGACACGAAGCTGCTTGATCGCCAGACGTAGGTTGTAACTTTCTTTGAAATAAAATTAAAACGCAATCCATAATTCTCATTATAAGATGCGGTGGTCTTCCCAATTTCCTAACGGTTGCTAAAGAAAAAAAATGTACATTAAGAACCGATATTTGTGTTACTAAAAATTATTTTTAATTGCTACTAGAGGAACAAAATCAGAATTGAACGTTAATTGCAAATTGTTCAGTATAGCGATCTGGGATATAAATGATAAAGTTGAGGAGATGAGACAAGCAGGCGATAAAGAAGTAGTACGTAAAATCAGATAACAGACTAGGGCTTTGGAAAGAATGGAGGTGATCCAAAGATGTAGATACAATTGGGTTGGAGTGAAAAATTAAGTTACTCATCATATCAAAAAAAAAGTCTAAATGAATAATATCGAAATTACTCTACTGAAGTTTGTTTATTAAAAGTATACCAATATGAGCTGGTTTGATGGTGTTTAACGCAGCTTCAGCTTCTTCAAGCGCAGGTTTGGCAGCTTCTAGTTTCTCCTCAGCTTTAGCTTTCTCCTCGGCAATCGAGGCCACCAGAACTTCTGCTTTTTCTTTCACCTTCTGTACTTGGTTTTTAACGATTTCAGCTTGCATAGCTCTTTCAGTTACCTAAAAATACTAATATTTAATCAGCTATCTTTATGAATAAATATAAATTCCGGACCTCTATTAACACTCTCTCGGCTTTTTGTGACGCTTCAACGAGCTCTTTCTCCATAACGGCTAACTCCTTTTTTAGTACCAAAACAGACGACGAGGCCTCTGCCAATTTTTCTAACCCTGTATCCATCCTTAAGGCTCCATCGCTCAATTCAATTTGTTTATTACTGTAAATACTTTTGTAGCCTGCTATGAAATTCAAGTATGACTTTGGAGTGACGTGCGTAGCTCTCCTAAACCTGTAAAAGGAAGAAGTTTCGTTTTTAAACTAATTGGATATCCTGTTATTCAAGAAGATTGTAATACAAGAGCATTGACCTAGAAACCTAGGATATCCAAGATTTAATTTACCTTTGGAAATACTCCACAGATGTCAGAGACACAATATCCTGGATGGAGCCAAGCGCGGTGACTAGCTCTCCCTTAACTTCTTCGGAGCAGGCTATTTCAAAATCGCAAAGGAAATGTTGAGCCACAAGAATCAAAGCATCCTTTGGCCAAGGCTGGAACCAGTCAATGGTGCATCCTGATATTAATGCAGGGAATCGTAACGCTCTGTTCCTGAATTTTTCTCCAACCTTAAATAATGGATACATGTTTAAAGTACTCCAAAACATGAAAAAGAATAAGAAAGCTTACTGGCGAAAAACAAAAGACGACGTGAAGATTTTGGCAAGTCCTGTTCATAAAATATTCCATGACGACTTCATTGTTCAAAGAACGCTTTGGATTTTCCCGTTTCATAATAGGCGTCAGCTCTTGAATTATTTCGGCTTGATCATCTTTGGTAAACAAGTTGGATATAACTCCTGACGATAGAATATTGTTGAGATATTCCAAAAATCCTTCTTCCTTGATGTCTAAATCGGTAAAGATGAATGTGGTACCTTTACCTTGACATCCGCACGATCTGTAGAGTACTTTAAGATCTTCCAAGAAGTTTCCTATGTTGTAGGATCTTGTTAGAGCAATTTGGAATGTTTTGTATCCTGCTATGAAGGATGAGAGTTTTGTTAGAGATTGTTTTCCACTACCGCCGACACCTTGAAAATAAATAATAGATAATTATTGTGATAGAACGTCCCGTAGTATAGCAGCAGTTTCGTGAAAATTAATTGGTAAGCTTTATTTGTAAACCTCAAAAATAAATCGTTAGAATATGGCGCAGTCAGGAAGATTATGTTCTCTAATTCAAATCAAAGTTTATAGTATAAAAACTATCTAATTAATTATCTTACCAACAAGCATCACATTTCCTCTAGGATGTCTTATAACTCTGGATATCTTCACCAAATGTAGCATCGCATCCGGAAAGAACACCAAATCCATTCCGGATCCTCTTACCATTTCATTGAATTGGGCCAGAAACATGTCTAATCGTTCTCTAAGTTCATTATCATTTGTAACAGGTTCGTAAACTTTGGGTAGTTCCATATCTGCATCTTCCCCTTCTTCACCAGTCGGTTCTGGAGCATCTCTAAATAAAATTGTAGTGCTCGTTAACAAATAAGTACATACCAGAAAAAAGCTGATGACATTGTGTGGATTACTAGATTAAAGAAAGGTAGTTACAAGAATTGAAAGTACAGCGATAAATAAAGAAAGAAACTAATTACATATTAGGAAACAAGAAGAAGCATAGACATTAGCAGTTCAACAGCAGTAAGACTTGTAAGCGTATATTTGAGAACAGATTTAGGATTTTTATAAAGAAGAGAAGTGATTTAGAAAATAAATTTCCAATAACCTACCTCATGAAATCAACAAAAACGGGACTGGGCTCTGTCTTAATACGCATATCGCGTCCCAAATGTTCTTCTACCAAATTAAGCAGCGCTTCGTTGAACCAGTGTTTGTCCTCTTCTATGGTAAATCTATCTGAGAATACTCTGGTACATTCGTGCTTCCATAACACCATCATGCAACCTTCTGATTCTATCACGGTGGATAAGGTACCGATCTAAAAAGAATTGATATTAAAAATCCTTAAAAATTTTCTGATTTAAGTATTTATATGAATAGATATTTGGATATTGTTAGATGTTTTATAATTAGTTTTTTGAAATAAAATTCTTACCATTCCTTGCCAAATTTTAGACAAATCTCTCAGAGAAAACACGTAATGGAACTTAGCGGGCGTCGGCAATAATTTCATCCTTGTAGTTTTCCACAACAATCTAGTCAACGGTATCAGTTTCTTCACCAAATTCCTCACTTCCAGAGTAAACGCTCTTTTGACGTTGTAATGTCCTTGTGCAATAACTCCGAATATTTTATCTATTGACACCTCGTTCGGTAGAGGACAATTAAAAATACAAAATTGCCTTTTTAACCTAGATGGAATGTCGTTTTTACCACCACCAGGTTGTCCCATCGCGGCCACGAATTGTACGTCGTATATCGTCGTGAATTCGCCAGGTTTTTCCAAGCTGTAGAAACCTCCCATGTCCATTGTTTGCCTTACTATCTCGTTGGTTATCTAAAATGGCAAGAATCGTAAGAAAATACAAATTATTACCTTTTAGGTACTTTTTATTTTCAACTATTAATATTTATATAACTTATTGTATTTCTTAGGGAACAGTGGTTATCCACTTAGGACCTGTTTATATATACTTTTTGAAGGGGAACCTATGGAAAATACATCAGAATCTAATTAGAATACTGCACATAGAAGAACAAGAAATTTAAAAGAACGGTGTGATAGGGTTTTTAAAAATGAGATTTCGTTGTTTGTTCAAAGAGAAGACATTACACTATTTACCTAACACATCATGTAAAATTATAATTACATGCATTATGTTGCATAACATGTGCATAGTCTACAATATCCCCCCCTTTCCCGTTAATAAGGAACCAGTATAGGGTGAAATATCTACTGTGCAAGTTTGTTTTAGCCTAAAGTTATTTAACACCCTGTATATTCTAAACTAATTTTAAACTTTTTTTATAATTATAGTGACATAGAATAAGCGTAAATTGTTTGGACCAAAATATGAGGATTCGACCAAACATGCCTAAATAAAATGTTGCTGTGTTAAAGTTGAAATATTTTTTTCTCTTTCTGGTAATATATTCATGAATCTGTATCATATTTGGCATAACTTTAGGTAAGGAATATTATTTAATTTGTTTATTTTACATTTTAATACAAGGTGTGCCATATCAGCGATTCCTGATAATGAAATTGGGTTATACTTTTTTTTTACTATACTTTTTAGTAATTTTGATAAAAAAATATGATATAAACATAATTTTTATGTAAACTTGTTATACTTAATTTTTATACTTAATATTTTCAGCCTTTTTCGAGAAAAACGCAATCGAACACTTTATATGTCTCTGAAAAGGGCCTTTCAAATAGAAATAGTAGATAAACTTGTAATTCCGACTAATAAACAAAATAAACTCAATGTAAATGTTCTACTTGACATCCTCCTACTTCACCGCTTTTTCCAATTTGTCTTGATGAAAAAATATTAGCCGCATTTTGTATTTTTTCTCAGAGTTCATTTGTTAAAGGAATTTCATTGGGTAAAGTTAAGGGCTTCATATGTCCCCAAAATTAGAAACCCAGTGGATTGTAATCAGGATTTTTATACTCGAAATATCTTTTCTAAGCCTGAAATTATGTTTTTTATTCGAAATTACTAATAGTTTCGTCAAAAAAGGTATGACATGATATCCCCTGTAACAAAATATAAAATAATATTTAAGGTCTAAACATGAATTTTACCAATTTTAATAAATAAATTATTAAATACTAAAAAAAAAAACAAAAAAAAATATTTTAACATTGTCTTTTTCCAAAGCAACATTTTATTTTTTGAATTTAAAGTAGAAAAATAGATACATGTATGAGAGGTAAAAATAACTTTGATCGAAACAGAACATTTATTTATCAAAATACTTTCTCACCTGACTGTAAAAGTGGCATGTTATCTGTTTTGCTTGCTATTTGTAATTTGGGTACAAAGGAGGAGTGTGACCAACACATACTATGTCCCGGTGGTGGGAGCTGTCTTGTAACCTGTAAAATTCAAAATATTGTTTCGTATCAACAAAATTTGTTGCTTCCAATGAAATAATTAGACTTCTATAACATTAAAAAAAATCCCATTGCAAGCATTTTTTGTTGTCTGGTTTCCTACTTTCGGTGTAAATGTAGGAATTTTCCTACATCGAAGGTCTGTTCCAATAACAATCAGAAACCAGTCACTGACATCAGGATTATGCGCAGTTGACTATTTCAACTGCCAAATTATATACTGCGCAGAATCCTGGTGTCAGTGACTGGTTTTTAATCGTTGTTGGAACAGACCTAATTAGTAGCAAAACCGAATGACAGAAAATGCTTGCAAATGGTTTTTTTATTGTTATAGACGTCTATAAAGAAAGTATTTTATTGTCAGCAAAAAATTTAAAAAATCATCGGAAAGAAACATTATTTTGAATTTGACAGGTTTTACGACAGCTCATACCACCAGGACCTATTGTTCACCCCCCTCCCATGTACCCAACTATAAATAGCCAGCAAGAAATACTACATGTTACTTTTTACAGTAAAATAAGGGCCTAAAAGAACTGAAATCTTAACACTTCCACTATTTCATTGAGGTCCAAAATCTTCAAAACGAAACAATTGTAATCGAATTTTTGTTTGTGGAAGTGAGTTGATTTGTTGACGCCACATATTTTAACACATCTTTTCTTCCAATCAGATCTCTACTAAATGGTATTTCACATCGATATGAATAAAACTCAAGATTATAAGCAATTTAAATGGCACTCTGATTGCCGAACATTATTTCAGTTAAAGAATGTCCTGCAAACAATCCCAATTCTTTCAAAACCATGTGTAACCGTTACCTTTTGCAGGTAATTGCTGCTCTATTTGAAGTAAACACGAATCCTCTTCAAGACCTTTTTGTATCTATATACCCATCATAATCAGAGTCTATATAACTAACGGGACTATAATTTACTGCATGTAGTTGACATTTCTTATATACAATTTCAAAATATTTGGTACCTTGTAAATATCTAAAACTTTCTTAGCTGCTACCCAGTGATCATAGATAAAATTTAAAAATTGACACCACAGCAATAAATAAAATAATTTCTACAGCTTATATCTATGTCTCTCTACCATCATTATTATTAATTGGCAAATCTTATCAGATATATGGAAGAAACTAACCATGAACAGAAAACTGATATACTACATATCAAAATTTTTATGAAATGCAAATAGTGACCAAAGGACAAACAAAAACAAAAATTCAAAATAGATAACAACACTGCACAAGTGAACAAAAATAAATCATTGTAACAAGAGCATCGAAGTTCAGCCATTAATTGAGATAACTTCTCCCATTTTTACTTTCCTATCTGTATACAGATATAAGGAAAGTATAGGAATCATGATTTTTTTCGACCTCGAGTTTTCGACGGATTTTTACGTTTTGAGGTCCCCTGAATCCGTTTTGACTATTTTCGCGATGATGTCTGTGTGTGTGTGTGTGTGTGTGTCTGTGTGTGTGTGTGTGTGTGTGTGTGTGTGTGTGTGTGTGTCTGTATAACGCATAACTCATGAACCGATACACGGAAAAACACCAAATTTCAAACTTAAGCTTTATTCCAGCGTCTAATGAGCTGATTAGATTTTGGGCAGAGTCGGAACATCTGGGGGGGTACTTTATGGGTGGTCTTTTTTATATTTTATGGAATATATCTGTTATTTACGTTTGGAGAAGAAAATTCTTCAAATAAAAGTTACTTCTAATATAATTATCTATAATTTTTGTTCTATACAAAATTTTCCTAAAATGGTCCGTATTCGAGAAATTTGACAAAATGTAAAAAAAATTATTTTTTTATAAAAATTGTTCAAACAAAAGTTGTTTGTAATATAATTCTCTATAATTTTTGTCCCATAGATAATTTCTCTAAAATGGACCGTATTCGAGATATTTGAGAAAATGTGTAAATTTCGAAATTTGAAGAAAACTCAAAAACGGATAAAGAAAAAATCAATAAATTTTAAACTTAAGTTTTATTTCGGCCTGACGTGAAATGATTAGATTTTGGACAAAGTCGGAACATCTGGGGGGTACTTTATGGGAGGCCGTTTTTATATTTTATGGAATATATCTGTTATTTATGTTTGGAGAAGAAAATTGTTCAAATAAAAGTTACTTCTAATATTATTATCTTTAATTTTTGCCTCATGTAAAAATTTCCTGAAATGGTCCGTATTCGAGAAATTTGACAAAATGTGCAAAATTCTGATTTTTATGAAAATTGTTGAAATAAAAGTTGTTTGCGATATCGATCTCTATAATATTTGTTCATACATGATTTTTTTTTAAATGGACCGTAATAGAAAAATTGTAGGAAAAGTGCTAAATTTAAATTTTTCAGTATTTTCATTTTCAATGAATATCTATAGAAAAATGTTTCGCGGTAGATGCATGTGGACAATGTATATATTTAGTTTATCCTCTAAACATTTATAGAGATGCTGCAATAGGTTGTACACAATAAACGGAAAAAGCCTGTAATAACTAGATAGGAAAGTCATGTGTTGGACACATCAGATTTTTAGATTTGTCAGTACACATCTAATTTGGACTTCTTGTCGTACAGAACATTGATTACACATAAAATACATAAGCCATAATTCTAGAATATTTGTACAAGGCGCAGGAGGTAAAATGCTAATTCAGTACGAGAAGAAATTCTAGTTACATTAAAATCTTTGAAGAAGATCGGAGCAGTCAAAACTGTTACTAATTAATTTGCACAGGAATATAAGAGAATTTCAATTTGTCTTACTACTTGGACTGGATATTATGCCTGGTCAAAAGTGCATCTTGCATTTTGCCAATAATTTGCTGTTATCCAATTTAAAACTCAGAATCTTTAAAAATCGACGCTTAACAGATTCAAGCTTGTTCGTTTAAGTAGCGTAGTATGGACTTCAGATAATTGCCTGCGTAATCTAGATTAGAGCGAATAAATGCGTAATATTTGAGAATTATCTACCGATTCTTACAATGAAACAGTACAATTTAAACCTTAAAACTTTAGTTTTTTCGTTTTTTTCGATTTTTCGATTTTTCGATTTTTCGATTTTTCGATTTTTCGATTTTTCGATTTTTCGATTTTTCGATTTTTCGATTTTTCGATTTTTCGATTTTTCGATTTTTCGATTTTTCGATTTTTCGATTTTTCGATTTTTTTTTCGATTTTTCGATTTTTCGATTTTTCGATTTTTCGATTTTTCGATTTTTCGATTTTTCGATTTTTCGATTTTTCGATTTTTCGATTTTTCGATTTTTCGATTTTTCGATTTTTCGATTTTTCGATTTTTCGATTTTTCGATTGTTCGATTTTTCGATTTTTTGATTTTTCGATTTTTCGATTTTTCGATTTTTCGATTTTTCGATTTTTCGATTTTTCGATTTTTCGATTTTTCGATTTTTCGATTTTTCGATTTTTCGATTTTTCGATTTTCGATTTTTCGATTTTTCGATTTTTTGATTTTTCGATTTTTTTGATTTTTCGATTTTTCGATTTTTTGATTTTTCGATTTTTCGATTTTTTGATTTTTCGATTTTTTTATTTTTCGGAAATAACACCAGTACCCGTAGTTCTTTTAGGTTCAAGTTGTTTAAACGCTGAAAGAATTTCATATTGGATAAAATTATGTATAGATAAAGAATATTAATGCACTAAAACATCAAGAACGTCAATAACAACAGATGGAGGTGGGATAATATACGATTTACTAAATAAATCCGCAAAAGAGTCATTCAACTCGTTGCTTATATAATGCATTTTATTGGACACTGAAGTTGCTTCACGTCTTTGGTTAACAAACGCCTAGAATTTGTTTTGGTCTGAACATATCTTTAATTTAGCTGTCGTCACATGATCAAAATACGAGGTAGTAATAAAATCTGCGTACGCTATAATATTAAAATCAACAAGAATAAGTACTTTATTTCCAAATAGAAAATCAAAAGTCTAAAGCATCAAGCAGTACTGTAGTTGATACTGATAAAGTATTACAGTTGGAGGAATATAGATCAGTAAGATATAAAAGGTTCCAGTACTTAGATTTATTTTTGTCGCTAAAATATCCATAGATACCAGTTCAGAAAACGATTCGTATGAGCTAAAATCGACAAGATTAGATACAATAGTATATGGTCGAAAGCTACTAGTACACCCCCACCTTGTTTAAATATTTCTATCCGTTATAAATACTTTGTAGCTTCAGAATGTTCACTATCGAAAACAGAAAGAACCAGTTAGGTCTCAGTTAAAGCGACAACTTCAAAACAGTACTAAGTTAGATTATTTAGAAATTCCGTTGTCCTGGTCCGCAGACCTCGCATATTTTCATAAGAATCTGTGTTTCATAACTTGACACAAAACCACTATGGGGGGAGTGCGATAATAATACCTACTTGATCGCCCCAACAATTTATTTCTGGCAAGTTTATGTCATCTATAAACACAATCATTTTCTTTCCATTCGGTGGTCCGAACGTATTGCCCATTCTTTTTTCCACGTAGCTTTCGATGGTTTTCTGAAACTGGAAGGGACTGGTTGCGCTTGAAAAATTAAACGATCTATTTAAATATATCTCCCCGTTTGCATTTTTCATGAAACTTTTCATCATAACAGTTTTCGCCGTGCCTTGTTCCCCGATTATCAGCACAGCCTTTTCTTGTTTGGCTATGGTGTCGATGAGGAAATTTATTCTGACATTATCCGGAATGGGGATGAGAATCTGGGCGAATTCCGGCGTGGAGAGTTCTGGATAAACGTAATTTGTGACCATGGTATTCCAAGAGACCCATTCGCCTTCTAAGTTGACAACGTAGTCAAAGAGCGTTGCCTAGAAAAAAAATATATATTTTTTCTATAAGTCATTGATCCTTTGGGCATAGAAACTTACGTCAAGATGCTTTTTGTCATTGACAGGTAAATCCAAAAATGATAATTCTTCCCTGAAAAAGAGGTCGTATTTGAGTCTGTCTTCAGTTTCCAAATACGCTCCCATTCCCCAAACCAACGCGAAAACATAAAGCTTAGCCAAATGTTCTGATGTAAAAACTTTATCCTCTTCCACTTTTTCAACTTCTTCGACTATTTCATCTTCCAAATCTCCCGCGTCTGATTTCGAAGCGGAAATCTCTTCTTCGGAAACAATTTGCTTCGGTATCAGTCCTAAACAAAGTACATCACGATATTTCAGGCTTTTCTATTTCACAACTTACCTTCTAAAATCCTTATAATTTGCAAAGTGATATTGCACTGAAGAACCTCGATTACCAAACTCAAATTTTGCGTTCCCCAGCTGTACATCTTCGAAAACGATTCATCGAAAAGATGTTGAAATACTTCAATTTCTTTCGGACTTCTACTCTTTAACCAAGCTCTTATTACGGGCTTCCAGTTTAATCCAGAGGAGCTCATGTACACCATACCATTTCTTGAGACGGTAGCTGGAGATGCATTATCGATGTTGTGAGGTTCGAAGATGATTTTGCAAGTAGGCGACATGGAAAGTCTGTCACCGTTTGCTAGAGTCAGCGTTTTGTTGTCGTCAAGAACGGAATTTAAATTTTCGATCCAAATGCTATCAACTGGACCGTCTAGTACAAGCCATACGTGTTCACCTACATAAAATAGAATGTATTAACGTATCTATTTTTATTCCAGTATAGAAAGAAACATTCGACCAAAATTCAGAAGAAAATAAGTCTCTTTAGACGTAGCGAAAAAATATATTTCGAATACACACGATGTAAAACAGATGATGGGAGATTATGCCGGTTTTAAAGTTTTTAATTGTTTGGTATATGTCGTAAAAAGTTTGTTTTAAATTACAATACATTATTGACTGCACCAGAAGATGGAAAAAACATATCTAATGTTCTTTAAATAAAAACTGTGATCGATATTATAAGTGCTATCAATCGAGCATAAAAAGCTATATTATATCATTTCTGTGAGGAAGAAAAGAAAAAATCAATCCACGTTATGTAGCAATATGAAGGCCTGGATAAATTAAGGTTTCTAAAACTAGGTGAAAAATAGCCAAAAATATGTAATTACATTCGAAAGATACTAGATACTGTCAAAGTCTAAATAAAAAAAGAGTACAGTAAAAGTGGGGATATAATGTCACCTACCATAGGCGTACTTTGCAAAAGAAGTTTATATAAAATAAATAAGGTCACGGCATATAAAATGGTACACATGCACTTCGTAGATAAATGAAAAAAGTTATATTACGCTTCTGACAAAATGATGTACTTTAACACTGAACGAATTAAATTTAACCAATAAATAACAAGGAGGATTATATGTTGTTAATGCGATTAAACTTTTTTAATCTCTTGAAATTAAAAGTAACATTTTAGTACCTAAAATAAAAGATAAAAAAAAAATAAAAAGTTCAAGAACTATCTTTAAAAGTCACTGTCTTCACAATAACTACTGGTATAATTATCATTGTCTTTTTTAAAGTTTATTATTATAGGGTCGGTCTATTAAGTTTTCCATTGCTATATCCACTTTCCAAAATAAATATTTTACCTTTTTAACATGATCAATGCATTTTCTCCAATGTTCTCCATTTACATCTGCATTCAAAAACAAATTTCGTATATCAGGTAATTTAAATGTTGTATTGTTTCGAGAAACATAACCTTTTAATTGTGACCAGATCAGTTCAATGGAATTTAACTCTGTATAGTAAGAAGGCAATATGATAATTAAAATTCCTTCTTTTAGGGCAATCTCGTCTGTAATATATTTTGGAATTTGTTTATATATGTTGCCTAATAAGAGTAATTCGGGCTTCAAGGATTATATTTTTAAAATGAAGCCATTTTGAAATATGTTGTAGGTTGAAGGTAGTGACAAAATTTATAAAACAGCATATTAGCTAAAAACATTTCCGGAACATTCCTTCAACAGTAATAAACACAAAACTATTTGGTTCATTTGTAAATTGTATAAGATTTGTTGAATGCAGTTACAGAACAGTTACTACAAATTTACACAGACTTTAAACAAATGTTTTTTTTTAAACTTTTATAACTGTTTTAAAAATTTTCAATTTTGAGGTTGTGTTGCATATCAAAATCGGTAACATTTTAATTTTTGAATGCTTAGCAAGAATTACTGTTAATTATATAGCACATACAATACTAACTTTTTAAGCACCTCGAGTTTGATTCATATTTCTAATTTTTTTTTAGTGTAAAACAAAAATTGATATATGCAATTCGATTTTTTTTAGTAATAAGATTATGCTAATATTACAAATGATAGAAAATCTTTAATAAACATTGGTATTGTCTTATAAACTAGTAAAACCGACAGTAGTCTTAGATTTTTGCTAAATATGGCGGCTATTCAGGAAGTTATTTTAAGACAGAATCATATTTATAAAATAATATTGTCGAAATCAGCAATAATAATTAAGTTATATAAGTCATTCCTACAAAATAAGTTCACCATGGTTTGTTGTATAATAGTTTCAAATTGCAGCACTGTATGACTTAAAATATAACATAACTTTACCAATTCGTTTGTAATTTAAGTATTTGAGAATTAAAATGATTAGATTTGTTTCTACAGCTTTATAGGGCAAGTATAATTTATAATATTGCTAGAATAAGTAAGTTTAACATGCATGAACATCGCCAAAATTATGGCTTTCTTTTAGTATTGAGGCATGATTATTCAGAACAAAATTATTGTCTGGCTGAATGATTGGTACTTTTTGTTTAATTATATTAGACAAAACAGCAAAATGTTTTGCTAATAGTTTTTATTTACAATCATATATGTAATGCTGTCATTACTAACGTCATTGAAGGTTAGGAAGTGTCACATTACACGCCTCAACTTCTCGCCCTCATTTCATGAATATTTTGTATATTTAAAAATATCAGTTTTTTCTTCAATTTCTAACATCGTTCGTATCATACTGTACATTGCCCACAAAGTAGACGGCATCTTTTGTCTGGTATGTTCTCCAAAATATGCCAGGAGTACCTAGACTTTCGAAAATGATATTTTTGACCTTTTTTTTTCGCACCACTTCCTATATAATTCAATGACTTTTAGGTACCGATGCTTACTTTTTTCTGGCACCAAGCCCTGAGTAGCTATTCTTGAATTCGAGGGAATAGAAAACCGGTTTTTCCTCTATATCTGCAACGCACAAAATTTGTATTTTTGTCTCATTCTTCCCTCAAAATTTCTACTCCCTGGGATTTAAGAATAGATACCCTGGGCTGCTGCGTCAGCAGCCTGTCGTACAATTAATCATTTCTTCGTCGAAATACATTTTTTTCAATTTATTATTCGAGAATTTAATATCCGATTTTATCTGACGTTTATTGGCTTTATCTGACATTTATTTATATTGGTGACAATTGTTTAATCCGTAGTCACGGTAACAGTATATTTACTTGATTATTCCGAGAAATCCGCGTGCTTGGTAATTTGTCGTTAAATGTAATATTTTAGGTATGTTCAGAACAAAACAGAGATTTATTAATTTTGATCGAAATATGATGGTTTGAAATAAAATAGTATATAAACCGCGGTGGGAAGTTTCATTCCTGCCTCGAAATCAGGAATGAATCTCTTTCCACCTCGGTGTGTAATACCCCTGTATATATACCAATCAGTATTGGCACTCTGAGGCGGCACGTTTGATCTTTAAAAGTAGAAATTTTAGTTGACACTTGACGTTTTCGGGATATGAAAAGTTATCTTTACACGGACTTGTTGAATTTTTGTTCTGCTGCTTTTCAAATTCGTGTGTATGAGGGAGATGTGAGATACCTTTATAGACAACGGTTGAACAACTTAATTACTTTGAAGAAGAAAATAGATTAGATATCAGGGCAGTCTTCGCAAATGTAAGAAGGACAGAACCGTTTTTAATTTTTTTATATATGTGAAATATTACTTTTTGGTGAAAAGTTTAATTACTTTTAGTTCAAAATATAACGTTAGTTTGTCAAGGTTAGAGTAACAAAATAGAGGTATTGCTTTATTTCTTAGGAATTACTCTAATCTAAAACTTTTCTAGTATATTGTAAAAATTTATTCTATACGTTATTTAGGTACTGCCAAATCTATAGGAAAGTATGTAGTTTTAAATTTAAAAATTTGTAACGAAGACATATTTAGTGTAGTTTTTTTACAAATATATACTCAGTGACTTGTTTTTGTGAATGAGTTCAAGTATGGCAGACTAAAATCGTTATTTTTTATTATGAATTAATTTCAGTTTATTTTAAAATGGGAACTATATGTATATGGTTTTCGTAGTTTTTACACTTGTGATAAAAATATCAAAGTTATGTATATTGGCCATTTACTACACACAGCAAATTCATAGACACAATACACATTACTATTTGATATTCTTGTAAAACCACTAATTTAAAATTGACTTTAAACTAAGTGACTACACACAGAATTGTTAGAAAGCAGCCATAAGATATAATTTATTTATTGGATACTATAAAAAATTAATAGTAGTTACATGTAGAGTTAAGTAACAAGAAATTTATGACCAAAAACAAAACAAACCTTTATATCTAGTAAACTTAATTTGGATCTCGCTAAGAAACTCATTGGTAACAGCCATCAACTTGTTAAAAGGAGATATACTACTTGGATCTAAATCAAATAATTTTTTGTTACTTGGGTTTCTTAGATTAATCTTTGCCGCATTAACATTTATATAGTCAATCAATTCACAATCTTTGCACTTAAAATAGAGTACAGAATATATCACAGCCTGTTGCTTTCTTCTTTGTAAAAGAGATTTATTCTTAAAACTATTGAGCATAGTTTTATACGAGATCTTAGGTATAAGGGTACAAGTATTTTTTATAACATAAAGGTACCGTAAAAATATTTGTTGTACTTTTTCAATATGATCAATTTGTGTGGCTTCCAAGGGCATCCATATTTGTGAAACATACTCAAGATGGAGTATTACTAAGGCATTATATAATCTGATTTTGGTGGTAATCCTAAATTTTTTTGTATTTCTGATTTTAAAACCTAATGCTTTTATTGGTTTTTTAGTTATGTGTAAAAAATGGTTATTGAACTTCAAATTAGACTGAAAGACAACTCCCAAATCCTTTACCTCATATTCACGATTTAATGTGACATCACAGGTCTTATTTCTAATGTAAAACATTAAGAGGCTATGGATCCTTACACCTTAAAATATGCATACGTTGGTAAGTGTTAAATAGACGGATAAAAAGTGTTGATTTTTATTTACAACTATAATAAAAACCCATTAAAAAGATTAAGAGCAATAGAACATTTCAACAAATTTCTATAGGTACACATATTTTTGATACCTGATAATCAATAAATAATATATTTTTTGGAGTAGCAACAGGTTTATTAATACACAACTATTATTTTGTTACAAATACTTATAATATTTATAATTAACATAATAGTTGATATAAGTCCTTTAAAAATAATATATTTTGATTTAATTGTTGAATTTATACATGAGCAATTTTCCTTGTAGCGTTGTTTACGTTTTGCAGAGAAATATTGTATTCTGCTTTTAGCTGATAAATCATGTACATGTAAATGGGTTGAATGTAGACAATGTTAATGTTTTTGCTATTACTGCTGGCTAGGAATGCTGGGCTGGAACACCAACAAAAAAAAGGAAGCACAAAGCACTAGATGTTTTTATCACTTATACACGTACAATTTACAACCATTCAAGTAACTAGCATGTTAGAAATACTTCACGAAAACATATTAAACATAAATCAGTCGAAGAAAATCTATTTTCTTTTTATAACACACCTTTTTAGCTTGATTACTTTTAGAACTCTATTTATTACAATGTCCTCAAATAAAACGAGCAATAACTAGGATAAAACACACACTGAAGTGTATTTGGGGTATTTTTGATCTAAATCCACTATAAAAATAACAAATTTTCCGTTTTTTAGCTGTGAATGTATTACAAAAACTACTTAGATAAAATGTAAACAAAAGTTTATATTTGTGTACGAAATATGGGTTGCCTGCGCATGGTAGCGAGTTTTTAACCGGATTTATGACAAGTGATAGGTTATATCCCGAAAACGTCAGCGCAGTAAAAGCTGCGCGTCTTTTTCCCGCCCAGGGAGTGTCATGGGCCTGGTAATACACTATTACTATTCTCTGAAAAGCAGGTACCAATTATTTTTTATATTTTTTCACTTATTTAAATCTGACATTTTCATACACTCACATACAAACGGTATGGAAAGTAGTTAAACAAACATAAAATACAAATTATTATTTTATAGGCACTACCAAATGTAGTTGCTTTAATTTTTTTTATAAATATTTTTAAAGGGATATAATACTATTCCTAAGTAAAATTATTGAATAATAGTCTATATATAGTTTCTTGATTTGCAGAAGTGTATTTTGAGAGTTTTCATCAGAAGCAAATTGCTATTGACGCGGAATTATCTCACACTAATATTTATATAACTATTTTTTAAAGCGTTATTATTCTATGGTTATTATGCGCTTAAGAAATAGTTGTATTTGTATAGCCAAAAAGTTGTAAAGGCGATACAAAGCAACAATTTAGAATCACTATGAACCAATTTAATTTTATTAGCTGAAATGTTGTTTAGAATAGTTGTTTTGTAAAAATTTTATAGTTATCGTGGAAACTATTTTATAATTTTGTTGTAAGAATATTGTAAAAACTAATTTATATAACAATTTAGTTTCAGAGAACAAAATGGTGGTTTCTGCAAAAAATTATAATATATAGGGTGTACCAATAAAAACTCCCAGTCCGGATATTTTGGTAAGTAATAGAGATATGTTAATTCTGTAAAAGCCAGTTCACAGAACACTAGAGAGCTTCAGTTTTAGATATAAATTGATTTTAAATAGGTCAATATGTAGATGGCGCTGCGCTCAATAATTTTTTTTCGATGGATCTTTCTGGTGTAGCGCATCTTGTAAAAAATGCATTTTAAAGCAGATTTTGTTCAATGAACTAATTCCATAAATCCAGCCATTTTTGATATACAGAGTGGGTCCCTCAAAACAGTTTCATCCTATTTTTCAGCATTAATCATTGGATATTAAGAAAATGCTAAAACAGGTCGATTTTTATTCCAAATTGAAAACATTTTTAAAATACATACATCTGTCATGTGTCAACCCCCTCCCTTTCACTTTTCCAACACCTTAATTTTAAATAGATAATGTACCATGTATGGCACATTATTGAAAAGCTAATTTAATGGGAGATTTAGAAATTTTTCTGTACATTGCGTTACTTACATTTTATCGCCCTCTAGCGGGATAAAAAACTACAACGTATTATTGTGTGACACTACAATGTGTAGTACATCATTAAAAAGGTAATTTTATGGGGAATTTGGAAATATAACTGTTTATTTCAATACTTTTAATTTTACCGCCCTCTATCGGAATAAAAAACTGTACGTATTATGAAGTGTGACACCTTATTTGAAAGCAAATTTAATTACTAATTCAATGCAACACATAACAATTAAATATCCTTCATAATACTTTGAAAATTAGTCATGCATTATTTTAAACATTATTGCTAATTTTATTTGGTTGCAAGTGCAATATGGAAATATTTATATTAATGTTCTATTGTATATTAAATTAGTAATTAGATTAGCTTTCAAATGAAGTGTCACACTTTATAATACGTTACAGGTTTTTTTATCCCGATAGAGGGCGCTAAACTTAAAAGTATCGCAATAAACAGTCATATTTATGATTTTCTCATAAAATTACCTTTTCAATGATGTGCCGTATATGGTACATTCCTTATTTAAAATTAAGAGGTTGGAGAAGTGGAAGGGAGGGGGTTGACACATGACAAATATCTGTATTGTAAAAATATGTTTAATTTTAAATAAAAATTGACCTTTTACGCTATATAATAAAGATCCTCTTATCGAAAAAAATATATTGAGCGCAGCGCCATCTAGATATTGACATATTTAAAATTAATTTATATCTAAAACTGAAGATCTTCTACCGCTCTATGAACTGGCGTTCACATAATTAAAATATCTCTATTACTTACCAAAATATCCGGCCTGGGAGTTTTTATTGGTACACCCTGTATACCTACTAATATAAAATTCCGAATCTATTAAAATATATAAGATACGGCTATGAATAAATAAAGTCTGACTTATCTGTCAAATGAAAAGGGTTATTACAGTAAAAACCATGGAAACATGATTAAATCTAACCTAAAACTTTGATTAGGTCTATCCATTGAAATAGAATAAGGAGAAGATGCAATGACGAAGCTATCCTTTTTTCGTCAGCATTTTTTCATCAGTATTTTTTTCATTTTTTCATTTTTTTTCTCACAAACTTTTTTATCTACGTTTTTATCATCAATATTTTTTCATTGACATTCTTCCATTTTTTGTTTTTTTTTGACATTTTATCGACACATACTTTTCGTAAAAAGATTTTGTTAAGTAAAAAATTTAATGAAACATATTTTGAAGAAACACTGTTGATGAAAAAAGTTATAATTTTGAGCTAATTTGAGTTAATTTATCTACGAAAACCAACCAATTGTAAATATCTAACTTTATAGTAACTCGATGCTCGCCAAATATCGATGCGTTATGATAATTACTCGTAGTTTAATCAATGTAAAAGTTGATACTCGTACGAGTATATACAAGGTGGGCCAATGAAAACGGTTCACGTTTTTGCGAAATTATTAGCGACCGAGCAAATCAAGATCCACATTAACTATTTAACATTTGTTTTTCCGAAGAATGCTCTTTTTTGTCAATGGAACCGTAAACCGTCACAAAACTGTCGTTACTGGAGTGGTTGATGTAAATCCAAGTTGAACGTGTGGTCTGGTATTTTCGGAGACCTAATTGGAATTTTTTTTAGCCGGCACCCTAAATGGAGAAATTTATCTGGATCTGTTGGAACATTTCTTTAAACCTGCCATTACTCAATAGTGGTAGTATTTACCAAATCGAATAATGCTTCATCAGGACGACGCTCCTTCGCATTATACACAGCAGATAACGAGTGTAATTAGACCAAGCATTTCCAGGAAGGTGGATTGGTAGAAGGGGTGCTATTGAATGGTTACCAAGATCTCCAGATTTTTCTCCGTTACATTATTTTTTGTGGGGACACATAAAATCTAAGATCTACGCTATTCTACCAACTTGTTAACAAGTGAAATTTTTATAACATCAGAAATGATCCTTAATGTAAGAAATCGATTTGAGGAGAACTTGTATTACTGCATGGGAGTTAATGGTTAGCACTTTGAACATTTATTAAATTTATTTTAATTTCAACAAATAAACTTGAAATTTAAAATAAAAGATTGACATCTCATTTCACAAATGAGGCATCATTAAAAAGGTAATTGAAAGGCTTTAACAAGGTATCACTCAACCCCACTTTCTATTTAAGATTTTAAGAGTATGCAGCACCCTGTTCAAGTAGTTAAAGATAGAGGTTTAAAAATAAGTGTAAAGGGTTTCCTCCTCGATAATTAAATTGACGTGTTTTTTAATGACATTAACAATTCTAAACTTGAACCGTTTCGTTTTCGTTGGTCCACCCTCCATTTAGATAGCGTGGTCATTTTCTCCATTATGTCAAATAAACTAACAATATCTCATTTATACATGAAAGGAAGGATATTAAACGAATAATTTACCAGGTTTTGATTTTAATGTTTTTCTCCATAAAGCTGAGAATATTCCATCGGTCCAATCGTTGGTGGCGACATCCAGTCGACCAAACATTTGAGCAGCTGTGATTGATTTCGGATTCATTCTCATTTCTCTATAAAAAAATGTTATAAATTGTCGAAAAACATTTCTACTTAATGTTTAATAGACTTTTCGGTACACATTTGCGTAAGGTAAAATTACAAATTGGTAGCAGTTGAAAACTTAGAACTTTTTGTTCTATGATACAATAATATAATTATTTTAATAAAAATCATTTGCTGTAATCGTTCTGGCAGTGAAAAGCCCTGGCATCAAAGAAGGTACTGCGCCAAAGCTTCTGAGGCTTTTTTTTTCTTTCTCCTCTCAAACTCCATGTGGCCCAACTTCTCCTTAACATATATTATCTTATCTATTACAATACTACTGGATATCAGAAGTGCCAAGATCTACTTTATGTTCTTAGGAAGTTGGTGGTATCAATTTCACGCACAAGATTCATATGTAATATTGCTATAAAGTTTTGAAACACAAAATCATCGTTTGTAAATATTGCAAATATTATTTGACACTCATACAAATATTTTGAAAGCAATTAAACCACTTTCAAATTAAAATAAAAAACAGTTAAATTTTCGCCAGGTTGCAATTTTTTTTTTTGTATATCTACCTTGCAATATTATCTAAGATTTAGACAAAAACGCGTTTAAACTATAGAACGTGGCCGAAATTCTTGCAACAAAAGTCATTTTAAGCTTGCGCTTTTGTAACGTTCTTATTTTCTATAACGGCTTTTTTAAGATATAATGGAACTGCGGCAAAGTATTTTCATGTTCTACAAGTTAAGAATAAACAAAAAATTTGCAATTTTGCCTTACGCCAATAACACTTTAAAGTATCACTTGATTTCCTAGAAAGTTCTAGGAAAATATACACCTAACAAAACAATAAACTAATAAAAATGTGCTCTTTTTAGGTGAAAAGTGTCCTCTAGTAAAACTCAATACCTATGAAAGTCTCCCATTTGAGTTAGAGCTCTCATTAAAGTTTGTATGCACGTAGTTTTTCCTGCACCGGTGGGTCCTAGAGTCATAATTCCATGTCGTACCATTTGAGTTTCGTATAGCTTTTAAAATAAAAAAAAATATTCACATTGTACCAAAAAAGTTTTACTTCCGGCCTACCTGTATCAGTTTCAGACACCAAGAAGGATGATTCACCAATCCGGCTTGCTCTACTTGACCGATTATGGCTTCTTCAAGTTCTGGATAAGCCGTTTTTTCCAGTGTTTGATTAGGAAACAAGTCAGTTACCAGAGATAAAAATAGCGGTTCATCTTCGTCAATTAATTTTGATAGATTCATGTCCCTTAATACCCTCATAACTATTGTACTTTCTGAATCTTTATTATTCACTCGTTTAGCTGAACCAAGACTTCGTAATACAGAAAGTATGTTTCTCAGACCAAAGTCGTAGTGTACCTAGTTAAACATAAGTATATTATTTAAAATTTCACAGATATATTGATTTTTTTGCTCTTCGACATAACGTCTCACCATTAAACTTGTATTTAAACTTGCTGACCTGTTTTGTTAATTGTTCCTCGCAAAGTTTGTATAGAGTGTAAAATTTTCTTGCCAAAGTAATATTTTCCAGAAATCCACAACTGGCTAATTTTACTCTGATTATAATTTGTCTATCTGGCACCATCATGGCCACCGTTCGAAATTGTATTTTTAAATTTTCTGGAAGTTCTTTTCTTCCTGCATAACCAGGATTCTAAAAAAAAACAACAATAATAGGACCATAAGCTTAACAAAAATAAGAATATTATCGGGTAAAGGCCCAGGTCAATTAAGACTAGACCAAAATTCCTAACATTTGGAGAATAAAAATCAAGAGTCTGCAATCCCAATTAAAATCAACTGTATACCATAGTTATGAATATTCCGAACTCGGGGCACATTTCTATAATATCACCATCGGTAAACTGGAACGATTTCTTTTTTTCTTTTTTACTCGCCAGCACCACAGCTACTTGTTGCGCAGCAACTGACAAAACTGGCAATTCTATACGATTGAATTCATCAAAGCAGCCCCAAGATCCAGACTGAGCTAGTCCTAAAAACGTTTAAAGATTAGTTTTTGAGAAATACTTAAAAATAAACGATTTTTGTATACCTTTATATATGCGCCCCAATCCGCGATAGTCCATTTGATCGGAACAGTTGAACACCACGACGTACTTGGCAAGTGTTTTACCCATGTCTTTAACCGTTTCTGTTTTACCCGTACCTGCAGGACCACATGGGGCTCCGCCCATGCTCATGGCTAGCGCTTGGGCAAGCGTAATGTAACATCTGAAACAGTAATGGATAAAATTGAACTATCGTTTTAAAGTGAAAGATTTCCAATTACCTATCAGTTAAAGGTGTTATCACCAGTCGATCCGTACAACCCAAATATTCGTTTTGGTATGAGAAGTTTACGTCTGTTATGATTATTAAGGTTTTATCTTGTTCTTCTTTAAAGTAAAACCTGCATTGCTTGAGCCACTCGAAATCGTTTACGTGTCTGACGTTCAGACGGCACTGAAATACAAATTAAATTTATAATCTAGAGAAACGCGATCTTAAAATGTAGCTGAAAATATAATTATTGTGCTACTAGATTTGTAACGCGCTTTTTTTGAGGTTTGTCAAGTTCAAGAAAGTTTTACTTCTCAGAGTTGTAATGTTGCTAGTAGAATTAAGAGCTTTGTATCCATCTCGACTTGTAAATGTTTTTTCCAGGTCTTAAGCACTCTAAACCTGTAAATTACTAGTTTAGGCACATAAATAACTATTACCAAAATATCGAATATATCCCGTTGATGAACATGGATCGTAATTAACGTTTCGAATTTTGTTCTCTCTATTTTAGTTAGATCCCGTGTTGTTTGATCGATTAAGGTATTCAACAGTTCCAGGAACTTATTGTTTGTATCAGGCATGACTTTCTTATCGTGCCTGGCTTGCATTAGCGCTAATTCGGAGTCTCGGGTCCAAATCATTTGAAGGCCCAGTAATCCAATCTGAAACAAAATTAAGTTGTTCGATTTTGCAATAATTCATAGACATATAATATATAATACAGATAAGAGTACAAATATTGCTATTGTTCATGAACATGGATAAAATAGTCAAGACGATAAAAAACATGGTAATAGGATAAAGGAACTTGGCTACTGATAGCAAAATCGAAAATAAAATGTAGAAACTAATAAACCTATGGATAAGAAATAAAAAACATAAGAATGGAAGAAAATATAGATAAAACCAAAGTGACGATTGTACGGAAAATTCCACACCTGTAATTTTGAACCAATCAAAATACGTGTTTTTGACAGATCACCATGGCAACGGAGGTATTTTAGTGGAAATTTTTTTCTCGTGGGGTACCCAACAGCGAATTATACTGGAAATTTTTTGACGTTTACAATAACAGACCATTTTTGACAGACTGGTTTTTATTTGTTCACATAATAGGTTTAGTTTTGATACATTTTAGTTACAATGCTAAGGTATTTTCTATATTCTTCGGCCACTTCTTTTCCTCTTAATGGCGAAAATGCAGGACTTTGGATGCTTTGAATTATGTGTCTATGTCTAATAAAATATATATAATATTTAGACACTAATTTATTCACCTTTTTCCCATTCCGCACTTTGAATTTTGCGTAGTTTAGGTGCAAATATTCGTGGACAATTCGGAACAAATTTTCGTTTTTCAAGTTGGGGCCACAATCCTCTATTAATCCGAGTAAGTAAGTCATGGTGCAATGATTGATCATTACATCAGACAATTTCACGCATATTTTGCATAGCGTATGATTTTCAAATCGATTCATTTTTAAACAAATAGGTAATTTTGTTGGTTTTACTTGCTGTGCAATATTCTTTATCGCAACAAAACGCGAGTTATTTAATGTTTTGCACTGTCAAAATACAATGATCACAGCCTCCTACGATTGATGCTTGCTGACGCTGGTTATGAATTTCATACCATTTTAAAGCGCTCATAACGCATGTTAATAAAAACGCAGAAAAACAATTTTCTACCACTTGTAGTTATTCAAAACTTACGTAAAATTAAAGAATATACTATTTTCTATTTTCAAATGGTATTCCCATGCAACTACAATGAGTAGAAATAAGCAATTTGAAGGCCTAAATAATTGCAGCGAAACATTTTTTTACGTCGGGCCGCTTGACAACTTTAAAACTGAAATTATATTCGAGGTTAGGGTCTCACTTAGTTACCATGACAACTCAACAATCAAGGCGACAACACCTTTTATGTTTCACTGATGACTTGGAGAAAATAATTTGCATTGTTGAGAAACGAAAAATAAATTTTAAAAATATTTAATTTTCAACCATAATTCGGCGTGGAATTTTCTTACCGAATACCACGCGAGGTCAAATTAATATCAGGAAATTTTTTCTCGCTCATGAATATTTTTAGAAAATTTCCCTCGTCTGCGACTCGGGAAATTTTCAAAATATTCATGAGCTCGAAAAAATTTCCGGAAATAATTTGACCTCTAGTGGTATTACTAGTGAAAACAGAGGGATGATAGAAATAATAAAAAAATATTAAAAAAACTAAATGAAAAGACTTAATACTAGAAAGCATATTAACCTCTAAATACATAGGAAGTATAGGCTGTTGCACTTTATAGTAGAAAATCGTCTCGCTTTACACATGTTAGACATGAAGGAAGGTTGGGTAGTAGCCGGAACAGGGACGGTGCTCCCAAATGGACTTTCAAAATTTATGTTTTCTGATGTTTGGGGAACAAACATGATAATATTAATATTTCGTAAGAATGTTTGTCAGATTATATTGTGCAATTAAAAAGGTTAATGACTATGAGATATCGGAAAAAAATTGATGAATTGAAATGTAGTATTTGAAATCTCTCAATTATACTAAAGGTTTGATAAAAAAAAAATGACAGGAGAACACTTGACAACATCGCATTTAAGATTTATTTGAAATAATTTTGAAGGATTAAAAGAATAAATTTGAAAACATAAACATACAAACCCTCAATTTTATATTTAAAACCAAAACATACCTACACACATTTAAAATAAAAAATTTCTCGCACACCAATAACTACTAAAAAACCAAAAAGAGTTGATAATAAATTTTTTAGAACAGCAAAATTTGCTTCACGGTGGGAAAATAAACTCAATAGATACAACGAAATTGGTTCTATAATATTAACTATAGCTACATCTATAAAAACCGAAAAATATTTTTAAAATCTACATTTGGCAACTAAAATAGATCGCTCAAGTTTCTAAGTGATGTTTGATGTAATCGAAATTCGGTTCTAAAATATTCTATATAATAGATGTATCTACATTATAAATGTGTTGTACTTTATTATACCTTTCTTCCTTTTCCAGTAACTCTTCAATCAAAATTTCTCCAATCATGTCTGTTGTGAAAAGTCCCAACATTTTGTCTATTATTCTTTGTGTTAACAGTCTTTGTAGAATGTTATTTAAATATTAGTTACTTTTATTAATAATAATTTAATTGTTAATTTTTGACTACTGCCACCCTGTAAAATCCTTAGATGCATTGTGCCCACATACTTTGATTTTCTTCTACGTGCCTCTGAGCATTGTGCAACCAAAAAATGGTATGTCGAAGTAACATGTCAAATTAATTATGAGAGTAGATTTGCTTTTTGGAATACGTATGAAGACTCTAGTCTTCATAGGAATACGCTAGTTCAGTGATGATATAATTATGGTTCCAGTGACAATTAATGTGACAGTAGATTTTTTAAGTACGTTTATTCGTTTTGTTTACCTAAATTATATCGTTTTTTCACTTTTATAGATACAGATATTCCTAAAGTAGGTAGATAACATGCATCAAATATACAATCGTTTAGTTACCAATTATACATACCTTTAAACTATTTTTTATGATCTTTAAACAATATTTAGAAATAAATTAAAAACAGTAAAAACGTATATGTCAAATTTATTGAGGTTTTTGTTAAAAGTTTGGTTAGAATTAAATGTCAGTGGAACCAAAATGACATCACACCGAACTAGCGTATTATCGCTCCCATGGAGGAAAGATTATTAAGAGTTGCCGTATCTTTATAGAAATTTGGCAACAAGTTTGCTTGCAGCGACCTGTGGAAGCGGGTGGTTCAACTAATCCTACTCTGTCGGTAATATAGTTACCTGCAATATTAGCTGTTCAATCATTACTCTGTTGGTAATGCAGTTGCCCGTAATACCATATTTAATTTGAAAATTGGCGGGCTTATTTTACATCCATTAAGAGGAGCATTTATTTTAACAATTATTATTTTCCATCTAATACGAAATATAGGCATCCAAAATTTCAGTTAATTTTTTTTCATTTTTAATGAAAGAAAAACGTGTAAGTGAAGGTAGACGTTCGTTCCTCTGGAGCCACTTTTTTAAAATTTGATCAATTTTGATGGCAAAAATCGCAAAATTTTGTTTCATAAAGACTTTCTCAATTTTTGAGAAAATAAATCAGATTTCAGAATAGTGGCTCCAGAGAAACAAATATTTCACTTTTACCTGAATGTACATATTATTCATTCACTAAAAATTAAAAATAAACTAGAAATGTCCATAGCTCTATTTCGTATTGGTTAGAAAAAGATAATTGCTAAAGTAAATTTTTCTCCTCTTAATTATATTTAAAATTTTGCTTTTTTATTAGCTGTTTGTTACAATTATGAAACGCCAATAAAAATGTAAAATTCTATGACAAATAACTATGAGGGGTAAAATAAATACCATACAAAGTTTTATATAATTATATTTACTAAAAATTCCCAAGAAAAATAAATTAAATTAATGGTAATACAACAATAATAATAGATTTTCCTACACTTCAACCTACATGAGTTAAACCCCAAGAAGAGCTTGTGAGTGGCAAGAATAGTTATTATTATTTGCTATGGCACTCTGGGCTGACTTAAAGATAACCGATAGTGCCATATTATTTGCAGGTGAGTAAAACCCGGATAACCCGCCCTACCATCATTATTTGTATACATTAGTTTATTTCGATACAAAGTACAATCTATTTTTACAAATGTTTACTAGTTTCTATAAAAAATACTCCTAATTTCACGAAAATGTTATTCTCTAAAGATTATCTAATGAGTTTGACTTAAAAACATTCTAGTATTATAAATTATCTCCAAATATTTATTATCTTTAAGAAAGTTACTCTAATATCAGAAATATCACATTATTATTTAGGTGTACGTTAACTATCTTCGGTTAAAATAGTGAATATCAGAAATTGCAAATAATTCATGTACTTGATTTGAAAAAACTAATTTTCTAAATAACAAAAATATTCTTGTTGAATCTTGGGAAATAAGATAAAAGGCAACCATCCATATAAACTGAAACAGAAAAAAAATTAAATGCAGTAACTTCAATCATTTTGTTTATCTTTTTGGTCTTAAAATATTGCCACAGCTCTCATACTAGGTCTGTCCGGGTTCTTCAAAAATACATTGAGAACTATCAGAAGACTAGTTAACCAGTGGACAGTTTAATAGTTGTATCCGACAAATAATTTGGAATTAAACTGTTTCACTGGTTCACGGACAGTTTGCATCGAGTTTTAAAGAAACCTGAACAAACCTACATTATAATAGTTTTGAATTAAATTGTTGAAATATCTTTGATTCTGAAATTTTGACTGCAGTTTAAACGTCACATTAGGAATTATAGGGCATTTTTTAATTTGCAAATTTTACTTTTCTGTTTTCTATAAAATTTATTTAAAAATCCATTATCGAAACGTTGTTCCTTATGTAAGATTCAAATTCAATTGATGACTGACCGTTTTTGAAATTTTGATCTTCTATATTATTGGAATGTAATCTGGAGGTGTGATAACAACATTACTAAGTATTATTATCTTTGATGTATATGGTTTTGAGGGTGCTAAGCAAGCAAATCTTAGCAGTCTTAGTCTTGAACAATTTGTGTTTGTAATCGATTTCGTATCAAAATTATCTCATAATTCAGGATTGGTTTCACATGAAATGTTTAAAATGTGGCACCATTCTTTCTTTGATTTGGAAATTATGTATTTTCTCTAGTTAAAGCATCAAAATACCTTTACTTAATTTTAAATAATCCTAAATAACTTATATCTAAAACTAAAATTAATAAAAAATACTCTCACTCACATGTTTTCATCGGCGGCAACCATAACCATATTGTTTATTGTTTTTTTGTTTACTTTTTGTTGATAGCGCGCGCGTCACCGTGGCAGCGGTCACACGGGGGGGAGCCAGCAGGCATGTAGCGGACATAAAGACAGGTTAACATTGTACAAATAACTAAGTGAAGGCATGATTTTTTAATTTGGTTTAATATATAAATTAAAATTGTTGAAATAATACTTTTTTGTGTTACTGAGCGAGATGTTATTAAATTATTCAGTGTGCTTTACATTTTAATACAATTTGGTTATTGTAAAACGGACTTCAGAGCACCCAAGCGCCGGGTGGTCTGCGCAGAAAACAGGTTGGCATATTTTGCATATGATTTAAACCCCCGTGATCGCTCCTCTTGGCTAGTTAGGTGACGTATTAGGTATTTGGAGAAATTTAAGTATCCACGTTTATTGTCTGGTTTTCCACGAATAAAATATGTCTGCGGTTTGGAAATTAGGTGCTTTGTGCTTCATTCACCCCACTGATACGACCGCATGGATGTTGGATTGGGTCATCGTGCAGGGCTGAGTCAGATCGCTACTTCACCACAACAAGTATCGTACCCGTTTTGATTGTTTTTTTATTGAAAAGTAAATAGTACCTACAGTTGAGTACAATTATGAACAATACCCTGATTTATTTTTTTTTTATTATTATTATTATTATAGTTAGGTTGTATTAGGTTAAGAGCAACTATCCAAATTATTTTAGCTAAAATTAAACAGGTGGTGGCACCTTGACAGTTAAAATATTAATTTCCTGGCCACATAGTTAAGGGTTGGTTAGGTAAGGTTGTTGCATTAACATTCTACACCATAATTTTTGTTCTTGCGTAGTTTACCACATTTATAACTAGTGTTAATATATTGAAGGTTAATATCACGAAGAAGGTCCAGAAAGATAATTTATTGACCGGATTGAAGAAATTGGAATTAATAAGGGGAAAACTTTGATAAAAACTAAAAACAAACAAATTTTGGGATTTAGGAAGAGAACAGATCCCAATCAAACGCCTAAAAAGGCAAAAAATGTAATTATTTTGCTATTTGAGTTAAGCATTCCTATGTCTAAAGTTAATAATTTTGAGAGATTTTTAAATTTAAGGAGGTCCTTTCGCCACCAATGTTAAATAAAAAATATTAGATTATGACTAAAATTAATTTTTTTCTAATAGTAGATGTCCTTATTTATCTAATAGTGAACTTTTAACTATACCTTACCGTGCAAATTTTTGAGAAAAAATTTTTTTAAAAATGTGTGTGTACAGTGTCTTATGAGAAAGTAAGACTTCAACAACAATTTTCGAATTATAATTAATTTTACTATTATTTATTGATTAGATGGAGTAAGGTTTTTGAAATATTTAGGTTTTGTTTTTTACAATAAAATATATAGGTTACCGTGGAATTTATTGAGAAATTATTATTAAAAAATCAAAAAAAATGTTCAACTAGGTTACTTGAAAATTTTTTGTGATTTTTACATATTAATTTCTCAATAAGTTTCACGGTTTACTATATATATATATTTTATTGTATAAAACAAAATCTAAATATTTCAAAAACCTTATTTTTAGTTTTTTTCTACTCCATCTAATCAATAAATAATAGTATAATTCGAGAATTGTTGTTGAGGACTTACTTTCTCGTGAGGCACTTTACAAATACTCACATTTTAAATAAAAAATTCTCAAAAATTTGCAAGGTAAGGTATAGTTAAAAGTTCAGTATTAGATAAATAAGGACTTCAACTATTAGAAAAAAATTAATTTTAGTTATAATCTAATAACTTTTTTTTTTAACATTTGAGGCGAGAGGTGTGGCGAAAGGACCTCCTTAAATGAGAAAAGAGATAATTTTAACAGGTCATTGGTTAATAGTAAATAGACTGTTTCTTAAATGGTTTTTAAAATTTAACTATAGCTTTAATTTAATATTGCCTAAATAAGTTTTTGACAATACCTAAAGCGACTTTTACATTCAATAAAAAAATATTAAACATAGCAACCGAAAACTTTACATGCCAACTTTATTCTAAGTTTATTAGGTATTATTTTGACATATTTTATTTATTTAAAAAATTTTATCTAAGAAGTCATCAATAATATTTGTGGAAGTCTTAAGGTAGTTTTTAAGGTTCATCTCACATTTCTAAGCATTTTTTAAGTAACACTCGAAAGATGTCTCTTATTTGCGACTATATAAAGGTTATATTTAAAACGTTCCCTAAAATTTGTCAGCCTGACACACTTTGACACTACTCGAGAATGTGATATGTCTGAATGACATGATTTTAAAATTACTCACACTCAAAGTTTATCAAGTTTATCAAGATCATAAATTTTAATGACTCTTCTTTCACCCAACTACAAAACTATTATATTTATGGTAGTATTTTAAAATCTTAAATAGTTTAATAATACATAATTTTAGATCATCGAAAGAACGTGGATATTTAAAACATCATTTATAAACAAGAAAAACGTAGTAGTCCGAAACCCGAACCTTGATGCATACCAGAACATAACAAGGACGATTTATTAAGAGCGGATTGAATACTGTCATTTACTCTGCCAAAAGCTTTGGAGCAGTCCAGTATAAATTACATAAAATAAGTTATCGCATACCTTGTACCTTGTACCTCAGATATAAATTGTTTATTATAGTACTTAGGTTTTCCTGATATAAAACCATGTTTTTATAAAACGAAATAAAAAATTTACTACTCTGACGAGCGAACTGGATTTTCATTAAGTTGTGTATAAATAAACATCATTTTACATTTTTCATCACTAGAACACTGCATACATGAATGTTTTGCAAAGAATTGAAGAGTCTGATTTTCAACAACATACATATTCAGTTGTACACCATGCTAACGAAATAAAATATTCATAGTCAGTTTCGCACATAGCAAAATAGCAAAATGTATATTTAGCACGAGGGAAACAAAATGAAAAATGCACCGGTGCTTTCTCCATTTTATCGGTACCCAATGAGATGTTTTCAATATTCTATTTGCCTTATGTCCTATTAGCAAAAATCTTCATTATTTACTTATTATTATAGGTGTGTATAAATTATTAACACATCTGTTTTTTGTAATTTACAGGCTTTAAAATGGTTTTGTAGACGAATATTTATTTTATTTGTTTATTGCCTACAGAAATAACAATTCCAAATGGCAGTCTTAAAACTTATAAAAAAAAAACTTTATCAAACCAATTACATAATGTTAAGCCACAATATTTTTGAATATCTTAACACACTGTATGAAATTAATTTTGAATCTATGATTAAAAAGCACACCAGGTCACAGGGAAACTCTAAAAGTTGTGTAGACCATATTTTTTTTAAATGTAAATCCGAACCTATTAAAATTTGACTGATCATAAAGTGACATTTTTAAGTATGCCATTAAAATTATTATAATATTTGAAAAATGGAGATTTTAATAAAAAACAAATCAATTTTAAAGAACTTAGAAACGACTTAAAAAATAGGGATTGGGAAGAATTTTATAACTCCAAAAATGTAAATGAAAAATGCGATATCTTGACAGAATCCCTAGAACTATTTAAAAATAAAGAAATATGAACAAAAAAGACAAAAATGTATTAAAAAGGATTGGTAAAGTCCGTAAATATAAAAAATACTCTGTACAAAGAGTACTTGAAAGACCCAAATAACCTGAAAAAAAGAAATGAATTATTTAGCTACACAGACCGGGATCCGGACAGTTTTTCGAATGATAATTATTCTAACGACAGTTCTTCGAACGACATTTATTCGAATGGACAGTTATTCGAAAAGACAATTCTTCGAACTGATAATTTTTCGAATGTACGATTCTTCGAATAGACAATTTTTCGAAATAAGTTGGTTTTATTTGATATAATTTAATTTTAATTAGTATTATAATCCCATTGAATTTTGAGAACAGGTAATCTTCTAAGTAAGGTTTTATTTTATGTAATTTAATTTTAATTAGTATTATAATCCCATTGAATTTTGAGAACAGGTTATCTTCTAAATAAGGGTTTTATGGTTCAGATTAAATGCCATCCCTCTAATAAATAAGCAGTTAATTATTATTCCGACCATTTTAAACTCTTACATTAAATGGTATAAAAGATGAAAACATTTTGACATTGTATTCAGTCTGATTTTAGTGTTTATAAAGATGCCTCTCGAATTCCTTTTTAGTGAAAAAGAAAAAAAAAAGTTATTTTTGAACGGATTTTTATTCGTTAAAGACAAAGCCGTTGATGAAAAAACATATTGGAAGTGCGAGTTCTTTTTGTCTAAGAAATGTAAATCGCGAACAATTACAAGCCATGATGATGTTTGCAAAGAGACTTCTCACAACCACCCCGCGGATGCAGCAGAAGTAGATGCCATACGTTTTAAGAATAAACTGAAGGACAATGCTCGGACAACAGGAAACACTCCACACTACCTAGTATCGGCACTATCAAGTGAAGTGGACAAACTAACAGCAGCCAAACTAAGTAAAGTAAATAGTTTAAAGCGAACAATACGCAGGGAAAGAGTGAAAGAAAACATGGAACCCACACAGCTGAAAAGTCTAGAGGAGTTGTATCTACCTGATTCTTTTAAAACCACCACAAAAGGCGAACCATTTCTACTTTTCGATTCTGGAAACATTAAACAAAGAATTCAGATTTTCAGCACGAAAGACAACCTGGATTATCTACAAAAAGCTGAATATATATACATGGATGGAACTTTTAAGACTGCACCTATGCTTTTTTACCAGATCTATACCATACATACATTTATAAACGAGGAATCCGTACCACTGGTATATGCACTTCTACCTGATAAATCAAAAGACACATAAAGTTAATTTCGGCCCTTAAAGATCTAGCACCAGCTCTCAGACCGCAATCGGTTCTAATAGATTTTGAAGCAGCGATGATAGGAGCGATACATCAAGAATTTCCGAATGCAACTGTACAAGGATGTTTCTTCCACTTTTCACAGGCAATTTACAGAAAAATTCAAACAGCTGGCTTTAAACAGCGATATGACACCGACAAAAACTTTGCACAGCACATGAAGATTTTAGCTGCATCCATGTACTTTGTACCTATGACTTTAAAGGGTCTGTTAAATATTGTTGTATTTTGTATTGTTGTTGTTGCCATGAATTTTGTAATGTTGTTGTTGCCATGAATTTTGTAATATGTTTGATAGAGAGAATAAAAAAAAAATAGATTTGTCAGACGTTTTTGTCAGAGTCATATATCTTTTTATAAGTCTTATTCCATTTCATCGGTCTGCATTTGACTAATTCCTAATTATAGGTCATAATTAGAAATTGCTAAATATGGCGACCGTGACAGGACCCGGTGGTATAGAAAGGCTGATGAAGGCGTTAGATCTACAGAGGACGTCTTTCGAGAAGGTATATAAAACAGTCATGAATCAGTTTCCGCTGGAACAACATAATATCACAGAAGTACAAGGGTATCTGAAGCTTCTTGAACAAAAAATTGAAGCAATATCTGCACTCGACAAGAAGCTCTTCGATTTCCTGTTGGAAAATGATTCAGAAGATATCGACATTGATGGTGAGATGGCAAAAGCAGATCAATATCACTGTCAATTTAACAGTCTAAAATTTAAGGTAGAAAATTATTTAAATACAGTAACCACTAGGGCTAGTAGAAGTCGGTCTAATTCATCATTTCAAAGTAAAATACTCCTTCCAAAAATAGAATTTACGAAATTTGGAGGAGATGTTCAGAATTGGTTACTTTTTTGGAGCCAATTTCGTAGAATTCATGAAGATGAGGAATTAGAAATAGAAGATAAATTTTTCTATCTGAACCAAGCAACAGAACCTAATTCTAAGGCAAGACAAATTGTCGAGAGTTATCCTCTTACAAGAGAAAACTATTTCAAGGCTATTGAAAGTCTAAAATCTCGTTTTGGCCGTGAAGACTTAATTATAGAAGTCCACGTTAGAGAGATTTTGAAATTAGTTTTAAATAATCATAATTTTAAGTCTAGATTAAGTGATTTGTATGATAGAATTGAAACTCAACTTCTTTCCTTAGAATCCCTCAATGTCACTTCTGATCAATGCGCTGCAATGTTGTTTCCGTTGATAGAATCATGCTTGTCTGAAGAACTTCTTCGAGTTTGGCAACGAAGTTCATTTTTTTGTGCTACTGATTCTATGAAGAAACGTCTAGATCAACTGATGAAATTTATGAAAGAAGAAGTAGAAAATGAGGAAAGAATATCACTTGCAACTGCAGGATTCACTAATTCAAAACAAAAAAAATATCCTACATCTTCCGCTGATTTGATACCTACTGCAGCGACATTAGTTAACACTAGATCCATAAAATGCGTTTTTTGTAAAAAAGAACATAACAGCGTGGATTGTCCTACTGCTCTGAAACTTTCGTATGTGGAACGTAAGAAAATATTGTCGTCTAAGGGTTGTTGTCATCTGTGTTTGAAATTTGGACATATTGCGAGGAAATGCAGATCGGCGGCTCAGCTTAAATGTAGTAATTGTGGTGAAAAACATGTATTGGTCATGTGTGCTCATTTAACAGAGACTAAAAATTCTGAAGAAGTTGAAACTAGTCGTCAGGTAACAGATAATCTCTCCAATCATACTTCTTTTGCTCAAGTCTTCTTGCTAACATTGGTTGTAACATTAAAAAGTAAAAGTTGTGAACGACAAGTTCGAGCAATTATTGATCCGGGTTCTCATTGGTCTTACATCAGGAAGTCTACTGCTATTTTAATGGGATTTGAAGTTCTAGGGTCAGAGGAAGTTCTTCATTCACTATTTGGGGGTTTTGAGTCAGAAGTTATGCATCATAAATGTTACCACATTGTTGTACAAAGTCTTGATATGAAATATTCTTGTAATTTTGATGTTTTAGATCAACCTATAATTTGTAGTACCATTGATTTTATTCATGAAGGCCCTTGGATGGAAGAGCTTCAAGCCCTGAATATAAACTTGTCTGATACAAAAGGTGGTCCTATTGAACTTCTTATTGGAGCTGATTTGGCTGGTTTTTTCTTATCAGGTCCTAGTCATCGATTGGCATGTGGATTAGTTGCTTTTCAAACACCTTTAGGATGGACTCTTATGGGAAAAGTCGCGAACTATTTTCAATCTAAATTTTTTCATTCCTCTGTTTCGATGCTCAATAAATCTCTCTCTCTTTCTGATATGTGGAACCTCGATCTTATTGGTATAAGCGATCCTATTGAGGTACTATCTAAGAAAGAATATGAGGCATCTGTTTTTCAATCTTTCTCGGATACTGTTTCAAGAGATGAAGATGGACGTTATATAGTTGCTCTCCCTTTTATCGAAGGTCATTCACCTTTGCCCACTAATTTCGAGATGGCAAAATGTCGATTGAATGCTCTCATAAAAAAGTTAGATAAAGACGGCTACTATAATGAGTACAATTCAGTTTTTGAAGAATGGTTGAAATTAGGAATAATAGAGGAGGTACCGTTTGAAGAATTAGGTGAGATTCATACTCATTATTTGCCCCATAGACATGTAGTTAGGCTTAGCAGTTTAACTACAAAGTTACGTCCAGTTTTTGATGCTTCGGCAAAGCAAAAGAATTACCCATCCCTAAATAATTGTTTAGAAAAGGGAACAAATTTGATAAAATTAATACCATCTATATTATTAAATTTTAGATGGTCTAAAATTGGCGTAACATCTGATATTGCAAAAGCATTTCTGCAGATACAACTACAGAAAAGAGATTTTGATTTTTTGAGGTTTGTTTGGTATAATAAAAGCAGAGATCTTGTCCATTATAGACATAAAAGGGTTGTTTTTGGTCTCACATGTAGTCCTTTCCTCTTAGGAGCAGTAATAAAGTATCATTTAGAATCAGTTCTTAAAGAAAATAGATATGGTAACACAATTTCTAAGTTATTACGCAGTTTTTATGTAGATAATTGTGTTACTAGTGTTGATTCTGAAAAAGAACTGCGAAACTTCATTAAAGAGTCTCAAGAGGTAATGGAAGATGCCAAATTTGATCTTCGACTTTGGGAATACACTATCCTGGATGATATTAGTCCCAAGCCAATTAAATCAACTCCGATATTGGGACTTGAATGGGATAGATTTTATGATACATTAAGTATATGTTTAAGGGATGATCAAATTTTGAGTCAGGATTTAATTACAAAGAGATACATATTATCCATCGTAAATAAAGTTTTTGATCCTTTAGGATTCACCGTACCAGTACTTTTAATCCCAAAACTATTGTTACAAAAGACATGGGTCATGAAAATAGGTTGGGACGAAGAGGTTCATGAAGATATGAAAGCTACATTTTTAAAATGGCTTAAGCAGCTATCTGACTTAGCTAATGTCATTATTCCTAGGTGGCTTAGTCATGAATATGTTAAATTAAAGAATCTTAGTCTTCACGTTTTCTGCGATGCTAGTAAAGATGCTTATTCATGTGTCGTCTTTTTAAGGGTAGAGTCCGATGTTGACGTAACTGTTCGATTCGTACAATCAAAATCAAGACTTACTCCTCTTAAGAAGAACAATTCTATACCACGTCTTGAGTTGTTAGGGGCTACTATAGCATCAAGATTATGGTCATCTATTGTAAACGATTTAAATAAAACAATAGAATCATATTTCTGGACCGATTCCTCGACAGTGTTGGCTTGGATAAATGATACCAATAAATGGAAACCTTTTGTACATAATCGAGTACAGGAAATACGAAAGTTAACCAATAAGGATTCCTGGTATCATGTCCCCAGTACATTGAATCCTGCAGATTTAATAACGAGGGGATGTTCAGCAACACAGTTGCTACTTTCAAAGTGGTGGGAGGGACCTGGCTGGTTGTATGAAGATCGTTTAAAATGGCATTCACAACAGTTCGTAGTAGAAGAACATCTTGTACAAGCAGAATGTAGAAAGGTAGTAACCTCTCTATTGGTTCAACCTAAGATTGATATGTCTTGGTGTTTTAACTATTTTAGTAAATACAATAAAATTATCCGTTTAGTAGCATGGGTATTCCGCTTCATTTTTAATCTAAAACATCAAGGGAAACGTGACTCCAAATATCTTTTGTCAACAGAAATGGAACATGCAGAATTGACTTTAATTAAATCTATTCAACAAGAGTGTTTCCACAATGAAGAAGATATTGGTAGTCTGGCCCTGATTCGAGATGAAGATGGTATACTGAGAGTTAAGACAAAGATAACTGAGAGAGACGATCTATTTGAATTTAGATATCCTATTATTCTACCTGCGAAACATCCTTTAACTTTTCGACTCATATTTGACACACATGTTGGTTCATGTCATGCTGGCGTTCAAATTCTGTTGTCAAATTTAAGAGAAAAATTTTGGATAATCGGAGGAAGGAAAACGGTAAAATCTGTGATTCGTAAATGTGTAGTTTGTCGTAGACACGAGTCAAGGCCATGCGAAGCAATTCCTGTTACCCTGCCCAGAAATAGAGTAAAGGATGCCGCAGTTTTTGAGGTGATAGGGATTGATCTTTTTGGACATATGTTTTTAAAAAATAGGGAAAAAGTCTGGGTTTGTATCTTCACCTGTGCTATTTATAGAGCAATTCATTTGGAAATTGTGTCGAACCTTTCAACAGATAGTTTTCTTTTGGCTTTCCGTCGCTTTATCGCTAGAAGAGGTCGACCTTCTATTGTATATTCTGATAATGGAACTAATTTTGTAGGTGCTAAAAATGCATTAGAATCTTTAGACTGGGAACAAATTATAAACTCTTTAGGTATTCATCAAATTTCTTGGAAGCTCAATGTAGTCAGTGCACCCTGGTGGGGTGGCTGGTGGGAGCGATTGATAAGGATTATTAAACAATTGCTTCGTAAAGTACTAGGTAAAGCCTGTTTAACTTATGAAGAATTTTATTCTGTATTGTGTGATTGTGAATCTGTGGTGAATTCCCGACCGTTGACCTATTTGTCAGAGGACTCTTCTGATTTAGTTCCGATAACGCCTTCGTCCTTCTTGCAAGAGATAATCCAAACTGGTGTTCCGGACTTAGATAAGATAGATTCAGTGTATCTTAGAAGAAGATGTAGGTACAGATTGAAACTGAGAGAGGATTTAAAAAAAAGATTTAGGCAGGAATATATCAGTCAACTGATTCTTAGAAAACGGAAACAACATTTCGATAACGTAAAGGTAGGTGACTTAGTTTTTTTAGAAACTGAGGGTTCCAAAAGATTAGACTGGCCACTAGCCTTGGTAGAACAGGTTTTTCTTGGAAAAGATGGAAACGTTAGAGTAGTTGGATTAAAAACTAAAGACGGATACGTAATTAGACCCATACAGAGAATATTCAGGTTAGAGATGGATGAAAATGAGAATAAATCGCAAATACAAGAAGTCGCAAGAAAAAAGAGGACAGAAGAAAAGCCATCACAAACTACAACAGATGTTTTTACAAGATATGGAAGGAAGAGTAAAAAACCTACCAGGTTTTAATGTTTGTTTGGTGGGAGTATGTTAAATATTGTTGTATTTTGTATTGTTGTTGTTGCCATGAATTTTGTAATGTTGTTGTTGCCATGAATTTTGTAATATGTTTGATAGAGAGAATAAAAAAAAAATAGATTTGTCAGACGTTTTTGTCAGAGTCATATATCTTTTTATAAGTCTTATTCCATTTCATCGGTCTGCATTTGACTAATTCCTAATTATAGGTCATAATTAGAAATTGCTAAAGGGTCCCTTTACGACAAAATTTTTCCCTATTTTTTGACTTCTTACTAAAATAAAATCATTCACTTTCACGTTCGGGGGAAGGATTTTCTTATTTTTATTTGCTTGTTTCTGAATGTTTTTTTTATATTTTAATTGTTCTTCTAAAGATCTAGGAAATTCTTTTAGGGGTCCATTTATATTAAATTTTTTATCAGCATTTAGGATTGTACTCTTTCCAAACAATTTGTAATTAGGTGAACATCCCAGGAATTCATTATGGGAATAATTGTGGTGTCGCACGGCGGCTTCAAGGCATTTTTTCCAACCACCCCTAAAATCCTTATAACAATGCATGTATGTTTTTATTTCTCTAACAGTTCGTTCCGCTAATCCGTTTCCAGCCGGATGGTAAGGAGAAGTATGGACTAGTTCTATCCCCTTCAATACAGCCCATTCTTTAAATGTTCCAGATGTTAGAGCAGGTGCACAGTCTGTGACGACTGTTTTCATATCATTTAGGAAAGAAAGTTTACTAAAATAGCTTTTCAAAGCATCACCACTTTCTTTTATTGCCTTGGCACTTACATGTCTAGTGGCTTCATCTATCAGAATAATAAATGATTTTGTAGTTCTGTTTAAATTTGATTTTTTTTCTATCTCCGCAAAGTCAATATGAACCTTTTCATAGGGATTCTGCGAACAGGATGTTAGATGTGTATAATTTGGTTTGGGATAATATTTAAATTTTACTTTTTGACATATTTCACAAGTTTTTATGTAGTATTTAATATCCTTACTTAATCCTTTCCAAACAAACCGCTTACTTATCTTATAGTATGTTTTGTAATATCCATCATGGCCTCCAGAATCAGGATCATCGTGGTAAGATTGTAAAATGTCTGTCTTTTTATCTGCATTCTTTACAAAAAACCTTCCATCCTCTTGTTTTTCCAAATCGTGTATATTCAAATTACACCAAAATGTTTCCTTCACCTTTTCAGGAAAATCCACGCACAATCTGGAAATTGCATCACTGTCTTCTAGTTCTTTGCAGGGTTTGTGGTTCACTATCATATCGAAACTGCTTAAAAATATTTGCCATCGGGCTAACCTATCTCTTAAAGCACCTGTTGACAAAATATATTTTAATGCTCGATGATCAGTATGTACTACAAATTTTCTTGATTCCAACAAAGTTCTAAAATGTTTTACTGCTTTTACAACCGCAAGACATTCTTTTTCTGTAACAGAATAATTTTGTTCATGTTTATTAAAGGTGTAGGAATAGTAGGAAATTACTCTAAGTTGTTTATTTTTTATCTGTTCCTCATCTCTTTGGTATAGAATAGCCCCACAACCAAAATAAGAACTATCAGTACTAAGCTCAAATTTTAACCTAGGATCTGGTATTCTTAGAATTGGTTCTGATGTTATCAATTCTATCAATGTTATAAAAGATTTTTCACATTCATCAGTCCAAATAAATTTCGTATTTTTACATTTTAATCTGTCAAGTGGTCGTACAATTTTCGCATAGTCTTTTATAAAATGCCTAAAATGGTTTGTTAATCCAATAAAACACTGCAAAGATTTTAAATCATAGGGTTTTTTCATATTTTTTACCTTTTCAATAGATTCATTTTTCATCTTCTTGATATCACCATCAATTTCCCTACCAAGAAACACAATTTTGGGAACACAAAATTTACATTTCGTTAGATTTATTTTAAAGTTGTATCTATTAAGTTTTTCCATAACTTCTGTCGAAAGCTTAGCACACTCGTCATAAGTGAAACCTCCACACATTATGTCATCGATGAAGACTACTACATTCTTATCGAGTAGGATAATTGGTTCGTTTTGCTCTGACTGCGCCATATTGTAAGGAATTGTTTAGAAATCTTCTAAATAATACTCAGAATAAATATTTTTATTAGATCAAGTTTAAAACAATGACAATTCTCATCACACGTCCATCTAATCTATTTCCCTGGATACCGCTATAAGACATCGTATACAGGATGATCTATTACAACTCAGTTTTCTCCTAAAAACCCTATAGAATAGTTAAATCGTATAGCTTGTAATTTGTCTCATAAATAAGTTCCTCGTTTCTTTTGTTATATAGTGTATTATAAATAAGTTTTATTTTTGACGTTTTGGTGTCGCACCTGTGTCAGGTTATCAAAAAATTAAATAAAAAAAATAAATTATCTAAATTGAATTTCAGGTGCGACACCGAATGTTTTTTGTTTAAATTACCTACACTTTATCATTCCTCAATAATGTATTTTCGAAAAATGGTCTGTTCGAACAATGGGCTCTTCGAAAAACTGGCCGTTCGAAGAACCATCCGTTCGAATAACTGTCCATTCGAAAAACTGTCCTTCGAAAAACTGTCGTTCGAAAAATTGTCATTCGAAAAACAGTCCTAGGTTCACACAGACCAGTTGAAGAAAATAATAAAATCTGCAAAAAAGATTATTTTAAGAATGAAATAAAAAAAAATTCGTGAGACGCTTAAATGGTGGTTCCCACCTTATCGAGACTAAGGCCCACAAGGGTAAACTCGTAGCGTAACAAAAACGAGAAATGATTTAACTTGGAACGAAATACCGAAAGCCGATAGTAGTATTAGCACGTTGAATTTTTTGATTTGTGAAGCATTGGCATTACTGAAGTTAAACCATGTGATGATTTTCACAAGCCTTGATTTTTAAAACCATTCTATGTCGCCTTTTGATTAGGGTTTAAAAACTTATTCGATCAATTTATCCAATAATAATTGGCCCCTTTACCTCTTAAGCCTGCTCATGTAAAATATTTGGGCTTCTTACTTCGCCTATTTATATTCTATTAATAAAGGACAGAAAGATGAGTATTGTAACTATGTTAAAAGAAATAAATTGGCTTTCAGTTCAGAATTAGGTTCAGTATATGACTGATATATATTTATAAAATAAAAATGACATAGTACCATCGTATCAGATCTATTAAAAAAAATTCAATATAACTCGCAACTAAACCAATCTGACTTTCATGTACGGAAAGCCATCACTAAAAGCCTACAGAAATAAAAAAAAAACAATAAATGTATTCAAAAGTAACCTCAAACAATACTTGATAAATAAACAGAACAGATATACTTTCTTGTGATAATACTCTCTAAACCTGCCTTTTTTAAGTATTTCCCTTAATTTATTATTATTTTCCCCCTCGTTTTATCCGCATTTATTATAATTTGTTTTAAGATTATGTACTTTATTTTAAAAAATTACTTAATGTTATATTAATACTATTTGCTATGTTTAAATTATTAATAGTTTTGCGAAGATAGGTTATAGCAACTTATAGCCACAAAACTATTTTTGTGTTAAAGTAGATCCATAGAGAGCAATGTAATGTACAAAGGCCTTCTTTCAACATACAAATAAATGAAAACTTTATAATTAAAATGAAAACCACAACAAAATACCTCGGTATCATAATTGATCCAAATTTGAAATAGGCCTTATATCTTACCTCTCTTTTATTTAATAAAAAAGTGCTTTATATAAGAACATTATATTATCTGTCTTGCCGTACCTTTATTTATGGAAAGCCTGAATTGAGATATTTATTATTTGCAATAAATATCAAAAGAAGTATACATTTTTAAATAATTTGACATTTAAGAGCCAGTTCACATCTTGATACTTGACAGGCACAGTCAAGCATTATTTTGATTTTTGCCAAATAAAATGGCCGGTTATTTATTCTATGGGGTTGCGACAGAGAACCAGTAAATTTGATGAAGGTGTTTTTGTGGCTAAGGGCGAAATAGCAATACGCTTAATAGCACTACCATAAAAAAGCCTTTTTAAAAAACTGCTTATATATGTTTCATAAATTGGTAGGCTTGGCGACTAATTTCGAATGAAAATAGCCTCCAAAATGGCTATATGGTTGCAAGTATGAAGGTCGCAACCCGCCTTAGAAATTTCACCTTTACTATCAACAGCTGTTGTTTGACAGGTCGTTAGAGAATGTTTGCAATTTATGGAATATAACGAATGTTAGGAATTTTGACGTTAGAAATATTTGGAATTCCTAAAATTGTCACACAAGGAATGCATAGGCGGATTTTAAGAAAATTGTTATTAAAGTAGTTAGGATGAACCGAAAATTCTGAAAATCAATAGTGTTCTAAGTTAGAAGTAATTATTTAAGAAAATCAAAACCGCAAATCAATCAGAACTTTCGTTCTAGAGTTATCGTGCCGGCATACATACACACAAACGACCAGATGAAATTTTTTTTTTTGGATTTTCGCAAAATAATGGGGGTCAGAAAATTTTTTCGTCTGCACGAATGCAATACTGAGGCCCTATAGGAAGGGCTTCAGTAAAAACGGAGTATAGAGAAACTGTATTAAAAAAATAATATACGTTTCTTCTCGTTTCAGATACAAATGCCAAGAATCAAAGTTAGAAAATTGAAAACTTATGACTTACAACCCTGTTTAACATTTCCATTTTTATATTCAACCTGTTTAAAAACTGTTTTAAAAGTGTAATTACCTCTAATGGAACATCATTACTGCATTCAAAATCCACTGAACAGAAAACATAAGCATTTTAAATTTGTAGAAACATGTTTGTTCGTCACTACTTTAATAAACTTATGAAAAATCAACTTAAAATATCCATAAAACTTGCGAAATTATGGGGTTTAGTACCATTGGTCGATTGGACCAGACCAGACATCGGCTTGATCGTTTACTCTATTTGTCTCATCATTTATTATTTAATAAGTTTTTCTTTAATTAGGACAGTGCTATTATTCAATTTGCTCGAAATTCGTACACTTTTATCTGTAGTGGCATACTTTGTTTCTTTGACGTACACTTACAATGTTCTCAAAAATTTAGTTTTTAAATTCCAAAAATGGAACGCTTTCCTTACAAAATTGGAGCTGTACACTCAAGAGTCTGGGAAATTGGAAATAATAGATATGATTAGTATTTTTTTAGTAATAATTTCTTTTTTAAGAATTGTTTTCCTGCTTGCTGCTACAAATTCTCCATTATATATTTTATATAAGCAGATCCTTTTTTTTATAATAATGACAGATGCTTTTCTAATGAGAAGTGTACTAAAAAGATTCAAAAATTACTATACTAAAACTCTTGCTGATCTAAATGACATTCTTTGTTACGAACCTGGGATGTCGCTGAACATCCTTAATTTGGAATCTGCATTAAAAATTCGCGATATTGGAAGAAATATCAGATTATTTTCGGAAATAATTCAAGAATATGACAGTATAATGGGGAGCAGGGTTGGGTCAATTATTGGATTGATTTTTCTACTTTATCTTTTAATGATGAGAGATGTGCTAAATATACTTCGAGAAATCGTTGAACCTGGTGCTGGAAACGAATATGGCGTTGTCATAGTAATGATGACTATATATGTGGTAAGAATAATAAAATAGTTAACTACATTTCGACCATGCGGAAGAAGAGTGTTACAACTAGAAAAACATGATTTTACATGAGAGCTATTTATAAATTTGTTTATAACAAAATATTTCATAACTTTGACACCGGTAAATATTCAGACTTAATTCACTTTTTAAAATATAACGTTTATCAGTTGCTTTAAACTGCAGGCAGTACAAAATTTCACAAAATTGTAGTTTGAAGAAAAAAATAGTTGTAACTCTCTTGAACATATTTTTTTTAGTTTAAGACTTGTAACAAAATATCTTATTGCTCATAATTCTACAAAAACTATGAAACTGATTTGTTTAAAAAATATAACTATATTGTATAAATAAATTACAAATTAGGTTTATCTTTTAATAAGCACATTTTATTGTTTCGTTTTTTTGGTACTTCTAGTATTGATAGGACTGGATTTAGCTTTATGTTTTCTTCTATGTTGTTAAGAGACCGCATTCGATTTTTCTATCTTTTCAGCCTTTGAACTTTTCTCCTCTAATTCCTCTTCACTAGTGTTTACCTCTTTTTCTTTTTCTTTTTCTTTTTCTTTTTCTTTTTCTTTTTCTTTTTCTTTTTCTTTTTCTTTTTCTTTTTCTTTTTCTTTTTCTTTTTCTTTTTCTTTTTCTTTTTCTTTTTCTTTTTCTTTTTCTTTTTCTTTTTCTTTTTCTTTTTCTTTTTCTTTTTCTTTTTCTTTTTCTTTTTCTTTTTCTTTTTCTTTTTCTTTTTCTTTTTCTTTTTCTTTTTCTTTTTCTTTTTCTTTTTCTTTTTCTTTTTCTTTTTCTTTTTCTTTTTCTTTTTCTTTTTCTTTTTCTTTTTCTTTTTCTTTTTCTTTTTCTTTTTCTTTTTCTTTTTCTTTTTCTTTTTCTTTTTCTTTTTCTTTTTCTTTTTCTTTTTCTTTTTCTTTTTCTTTTTCTTTTTCTTTTTCTTTTTCTTTTTCTTTTTCTTTTTCTTTTCTTTTTCTTTTTCTTTTTCTTTTTCTTTTTCTTTTTCTTTTTCTTTTTCTTTTTCTTTTTCTTTTTCTTTTTCTTTTTCTTTTTCTTTTTCTTTTTCTTTTTCTTTTTCTTTTTCTTTTTCTTTTTCTTTTTCTTTTTCTTTTTCTTTTTCTTTTTCTTTTTCTTTTTCTTTTTCTTTTTCTTTTTCTTTTTCTTTTTCTTTTTCTTTTTCTTTTTCTTTTTCTTTTTCTTTTTCTTTTTCTTTTTCTTTTTCTTTTTCTTTTTCTTTTTCTTTTTCTTTTTCTTTTTCTTTTTCTTTTTCTTTTTCTTTTTCTTTTTCTTTTTCTTTTTCTTTTTCTTTTTCTTTTTCTTTTTCTTTTTCTTTTTCTTTTTCTTTTTCTTTTTCTTTTTCTTTTTCTTTTTCTTTTTCTTTTTCTTTTTCTTTTTCTTTTTCTTTTTCTTTTTCTTTTTCTTTTTCTTTTTCTTTTTCTTTTTCTTTTTCTTTTTCTTTTTCTTTTTCTTTTTCTTTTTCTTTTTCTTTTTCTTTTTCTTTTTCTTTTTCTTTTTCTTTTTCTTTTTCTTTTTCTTTTTCTTTTTCTTTTTCTTTTTCTTTTTCTTTTTCTTTTTCTTTTTCTTTTTCTTTTTCTTTTTCTTTTTCTTTTTCTTTTTCTTTTTCTTTTTCTTTTTCTTTTTCTTTTTCTTTTTCTTTTTCTTTTTCTTTTTCTTTTTCTTTTTCTTTTTCTTTTTCTTTTTCTTTTTCTTTTTCTTTTTCTTTTTCTTTTTCTTTTTCTTTTTCTTTTTCTTTTTCTTTTTCTTTTTCTTTTTCTTTTTCTTTTTCTTTTTCTTTTTCTTTTTCTTTTTCTTTTTCTTTTTCTTTTTCTTTTTCTTTTTCTTTTTCTTTTTCTTTTTCTTTTTCTTTTTCTTTTTCTTTTTCTTTTTCTTTTTCTTTTTCTTTTTCTTTTTCTTTTTCTTTTTCTTTTTCTTTTTCTTTTTCTTTTTCTTTTTCTTTTTCTTTTTCTTTTTCTTTTTCTTTTTCTTTTTCTTTTTCTTTTTCTTTTTCTTTTTCTTTTTCTTTTTCTTTTTCTTTTTCTTTTTCTTTTTCTTTTTCTTTTTCTTTTTCTTTTTCTTTTTCTTTTTCTTTTTCTTTTTCTTTTTCTTTTTCTTTTTCTTTTTCTTTTTCTTTTTCTTTTTCTTTTTCTTTTTCTTTTTCTTTTTCTTTTTCTTTTTCTTTTTCTTTTTCTTTTTCTTTTTCTTTTTCTTTTTCTTTTTCTTTTTCTTTTTCTTTTTCTTTTTCTTTTTCTTTTTCTTTTTCTTTTTCTTTTTCTTTTTCTTTTTCTTTTTCTTTTTTCTTTTCTTTTTCTTTTTCTTTTTCTTTTTTTTTCTTTTTCTTTTTCTTTTTCTTTTTCTTTTTCTTTTTCTTTTTCTTTTTCTTTTTCTTTTTCTTTTTCTTTTTCTTTTTCTTTTCTTTTTCTTTTTCTTTTTCTTTTTCTTTTTCTTTTTCTTTTTCTTTTTCTTTTTCTTTTTCTTTTTCTTTTTCTTTTTCTTTTTCTTTTTCTTTTTCTTTTTCTTTTTCTTTTTTCTTTTTCTTTTTCTTTTTCTTTTTCTTTTTCTTTTTCTTTTTCTTTTTCTTTTTCTTTTTCTTTTTCTTTTTCTTTTTCTTTTTCTTTTTCTTTTTCTTTTTCTTTTTTTTTCTTTTTCTTTTTCTTTTTCTTTTTCTTTTTCTTTTTCTTTTTCTTTTTCTTTTTCTTTTTCTTTTTCTTTTTTTTTTCTTTTTCTTTTTCTTTTTCTTTTTCTTTTTTTTTCTTTTTCTTTTTCTTTTTCTTTTTCTTTTTCTTTTTCTTTTTCTTTTTCTTTTTCTTTTTCTTTTTCTTTTTCTTTTTCTTTTTCTTTTTCTTTTTCTTTTTCTTTTTCTTTTTCTTTTTCTTTTTCTTTTTCTTTTTCTTTTTCTTTTTCTTTTTCTTTTTCTTTTTCTTTTTCTTTTTCTTTTTCTTTTTCTTTTTCTTTTTCTTTTTTGCGTTGGTACCTACTGGTATAAAATTTGTAAACTTTTAAGGTATGTGGCCACCTTTAGTTATCGTATGAACTTTCTGATAAAAGTGATCTGATTAAGCATAAAACCACTTTTTTATTAAAATTTGTGTACACTTTTGATGTGTAGAATTAGTTTAATTTTTAATAATGAGTAGTAGTAGTAGTAGTAGTAGTTCACTTTTATAATTAAATTATTGGTACGTACCAGGTAAATTTAATTTTTCTGGGAGCGATGTGAACAATACACCCTGACACTCAAGTGACCACACATATTAAACGATTTCCTTTTTCTGTTGGATTGTTTAATCCACACGAGACCCCTTCCATAAAAGCTTGTTTTTTAGTTTTGATGGAGGTATCTTGCCAAATTTTTGTTACTGTATGTCCATCACTAACCCATGTTTCATCTAAATAAAATACCTGTTTACGCTGATTCCTTGCGTCCGCTATTTTCCTTAAATAATCATGTCTCCACGTAATGATTTTTGTCTTCCTCTGTTAAAAATCTATTTCTGACAAGCTTTTTGTAACGAAAATTTAATTCATTTAATATTTTTTGTAGATGAAAATATGGCACATTTGGAAGAGTGGGGCAATTTTCTGTTTCTGAGTGTATTTTTTTAAGAGAAGGAATTTAATTTAGAAAGAAAAAAGAATGTACCCTTTGCTTCATTACATTCTTTTTTCTTCCGGGGGCTTTTTCGGATGTGAGACTTCTTCAATAACTGTATCTTCTTTAATATTAATATACACTGTTAGCTTAGATACTTTAGTATAGATCTTACATTTAGTGGCTATTTCATCCGCAGAAAGTGAAACAGTCTTTTCGAAGATTATTAAATACATTATAGGTACGATATTTTTATGTCCACTGGGTCTTTTACGCGTACTTGTGCTTGCAATATTTTTTATGCACGACCGGGCGATAAAGTCCAGATTATAAATACGTTTAGCGGGCGTAAAGTGTCACTTTACCGCCCGCGGACTACTTTACCGCCCGCCAGGCGGTAAAGAAACTTTCTTTTTTTTTCTTTTAAAAATTCACATGTAGTTAGTAAAACAAACTTTATTATTATTATTTATTATCATGGAAATATTTCGTACAATTAACAAAATATGAGTTTAATAAAGAAATTATAACTTTAAAAGCCCAAACATAAGATCCTCACACTTATAATTTTATACTAATAACACAATTTGAACAATTACTTATAGAAATGTTAGGATTTGCTACCTTGCTCTGTTGTAAGTTGCTACGAACTTCTACTAACTCCGTATGATTTGGGTTACTGCTGGAAGGTGTATGCTCAAAAGAATCGGTATGTAAATTTGAAAATTCAGCTGTGCGACTAGTAGAAGGCATATCAGCATTGACAATTTTTTTGGCGATTTTCATTTTATTTGCCACAGAATCTTCAATATAACCTTCTGCCACCGTTGTAGACTTCCAACCAGCATGTCGCTTTATGTTAAGGATATTCTCACCTGCATTAGCTAACAAAGTTGCTGAAGATCGTCTAAAACAATGGCCTGTGTAGTCTTTTGGAGTAGGCAATTTTAAATAAGTTGCTATTTTAAAAGGAATTTGACCAAATGTATTCTTTCCAACCACCTGACTGGAACATTTTGCATTACGATAATACACAAAAAAAAACGTCCGTGGTTGGTATTTGTCGTATATTTTCGATATAAGTCGAGATAACTTGGTGATTCCTGCTCTTTGTCAATCACACTGAAAATGCGGTCAATTTTAGTTTTAGAAGCTCGTATGGTTACCAATAAGGTTGTTCCTAAATCTTGAATATCGTCTATTGAAATATTAGCTAATTCCTCTCGATGACATGCTCCACAAATACCAAAAATTAGTGCAACCTACAATAAATAATCATATTAACATAATAGTCTAAAATAAAAAAAAAACAATTAACTTACTTTTATCATAAGATATAAATTATCTGGAGCATCTACTAAAAATAATTATATTTCTTCCCTGGTTAGAATTTTTGATTTTTTTGGTTTATAACCGTCTGATTTCCGTTTTAAAAATGTTATCAATCTTGAATATCTAGCGATGTTTATATTATTGTGCAAATTTACAGTTGCTTTTAACATCGAATAATATGACCATAGAGACGACGGCTTACGGCATTTGGACTTTTCCAGAAAAAATGCAAGAAATACATTTTCTGTATAGTTACCGTCTATAACATTCTTCAATTTGCACCAGCTAACAAATTCATCGTAGACCTTATCGTATATTCTCTTAGATTTGGTGGGTAGTAAACTTAATTTTGCATCTTCTGCTGCTTTAAAAATTTCCGGTGGTATTCCGGAAAATATTTCATCGTCACTACTGTCCATTACATAAACAAAATATATAAAACTTCTTCGAAAATATACTAAGAAACTTGCAATACGTGAAGTTGACTGTAAATAAAAATGGCGTCTACCTATTCTTGTCCTATTGACTTGGTTGCTATGGTAACGGTATAGGTATATAGATTATTGTTGTTTTATCATCTTATTAGTTTCAATAAGACTTATTTTTATTTAACTATACAAATGATTTGGTAGATTGTTATACAGGGTGAGTTATAATAATATCGAGGTATAAAATTTATCCCACTTGAAACATTTATAATAACCTACTCGCAAAAGGTGAAAAATAGAAAATAAAACATATTTATTAATAAACTATCATTAATACGGTCGTGCATAAAATTTTGTATATTTATTAATAAATAACTATTAAAACGGTCGTGCATAAAATATTGTATGTATTTCGGGCGTAAACAGCGTTTATGGACCTTACGTGTTAATAGCCCTCGCCTAGCGGCTCGGGCTCTTACTTACACGTTGCGGTCCATAAACGCCTGTTTTACGCCCTTGATACATAAATAACTATTAATACACTCATCAATCTTATCTGTAATATAAAAATGAATCGCAAAATGTGTTAGTAAGCGCATAAGTCAACAACGCCTGGACCAATTTTACCGATTCTTTTTTTAAATGTTCGTTGAAGTCCAAGGATGGTTCTTACGCTGAGAAAAATTCGAATAATTTCCGGAAAAACCCTAAAAACAGCCCTTTTCTTTTTCCCATATATCTATATGTATAAAAATGAATCCCTATTTCACTTGGCCACGGCATCACGCGTGAACGGCTGGACCGATTTCGTTAATTCTTTTTTTGTTGTGTTTGTTATTGTTAGGAGAAGGTTCTTATGAAAGAAAAAATTAAGAAAATTGCGGGGAAAATTAGAAAATTTCTATATATATAAAAATGAATCCCTATTTCCCTTGGTCACGGAATCACGCGTGGACGGCTGGACCGATTTCGCTAATTCTCTTTTTGTTGTGTTTGTTATTGTCAGGAGAAGGCTCTTTTAATTTAGAAATGAGAAGTTTTTTATTTCCATTTTCTTTTGTAGATTAATTTATAATGTTCGAAAAATCGAGGAGCTAATTAAAGAACAACTTTTATTTTCTTATAAGAACAAAAATTTTAAATTTCAAAGTATGTTTTTATTTCTAGAAGCAACTTATTTATCAAATTACACTTCCCTAATAACTTTTTAAACTTCTTTTCCTAGTTCAGATGACTTAAATCAATTTGGGATAATGCATTGAAAACTTTTCTATTTTCAATATTTACGAGGGTCGATTTGTATCAGGGTGTATCGTCGTGCTAACTAAATAGCACCACAACGAGGAGCTTATTTTAAACTAACTGTCGAGATAGGAAAAGTATTCTAATATTAATAATTTGTAAAAAAATAATTTTAAATCAGGATAAAATGTACTCAAATTTTCAAAAAGCAGCCAAAAGTAATTAAAGTGAAATCTTGCATATTTATTTAAAAAAGTTCCTGCTTTGTTAAACAAATAAAAAATGTCTATTTTCCAGTGTATATTTTATTTTATTCCTAAATATTTCTGCTTATCTCACCACTCTTTTAATCATTACATTTTTAGTATGTTTAAAAAGAAATTATACTATTATTAAAAACACAATGTAATGATACACATATCTAAAAAAATAATTACAAAAACTTAGAAGAGATATCGAACATTTCAATTGGTTAACTTTTTTTTACATCAAAAATATTAATCAAAAAGTAAATTTTTTAAATGAAAATATTAATAGCCTCATAGAGAAAAACAATTATGTAGTAAAAATAAACAAAAAAATAAAAAAGAGAAGAGAAGATAACCCAAGGTATAATAAAAGCTATTTATAAAAAAATGCAGAACTCAAAAACGATAAAAATAACTTCGTAAAAACGGCAACATTCCTAAATTATAGAACAATTACTGATAATTTGATAAAAGAAGCAAAACAATTTTTTTACCAGAAGCTAATTGAAGAAAATAAAGACAGCTCTTACGGTCTATGGAAAGTAGTAAATCAACTCCATGGAAATAGTGGTAATAAAAAAAACTTTAACTAGTCACAAACTTATTTGCAATGAATTTCAACAATTTTTTTTCAAATGTTGGCGAAAAACTAGCGGAAAAAATAATAAAGCCAAATTATCCATTCCCAAAAACAAAAAGACTAAAAAATTAATTTTTTTTAATGCCTACAACAGAGATCGAAATAAAAAAAAACTGTAGAATCTTAAAAAAAATCTCCTGGCATTGACGGCGTTAAGATTGAAACCGTTAAAGCTATTTCTGATGAGTACTCCCCTTTTTACACACTTAATAAATGAAATTTTTATACAAGGACAGATACAAATTCAATTTAAAAATGTATCTATTATTCCGGTGTTCAAAAAAGGAAACAAATCTTTACTAACCCACTATCGCCCTATCTTATTAATAACTTCCTATGTAAAGATATTTGAAAAAGTTTTAAATAAAAGATTGATTGATTATCTTAAAAAATATGACATTATTTCCCAGTCTCAATTTGGCTTTCGAACAGGTTTATCCACTAACGACGACATTGCAGAACTGACCAAAAAGATTTATACATCAATAGATAACAAAAAACCATGTTTATGTGTATTCCTGGACCTAGCCAAGGCATTTGACACTGTCAGTCATAGACAGTTATTAGATGTCTTGGAGGATATAGGAATACGGGGTAAAACGTTTGATCGTCAGCAAGTCGTTAAAATTAAGTCAGAAATAAGTGGATCGACATCTTTAAAATTTGGAGTACCTCAGGGAACTATACTTGGGCCTACTCTTTTTTCATTATATATAAACGATTTATTTTCTATTCATTCACAGGGACAAATCAATAGCTTTGCGGACGATAGAGCAATAATATTTGAAGCTGAAACATGGAACGATTTAAAACAAAAAGTAGAAACAGATATTAAAGATTTGTTTAACCATAAACAACTAACAATTAACTTCAAAAAGATTTTCTTTCTTTTACAAGCTATAAAAACAATTTACCTACATACAGAACAATTGAATTAAAATATAACAATACCTCTTCATCTTTAAAAATGAAAAACAATTTAAAATATCTGGGAGTTACTATTGATTCACATTTGAGGTGGGACAATTTTATCAAATCGAAAAATCGAAAAATCGAAAAATCGAAAAATCGAAAAATCGAAAAATCGAAAAATCGAAAAATCGAAAAATCGAAAAATCGAAAAATCGAAAAATCGAAAAATCGAAAAATCGAAAAATCGAAAAATCGAAAAATCGAAAAATCGAAAAATCGAAAAATCGAAAAATCGAAAAATCGAAAAATCGAAAAATCGAAAAATCGAAAAATCGAAAAATCGAAAAATCGAAAAATCGAAAAATCGAAAAATCGAAAAATCGAAAAATCGAAAAATCGAAAAATCGAAAAATCGAAAAATCGAAAAATCGAAAAATCGAAAAATCGAAAAATCGAAAAATCGAAAAATCGAAAAATCGAAAAATCGAAAAATCGAAAAATCGAAAAATCGAAAAATCGAAAAATCGAAAAATCGAAAAATCGAAAAATCGAAAAATCGAAAAATCGAAAAATCGAAAAATCGAAAAATCGAAAAATCGAAAAATCGAAAAATCGAAAAATCGAAAAATCGAAAAATCGAAAAATCGAAAAATCGAAAAATCGAAAAATCGAAAAATCGAAAAATCGAAAAATCGAAAAATCGAAAAATCGAAAAATCGAAAAATCGAAAAATCGAAAAATCGAAAAATCGAAAAATCGAAAAATCGAAAAATCGAAAAATCGAAAAATCGAAAAATCGAAAAATCGAAAAATCGAAAAATCGAAAAATCGAAAAATCGAAAAATCGAAAAATCGAAAAATCGAAAAATCGAAAAATCGAAAAATCGAAAAATCGAAAAATCGAAAAATCGAAAAATCGAAAAATCGAAAAATCGAAAAATCGAAAAATCGAAAAATCGAAAAATCGAAAAATCGAAAAATCGAAAAATCGAAAAATCGAAAAATCGAAAAATCGAAAAATCGAAAAATCGAAAAATCGAAAAATCGAAAAATCGAAAAATCGAAAAATCGAAAAATCGAAAAATCGAAAAATCGAAAAATCGAAAAATCGAAAAATCGAAAAATCGAAAAATCGAAAAATCGAAAAATCGAAAAATCGAAAAATCGAAAAATCGAAAAATCGAAAAATCGAAAAATCGAAAAATAGAAAAATCGAGAAATCGAAAAATCGAAAAATCGAAAAATCGAAAAATCGAAAAATCGAAAAATCGAAAAATCGAAAAATCGAAAAATCGAAAAATCGAAAAATCGAAAAATCGAAAAATCGAAAAATCGAAAAATCGAAAAATCGAAAAATCGAAAAATCGAAAAATCGAAAAATCGAAAAATCGAAAAATCGAAAAATCGAAAAATCGAAAAATCGAAAAATCGAAAAATCGAAAAATCGAAAAATCGAAAAATCGAAAAATCGAAAAATCGAAAAATCGAAAAATCGAAAAATCGAAAAATCGAAAAATCGAAAAATCGAAAAATCGAAAAATCGAAAAATCGAAAAATCGAAAAATCGAAAAATCGAAAAATCGAAAAATCGAAAAATCGAAAAATCGAAAAATCGAAAAATCGAAAAATCGAAAAATCGAAAAATCGAAAAATCGAAAAATCGAAAAATCGAAAAATCGAAAAATCGAAAAATCGAAAAATCGAAAAATCGAAAAATCGAAAAATCGAAAAATCGAAAAATCGAAAAATCGAAAAATCGAAAAATCGAAAAATCGAAAAATCGAAAAATCGAAAAATCGAAAAATCGAAAAATCGAAAAATCGAAAAATCGAAAAATCGAAAAATCGAAAAATCGAAAAATCGAAAAATCGAAAAATCGAAAAATCGAAAAATCGAAAAATCGAAAAATCGAAAAATCGAAAAATCGAAAAATCGAAAAATCGAAAAATCGAAAAATCGAAAAATCGAAAAATCGAAAAATCGAAAAATCGAAAAATCGAAAAATCGAAAAATCGAAAAATCGAAAAATCGAAAAATCGAAAAATCGAAAAATCGAAAAATCGAAAAATCGAAAAATCGAAAAATCGAAAAATCGAAAAATCGAAAAATCGAAAAATCGAAAAATCGAAAAATCGAAAAATCGAAAAATCGAAAAATCGAAAAATCGAAAAATCGAAAAATCGAAAAATCGAAAAATCGAAAAATCGAAAAATCGAAAAATCGAAAAATCGAAAAATCGAAAAATCGAAAAATCGAAAAATCGAAAAATCGAAAAATCGAAAAATCGAAAAATCGAAAAATCGAAAAATCGAAAAATCGAAAAATCGAAAAATCGAAAAATCGAAAAATCGAAAAATCGAAAAATCGAAAAATCGAAAAATCGAAAAATCGAAAAATCGAAAAATCGAAAAATCGAAAAATCGAAAAATCGAAAAATCGAAAAATCGAAAAATCGAAAAATCGAAAAATCGAAAAATCGAAAAATCGAAAAATCGAAAAATCGAAAAATCGAAAAATCGAAAAATCGAAAAATCGAAAAATCGAAAAATCGAAAAATCGATAAATCGATAAATCGATAAATCGAAAAATCGAAAAATCGAAAAATCGAAAAATCGAAAAATCGAAAATTCGAAAAATCGAAAAATCGAAAAATCGAAAAATCGAAAAATTAAAAAATCGAAAAATCGAAAAATCGAAAAATCGAAAAATCGAAAAATCGAAAAATCGAAAAATCGTTAGTAAATTAGTATAATCAAATTTGGAGTAATAGCCCTCGTATAATGTAAAAGAAAGTTTACGATTTTATGTATATTAGTTTTGAAACAGTAATTTTTCATTTCATCGTTGAATACAGTGTTAGAAACATGTTTCCCACCACATATATCAAACAGTTAATGTTAAATCAACTGAAAATATCTATAAAATTAGCCAGACTGATCGGACTGATACCATTTGATGACGAAGAAACGAGTATCTTGTTTTCATACACATTGAGAATGTTTGGGTTAATGTTTTACTCATTTTTTTCTTTTATACTTATGAAACAAACTCAATCAATTAAAATTACTAATGTTTTAAATATTTTAAATGTTTGTGATAACATTTTTGTCATCTCATACATTTTGATACTCATCATTAATGTAATTCACAACAAAACTAAAAAATGGCAGATATTTTTCAACAATTTACAATTATATACCAAGGATTGTAATAAAATTGAATTCTTAGATGCCTACGCAATATTTTCAATCATTGTGGTTATTTTTGTTTTCATTATTTTCAAAACAATATTGAATAAAGAGTATTCTTACTCTATGTGGGCATATCTTATTAAAACAATGTACAAATTATATTTACTCGTCTTAACAATAGACGTTTTCTTCATGAGAAGTGTATTAAAAAGATTCAAGTATTTCTACACTGAAACTAACGCATTATTGAACGAAATATTAGTTGAAAACGCAGAGAAAATCTTACACGTTCACGATTACATGGCATGTCTGGAAATTAGAGAAATCGGTAAGCGAGTGAGGATTTTCTCGAAAATCGTTGAAGAATATGATGGGCTGGTTGGGATTAGGATTCCACCGCTTTTGGCTATAGTGTTTTCCGTAGCTTTGTCGACTATAAGAAACATTTCAATGATAATGCTGAATAAAACCAGCGCTTTTCCAATGACTGATGATAATTGGTTTAATCTATTTTTCTTATTAATGTTTGGAGTAAGTCAATAAATTTTACGATAATGAACTATTGAATTTTTAATTTCCTATCTGTATACAGATAAGGAAAGTATAGGAATCATGATTTTTTTCGACCTAGCGTTTCGACGGATTTTTACGTTTTGAGGTCCCCTGAATCATCCGTTTTGACTATTTTCTCAATGATGTCTGTATCCACGATACATACAAAGAAAACGGATACGGATACAAAGAAAAACACCAAATTTTAAACTTTAGCTTTATTCTGGCCTGCGGTGAACTGATTAGGTTTTGGGCATTCGGAACATCTGGGGGGTACTTTATAGAGATCATTTTTATATTTTATGAAATATATATGTTATTTACGTTTGGAGAAAAAAATTCTTTAAATAAAAGTTACTTATTATATTATTTTCTATAATTTTTGTTTTATACAAAATTTTTCTAAAATGGTCCGTATTCGAGAAATTTGACATTATGTAAAAAAATCAATTTTTTATGAAAATTATTTAAGTTGTTTGTGAAATATTTCTCTGTAATTTTTGTTCCATACATAATTTCTCTAAAATGGACCGTATTCCAGATATTTGAGAAAAAAATGTAAATTTTGAATTTTAAAGAAAACTTAAAAACGGATAGTGAAAAGAACCTTAAATTTTACATTTATGCTTTATTTCGACCAGAGGTGAACTAATTGGATGTTGAGCAGAGTAGGAACATCTGGGGTGTACTTTATAGAGGGTCATTTTTATATTTTATGAAATATATCTACGTTTGGAGAAGAAAATTCTTTAAATAAAAGTTTATTTTAATATTATTCTCTATAATTTTTGTTCTAAACAATTTTTTTCTAAAATGGTCTGTATTCGATAAATTTTTCAAAATGTAAAAATTCTGATTTTTAAGAAAATTGTTAAACCAAAAGATGTTTGCGATATCGATCTCTATAATTTTTGTTTTTTACACCGTAATGGAAAAATTGGAGGAAAAGTATAAAATTTAAAGTTTTCAGAATTTTTGTTGGCAATGAATGTATATAGAAAAATGTTGCAAATGTATATATTAAGTTAACCTCTAAATATTTATAGCGGTGCTACAACAGATTGTACAAAATAACCAAAAAAAAAAGCCTGTAATAACTAGATAGGAAAGTCATGTGTTGAACACATCAGATTTTTATAGAAAAGTTGATGTACTGGATTTTAAAGATAAAAAATTATGCTTCGAAGAAATACCTTTATATTTTTTGACACCTTGCTTTCTAATGGCAGATTTCTCTTCCTTTAAAACATTAACTTGCAACCTTTCTTGAAGATCAAAATATTGGATTTTGGATCTTTCTAAGAAAAATGCTCGCGCACCTAGTGCTGATAATTGATAGAGGCAACCAACGACGCATATTTTTATGTAATTTTTGATGGATTTTTTCTAAATACTCCCTAAGGCTACGGTTACAGTGTAGGCAAATTCGCGCAAACCACAGTTCGCGCGTATACGTCCGAATTCGGACAAACAAATAAACCGATGTAATGAAATGTGTATGGTTACAGTATCAGCGAATTAGTCGCTTGAAACGCTATTAGTCGCTGGAAGTTCAAACGGGTTTGTTTTTTTCGTGCGAAGTGCATAGAACGGCGTGATTTTCTATACATGTGTTTGCGGTAATTTACTATCCAAATTTTGAAACGCACTCCTAAATATTATGGATATTGAGAAATTAATCCTGCTTGACTCTGATTATGTAATTCTTTAAAAATTTTAAAATATTCACTTAAATAATCATGTAAATAAATTTCGTTAAGCCAAAACTGTCCCTTTATTTTTCTAAATAAAAGTAGTTTCGGTATTACATTTTCTGCTGAACAAAATTCTCCTTCAACATCCATAATAGAACACACTTGCGTTTGTTATTGTAGATAAAATGACTATAAATTTCGCTTTGCGAATCTGAACCAGAAACCACTTATTGTTCGCCCGAATTCGGACGTATACGCGCGAACTAAGGTTCGCGCGAATTCGCTTGCACTGTAACCGTAGCCTAATGCGCAGGCGTTGTATTTCTGCAGAACCTCGCGCAGCTGTGCCATTTTTGATTAGGTCGGCAGGATCGGGTAGCGTTTCACTGGTAATCTATTTAGACCTCTATTTATTTAAAGCTAGATTACCTCTAGTTATGTAAAGATCTCTATTTATTTAGAAATAGGTCTCTATATTTTTATTCAGAGAATTTTGTAAAAAACTCAATATAGGTACATGAAAATTCTAGTAATTGGAATTGAAGATAATTTTCTCTTATTACTTTATAATGTTTATAATTCCAAGAAAGTAGAATCGAAGAACTATTATTTTGTTGTTAAAAACCTAAAATTATATTTTTATTTTTAAAAGTAACTTATCTACTAAATTGCAGTTCCCTAATAACTTTTTAAACTAATTTTTGTTTAGATGATTTAAATCAATTTGGGATAATGCATTGAAAACTTTTCTATTTTATAATTTATGAGAGTCGATTTGTATTAGGTTTTATCTTCGTACTAACTAAATGGTACCCACAATTAAGAGATTAAAAAAAAGATGTAAATAAAACAAGGGTGGTCCTTAAGATCTCACAAGAGTAATTTAATACGACCGGTTTCGAGGAGATCAGATCCTCATCATCAGGTATGGTCTAAAATAGATAGGTAAAAACGAATAAGCTCATAACTAATAAAGTGGGTTTAAAAAATTATGAAAGTTGTCAAATATCAAGAACTCACCCGTATTACTCATCTATTTAAGACTAAGCTTAGAGATTATCACAGGGTCGGTGTAAAAAACAAGTATGCGAGTATTTTTTAAGAAATGCATAAAAAACAGTAGTTGCAACAAAAAGTTGATGTCAAAACACAAGTAGGTCTAAAACTATTAATTAAAATTATTAAAATATTTCACGAATGGACAGACATTAAGACAAAACAAATTTAAAACTTTTTAAAACCCTACAAGAACTAAAATGGGCTCTTAGACAACATGAAGTGTTTATAATTCTGAAGGTATAATTTTTTATTTTAGATTAAAGATACTAATTAACGCCCTCTAGATATAAATAGACGAATTAACAATTCTAATATTTAAGAAAAACAGTTTAGAGGTTGTCAAATTTAAATATTTTGACATCGGCTAATAGATGGCGTTGGCGAAATAAATGTTTCTTAATTAATAATATAGGTTTTAAAATTAATTATTTGAATTGTATGTAATAATAAACAAAATGAAATAAATTAATTATTATTGTTACACGTAGAGTCTAGCATTAGCGTCGGAAAATAATTTTTAGATTGTACTTAATGTTCAAATTAAGAAGTTGGTAACATATCAACGGAAAAAGAAAGGAAAGTGGTAATAAAAGGAAAGAAAGAAAGAGAAAACGAAAAAAAAAAAGAGAAAACTATTGATTTGGTTAGTTGTTTTTTGAAGTAATGTCACGTAATGTGCTGAAAATTGAAAATGGAAAATGGAGACAGAGTAATCCCTATTTTTACTCTGTCTCCATTTTCCATTTTCAATTTTCAGCACATTACGTTACATTACTTCAAAAACAACTAACCAAATCAATAGTTTTCTCTTTTTTTTTTTCGTTTTCTCTTTCTTTCTTTCTTTCCTTTTAATACCACTTTTCTTTCTTTTTCCGTTGATATGTTACCAACTTCTTAATTTGAACATTAAGTACAATCTAAAAGTTATTTTCCGACGCTAATGCTAGACTCTACGTGTAACAATAATAATTAATTTATTTCATTTTGTTTATTATTACATACAATTCAAATAATTCATTTTAAAACCTATATTATTAATTAAGAAACATTTATTTCGCCAACGCCATCTATTAGCCGATGTCAAAATATTTAAATTTGACAACCTCTTAACTGTTTTTCTTAAATATTAGAATTGTTAATTCGTCTATTTATATCTAGAGGGCGTTAATTAGTATCTTTAATCTAAAATAAAAAATTATACCTTCAGAATTATAAACACTTCATGTTGTCTAAGAGCCCATTTTAGTTCTTGTAGGGTTTAAAAAAGTTTTAAATTTGTTTTGTCTTAATGTCTGTCCGTTCGTGAAATATTTTAATAATTTTAATTAATAGTTTTAGACCTACTTGTGTTTTGACATCAACTTTTTGTTGCAACTACTGTTTTTTATGCATTTCTTAAAAAATACTCGCATACTTGTTTTTTACACCGACCCTGTGATAATCTCTAAGCTTAGTCTTAAATAGATGAGTAATACGGGTGAGTTCTTGATATTTGACAACTTTCATAATTTTTTAAACCCACTTTATTAGTTATGAGCTCATTCGTTTTTACCTATCTATTTTAGACCATACCTGATGATGAGGATCGGATCTCCTCGAAACCGGTCGTATTAAATTACTCTTGTGAGATCTTAAGGACCACCCTTGTTTTATTTACCTCTTTTTTGAACATATAACTCACACATGGCTACTACCTTCAACTTTAATTAAGAGATTATTTAAAACTAGCTGTGGAGATAGGAGTAGTAATGTATTTATACATTTTTAAGCAAGCATATATTAGCTTGCTTCCAAATTTTATAAAAAGAACAAGTTTTTAAAGCAAGATTAAAAATGTTGGTAATAGGTTGGACAAAAATAATAGCACTATACTATATTTTTTATAATGTGGTCCAGTGGTCATTTTAAATTTTATGTTAAGTTTCAACTGGTAAAAATTAATTAAATAACGAAAGCATAGTTAAATTAAAAAATTAGGATAAAAATGTTTTGTTGCGTATGTTTGGATAGTACAAAAATTTTTTTATTCCTTAATATTTATATTTAATCGGTTAAAACAATTTTTTATTATCAAGCTTCTGATTCTGTTGACGCAATTTGCAGTCTTTAGAAAACTCTTGCGACGATGTAAAAATTTCTACTGCTGACTTGAAGCGTCACTTAGTTGTGCGGTCTGACCACTACCTCTCGGATTTGCATATTAAATTGAAGTTAATTACCAATTTTCAACCATTAGAAAACTCTTGTAAATGTGCTGGTTCTACATAGTTCAAAGCGAGCCGCCGCCGAAAGCAGCGCTATCTAACTTTGAGAGTGGTTGCTGACTCATGTACACCCTCAATACTATGGCATGTAAAAAATTTGTCTTTAGAAAACTCTTGCAGAATTTGCCAGCCAGCTCTACCGACTAAAACGGTTAAAATGCATTTATTGTTGCTATGGGTCAGGGCCGGCATCCGATTTGTGAAAGATTTTTAAATTCGGTAATACAATGTACTGAATGTTTATTAAAATATATTTTTGGTCTTATGTTTATTATATATTATTTATACGGGTTGGGTGACTATAAAAGAAGTACTGAAGTATCTGTGAAAAATGTTTGTCATTTTGGAACACATATAATAAACAATATTTATTTACAATAACTATTTACTATTTAACTAATCACATATTTATTTTTTAGAGCATTGGAATAGTGATAATCTTCTCTTCAGATGATGTAACGAGGGAGGCACAAAAGATAGTTCACTCTGCCTACGAACACCAAGTTAAAAAAACCGGTATACAACAACAAGAGCTGAAGAGGCTGATAGTAAAGGCGAGATACTTCATGCCAAACTTGACAGCCGGAGGTTTCTTCGTCGTCGACAGAAATGTTTTGGTAGCGCTGATTAGCAGCGCAGCTACGTATTCGATAGTTATGCTACAAATTGGAGATAGTACTTTAAAATCGGCTACTAACGACTAACTACTAGTTGCAGGGGCGAATGGGACCCCTCAGACCGACGCGGGAAGTCAGTTGAAACCCATCCAGCAAAAATAACTTAACTTAGATTTAATTAGGACCATGTGCCATGTGGCCTCTCCTACCTTGACCTTTTCAGATCTAATGTGGATATCCTTTTATCGTTGTTTAGAGTACCTTGTCTAGTTCGGTCTTTTGTAGTAGACTCCATAGATTAAGAAGTAGTTCTCTGATGTATCTAGTTGCCCTTTGATTTTCTTCTCCAAGTGTTAGGAATCTCAGATCTTTGCAGTAGCACAATACGTGTTTTGTAGTTTCCTGCTTTTCCTGACATGATTAGCATAAGGTCTTTTTTATTAAGCTTACAATGCCCTATTAATAGACCTACTAGCACTCTAGTATTTTTCCTATTAGGGCTTATTAGATGATTAGTGAGTTTATGCGATGGTCCTTTCTTTGGCCTGTCTCCGTCCTGGTGAATTTTTTCACCATTTCTGAGATTTTTTCAACATCCACTGCTTTGTGACACCACAGAAGAGTTCTGTGCCAAAGTCTTTGAGGATCCTTCTTGGGCTAGTAAATCTGCCTTTTCATTGCCATTATAGTATTTGTGGCCTAGTTAGTCTGTTTTGATTACTTATCTCTGTTAACGTCACTTAACTGAGTATATGACAATGATTTTTCCATTTACTTTATGTCTTAATACCTCTTTTGCGCAATGATGTATTGCTGCTATTTTTGTCTGGAACACTGTCGCGTGTTAACTTAAGCTCAGTGAGATTCTTGTCTTTGGATTAGTACTATATATAAGCCTAGTCCTAAACCTTCATGGATTTTAGAGCCGTCTGAATACCAGATAAATTCTGCGTGAATAGAAGGTCCTCCTGTCCACGCTTTCCTGTCTGGTATATTTACTTTATATTGGTATTAAAGACATTTCGTCTGACGGCATTCTCATTATTTAGTCGTTTTCCATCTCTTTATATAGCTCGCTGTAGTCACGTCCCCGCAAACTGCTTATGGGTGATGGACCTTTGTGCAGTCCATATGTAACAGACCTGGCTTCGCCTTGAAAGAATAAATGTAGTAGTGTTAGGTTTAGTATGACTTCTAGAGCTGCTGTTGTAGTCATTATCATGGCTTCTGTGGTACTCAGGTATGCTTGTCTTTGAATACCGTTGAGCAACCGAATATCTCCAGCTTTCGAACTCTTGGAAAACCATACCACCCGTAGGCATTATGACTCTGGTATATAGCCATATAGACATTTTCGGTTGTGGTCCATAATTTTTTCCACACAACCTTTGACATTTTGGGGCGCGACGACGTTGGCCTCTTTGCGGGCGTTCAATCCAGGTGTCCTCGAAGTAGTCAACAATTGACTGGGCATCCTAGGGTAGCATATTCTCCTGACAAAGGGCTTTTTGGCACAAATGCCAACGCTTGCAATAATTTAAGTTTTAATGCAAATTCTGCATCGGTTTCGTACTGGTTTTTTAGTTCGTCTGCTTGGATCTTTCTAAAGATGCACTGGGAGAAATGGAAAAAGCATCCACGATATTTTGAAGCTGAAAATTCTTCGGTAAAAGCATTTATCATTCCAGTTTCGAAATCTGTGAGGATGATACTTGGTGACACACCAGGCATACATTATTTTAACTTTTGCAGCAAGCGAATATATTAATTTTTTGTTTCATCTGGTAACAGCACATACACCAATAGAACTGAAATATGTTATTTTAAGCCAAGTAGCGTAAACAGTTAATAAAACAAGTGTGGTACTGTTTTAAATGTTCCATCAGCGTACCAATGTTTGCTTTGAGCTAAGAGTGAAATATTTTTTCTCGTACTAAAAATCAGTATTCTGTTGTCATTTGGTCCAGAATGGTAAAGCAAAATGGATTCTTCATTTTGGGCCATTGTGTATTCTGCGGGAAATGCGATATCTCGTCGATGAAGTGGCAAAGCTGGAGCAGCTTCTGCCATTCTACGAACGTTATTTATTGTTCGTTTTATGCTAGAAACTTTCGGTAAAGTGGCTGCAGTTGGCTGGCTAAGACCAATACATTCAGTAGAGATAACACTATGTGCTTGGGTAGTTCTTGCGTTTTTACGTACCCTATTAAAAAATTTGGTTTTTTCTACTTCTCTGACACCGGCAGTGTGGTTATACTCTCCAGTTTTTTTAAGAACTTTATTTCTAAGCATTGTAACTCGAGCATTGCACTTTATTTTACTATAATAGTCACATTTCCTAAAAGTGTTTCCATCTCCTTTGTCTTTTTAATATAAATATCCATCAAACAATAACTTTTTCTTTATTTTTTCACTAAGAACAAATCCAGCAGCCATTTCACAATTTTAACAGTTACACAAGTTTTTAGACATAAAAAATTTAAAGAAATGTGCATCCTTTTTTACCTTTTAAAATTTAAACAGTCAACAATTTTAACAACCTACATTTAGTTAAGACCTTGTTTATTAAAATTAAATTAATATAAACGTTTATGGTCAATATATTTGATCGATTATTATCCTTTTAGCAATGACCATTAATGTCCCATTCGAAGAATTTTTAAGGTACAGTCAACAATTTTGCTGTATTAATATCCTGTTAACAATGACCATTAATGTCCTATTCGAATAATTTTAGTTATTTATAAAAGACCTTAATATGTAAAGTACATTAATATCCTGCGTCGGATCAGCCCCTCAACTTTATTTAGGTATTTATAGAAAACCTTCAATTTGCAATATAAATATAATTGCAAGATCAAATTAATTGTCTTTAGAAAATAGTAGTAGTTTCTAAAAATATAATTTGTGGTACTACTTCTATATATTCAATTCTTCAATATTTGACAATCTAAAATCTTAAAATTTGATGACATTTGATATAATATATTTTAGCATTTTCCAAAGGAATATTTTTTGTGGTAAAATGTATTGCCGGGAAATTTTCCAGTCAAGGAATTGTTTGTCGGGGAATTTTCCCATCAGGAAATGTTCCAGTAAAAATCTCTGCCACTGGCAGGATTCGAACGGGACCCTTGAATACGAAAGTACTCTAAATACCTACTGAGCCACCCATCACCTATGATCTTTAGTTGTGGTTTGATTCTTTGTTTGTGCTGTTTTCGTAATTATTAATATTAGATTGTTTGTTAGAAATATTTAACTATGTATACATATACATCCAGGCAGCTGGTGGAAATCGATTTGTTCAACAACAAAGTTAAGCAAAGTACCTACCTGTACCTAGCTGTATCTAGCTGCCACAGAACGAAGCTTATCAACACATGGAAATGTCCATACAAATAAAAGAAATCGACTACCAAATGAAAAGGCACAAAAAAATTGTTTATATCAGACAAAATTTAAATATAGCGGAATGTTCATCCGGTTCATTACAATCTTCTTTGGAGTCTGAATCTGAATATGAATCCGACTGGTCTGAAGTAGGTAGCGAAAATGAACTAGATAAAATAGTTGATTTAGAGATCTCATTTAATTGTGAAATGCCAATGTAACATGCATAATATAATTAATAAAACATATATAATTCTTATAAAATTAAAATAAATTTTTCCTATACAAAGTACAAGGAACTTAAGTTTTTTTAGATTAAGCACCTGCACAAATAATAAAATTTTATTTGATGTTCTGTTTTGTTTTCTTTCGCGTTTTGTATTACTTAAACCTGAATTTAAATTATATTTAGTAACAAATGATTAGTTTTATTTAAAAACAAATAAAACAATTCTATGTTCGACACAGACACTTACTTACCTTAATTTCATTTCGAAGTCATTATTAGTCATGTGTATGTGTATAGAATATATTACGGTCAATTACCACAGTAATTTACTACACAAATTTATTACCAGGGTAATTAATTTTGGTAATTAAAACTCGTAAATTACCACCGTAAATTACAAAAAATATAAATTACGGTAATTTTACATCACTGGGTAACACACTTAATAATACGTACAGTTTTTGATCCCGATAGAGGGCGAAAAAATTTAAGTAATGCAATGTACAGACATTTCTGAATCCATTATTAAATTACCATTTTAATGATGTGCCATACACGGTACATTACCTATTTAAAAATTAGGTGATGGAGAAGTGCAAGGGAGGGGTTGACACATGACAGATGTCTGTATTGTAAAAATGTGTTCAATTTGGAATATATATCGACCTATTTTAGCATTTTTTTAAAATCCAATGATTAATGCCGAAAAACAGGATGAAACTGTTTTAAGTGACCTACTCTGTATATCAAAAATGGCTAGATTTATCGACTTAGTTCATTGAATAAAATCGGATTATAAATGCATTTTTCACAAAATGCGCTACACAAGAAAGATCCTCCCATCGAAAAAAAATTAATAAGCGCAGCGCCATCTACATATTGACCTATTTAAAATCAATTTATATCTAAAACTGAAGTTCTTTTAGTGCTCTGTGAAATGGCATTTACAGAATTAAAATATCTTTATTTTTTACCAAAATATCTGGCCTGGGAATTTTATAGGTACACCCTGTATACAGGATTTTAATAAATGTTAAACGTCTTCTATTTGAAATATATTGTTTTAAGCTTAAAACACAAATTAGATCAATAGAATTGAATTCTCAGTGATAAGGGGGAAACCTTAGTAACGTAATACCACGATCACGAGCCATTGTGTCAACAACATATTGAATATATGTATGGTATTGTTCCTTTATAAGTTCCATTAATTTCACTTCAAGCATCTGCTTAGTAAATGTTATTGTTTTATCCCAAAGCCAGCTTTTTATAACCGCTTTTCTACTATACATGATTGGAATGAGTTCAACTCGCGCTGCGATAAGAAGCGTTATCTAGTACAATAACTAAATTTGGTTCTACAAGCTGTAACACTTTAGTAAGCTCGTTTTAAAGCATTCTGCATACATGTCTTCGTAGTAGTCTGCTGTTTTTTGTATATAAATACAATAGCACTGTTTTTCAAAAAGTTACTGTCACTGATGGTGCTTTTAAACCTGTAGATAATCCCTCCATAAAAGCTTGACAATAATAATTCATCCACTTACGAGTAAATTTCAACCACTGAAGCCGAGTAAGCTTGTGTGGAAAAGGGACGCCCATTATTATTATTTGTAGCTAAAAACCTTTTACCTAAATGAGGAATGACTCGAAACAGTTAAAGATACCAAAATTTGTTCAGTCACATCTTGCCAAAGGTTAACTTAGCAACAATAGAATAGCAATAATACATAGCACATAATATAATGAGTAAAGAGTGAAGTGGGAAAAACGGTTAAGATCCGAAAAACTGAAATACAATTTTTGGAAATATGAAAATAAAAACGCTTTGTTTTCACTTTTAAATTTTCTTAGGGGAAATTAACAATTTTTATTCTTATATTTTCAAAAATTACATTTCAGTTTTTTTTTACCTTAACCAGTTTTCTCACTTCACTTTTCTTTTTATAATACCAAGTTTACGGCGGGCCGTACTTGAAAACTTAACACTGGTGAACGAATGAAGGTTCTTAGAAATTTGTTCTATTATAATCATATAGATTATCGTCTTTCTACACCATGTCACAATCGTAATATTAAAAACAAAACAACTTTATGAAACTCACTGTATAAAGAGTAGTCAGCCTAGAGCCCTATTACATATACTTTACCTGCGCTGGCATTTTGTCCAAAAACTGCAACAACACAAAATTGACATCGTTAATGAATTGATGAGCCTGTCGTATGATCGAATGCAGTGAAGTTTGCGACGTAACCAAGAGCTGCGTCAACCAAGTTTCGACGCTACCTTCAGCCCTCACAGCCTTTTCCAGTGGTATCGCCTCTCCCTCGGACGAAATGATGGCCATTATCTTATTGTACTCAATGTCGTGGAACTTTACGTATCTGGTATTGTCGAAAATAGACAGCAAGTGATTTTGGATGGTGTGTGAATCGGAAGCTTGGCCCAGGATTTCCAGAAGAGCCGGATCTGATACGAAGAAGAATCTTGGGAACATCATACGTTTTCTTTCTAGGTATCCGCTTAGTGATTTCTGACATAACTCTAACTGCTCTTGAAGATGTGGTAAGAGTTGTTTTAATAGATCGTCTCCTAAAAATAAATATAAATAAAGTAGAATGATATAGCACAATATTTCGAAAATATCTAATGCCATACAATGACACTTCTTCATCAAAATTATAACACGTAATTTCAAGAACAAATAAAGTAAAAGCAATAAATATATGAGAAGTTTAACTTACCCACGCAACAAGCCACAACTCCTGGTGTTTCATGGGCACGTTGCATAATTTTCTGCCAGGATTTGTCTATTTTTGAAAACCTTTTCGCTTCTTTAGGCAGCTGTTTAGCTATATCTCCACCAACGAAGACAGCTTCCAAGTACACCCACATGTTTTGCACAAGCAACCATCTTTCTAGGATTTCGTTGGTGTTAGACAAATCATGGACCCACGTTTGGATTTGTTTTTTGAAGGGCGCATTGTATCTAACATGAAAGAAAGCTTTATTGTATGTACACAGAGCTAGTTTATTTATTTTTATTCACCTGTTGGACAATAATGACCCTAGAATCATTAGACTGTCTTCCAGCTGTCCAATTGTCTCCGCTGTTGTATCTCCTCTGAGCAACAGTTCCCCTCTATTGTTGAATGTCATGAAAGTTAATTCGTGTACCGTCCATTCATTCGTCACTTGTCGAAGTTTAGCTTCAATGTCCTTTTCTTTCATTGCCGATATACAAATATCCTAAAATAAAGGCATTTCTTAGTCTTAAAGGTCCTTCTAAAACAACTCGTAACTTACCTCAATATCTTCCTTATGCTGTAGCAACGGAGCCTCCAGAATATTCTTTAGACAAAAACCTTCGCTTTCGAATTCGAAAATGTGGTTCAAAGAGTCCATGATCCTCTGCCAATGTCTAGGCTTCATTGCTCTGTTTGCCATCAATTCCAGCAAAGGACACATATCGTTGAAGTCGTCGATAGTTTTCTTTAAGGCGAAGAAAGCTGGCCATTCTTTTAAGCCTTTTTAAATGAAACAGAAACATATATAACAATCAAATAAGTGTAACGTTAAAAGCGGTATATCACCAGAGACACTGTACTAGCTAGTCTTCTATTACTACATAATGGATGGTCTAAATAAAACCAAGTATTTGGTAAAACTAGACTATTTATAAGCAAATACTAGATTTGCAGTGAATAAACTTAGTTTGCATGTGCTAGGGCTAGATAGTTCTAGATGTTTCCTCATGTCTAGCTTTTGCTTAAATATTGAGGTGGATAAAAACTTCGGCTGGTTTTTTTCTATAGCTTTTGCTAAGAGATCTGTAACTGTGGTCGGGGGCACACTTAACTTTGTCTAGATTTTTCTACGATAACAGTTTCAAATTAGTGGTTTGTTTTCAAAAATAGCGGAATTTATGCCCATCCGTATCGGACTGCGCAACTATAAAGAACTCTTTAGATTTGAAAGTCGGAGTATAGACTTTTTAGCGGCTGAATTCCTTCTCGAAACCGACACACGTGGTGGAAGTATTTCTCGAAGGCAACAAATAGAAATATTTTTGAGGTTTGTGAGCGACCCTGGTTTTCAATCGGGTATAGGAGAAGACAAACGCGCTGTTATGATGCAATTACTCAATATACCATAAACAGTCAACATAAATAGTTTCGACATGAAAGTTTTGAGTATGCTATCCTTTTTGTAAACTTTGTGCTATTCGTATTATTTGTGTAAAATTAACAGTTACATTTTTAGACACACTATATACACATACAGTATAGAAAAGCCAAATGGAATAAATTCATTTTTATATAAACAAAAAATCGAATATGTTTTGTGGGTTTTCATTTTTTAGTCCATAGTTTCTTGACTTTTGTAATTTGCTACCATCTTTGTGCTTTTCCTTATTTATTGTTTCATACGATCAGCACCTTTATGTATCGATTTACTTGTAGAGACAATCGTATCCATTTTTAGATTTTGCTCACTATCGTGCACAATATTGTTTCCTGCAGTGGATAGGCCAGTGCCAATCCAAATATTTCCTGGGATTTTGTGATATACTGGATTGTCTTGGTCTATTAGTTGTAGGAACTAATTTTTCCATTTTTTTAATTTAATGGGCTTATTTCCGGTAGCTTTTACATCTGTCTTCTTTTTAATGGTAGTTTTTATGTTTTGCAATACTTTTTTTAGTTGTATTACAGTGAATAGTTTCCCGATTGAAGACGAATACTCAGCAATGAGATTAGACCATGCTTCTTAGATTTCATCACGGGCGGTGTTTTTAATTTATCCAGTAATATATTGTGGTCTTTTAACAATCTTACAATGAGCGATCAATCTTTTTGTCGTCTTTCTCGTCGTTACTATCACGGTCGTCCTCTAAGGATGCCATCGTAGTAAAAGTGATAATAGTGATATAACAGTAACGATATATGTAGATACAACAGTAACACTGACCAACAAAACACATACTTCACTGACCTGTCGTGACAGGAGCGGAGTGCATGAAATCGAGACGTGACGTGAACCTAGTAAGTGCTTATAGGTTAGCATATGCTACCCGTAGCTCTTGTTTACACTTTTCCGGATAGCACTAGCTTTGGTGTAGTGTTTTCCCAGATTTTAAGACTTTTTTATTCACTTCGATAATAAATAAACACTTAACTGCCTAGTATGCTTAATTAGCAAATGCTTGCTTTTATCCACACCATCCAATGAATGCCAATTCAGACTCAAAGTTCATTTTTTGTATTATAAAAATAATATTACCACTCACCTTTAGGCAATTTTCTACACCTATTTTGAAACTCCATTAATTCGTTATTAATTTCTTCGATATTCACTTCACCCCAAGGTATATCATAGTAGCTGTTCACCCGATCGATGACATCGTTGTAGAGTTTGTACAGTTTCTGAAGAAGGTTCAGTTCTTTTCTGATTTGAGCCATATCAGGGTAATCGGTTTGTGGAAGCCCAAATAGTTCTTCGCCGCTTTGGTAAGTTTGCAGTTTGCGCCACATACCATCGAAACGGTTCTAGATAATGGAAATTAAAGACAAAAAGTTCCTAAATAAATAAATCGACCTCTCGTATTGCTTATCATTATATATGTTATTTTAAACATTCTTTACACTTCCAGACTCAAAATGACAAGATATTTTTACTTTTAGTTTTTATGTACGAACCTGGAATAGGATGAGTCTATCTGAAGCTTCCCTTGGGGTTAACCCAGGCTGCATCGGTCCAGCGTTCCTGTACTCATTGCAGTAATCGAGCTTGTCCTGTTTAAATTTGCTTAAGTTGTTTTTAAGATCTAGTTGGAAAACCGGTTGCATGTCAAGAAGATTCATTTGGACTTTCATGGCACGGTCGAGCAGTTGCTTCCAAGTGTACCGCAAGTTGTCTACTTGCTCTATCACTTCTCTCTCCACTGGTACACTGTATCTATGTAGAACGTTAAACGCTTCCTGCGAAAATATAAGTGAAACTGCATTTTTGAATTTAAATAAGTATTTAATAAGACCAAAAACTATATAAAAAAATTATATTTGTTGAATGATTGAATGAAAACTGATACACTACCTCTACAGGTTCTATTTTCAAGTCCATGTCAACTTCTTGTTCCCTTATTTTTTTTAAAGTGTCCATTATCAGCCTGACGTCGTCCAAATCTCTTATCGTCCTTTCGAGTTTTCTGTCCATTTCACTTATAACGGCGTACACGTAATCCATTTCTCGGCGATATTTTTTCTTCATCGCCTGTCCGATTCTGGAAAAGCACAATAAAAATAAAAACTTCATAAAGTGTTTGAAATGTATAGCATTTAGAAATGCAGTTTAAAATACAGGATGTCCCCGAAAATAATGCATTCTTTAAAGGCTTTTAACTGGGATATGGACATACGTTAACTGTCTAAATTACGGTATAGAAGACCTTGGTATACAGGGTTTCCCTAATCTCTGACAAAGTTATAATATAAAAAAACGTATAAATATAAATCATATTCAATTCCAATTTCTAATCTTATTTGTTGAATGTGTAAATTTTGAATTATAAATACATTTCAAAAAATAAGGGGTTGCTTTAATCCCAGCGCTGTCACCAATGTAATCACCAGTCTCAAACTCTTGGAGTCCTGAAAGAACTCCTTGTTTTGAAAAGGAGAGTCGAGTGGTGAGTAAATAAGTGGGTTAGACAATCGAATCACAAAAAATTATAGTAAACAATAAGCAAATTTATATCTAGAACAACCACAAAATGATAGTCCCGTGAGAGTTTTATACAGCCCCGTTTTTAGTTTATTTATTATTTATTAAAAATGCTTTGCATTTTTAACATCAAAGAGCGAAAACTCTTTTAATGTATACCTACCTATGAGTACAAGACTTTATCTCCGTCAATAGGCCATATTTCAGATTTTCTGTCGAAATTGCTAAGCAGTTGGCGATGACAAACACATCCGGTTCCGTTTCTAAACGCTCAGTAAGTTCTTCGTGTTTTCTCAAAGAAGTTTCGAATTCGGTCAAGACGGCATTCAGTAATTCACGTTGGGTCTTCTCGTTTCTCCAGAGAATGTTGTAGGGACGCCATCTCGTCATGAATTGGGTCATGTCCTAAAAAAAAATTATGAAAAAAGACCATCAGAGAGACAATTCTAAAAAGTAATTGACAAGGTAGGTATGATATAATTTAGTCAACCTGGAAAATTTGAAAGTTTTAATACTAGTATAATGAAAGCTTATATTATTAGTACCGTTTAAAAGAAGTATTCATACCCAAACCTGGAAGGATGGATTACACTTTTCCAAAAACATACCGACCAATTAGTCTGACATCGTTTTCTATGAAGACATTGAATATGCTATACGAAAGGTACATAAGGGATGCGGGGATTACAACACCACTACACCCAAATCAACATGAATACACCCCAGGCAGATCCACTGATTCAGTCCTTTATCTAGTTGATAGCCGGATATAGAGATCCCTGGACAATAAGGAGTCCGCCTTGGGTGTTTTCATAGACATAGAAAGTGATTTTGATAAAACCACCTTCCCAAGATAATACACTCACTAACCAACAAAAATGTTCCACATATGGTTTGTGGGTGGATACATAACATGCTCTAAAAGCGAGCAGTAAATATAAGTGTAGAAGATGTGAATATAAGAGGCTTGGTTGCGAGGGTATGTCAACAGGGAGAGGTGCTATCACCTCTACTGTGGATCATGGTCCTCGACATCCTCATCAGCCGCCTCAATAATGGCAGTCACTACACAATATCATATGCAGATGACCTGGTCATTAGGGTGGGCTGAAAGAATTTTTTTTAATTTAATTTAGAGGTAGCAAAATAAACTTACCTTTTGTGTTTTAAATTACACTCTAAAAATCTGGATTATTTATTTTTTCTTTAGAGCCCCCCTTTGAGCCCAAAATAAGAAAAAAAAATTAAAGAACTAAATAACTTGAGGTACCCCAAAAAAGTTAACTAGTACATTTATTATGAACCCAAAAAAATCTTGGTTGCCCAAGTTAATATTTAAGCCCTCCCCAGGGCCCAAAACTTCCTTATTTTATAATTTTTATAACACAATAATACCTATTTAAATTTTGAAATAATGATATTATTTTTTTTAGAAAATCATATTTTATTTATCATCAGCTATTGTTCTATTTAATAGACGCTGATTGAGGCCCTGTATCGTCGATGCATCCTTGCATTGCTTGCGCGTGCGCGGCAACGTTTCCTTATGGTTTACATTCTACTCCTCTCTCTGGCGCCAATCGAATCGACACTATACCAATCGCGAGTTAACTACAGAGAAGTACGTTTGCCTGTAATTCAGTTTTAAATGTTTTTTCATATGGTTGTAGTGGTAGTGTGATCAACGTACTAAAATAATAATTAGGATATCTATTAAAACATTAGAGTATACTTTAGACGTTTTATGATATTATTGTAAAAGCACAAGTAATGGCAAAAAGTGCAGTACAGACTCGTAAAACTTCAAGTGTAGCTCTTTTTGGTACAGAAAAAGACATTGATTCAGCTAATGCTATAACGCTTCCTACTTATGCAGATGTTATTCGCTGTTGTCAAAGCGTGAGATTAAAGCAAAAATATGAAGGTATCAAACAGCCTTCTAAATTTTGTATAGCTGCAGTCGTCGCTGAAAAGGTAGAAACAGTTTGGAAACGTGCATCACTTCCTTTTTTGTCAAAAAAATGAATAGTTGATATGATTGTGGCATATCATAAAAAATATCAGAATATCGTAAAACCCATTAATAATAGAAGCAGCACGCACTTAAGTTCAAAATTAAATGTGTTTAAGAATGACTCAGGAAAACTTTTTGATATTTTTACCTGCAAGTGCAAAGACATGAATGTGTGTAAATGTGAAAAAACGAGGAAAATACCTGAAAGGGAATTGAATTTTCTAATCGACCAACGAACTATGCGACAAATGATTATTGGACGCGTTGATAAACATCTAAAAAATTGACAGAGCAACAATACAGAAAAGAAAAGCAGAAAAGTAAAACAAATAATAAAACATATGAAGCCGTAGCAAGCACTAGTGGCTTGCAGAAAAGCTCAAAACATTGTTTAAAATGAAATGTGTTTATCTTCTAGTGATAACTCAGAGGAAATGGACGAAGATTATAAATAAGAAGAAGAAGAAGAAGAAGATACATGGAGCTACGATCTATTAAAAAATTGAAAAATAAAACAAACTAAATTAAATGTAGCCCACATGAGAATCCCCTTATTTCATACAGCTAAAGCCGCGGATTTAACTGGAATTTCAAATCGATCTGCTGCAAAAATAGCAACTGCTGTTTTGGAAGACATGAAAATAGTTTCCAATAAAAAAAGAGCACAAGTTGTTGACAAGAATAAAATTAGAAGGGCATTATTTAAAATTAGAAATTATTTAAAAAGCAAATGGCACAACGATAACAAGAACAAAGATCTTGATGCAATATACTTTGATGGGCGCAAAGACCAAACGATCGTTGACTTAAACTGCCATCGAATCAAAAAACTTCAGGAGCACATTTCATTAATTCAAGAACCAGGTAGTCGGTATTTTGGTCACATATCCCTTACTACATCGTCTAAGGCAACTGATATTGCAAGAGGCATATTATCCTTTTTAAACCAAAATGAAGTTGATATGACAAATATTAAGGTTATCGATTGCGACGGCACTAATTGTAACATAGGCTGGAAAGGAGGTGTTATATCTCTTGTGGAAACTCAGTTAGGTATAAATTACTTGGGTTACTTAATATAAACAAAATAATAATATATATACTTTTTTATTTAGGTAAACCTTTGTAGTGAGCTGAATGCTACTTACACGCAAACGAGCTTCCCTTAAGGCATCTCTTACAAAAACTAGACGGGCATAACAAAGGCCCGTATCAATACTCAGGAGAAATTGGTTCCTTACTTGGAAATTGCGATTTACGATTTACCTGATACAAACTACAAAGACTTAAGCACGGATCAGCAGTATTTATATAGAATCTGTCAGGCTGTTTTAGATGGTATCTGCCCCGCAGATCTTGCACAAACAATTCCAGGAAAAATGTCTCGTTCTCGGTGGTTGACTACCGCCAATCGTGTCCTGAGATTATATGTTTCAGTAAGTGAACCATCCAATAACCTTAAACTACTTGCAAAATTTATTGTGAAAGTTTATTCAACAATGTGGTTTGTAACAAAGACAAAACCATATTTACAATTTGGTTCTCGGCATTTGTGGCAAACGATTTATCTTTCACGGCAATTTCCTGAAACAATAACAGCCGTTGTTGATAAAGCCATTTTAAATAATGCATTTTACGCACATCCTGAAAATATTTGAATTGTCATGTTAGTCGATGAAAGAAAACATAAGAGAACTAGCAGTAAGACGGATTTTAAAAGCTAGAAATAACAAACCAGAAGGTGTTCGAGTTTTTAGAATGCCGAGCTTAAACTTTGAGGCTCTAGACTATATTGATTTAATTAAATGGGCAGAATGTACAATTACAGAACCTCCTTTAACGACTGGACTAACACATGGAGAACTAGAAAGATTCATAAGCAAAGCAAACGAATTCTCCACAAGGTTTGGCAAATTTCCATGTCACACACAAGCAGTAGAAAGGTGCGTAAAGCTTGTAACAGAAGCTGCATTAAAAGTTTGCAATGAGGAAGCAAGACATGGTTATATAGTAGCAAAATTAGATGCGAGGAAATCTTTACCAGCGTATGACAACAAGGGTCAATATTATAAATAAAAATGTAATACGAATAATATAATAATTATAATATTTGGGTATGAAATAAAGTAAAATTCTTATTTTTTTAATTTTTACTTTTCTATGAGTGACTTAAAAAATAAAATAAAATATTTAATCAATACACACATTTTGTTTTCCTAGTATTTATAAGAAAACTTTTGTTGATTTGTGGCCCTTGTGGCTCCCAATTTGGGGCCCTTGGGGCTTCCTTACATATTAGGCTACTACGGTTATGTTTTTTCCTAGAATTTTTTGTTGTTACCCCACTCAAAATATATATATAAAAAAGATTGGGGTCTCTGGGGCCCTCTTAAATATTGGGCAAGTACGCTATATTTTTTCTACAAATTCCTTTTGACATAGGGCTAATTTTTATTGGTACCCTCAAGTAAATATAATATATAGATTTTTTTGCAATTTTCGGCCCACCCTACTGGTCATTCTGCAAATAGGGAATTTTGAAAATATACTTTATGTAAGAATGCAAGTAGCTCTCAGAATTATAGAACAGTTGTGTAAAGACCATTCACTGTCTATCAATTCTAAGAAGACTGAAATGGTCTTTTTCACAAGGAAAATGATGAAAATGGAATTAAAACCTCCAGAACTCCTAAACACAAAACTAAACTTTGCAACACGGGTGAAGTACTTAGGTCTCACCTTTGACACCAAGTTAACATAGAAATCGCATTTAGAAAATAGAGTCAAAAGAGCATATGTTGCTTATGAAAAATGCTGCCGAACCGTGGGGCAAACCTGGGGTTTTTTCTCTACACTGCTATCATCGTATCTATGCTAACATACGGTCCAGTTGTCTGGGTACCGAAAATTTAAAAATTGACAGCTATCCGTAAACTAGAACAAATTCAAAGAACAGCATGTCTCAACATAACAGGAGCCATGAAAGTAACACCGACCAGAGCCATGAAAGTCATTTTTAGTCTCACTCCCCTTGATATTTACATCAAGAAGGTTGCTCTGACGACAATGACACGCCTCTACACGGTTGGAATAGAACCTAATATAGGATCTGGTGAGGCGAGACTTGGCTTTTGGCAGGAGGCGCTCCCACTGCTTCAAGTGAACATGGACTCCATTTGACCAAGATATATCTTCCATAAGCCATATAAAGTTACAACAACAAATAGAAGAGCCGGAAGTGATAGGTACGATTCATATCTACAGCTACACCGACGGTTAAATCTTAACATAAAATGAGCTGTGAGCAATAATAGTGCCAGTGTAGTTCAAATAGAGCTTACGGGTATTCTCATAGCAGCAAAAAATTAACAGAAACAAAATCACTGAAAGAAATATGCTCATCTATACAGATAGCAGATAAGCACTACTCACCCTGAACAAACCATGAGGGTTAGTACTAGAATGTCACTAAGTTTTGGCCGAAGTATCCATCAACAAGGTAGTCACTTTAAGATGGATCAAAGGTCACGCCACATCGAAAGGTAACCGTCTTGTTGATTCACTGGCCAAGAAAGCAGCCAACCAAATACTTTTAGGATCTGGCTCTTCTATTGGCCTGACAAAATCGGTAGTGACAGACCTATTTAAAGAACATTCCCTTGTGAAATGCAAGGAAAGATGAGATGAAATAAGAAACTGCAGAAATGCCCGGAAGCTTTTAAGTTATCCTGACAACACTGCAGCAAACAAATACTTGACTATGACTAGACAGAATCTGCGCCTAGTCACAGGCATTCTGACTGGTCAATGCCAAGTACGGAAGCATCTTCATATTATGAAGCTGTCAGAATACGCCCTTTACAGAGGGTGCGAACAAGAAGATGAAACCATCGAGCATATATTCTACGATTGCTCGATGCTTTCATTTATTAGATTTGTGTTCGGCGAGTATCGGCTAACACCGATCTATATAAGAGAGCACCTCTTGGCGACGTTGTCAACTACATTAAATATGTAGGCTGGGTCACGAGCTAGGGGGTGCCTATCATCTTAGGAAGAAGTTTGACAAAGAAACTTCCAAATCTCTGAATAACAAAGTCATTCGAGGCAGACGAATCTTAATAATAGGAGACTATAGAGTGAAATTTGAGTTATAACTATCATAACTTATTCCAACATTCAAGGATTTCATAATTTCAAAGTTTTTTCCGAATATACTACATTTGCTAATTTGTTCTATTCAAAATTTGTTTAGTAATTTTTATAAAATTAATTCTAATAGTAAATATCTGCTAAAGAACGGCGGTTTAGCGATACCATATGGTACTACTGGACGCTAATGGAAAATAAGGACTTTAAAATGTAATTTTCATTGCACTGAAGCTTCAAGCGTATTTCACTCTTGTCAGTTTCTATGACATTAGGTTATACCCGAAATTCCTCTTCTGATTTCATTTTAAGTTTTTTCTATGGTATAGTATATGAATAAAAATGTGTTTCTTCCTACATAGGGAATCTAAGACTGCAGTGTCCCAATAAAGAGTCTGACTTGTTCCTGGGGGTCGATTCTCGACTCGTAAGAATATTTTCCTATAGGAATTTTTGACATTTTTATATACATCGAAAATTTATGATATTTTCCTACATATAGAAAAGTGTCACAAATTCGTATAGGAAAAAGTTCCTACAAGTCGAGAATCAACCCCCTAGTGAGGTTTAGCAGTTTTGGACAGCCCTTTTTTAAATTCTTTAGAACGTTGATATATAATTAAAATGGTTTTGGACATTTACTTAATATACTTATTACTACGAAATTTAAAACCTTACAAACTATAATACCTGTCTCTTACCTGTTTCATATCTTGCATACAAGTAGACAGCAACGACAAAGTCTTCACCACCTCTTTGTTTTCCATGACGTGATTGTAAAAATTCCTCTGCTGTATAGGAATGGTAGGCTTCTCTTCGGTCATCAACCTGTAGAGCTTTCGTCGTTTCATCTTCATTTCCTCCTCCTTGGTCTTTATGGGACCTTTGATGACCTTTTGTTGGTCGAAGCGTGAACGGTTCACAATGTCCATTAAATTAGATTTGGGGTAGGCTAATTTTTTCCAAGCTGACTTCTTCGGCGAAGATGTCTTAATGTACAAAGCCGCATGCCCGGGAGTTGCGAGGTTGGGGTTATGTTTTGATTGGTGAGAAGGTTTGGGTGTATGGCAGTGTACGCGGAATACGTAAAGATTGTGATTCGTGTGAGTACATTTATATTTTGTGAAAGTGGCGTTTCAATAATACAGTGTTAGAAGTAATTTAAGTGTTTGAATGGAAGAGAAAAATAAGAAGAGATTAATAAGAAGTATGTACACAGACATTTTTACGTTTCTTGTTTCCTATTTAATGCTCGAGGTTATTGAAAACAAACTTATTATAAATTCATATTAAAAATGTAAATTGGAAACAAAAAACGTTTATATAAAATAAAAAGTTTTTTTATTAATATTTACACATTTTTGAAATGTCGTTTTAAAATAAACTTTAAACCAATAAAATATCAACGTCTTTATTTCGAAAAAAGCTATTTTGAGCGAAGATGTTATTTCTCTATCCTTCACAAAAGGTGTTTTGCATTCTAATTGGTCCAAAACTACTAAATAAGTAGGAAGTGGAGTATAAGTAGAATACACCTTGTGGAAAAAGAAGAGGACATGGCGATGGCATACAAGCTGTTTGTTTCCAAATTTGTTTTTGAATAGAACTTTCAAGAAATGGTTACCATATAATGATGATATTAAAATAAATTTAAACAAAATACAGTGTTTATAATGACCTCGGATATTATTCATGACCTCATAAAACTTTTCGATGTTAAAAAACCAGAAAGGGCCAAAAATCCGGGTAGATAGAAAAAACAAAACGAATTAATCTAGTATATACATAATTCGAAGATACAACAGTCTTACAGAATAAAGTAACTGTAATTAAACCCTAGGTCCAGACCATGCTAAATAATTCAATTAAAGGTATGAAAGTCTTTATCATGACATGTAGCCAGACAACCCTTAAGGCACTGAAGAAGGTAGAAGTACAATCCAAAGTAAGACTGAACTACGAACAGTCCCTCCAGATCCTAGCAGAACCTAATATGTTTACTTTTGAAAGGGCGCTGGGATATAGAGGAAAGTGTTCCACAATGGGACATAAATTACGTTTCGGTAAGTTGTCAGAGGTTATGATTGAATTTTGTCATTTTGTTGTTTCATGCACATAGATTGACATATTTCTCTTCATTTAACGCAATAAGTTTATCAATATATCGATTTAAAAAATAAATAGCGATTTTTTTTAAATCGTGATTTTTGTCTCATTGTGGAACAATATGTTTCCACTATGAGACAGAACTTTTTAGACCAAAAAACAATACAAAAAATATGAAAAAAAATATATATAATAAAGGAAAATGAACATTCTTTTGAAAAAAACAGTATCCAAAAAACTTGTTTTGCTAGATAGGACAACATAAAATATAAATCCAACAAGTAAAAAATAAAATAAAATCTAGATCCTGTTGCCTCTTAGTTTTCCAGTCGTTAAATATTTGGAAAGTATTATTTTGATGTTTTTTTTTTTGATCATACTTATATCTTCTGTTACGGGGTGGAAAAAACAGTTGTTAGACTTGTTACTTTTACGAAAAAATCAAATTTTAAATTCATCTTCTTTTTTATTTAAAATTTTTCCGACATAAAAGATAACAGTTTTTAATTCATTAAATTGAACTTAAACGTAGTTCCCAGCGATTGGTTGTCGCTCCAGTGCAAGAAAGTTGTCTTTATCCAAGCTGTCACTAGCATCACTAGCTATCATTAGCATCTTCAGAGGGGCCTCTAGTATCTTCCTGATAGGATTGCCTATCAGACTCTTCACTAGAAGATTCTTTAAACACTCTGCTCTTGACGTCATTTAATTTTCCCTGCTTTTTTCTCATTTATAATTCCACCTGCCTCACTTTCTCCTTGGATTTTGATTTTATTTCATTGAGTTCTGGCGTGTCTGTAGCTATAATACTCTTCTTTTTTCTAGCCCTGTTCTTTTGTTTTAATTCTGGTGCTTTCGGATAGCCTTTGAATACTGCCGGCGATATAAATTTTTCAATAATATTAGTTCCTTTGGTGAGTTGATTCTTGAATATCAGTTTTACAGGTTTCAATTGTTGTGCCATTGCAATCCTGATTATCAGCCGTATGGGTTTCAAATGTTTCGTCTCCGCAATCCCCAGTAATGTGATGCTCAGGTGGACCAGCAATTTCATCAGCTGGCTGGCATCGGTCAGTGACCCTGCTAGCAATATAATCGTCGTCCGTGAAAATGTTCTTTTCAAAGGGAAAAATACCTGAGTTTTTGAAACCTGCTATTATATTTTTGGGGGTCACAGATTTTTAAAACGCAACACTAACACATTCAGCTATTTCATAAATTGAGATCGGATGGCCTGGATTCCTTAGCATCCACGATTCAACTGCAGCATTATATTGGGATTTGAATGGGGAAAAAACCGAAATATCTAAAGGCTGCAATTTGTGAGAGGTGTGCGGTGGCAATGTCAAGATAATAACTTTATTTTTCTTTGCTAGGTCAAGAATATAAGCCGATAAATGGCTTTCATGGTTATCCATAATTAATAGTGTGGGATTGTCTACACTACTCGAGGTTTGATGTATAAAGTGATTCATGACTTCTATAAATAAATCCATTTTCATCCATCCTGATGCTTGTGCAAGGCCTAAGGTACCGGGAGGAGCGCCGTGAAGCATATGCTGTTTACATTTCTTTCTTGGGAAAACCATAACTGGTGGAATAAATCTTCCAGTTGCATTCATAGTGCAGCAGGTGGTTACCAATATTTCGCGTTCATCGCTAGTTGCTGAGCTAACTTGTTTAATTCCCTTCTTTGTTAAAACTTGATTTCTGAACAGTAGTGGTTGCGATCTCGTCCGGGTTGTGCAAAATGCTTTGAACGCTCATAAATCTATTCCAAATTGGCAAAAAATTGGCCTATATTATGTTTATTAAATGAAATAGCTCTGGAAAGACTACAGCTTTCTGGTTGTCTTACACTCAACTCAGGATTCCGTGACATAAAATCTAATAACCATTCCATCCCTGCCCGTTTATTAATTTTCCATTTTTCAGGTATCTTAAATTTATTTGCATCGGCTACTTCGAAAGCAAGTATTCGCAAATCTTTCCTAATTTTGCCGTAGCACATTTTCGAACAAGTTATGGCGTATTCCGCAAAAAGTTTCTCTTGTTCTGAGGTAAAAATCTGCCGACAGGCATAGTTAGGCTTGTATCTTATTTTCACATTTTCGCCTGCAAGTTTTTGTTAAACTTAATTTTTCCTCAAGAACCATATGCATAGCTGCCTTCATTTGGTCCTCTGTGAAAGAACCTTTTTTCCGATTTTCGTTGTCTTCCACGAGCCATAGTTTTGACCCTAACATGGAAATAAAATGAAAAACATAAGAACACGTTGAAAAATTTTGTTCCACAATGAGACACCGTCTTCAAGAGGATCTTCTCTTATATCGTTCGATTTAGCCAATTTTCGCTGAACACAAATCTTCTAATAAATAAGAACGTCGTAAAGGATATGCTCGATTGTCTCATCTTGTTCTCGCCTCCTGAAGACTGCAGATTCTGACAGTCCCATGTTATGGAGATTCTTCGGTAGTTGGCAATGTCCAGCCAGAATGCCTGTGATCAGGCGCAGTCGTAGTCAAGTATATTTTCAGTGTAGTGTTGTCAGGATATCTTAAAAGCTCCCTGGAAAGTCTGCAGCTTCTTGTTTCATTCCATCTTTTCTTGAATTTCACAAGGGAATGTTCTTTAATTAGGTTTGTCACTACCGATGTTGTCAGTCCAATAGAAGGGCCAGGTCCAAAAAGTATTTGGTTGGCTGCCTTTTTGGCAAACGAATCAGCAAGACGGTTATCTTTCGATCTGGCGTGACCTTTGATTCATCCTAAGTTCTCCACATTGTTGATGGATACTTCGGCTAAAGCTTCGTGACATTCTAGTACTAACCCTAAATAAATTCGTGGTCTGACCATGTTAAGTAGTGCTTGTTTGCTATCTATATAGATGAGAATGTTTCATCCAGTGATATTATTTTGGTTTGAACTACACTGGCACTATTGCCCATAGCCCATTTTATGTATAGGTTTAAGGATCTGGAGAATATTCCAAATTCTGGGTCTTGTGATGTTTTAGAACCGTCGGTGAAGATATGAATCGTACTTGCCACTTTCTACTCTTCTATTTGTTCTGCTATAACTTTATATGGCTTATAGAAGATATATCTCGGTTAAATGGAGTTTATGTTCGCTTGAAGCAGTGGAAGCGAATCGAGCGCCTCCTACCAAAAGTGACATCTTGCTCACCAGATCTTACATCGGGTTCTATTCCAACCGTACGGAGGCAAGTCATTGTCATCAGAGAAACCTCCTTGATGTAAATATCAATGGGAGTGAGACTAAGAATGACTTCCATTGACTCTGATCAGTGTGGTTTCCATTGATCGTTATGTTAAGGCATGCTGTTCTTTGAATTTGGTAGTAAGGATATCTGAATATTCTATATAAAGAGGAAGACAAAACACCTATTCAAATAATATGCCATTCTCGGAATCTTAAATGGTAACTGAATGACACTTACAATATCTAATTCAGAGAAGTAGATCAGCAGAAAGATCAGAATTGAAATATAGTTGACCTGGGATCTTTTTCTACAATTTTAAGTATTTCATAAATTAATTTATTACATACAATATAAGTTGCTCCTTTTCAATACAGAAGTACCACAAGGTTTCATTTCTAACTCGATCACAACTCCTATATCAACGAATTCCTTTCATCTACTTCTAACTCTAAGCTCTGCAAAATAATATTTAGTCCACCAATATACTATCTTCCAAGACGATTGACATCCGAATATAAATAACTTTTTTCATTAGAGATAACCTTCAGACGATCACCAATTGGTAATACAAAAGAATGTCCTGTTTTAACGTTTCTAAAGCAACCTTAAATGAACCAAAAATTATTCTGTGCTTTTTAAAAATCAGGTTGTGTCTAATAGGAACTACTTTAAACAAGAGGGTGTTATCTCTCAAGACATTCATTTTAAATCTAACCTAACCTTTGTTCAAAGAAATAATTAAAAATCGTCTGCAGCCTCTGTAAGTCACAATATTGTAGTATTAAAGCAGGTGATAATGGCTAATGAATTTGCTATGTAGCGAACCTAATTAACAATACCTTCCAGAATATTATTAACAAAATAGCTTGAATCAACATCAGCCAATTGCTTATTAGATTTTATGAAACCTTTAAAGTCAGTATTTTAATTTAACTAAAATATTTCCAAAAATACATAACAAATATAATATCCGAAAGTTTACCTGAGATCCAGAGGACCATTGTCCAACTCCTTTAGAGACAGTCGTGATAGTCTTTCCTACTGTAACTAAAATTTCTTGCACTTCTTCTAAGTTCGGTTTAATTCCGACTTTCGGTATTAGCAGCAATGAGTTCAGTTTGAAAACTGCAGTTCTTTCGCTAACATCTAAAACGTAGTTACTTTGTAGCAGAACTTTAGTAACTTTATGGCAGAACTTAAGTAACTTTGTAACGGAAACTTTGTAGCAAAAATATAAAAGACTGAACTAGATATTTAGTAACTTTTCAGCAGGTGCTTTGAAAGTTTGTATTAACAACATAGTAACTTTGAACAGAAATATAGTAACTTTATAGTAGAAATACAGTAGCTTTATAGCAAGCCAAGCATATAGCTAGTTTGTAGAAGTTACAGAATTTCCATTATATAATAGGCAAAATATATTGCAAAATAAATAAATTTCCTTAACGAAAACACCAAAAATACTAACATTCCAGTGAAAATCTTTTTCTTAACGCATCCAAAGAGCTTCGGGTGACTTTTACCAACACGTCTACAATTTTTCTACTATAGTAACGTCGCATTTCTCCCAAAGCTCCTTTTACAATATCCTGCATTGATTTGATAGCAGCACCACCTATTAGAATATGAGGTTTTTCAAAACATTCCCAAACCAACGACCAATCAGATTGCTGTTGTGTCGCTGAGCTTCCGGTTTCAGCATTTTTATCTTCATCTGGAAATCAATGAAAATATTCATAAAATATTCATAAAATATTCATAAAATATTCATAAAATATTCATAAAATATTCATAAAATATTCATAAAATATTCATAAAATATTCATAAAATATTCATAAAATATTCATAAAATATTCATAAAATATTCATAAAATATTCATAAAATATTCATAAAATATTCATAAAATATTCATAAAATATTCATAAAATATTCATAAAATATTCATAAAATATTCATAAAATATTCATAAAATATTCATAAAATATTCATAAAATATTCATAAAATATTCATAAAATATTCATAAAATATTCATAAAATATTCATAAAATATTCATACAATTTTCATAAAATATTCATAAAATATTCATAAAATATTCATAAATTATTCATAAAATATTCATAAAATATTCATAAAATATTCATAAAATATTCATAAAATATTCATAAAATATTCATAAAATATTCATAAAATATTCATAAAATATTCATAAAATATTCATAAAATATTCATAAAATATTCATAAAATATTCATAAAATATTCATAAAATATTCATAAAATATTCATAAAATATTCATAAAATATTCATAAAATATTCATAAAATATTCATAAAATATTCATAAAATATTCATAAAATATTCATAAAATATTCATAAAATATTCATAAAATATTCATAAAATATTCATAAAATATTCATAAAATATTCATAAAATATTCATAAAATATTCATAAAATATTCATAAAATATTCATAAAATATTTATTAAATATTCATTAAATATTCATTGGATATTCATTAAATATTAATAAAACATTCATCAAATATTCATCAAATATTCATCAAATATTCATCAAATATTCATCAAATATTCATCAAATATTCATCAAATATTCATCAAATATTCATCAAATATTCATCAAATATTCATCAAATATTCATCAAATATTCATCAAATATTCATCAAATATTCATCAAATATTCATCAAATATTCATCAAATATTCATCAAATATTCATCAAATATTCATCAAATATTCATCAAATATTCATCAAATATTCATCAAATATTCATCAAATATTCATCAAATATTCATCAAATATTCATCAAATATTCATCAAATATTCATCAAATATTCATCAAATATTCATCAAATATTCATCAAATATTCATCAAATATTCATTAAATATTCATCAAATATTCATCAAATATTCATCAAATATTCATCAAATATTCATCAAATATTCATCAAATATTCATCAAATATTCATCAAATATTCATCAAATATTCATCAAATATTCATCAAATATTCATCAAATATTCATCAAATATTCATCAAATATTCATCAAATATTCATCAAATATTCATCAAATATTCATCAAATATTCATCAAATATTCATCAAATATTCATCAAATATTCATCAAATATTCATCAAATATTCATCAAATATTCATCAAATATTCATCAAATATTCATCAAATATTCATCAAATATTCATTAAATATTCATCAAATATTCATCAAATATTCATCAAATATTCATCAAATATTCATCAAATATTCATCAAATATTCATCAAATATTCATCAAATATTCATCAAATATTCATCAAATATTCATCAAATATTCATCAAATATTCATCAAATATTCATCAAATATTCATCAAATATTCATCAAATATTCATCAAATATTCATCAAATATTCATCAAATATTCATCAAATATTCATCAAATATTCATCAAATATTCATAAAAATATTTAGAAAATATTTTGGCTACCTTCAAAGGTAAATGCATCCTCATCTAGACTACTTTGCGGATCAATATCAGCTCTTTTAACAAGGGAAAGTATCTCTTCCACTGCTTCTTCGATCATTAAACTCTTTTTGTGCAGTTCAATAGCTGCCGTTGTGCACACCATATCAATTTTGTTGCAAAAGTTTTCGACAGTCCATGATTCCTCTCCATTTCCTGGTAACGCGTACAGCTGGATTACCTGCATGCTACTCAAAACTTCCATAACTCTATTAGCATAGATATCGTGGACTCTGTCGGTCTGGAAATAATTGTATTTTGAAAGAGACTGATTCTAGTCAAATTAATATGTTCGAAGTATCTCAATGAATGCCTGTATTTTAATGGGAAAATAAAGTTCTTACCAATTCTTTAAAATTTTTGATAGCTGCGTTCCCTTTATCGACGAAATCTTTCCAATCCAGGGAGACCCAGTTAAGTTTAGTCAATCCAGGTTCAATGTTATGCGTCAATTTGATCAAATGGGGTAGAAACAAAGGTCTTACTTCCAATTTTACTGTTTTAACGGCCTTAAGGTAATCATTGATCAAGAACTAAAACAAAATAGTTGAAATACTTTTGGTAGTGGTGTTAATGGTTATTTGAAATAAAAAGCAAGTGTCAAAATATAACCCAGATGATCCCATTGCCATATTCAATGTTTGAATAGTCCATCATTACATGTTTAATAAACCTGCTATACAAAATTTGACTTACTTGAAGAGAATCTTGAACTAAATTAAAATGTTCCTGCTTGGCATACAATGTTAGTGCGACCATTGGTACCGGAAGTTCCATTTTTATCATAAAATCTGATTCTCTTATCAGTAACGGTATGGCAGGATGAAGATTAACTTTTAATTTTTGTTGATCTTGGCAAACTGCTATCAAATTTCTCATCAGGCAAAGGTCCACGTCGGAAACCTATACATAAAAAGATATAATTTGGTAATTTGACCAAGAAGTTGTAGTTTTGTAATCAAAGCGCATAGGGGTGTCATAAGGGAGATGAAGGTCGACTTTTAGAATACCTAGATGCTAATGCTTACATGCTGGTTCATCCATAGGCATACTATATCAGCTTCGTAGGCCCTCAACATTATTTCAGCCGCGATATGTTTTTTCGACAGTTCAACGGTGGCGGGTAAGTTTTTCAAAATTTGATGCGTTGTTACGCTAGATAGCAGTTCTTCTAAATGCGATATTAGAGCTCTGGCCCATTTAACTCTTCCTAAAAAAAAGAAGTACTATAAGAAAATAAATTAAACATAACTTTATAAAGTTGAAGTCCAGAAGTGATAAACAGAAAGCTACATTATGTCATGCACTACCATTTATATTAGATCTTAACCTGCGATTGGAGGAAATAATCTAGGGACTGGCGGATCATCTTTCTGTTTTTTGTACATTTTGATTATCCGTTCTACTTCTTTTTCACAATACTTTAATATTCGATCGTATTTCTCCTCCATTTTTGCTAATGGAATCTTTTCGCTAACCTTAAATGAAAATGTATTAAAATTTAAACCAGTAGCTAAAGATATAACAAAAAAGTATTAATGAAAAATTACCATATAAGTGATCTATAAACATCTATTTTGCATTTATTAGAGCAAAGTAAGTTGGGAAATATACTCGAACAGTATTAGTATTGATTGAAAGGAAAGGAACATTGAGATTAAAGTTTTGATGATAATGAATAATGATGATAATGATTCTAACGAATTACTCTAAATAATCGTTAAACATATCAGATATTCGCTCAAAACGATTATTTATTTTAATAACCGAAATATCAAAAATTACCTTTTCAAATCTAGTCAAAAATCTGATACCCTGTGGTGTTTCCCAAACGCTATCGAAATTTCTTTCTATTGCTTCGGCAATATTCTGTCTAAGCTGTTCTGTATTTGCCAAAAACGTTTTGAAGTCATTATCATATTCGACGTTTCTGTGATCTAAATAGTCATAGGGTTTGTTCATCACTATTTGTTTTATTTCTGAAAACTTTTGAATTGCTTCTTCCAAAGCTGAAATTATATGAAAAAATATTAGGATTTAAGCATGAATAATAGGACTGACTATCTGTACGTTCAATAATTATTAATTTTACTTATATTGACAATTATATTTAAATTTTAACTTACCATCACCCAGAAGCAACCCCTCCATCCTCCTCTGAAATAATCCAGTATAGTCATCTATCAAATCAAACATAGAAATGATTTTCATCAAACGTTTGCAGAAAGCGTCGAATTTTCCAAAAACGTAATTTTCCGAAAAATTAAACTGGTGCTGTCCAGGCAAAAACGGTTGGGCTTTTACGACGTTGTACGTTTTTCTATACACTTTATTCAATATTATGCAGTTCGTTAATTTTTCCTTCATTTGGACTCTGTCTTGTGACCAAATGCTTTCCTGACCCCTACAGGTGATGTAGTCTTTGCAGGTTTCTATCATCTGATTTGTTATCTAAAATAAATGAGGAAAACTTTAAACAGCAAGCAATTAATGAACTGAAATCGATATCGATGTGAACTTATAAAATGAATGAAGTATTGCGGATCATAGTTAACGCCTCTTGGCATGTGCGTAATAGAGATATTTATAAACATTTTAAAATATCTACAGTGAATGAAGAAACCAAAAAGTGCACTGCTGGATAATCAGCATTATGGTCGACTTTTAAAATGGTCTGTGTTTGTTGTTTGATCTTATAGATAAAACAAAACAATTAGTTTATACCTAAGAGAACTCACAGATAAAAGTGTGAAAAATAATAATTGCTCTAGAGAGCAACAAGAAAACTTAAACAAGACCAATAATCCATAGTCCACCAATAAGAAAAGAAATAAGTTTAGTGAAAAATTATGAGCAAAAGGCAAAATACCCAGAAGGAATCTTCTAACCAAATGAACCATCCATGAGGAAGAAGACAAACAGCTGAGGCGGTTATTCCCTGAGAAGTTGCCGAAAAAATAAGGATAAACTTATTTGCAAAAAGAGTGTCTGGATATCATCTTATCACAGGAGCAGTCTTGAAAGAACTACCAAGGAAAAGCATTGTCAAACTCACAAATTTATAATTTCTCTACAATATTTAGAAAATAGCTGAATTCATTTTGGTCATAAACCAGGAAATGAAACAAATAAAGTTTATACAGGATAATTTATCTCTTGCCAGTAATTTCAAAATTTTTGGAGAAGCTATTTCTGAAGACTAAACTATTATAGAAAGAAAAATCTTTAAAAAGAGGCCAGTTACACAATCGCAACTTAAATAGAGAAAACAATCAATTGATAAGGTTGACTTGTACAGCAAATTGATTCTAAAACAAACAAAACCAGGAGTAGCGCAAGGAAGTTTACTTGGTTTAGTCTTATATTTACTCTATACTTACACTGAGACTGAGAAAATATCTGTAGCTGAACAGATTATTAGAAAATTCTTTCATGGAAAAGTTAAAAAATGACCTGTGATATTTAATTTTTTTACTTGTTATAGTTAACCAGTAAACCAACAATTTTAAAAAATTGGAAAGTTCTTATAAGTGCCAGCTGTCCCAACTTAAATGTTTAACTGATCCAGGTAAATTGACATCGGCATCAACACCAACACCACAGTATGGTAAGTAAATCAGCTGTTTTTTAAATATACCTCTCTAATTTTGTAGTGTATTTTCATAGGTTGCGAAACAATGGTTCATAATTGATATTTGACGAATAATATGTAGAATTATTTGAAGGTTTGTACATTTTAATTTGATCAAAGAAAGTGATAGTTAAAAAAACTTCAAAATTGTTGAGGTGCGGATATTCTCCACTCATGGTCTTCCACAAATACCAACAAGATATAGAAAAATGCCTTTTGAGATGGCTTTCTAAAATTATAAAAAAAGTTTATTGAGAAGGGAAGGAAAAAGAAGAGGATAAAGAAAAGAAGAAAGAGTAGAAATTAAAAGTAATTATTGTGTTTGCAGCAGTATATTTTTATAGCTACATTTAAAGGTTTCTGCTTTCAAATGTAATAATGTTGGATCAATTTTTAACAGGTTATTGATATAGACTATGACATTGTTGGTAAAAGAACTTTTAAAACTAGCGTTGAAAAATGTAGACAATCTAAGTATGGATTTAAAACGAATATTTAGGTTATGAATATCGGTTCTAAATGTTAGTTTTTCATGCAAGTATGGTGATGTCTTCATATTAAATAATTTTTGACTGAGACAAGCAAAATGTAAATTTCTTTTATTACCCATATTTAACCATTTAGTTTCTTTAATTTTAGTATCAAAAACTAGAAAACTAATTAATTATTCTCCCTGGATTACTGAAAATATTATTTATATGCAAAGGCTTAGAGATAAAGCCTTGCAAAAATTCGCAAAACACAACTTCAAAGGCATTGGGATTACTATAAACAATTAAGAAATTACATAACTACAGCTATAAAAGCAGAAAAAGGGGCTTACTTTAATTTTAAATTTTAAACTTGTAATGAGACAAAAAAAATTGACATACCTCCAAAACTAAAAGATGTTAATGTTATTTACAAGTTGTTCATTTCAAACATTAATAAATCTGATATACAAATAGATTTACAAGATTTGTACCTAAACAATTTTAAAGAAAATATTAGTGAAGATTTTCATTTTATTGATGTTTCGGAAGATATTGTCAATAAAATTATCTACAACATCAAATCTAAAGCTTATGGAATGGATGATATTAATATTACTATTTTACACTTTTGTTGTACATTTCTATTACCCATTATTACACCAAAAATAGAGAGAGTAATAGAAATTCAAATAAGAAGGTTTTTGGAAAACAATATATTACCTAGTATACAATCTGGCTTTAGGTCAGGCTATAGCTGTGATACAGACCTAGCGGATGTTATAGATGATTTAATTATGGCCGTAATTTCTCGAAAGCTTACGATAGTATAAATCATACAATTTTACTTGCGATGTTGAAGTTTTTTAGATTTAATAATACATCTGTGTCTCTCTTAACTTAAAATCATGTATTTATGAGCGAAAACAAATTGTTCAAATAGACAATATGTCTTCTACACTGTTGGGGATTACATCTGGTGTATTTGAAGGTAGTATTTTAGGCCTTTTATTATTTACTCTTTATCTCACAATTTATACACAATTACCACTTACGCAGATGACTCCCAATTATACTATTCTTTTAAGTATTCCAATTTAAACGAATCTATACAGAATATTAATTCCGATCTAAATGAAATCTTTAATGTATCTAAAAATCATTCATTAAATTCATTCAATGATTTTTTATAATGAGTTAATTAAACTACTAAACATTATTAAAAATTAATAACGCGTTAATCCCAATTGTTACCCAATGTAAAAACTTAGGTCTTACTTTATATTCAAAATTAACGATTGAATATCATATTACTTCAAAATTCTATAAACAGAAGAAAGCAGGTAGACGTTTTATGCTTATGGAGATTCTCTTAGTAGCAAAAAGTTACCAGAAACGATATCACTGGAAGTAATATGCGTATCTATAGAGACAATCACTACTCACACTGGACAGACCACGAATTTAATTAGGTTAAGTACTAGAATGCCACGAAGCTTTGTCCGAAGTATCCATCAACAATGTGGTCACCTTAAGATGGATCAAAGGTCACTTCACTTCAAAAGGCAACCGTTCCGCTGATCCACTAACCAAGAAAACAGCCAACCAAATACGTTTTAGACCAGACTCTTCTATTGGACTGACAACATCGGTAGTTGCCAGCGAGCTTTTAAGTTATCCTGATAACACTAAAGCAAACAAATAATTGACTAGTCATTGCCAAGTTTCCAAGTAAGGAAGCAGTTCCATAACATGGATCTGTCAGAATCCGCACTATTCAGGGAGTGCAAACAAGAAGATGATACCATCGAGTATATCATCTACGATTGTCCAACGCTGTCATTTATTAGAATATTTGTATTCGGTGAGAATTAACTAATATCGGCCGATATAAGAGAAGCACCTCGTGGCGACGTTGTCAAATACATTAAATTTGTAGGCTGGCTATTAACTTAGATAGATGCAAACTAGACCTAGTGAGGCCTAAGTACCGTAGAGTAACCTATCCTGTACACATTATAGATACAGATAACTGTTCCATAAACACAAATTCTCGTAAAAATGTAGCCCAGTTTCTGAAATTTATTTTTATCTCGAATAAATTTCTGAGATCTACTTTCTTTTTAACTGGCTTCAACTACTAAGGCTATTTCGCTTCGTGTTCTGTGTAGGCTTTGTTACTGTTTCCCAGCGCTACTTTAATTAGAACCCAACAGTGAATGGTCAAGTGGGGAATCCTACCAAGGCATCAGAATTAATTTTAAATAAATTAATAAAATAAAAAATCCTGGCCAACAGTGGGATTCGAACCTGGGACCCTTGGATCCGCAGGCAGAGACTCTACCACTGAGCCACCCGCCCCTCTCGGTGTTAAAAAAGAATTCAAGAGATTTGGTGAAAAGCACGAAGTTTCATAATCATGTTAACTCCGAGATACCCTACAAAAAGAAGACTGTTAGACTAACTGGCTAAAACCTAGTACAATAGTAAAGTGAAAATGTTTTAGAGCATGGTGTTAGGTGACAGTTTACAGATATGACCTGTGAAACACAAACGGGTGATATATTGATTTTAAGTCTTTTTTTAGATGGGTTAAGTTAAGACAAAATTATTGTTTGGGAGTGTTGTATATAAAAGCTAAGTACCGTACCAAGTGACATGGGCGCCGGTGGAGGGGGGTAAAGGGGGTAGCTGCCCCCTTGAAATTTCCAAATTCCCAAAAATTATACAATTCACGATTCAAGCTAAGTGATACACCCTCTACAGGAAATTTGTAGAAGGTTCCTATAAGTAGGATATTGTTTATTGTTGCCAGGAGTAGCGAAATTTTGTTACGTCGTCGGATTTTTAGCCATTGAAGAAGTACATAAGACCTTTTTTTAAGTAGCACAATTTGTGTCTAATAATATGTAATCATACTCTATATTTAAGCATTTTTTTTTGTAAATTTTTTTTAAATTTCAGTTTATTTATTAATTTTGTTTTAAAATATGTTCTTCATTTTATTTATTTATTTTTATTTTAATTTGTATCAATTATAATTTGAAGTTTTTCTTACTTGTGAGCTTTAAATTTGTTTATTTCTTATAGTGTGTAATAGTGTTTATATTAAAAATGAAATTTGCGAAAAAGCTCCCAACAAATTGCTATCTATATGGTGTTACTGTAAAAATCAAAACTGAAGTGTTCATTATTTTGCAAGCGTAAATTGCAAAATTTTGTCTAGAATCAAACTGCAATATCTGAATTGTGAGTTTTATTACTGTTTACATGTATACAAAGTACTACACCTTTTATTTCATAATATAGGAATAAGGATAGTAAGATTTTTAGTTAAGTTTATCAATAATAAATGTTAGGTACCTAAATTTTATTACTTATCGAGTTTTCGCTATGGACAACCACGCCTAAGTTCATTATATTCCGTATAGTATTTCTAAATTTCTGTAATTTATTTTAAATAATTCACAATTTTGCTTTCTTAACCCCCCTTGGAAAAAGTTTTGCCGGCGCCCATGCTAAGTGATGTGGGATATAAATTGATTAATTTATTTTAGTAGATAAGTAGTTTTAAAAAACATGTTTGTTCTTACTTTGACCATAAGAGCAGACGTTCTTTCTGAAGTGTTATAAAATTGAGAAACGCTGTGAATCAATCTGACTGTTTGCAAAAGCCCCATAATAGATCTTCTCATTTTAACCTAAAAAATATATTAAAAACGCTGCATATTATATCCGATTACAGCTAGCAATTTGAATATAGATAGTTTTAGAAATCCCTGTATGTAAAATTTTCTTACCGGATCATCCAGATACAACGAATGGCATTTTGTTTCTAAAGCTTGTATAAATTTAGCGTTATCCTTGGCCTCGTTATAGCAAAACGTTATTTTTTTATCGGTCTCCCTCCATTCCTTCAAAATTTTTGCATGTGCTAATTTCAAACACAAAATGGTCATTTGGACTTCCGGCGTATTTACTTGATTCACGATTTGCGAAAATTGAGCTCCCCTTTTCTTCCAATACTCCAGTTCGTCTTGGGGACCTTAAAACAAACACTTTTAGAAATGTATCTTTAATCTACTCTCAGTACAATGCAGAGAACTATACTGGTCCTTTGACTGCATAGTCGTATTTAAAATTGTAAAAGACATAAATGAAAGATATAATTCAAAAAATTGCAAGATTAGAAAATTACAGTTGGGCATTGAGAATAATAAAATGGAGACCTAGAGAAAATAAATAGAAGTAGATAAATTGTTGCAAAAAATACGTTAACCAAACACAAATCTGCAGTAGATAAAAAGTTGAATAGGTTTTGGTATTAAGCCGTTCACTGAACAGACTTAATGATGATTCTATTATTCATTAAATTTACCTGATGAGTCATTTTCTCTTCGGATTTGTTCACTTTCTTTCAGAATTTCGTCTAATTTTTTTATCCACACTTTCACTCTGTTCTCTAGAGGAATCACTTGATCGGGTTGCTTTGCGATTTCTTTAAGTTCTTCTGCGTCATTATTGGCCATTATTGTCTTGCCGTCGTCAAATAAATTACCACCTCCACATACTTCTTCGCATACTAAAATAATAAGAATGTAAAAGAATTGGTATTCTCTAAATTTTCAGTTACGAAATAATGAATTTGCACCATACTATAATGTCAACAGTATATATTACCTTTTAAAACACTGCAAAAAGATCTTAGATTTGGCAGTAAATTATTTTTAACCATTGGACAACTGGCTGCATCATCTTCACAATCAAGACTAGGATGTGCTAGGACTTCCATAAATACATATTCTATCACTCTTTGAATACTGGTGACTAATCCCACATTATGTGAGTCAATTATACCACAGAAAAGATCCTAAAAATTAATTTTGTACGACTTCTACTCACTATTTTTCGTAAAATCAAATCTACCTTTTGAAAACCTTCTTCAGGCAACTGCTTTCCACTGTTGGTTCTGAAAATATAAATTAAAGTTCCTGTCAATGGTACGCTGATTCCGTCAGTTAAAAATAGTTTTTTCTTGTAGGTGAGATGTTGCTGTAATAGATTTCCTCTGCTGGTGCTTGGCTGGAGTTGTCTACTGGGGCCTGGTTTGTTGGGATCCACGACGGGCTCTGGAGAAGGTTCCTCCATGTCTTGATAAAACCACATCAATTTGGTTTTCATGTGTGGTAGAAATAGTTGATTTATCTCGTCCAACTGAAAATTTTGCCGTTTAATCATTGATCCATTACGGTTCACCGATTTGCTCTCAGCGGTGCAAGGATATAGGGTCCTATGCTTGAACGTTTACGTTAATTTTAACACGAATCTGTTATGTTATGCTAACATGGAATAGATAACATATGAAGTAACAGTAGGTGTCGTATCGGTATGATTGAAAGGATCGATAAGAGAAGATGTTATGCTGGCTGTTACGAATGAAAGAAAGTATTTATTTGCATTATTGCGCGTGAGCATAAGATGTACTTAACATCACTTCATTTCTAAAAATGAGGTTTTTCATCTTTTTCTGAATGTAAAAACAACAACAATTAGTTTAGAATTTTTTGCAGTTTATTTTTAATTTTATTTAATTTATTATGCCGAAAAGATTAGCTAAAACACCTGTGAAATAGTATGAGGAGCTACTTAATTTTGTTAGAAAAAACAAAATTATTCTCACGGAGAAAACAAATATATATTAGATAAAAAAAATTCAAACCTTTGGCTAGCAGTTGGGCACTTAACGGCATGTTATTCGAGGCTGTTGAGGCGATATGTTAAATTAAAACATAACAGACGGAAAATAACAGTAATGTGTTATGAAAGACTTTACATCATACGAATTTGTTTCGTTGCTGTTAAAACTCGGCCTAACATGCACGTTACAGATAACGTAAACGTTCAATCATAGGACCCTACGGGGTCTATTCTGTAACAATTCCTTTATATTTAACGGCCTTTAAAAATATTGGCGGCCTATAAAAATATGGTCGTATTCGTTAATTTACTTGACATTATTTAAACAGATTTCTTTAAGATAGTCCTCTAATATATTTTAAAGATCCGTTTAAATAATGACAGAAGTAAAGAAGAAAATATTTTTAAAGGCCGTTAAATATAAAGGAATTGTTACAGAATAGACCCCTATATCTGTCTAAATTTCAGAAAAATGAATCCGTCATTGTAAAATCCGTTTTCCGGAGTTTTCGCTTATTTGGATTTTGTGATTTTGCATATTTTGTTCAACAATTATTACTGATTAGAAATCAATTTAAAAAGCTTTTCTTGCAATTTTATCCACGTTCCGTCATCAGTAAAGGGGCAGCACTGATTCGAAAACATTCCTTGTGTAAATTAACATGGGAAATCGCTAAGGTTCATTCTGCCAATTTTTGGCGGTGACGTCACACGTCGAGAATCATCAACTAACTTGTTGAGCCACCAACGGGGGAGTGGGGGAAGTGGCGGAGTGCGGGGGGGGGTGGGGGGTTAAATCTCCTTTAACGTCGAATAGAAAAATCATGCGCAATGTCAAAGGGGCCTTAGCACGTATCTTCACTGCTATTGGTCCGATTTAAACTGGAAAAACGGCATTACGTAGAGAACGTATTATATATTAACGTAGAAGAGAAAAATCATGCGCAGAACGAAAAGCCACAAGGGCCTAAGCGTGTATCTTCACTGCTATTGGTCCGATTTAAACGGGAAAAATGGCATTACGTAGAGAACGTGGTATAGATTAACGTGGAATAGAAAAATCATGCGCAATGCCACAAGGGCCTTAGCACGCGTCTTCACTGCTATTGGTCCGATTTAAACGGGAAAACGGCATTACGTAGAGAATGTGGTATAGATTAACGTAGAAGAGAAAAATCATGCGCAGAACGAAAAGCCACAAGGGCCTTAGCGTTTATCTTCACTGCTATTGGTCTGATTTAAACGGGAAAAACGGCATTACGTAGAGAATGTGGTATAGATTAACGTAGAAGAGAAAAATCTTGTGGAATGTCAAAGGGGCCTTAGCACGTATCTTCACTGCTATTGGTACGATTTAAACGGGAAAAACGGCATTACGTAGAGAACGTGGTGTAGATTAACGTAGAAGTTCGATGGAACACCGTGTGCAACAGAAAAATTCAGTAGTGACTCCAAAACCTGTATGTAATATTTAATATATTTAAATGTACCCAGAAGAACATCGAATGTCTACGTCAATGGTTCCTTAATTGCATACCTTTGCAATTTTTTGTTATTAATAAATGAATAAAAAGGAAAAAGGTTTTTAATTGAAACACCTTATTAATTACATGCATTTATTTTCGTTTTACAGGAAGAATAAAAATGTTTATTTATAATTTATATAATAATTTTCAATATTATAAACAAAGTAGATGATAGTGTTATACAACTAATTACATATAATTTAGAATATTCAGGCTCTGACATGTCACTCAAATCGATAGGTGGTGGTGGTGGAGTCGTAACAGTTTGCCAATTTTTGAATTCTCCTTCGGTGTCATCATTAAAAATCAATGTTAATTTCTATCTCTTTGCTTTATCGATTGCTATGGAAAACGTATTTAGCTTCATATTATTTACCACCGATAAATTCATCTTTCGCCATTCCGTTTGATTATCAAAACGTATCGTCATCTCTTGTACGCCATTCGGTACATTGGTATACAGTATATTGTTTAATATGGCAGTAAGTATAATGAAATTAGCCTTTAAGATGGCCATATTTGCGTCGGCTGGATTCTTCTAAGTCTAGGGTGATATCTCTCAATATCCCCCCAAAGACTTAAATTTGTCAAATCTCTTAAAACTTGTTTTTTATCTTCATATAATTTTATGTCTCTTCTAAGTTTTTGAAGTTTTATACCAAACTCTTCAATTGTACGTCTATTCTCTTTGCTAGACATCTTAATACTAAATATAGAAGCACCTATTTACTTTATTCAACTAAATAATAACTTATACCCCCACCGCAAAATATGCCCCCCATATTTGATGTATCACACGTAGTTCTAGCTCGTCATCAATTTTAAAATGCCGTTTGAATGACATATTCATTATAAGCATGTTGCATTACATTACATACTCAAAAATTAAAGAAATCGGAGACATTAATTCAAAAAGTGTCAATAAGATACAACGATTGGCAAATTCATTATTAGTATGTCACGTGTCATTTCCTTTTCAAAGATCATGAGAATCGGAAATATGAAAGATGGTGGGATACCGGTAGTAATGATATGATAATTTCAGCTAGATAACAGTTCAAGGTAAACACCAACAACAACGATTTGTTAATGCCCCTGTGTCTTTCGTTGGAACTGACAGCTGGATGACAGTTCACACCGAATACCGTTTGCCCCGTTCGAATCAGACCAATAGAAATAAAGACATAAGTTTAAGGCCCTTCTGGCATGTTTTTTCTCTTCAATGTTAATAGTTCTATACATTATGCCGTTTTTCCCGTTTGAATCGGACCACGTGATATATGCTAAGGCCATTCTGGATTGTTCGTTCTGCGCATGATTTTTTTGTTTGACGTTAATCGTTCTCTTCATAATGCCGTTTCTCCCGTTTGAATCCGACCAACAATACCAAAGATATCAGTTTTAGGCCCTTTTGACTTGTCACTGCGAATATTTTTTTTGTTCGACGTTAATCTATACCACGTTCTCAGTAGTATCCGAGAAACATGCTAACGCCCTTGTGGCTTTTCATTCTGCGCATGATTTTTCTACTCGACGTTAATCAATACTGAGTTATCTTCATAATGCCGTTTTCTCGTTTGAATCGGACCAGTAATAACGGAAATTGAAGCTTAGGCCCTTCTGGTTTTTCGTTCCGCGCATGATTTTTCTATTCGATGTTAATCTATACCACGATCTCTACGTAATGCCGTTTTTCCTGCTTAAATCGGACCAATAGCAGTGAAGATACATGCTAAGGCCCTTGTGGCTTTTCGTTCTGCGCGTAATTTTTCTCTTCTACGATAATCTATACCACGTTCTCTACGTAATGCCGTTTTTCCCGTTTAAATCGGACCAATAGCAGTGAAGATACATGCTAAGGCCCCCCACCCTCACCCCCCCCCACTCCACCCTCACCCCCCACTCCACCCTCATCCCCCCCCACTCCGCCGCTTCCCCCACTCCCCCGTTGGTGGCTCAACAAGTTAGTTGATGATTCTCGACGTGTAACGTCACCGCCAAAAATTGGCAGAATGAACCTTAGCGATTTCCCATGTTAATTTACATAAGGAATGTTTTCGAATCAGTGCTGCCCCTTTACTTTCATCCATTACCTGGACTATTTATGATTGTAACTTTATACATTTTTTTTTAATTGCTCGTCATTTTTCTTTCATGGCGAAGACAAAGCTTGACAATCGGTAATTCCCGTTAAAACCAAATATCGAAATTAATATTTACTAATTTTAAAAGTCTTGCTACAAAAAAAATGTATACTTTAAAACTGAAACAAAAAAGTACCATATCTCCTTCGAAAACGTGGTCCATAATTTCGTTTCTCGGCAACCCCGTGGCGTCCATAAGGAGTTGAAATGTAAACTCCAAACGAGGGTCCATCTCCCCTCTCCTCGCCTTTCGCTCGCATTCTTCCCGCCGGCGCTGTCGAAAAAAAAATCATTTCGTTAAAATTTTGCAAAGAATTTCAACGGAAAAATTATTAAGCGAAGGAAATTAGATTCAATTAAATTAATTACTTTCTAAAAAAGTAGAGAGACAAAGATATTCGAGATTTATTAAGAAATTCCCTTTAAAACGCATCGCTACAGAAGAGTGAATAATATAAATTAAAATAAAAGAGTAACTAATATTTTTTTATAAAATATTCAATTCAGGGCCATAGACACATAACAGGAAAACTAATAATAACATTTTTTTAGTAAACACAAAAATGTCTCGGCATAATGAAGGAGGAAGAAGTTTAGTAGCGGTAGCAGTTTTCTGAATTGCATTCTAAGCGGGATAGCTACTCTAATTCCAAAATTTCAAATTGCAATCCATACCATGTATTACCTCAATTAAGCTGTCTTTGTACACTGCATACAAGCTCTGCTTGGTTCCCGGGGGGCATATTCGGAAAACGCCGACACGTTAGAGTTTGATGCAGCGAATGACAAACTCGTAAAATCCCGACGTGTTAGAAATAATACGTCGGCGATTTATGAAATAAGAAATGTTTGTTTACTTGTCATCAATCATCACTCATCAAGAGATAATGTTAGTTTTAATTTCCTTTTTCTATTGCCTAGTTAGGTATATGCAAGTCTCTATTCAAATTTTTAATTTGTTGTTCGTGCCATAATAAGTGATTTAAATTAATACAACTGGTAATAAATTTAAAGACATTATCTAATAATACACTATAATATAAAATTGTATTTTAATACCTGGCATATATCAGAAAAAGGTATTTTAACTCCTTTACAAAATGTGTACAAAAATATATTGTCTTCTGTCCCTAAACAGTCGGCATGGCACCAACCTAAACATTTCTTGTAGTGTATCCACTGTTTACCCCTGACGTCTTTCGATTGCAATAGGAACTGGTGGCAATCATTTACTTGTGAGTTCCAAATTGCGGACACTACGCCATTCCATATTAGATACAACGCGATTTTAATTTCAAACATTACCTCCAACACTACTTTAATTTGCTAAATAGGAATAAAGAGCGTATTGTACCGATAGTCTAATTTATTTATAGTTTATTTATTTAAAACACACTATTTACAATTTATTTAAGGCGTACTAAATAATTTATATAATACTTAGACACTAACTAACAATTCTAATTTATTTATTACAATTTAACTTTTCATTCCAATATTCTATACTAAACTGTGCGCCGATGAGCCGGGCTATTTATACCAAGTCCAACTCTGCTACGAGAAGTCTCTAGATGCTCCCGAAAATTCCATCTCTGACTCAACTGCACTCTCCGCCCATTCTAGCCGTTTCTTGAGCCTCAGCGGCATTCCTAGGAGATTCCGTCGTTTCGAGCATGTGTCGGATGCCAAGCTGCTTAGGGGTCGGCTTAGGAATTTCATGACATTATATTATGCTCAAACACATGTTCTGTATAAAAAGTTGACAGTTGATACTCCCCTTGTGCACTAATATTATTAATACACACCTACAAAATATTCGATTTTACAAAAAAAATATAAAATTATTATAAATTCATACGTTGCATTAGCGTTCACTGGTTTATTGGAGTAAAAATGAGATATATTGAACTACGTTTGGATGCGATTTGCGCGGCGTTGCCAAAGCTTTTTGAAATAATTTAATGGTATTCCATATTTGATCATACTCCTCTACATTAAATTGTATTTTCTATAAAAATAAAAGTATTTTTTTAAATTTAAAAATATGTAGGCGACAATAATTTCAAAAGAATCCACTTTTGTCAAATATACAATTGACCTTTTTGAATATGATTTTATTTTCCTAATTAAGTGCGCAATTAAACTAATATAAATATCTAATTGTACATAAATGCATCGATAACTCGATAATTCGTAAATCGCCGACGTATAAGTCTAACACATCGAGATTCTACGAGGCTCTTATTCTCGCTACCGAACTCATACGAGTATCTAACGTGTCGGCGGTTTCCGAATATGCTCCCGGGGAACCAGAACTAGTTGCTAGTTGTAGTTGCATATTGCAAGAGGAAGATGAAACAGCTGGTCATGTTGGGTGCGATACTTACGCCCACCACAGAGTAAGCAGTTATAGAGGGTGTCTCAATGAAAAGTAGCCCATTTTGAGAGCTTATAACTTTTAAACAAATCGTATTAACGTGCGGTTTTTGCTGATATATGTTATTTTGCTGTAAGTTTTGCTTCAGTGACACAGAAATTATGTTTTACCTATACATTGAATTTTTTAAAATTCTCCTCTTTTACATTTACCGTAACCAAATTTTATCAAATGGAAATGGGCAACTTTTTCTGTATTATAAATTATACAATCGAACAAGGGCTTATTGTTACCAACGTAGGTTCGGAACCAACTTTTATGACATAAAATCGTGTGAAAGTTCTAGACCTAACAAACATTACGCAGTTTGTGAGTCCCCATATTGTTAACTGGCAAGTATCCCACCAAACCCCTATGGTACCTACTCGTCAATTTCGTCACCCAAAATCCAAAATACACAGACTGGAGTGGACACGAAAAGTCCTTCTAGGAGGCCCTGGGAAACGTAATTACAACTATTAAGATTATAGTCTAGAGAAGAAAAGAGTGAAGTAATTTAATTTGCATAACGTAATACAGGTTCAAAAGGTAGATATTTTATTCATACCTCATCCTTCAATGCTTAATTGTAGTTAAAATGAAAATTTTAACACATCTGATCGGCCTTATAAAAATTTTTGTCCCACCCAAACCACTGACGTGTCATTGAAAAACCAACCTTTATAAAAAGAATTATTTTTCTCAGACTAAGAGGCGTGACACATTGCTACTACTAGTAAATATGAGAATTAATTCTTATTAATTCTTGCAGTAAAAAATTGGATGTTTTATAAAAAAACTACCTTGTATAAAAAAGATACTATATTTGTTATTTTAAGAAAACTAATTCATCTTTTTTCTTTATCTTTTTTCTTTATTTTTCTTTTTTTATTTTTCTTTTTTATTTTTCTTTTTTTATTTTTCTTTTTTTATTTTTTTTTTTTTTGTAAAAAGCTTTATATTTGGGAAGTTAAATTTTTTATTGTAAATAGTTGGATAATGGCTTTAGTTATTGTGCTAATTCCGATCGTGTCTCAAAACTGACTGTCAAAGTTATGATTTATTATAAGTTTGGGAAGTTGAAATTTATTTTTACTGTAAATAGTAGGACAATGGCTTTATTTATTGTACTAGTTCCGATCGTATTTCAAAGGTGATTTTTGAAGTTATGATTTATTATAATTTTTCCAAAAATTCCTGTTTTTTCCTTTATTTTTTTTTATGACTCCATATATTTAGAAAGTTGAAATTTTTACTGTAAATATTAGGACAATGAACTTATTTATTGTATTAGTTCCGATCGTCTCTCAAAGCTTAATTTTTAAGTTATGATTTCTTATAATTTTTCCAGAAATTCTTTTTTTATTTTTATTTTTTGTTTTTCATATGACGCCATAATTTTGGGAATTTAAAATTTTTAAAGCCTATTAAAACAATTTTAAACGCCACTAATTTCATTTTATTGGTTATTATAAACTAACACTTATGTACATTTTTATAAAAATAATTTAAACCGTTCTAGAGTAAGAGCAAAAATTCACTTCTGAAATTTCTACTTTAACACCTTGTAAATTTTTTGCTTATTTTTTTTGTGTAAGCAGGTTACTTTAAATAGGCTTATCTTCGATCCCAGAAACTGTAGTTAAATAAACGGAACAACTTTTTGTTACACCCTGCATAAATAATGAAGATATCCTAATTTTAACAAACAACGTGATCGCATGGACATCAGCCTCGTATTCTGATGTTTAAAAATAGTAGTGCTATGAGAATTGGACTTGTTGGTGGAGGATGAAAGCTAGAAATGGAAGCTGACTACTGGAGCTATTTTCACACAAGTAAGAAGTTTAAATTACATTCGAAAATATTACAATCTTACAATAATATGAATGTGAATAAAGTTTGACATGAACCTTTAACTTCATAACTTTGCCTAATTACCTATTTTGTGTACATATTTTAATACTTTTTTATTAAATATACTTTTTTCAGCTGAAGTATTAAAAATATATAATAATAAAAAATGAATCCTTTTACTTGTTTTATAAATCCATCTTTTATAAAAACCAAAAAATATATTTTGTAATCAAAAATGATACTGTCAATATAAGCAAAATCGCCCTTTAGTTCATATATTAGTTGTTGTTGTTGTTGTTGTTGTTGTTGTTGTTGTTGTTGTTGTTGTTGTTGTTGTTGTTGTTGTTGTTGTTGTTGTTGTTGTTGTTGTTGTTGTTGTTGTTGTTGTTGTTGTTGTTGTTGTTGTTGTTGTTGTTGTTGTTGTTGTTGTTGTTGTTGTTGTTGTTGTTGTTGTTGTTGTTGTTGTTGTTGTTGTTGTTGTTGTTGTTGTTGTTGTTGTTGTTGTTGTTGTTGTTGTTGTTGTTGTTGTTGTTGTTGTTGTTGTTGTTGTTGTTGTTGTTGTTGTTGTTGTTGTTGTTGTTGTTGTTGTTGTTGTTGTTGTTGTTGTTGTTGTTGTTGTTGTTGTTGTTGTTGTTGTTGTTGTTGTTGTTGTTGTTGTTGTTGTTGTTGTTGTTGTTGTTGTTGTTGTTGTTGTTGTTGTTGTTGTTGTTGTTGTTGTTGTTGTTGTTGTTGTTGTTGTTGTTGTTGTTGTTGTTGTTGTTGTTGTTGTTGTTGTTGTTGTTGTTGTTGTTGTTGTTGTTGTTGTTGTTGTTGTTGTTGTTGTTGTTGTTGTTGTTGTTGTTGTTGTTGTTGTTGTTGTTGTTGTTGTTGTTGTTGTTGTTGTTGTTGTTGTTGTTGTTGTTGTTGTTGTTGTTGTTGTTGTTGTTGTTGTTGTTGTTGTTGTTGTTGTTGTTGTTGTTGTTGTTGTTGTTGTTGTTGTTGTTGTTGTTGTTGTTGTTGTTGTTGTTGTTGTTGTTGTTGTTGTTGTTGTTGTTGTTGTTGTTGTTGTTGTTGTTGTTGTTGTTGTTGTTGTTGTTGTTGTTGTTGTTGTTGTTGTTGTTGTTGTTGTTGTTGTTGTTGTTGTTGTTGTTGTTGTTGTTGTTGTTGTTGTTGTTGTTGTTGTTGTTGTTGTTGTTGTTGTTGTTGTTGTTGTTGTTGTTGTTGTTGTTGTTGTTGTTGTTGTTGTTGTTGTTGTTGTTGTTGTTGTTGTTGTTGTTGTTGTTGTTGTTGTTGTTGTTGTTGTTGTTGTTGTTGTTGTTGTTGTTGTTGTTGTTGTTGTTGTTGTTGTTGTTGTTGTTGTTGTTGTTGTTGTTGTTGTTGTTGTTGTTGTTGTTGTTGTTGTTGTTGTTGTTGTTGTTGTTGTTGTTGTTGTTGTTGTTGTTGTTGTTGTTGTTGTTGTTGTTGTTGTTGTTGTTGTTGTTGTTGTTGTTGTTGTTGTTGTTGTTGTTGTTGTTGTTGTTGTTGTTGTTGTTGTTGTTGTTGTTGTTGTTGTTGTTGTTGTTGTTGTTGTTGTTGTTGTTGTTGTTGTTGTTGTTGTTGTTGTTGTTGTTGTTGTTGTTGTTGTTGTTGTTGTTGTTGTTGTTGTTGTTGTTGTTGTTGTTGTTGTTGTTGTTGTTGTTGTTGTTGTTGTTGTTGTTGTTGTTGTTGCCGTCACGCATGGAACGAATATGGTTCAAAAGTGTTTTACTAGCTTTCCAATGATATTTGTAAAAAGTAAGTGGTTGCTATTAAATTATTTTTGTTGAGGTAGGTAGTGTATAGAGAGTTGATTAGGGGTGAGTTATGTTTTTTTATTATTTAAGTTTCCCTTACTTATTCTAAAACTGGCTTTAAACATTTGGTGATATCATCTTTAGTTTATGAGATACATACATTATGAGTTTTTCAATTCCATATTGTTGGGATATTAGATTTTTATAATACGCAAGACGCTTCTCTTCAATGACTGGTGGCCAAATAAAAAGCAAATGAAACTGACTCGTCTTATAATAACATTTAAAATTAGTATGTATTCATATTATTTGTATATTCAGAACCTAACAAATAGTTAGTTATATATTATAACAACACCTGTAGGTACTATTTTCACGAAAAAATAATATATTAACCAATCCTAATTTAACATAATCATTTTACAGAGTAGATACTGGAAGCCCAAAATTTATTGTACTTCTCTGTTACCTTTTTTATTTTTAACAAAAGTTGTTCCTAAAAATCGCTGGAAATTATTTTCAAGTTCCTAACTTCACAGCTGGAGGGCATAATGGTCATTATCAGTTATAAAAACTAGTTAAAAAAGGTCATATCAAAATCATATCCGGTACGAAATTTTACTCAATTTTGAGTACCCACTCGTTTATCGGTCATATGTATTTCATTAAGTATTTCCCGTTAAGACTGATACGCCTATGGATGTTTTCATTACATCCAGCAGATGTTTTGCCAAGATAATCGGTTTTCTCAATCATATTTGAAGCGTTTCCACACTTTTCTTTATCGGTTAATCGAAAACCCATATTTTTTTATTTAGAATTTTTAGTTGAAATATTTACGCCATTGAACAGATGGCCATTTTCTAACCTCTAAATTTGCTACTACTTATTGTATATTAAACTTTCATTTACCTTTATTTTAAATATAAAAGAAGTTGATAGCAATCATCTATTCCGTATCTCAAAATCTATTATCTGGCGTAAATTAAACTCAATCTTAGAGTTTTGATTGAAAAAGTTTTAATTCGATTTTTACGGTTATCACGAAATAAATTTTACCCATACATACAAATATTTTTGAGTGATCCAAAAAATGTTTCTAAAGTAGACCTTGGAAAAATTCATGTAAGTCAGTTCGGATTTAATTCGTAGCCGTGCGTAATTATCACAAACATGACTTTGTATCTGTTTTTGTCGGTCATGGCCTACTTTAGAAGCATTTTATGTGGATCACTTTTAGCACTTAAGGCTGCGACATTTGAGTCAGCGGTTTTGTAATAAAGCAAGTACTCAATACATTGTACATAGATGGCGATAACTGTAGGGGAGAGGGTGGAGGGTTCGGCCCCTGGGAGGATTCGGCAACCAGCGATTTAATTTTAATATTTCATATTTTCCGCGAATCGTCTATGATTTTTGGCGCACAAAAGCTTGTTTTTAGTATTCAACCGCATGGACCGCGTCTCGCTAGTGTTTGTTTATGTTGATAAATTTTTAAAGGTTTTTAGAGAAAATAAGGTGAGTTTTGCAATTTTCAAGTTTAAAAAACTTAGTGCATGTATTTAGTGCAGGGGCGGCTCGTCACCAAAATTTTGGGGATTCACAATAGCAGAATATAGATTCCGGTACAGATATAGGTAAAAAACTGTCAGTGTTTTAGAAAGGTATATTATTAACTTTCTAAAATACTGAAAGTTTTTTCATACATCTGCCAGTGATTTAGTGGCATATCGAGGGCTATGTTTCATAAATAACCCTAAATATAAATAGTTTCTGGCACGTGTGCCATGTTTGTGATTTTGGACTAGTGGTGATGCTTCGGCCTCTAGGCAGGTGGAGGTTTCGGTCACGGCCGAAATTATTCCCATGTCTAGTAAGGATATTATTTAATCATTTTTTCGTTTGATTTTGTAGATGCCTTGAAAGTATAAGCGTAAAACTGACAGAGAAGTTGATGAATTGATGATAAAAATTCAATTCGCTGCTATTTTACAAAAGAATATAACTTAAGGGAGGCAGCAAGAAGATATGACATTAACAGGACAACTTTACAATCCAGAATTTAGAAAATGCGAAGCCGAAAATCTGATGAAGAGATAAGAAGACAACTAGAGAATTCCGGAAATGAAAGCGATATCGACGAACCTTCCAACGAGTTTGGTAATAAATACACAGTTTCACAAGTTTTTACATTTGAAGGAGAAACGCACCTTAGAAAATACATTCAGCCAGCATCCGACTTAAATCATGGTTTGGATTATACCCAGACTGAAAATCTAGTCTATGAATATGCCTTAAAAATACCGAACTGCAAATTTCCCGAAACCTGGCATCAGAAAAAGAAAGCAAGTTTTACAATTTTATAAAAAAATTAAGTTACTTCTTGTTGTCTATACAAAATCTGTATGCTAAATTACACAATTTAAAATTACACCGAATCTTGAAATACATCTGGAGATAGGCTTTCACCTTAGCATTAATAAAGCGATACTTTTGCTTGGGATTGACGTCAATCACAGCCTCTTGTTTGATTTTATTTTTTTACTTGGTCCTACACATGATACTTAAAAAAGTTTTTATTTTTCTAGGAATCGAATGGACAAAGGGCTTAATGGAAAGAAATAAGCAATTTTTGTCTCTAAGAAAACCAGAAAGCACGAGACTATTGCGAAACACGGGATTTAACAAAGCCCGTGTAGATGATTTTTTTACAAATTATAGATTAGTTCAAGAAAGACATCATTTTAATGCAGCTCAAATCTACAACCTTGACGAAACAGGCGTAACAACTGTTATGAAGCCAATAAAAGTAGTATAGACAAAAGGCATAAAACAAGTGGGCCAAGTTGCGTCGTGAGAAAGAGGTGAATAAGTCACCTTTGTACGAATAATTTCCGCTATAGGTAATACCGTTCCTCCAGTATTTGTGTATCCACGTGTGGATTCATCAAAGTACATGATCAATCTACCTGCTTCAAGTTTAGCTTTATGAAATAAGTCTGGGTGGATGACTTCTGATAATCGACAACCACGACTCACATACCAGTGCCAAGTCTATAGAATTTTGGCGCGAACATGGAATCGTGTTAATATCATTCCCTCCCCATACAACCCATAGGCTGCAACCGTTAGATGTGGGCATATACGGTCCATTTAAAAATAAACTTGCTGTAGCATTTAACGACTGGATGTTAAGTTATCCAGGAAAACCTATTACAATTGCAAATATAGCAGAGCTTACGAATATAGCATATTTAACATCTTTTACTCCATCGAACATAATAAGTTCGGTTAAAAATACAGAAATTTGGCCGGTAAATAGCTTGTTTTTTTCTAAATCTGATTTTACTCCAAGCACAGTTACTGATAATAATATAACACTAAACACTACATCAGAAGCACAAAAAACACCACCCAACCTTAACACTAAAAATTAAACTAGTAACAAAAATATATATGACAATCCAGAACCATCCACTTCCAAAAGTTCATAAGAAGACATGGCTCAAATAAATCAATCAGATTCAAATTAAGAAGAACAAACTGTGAAGATAATATCAAATAACTCTAATAATGTAACAAATGACACCGTCTTCTTGAAACAAAAATACCCTTTCCAAAAGTGCTACGGGAAGTAAAGATTAAAAAAAATAAGCGCGAAAGTAAGTCAAAAATTTACACCGATACACCAGAACTACTTGCTAAACCATCAAGTGAAAACGAACGAGAAAATAAAAAGAGAGTAAAGGCTAATAAGAAGACATTAAAGAGAAATGTGTTTTCGAAAGAAACAAGTTGGCTAGGGAATCATCTAGTGAGTCGGATATTTCAAACGAAGTAGCAGATTCTTCAGATGGCAACGAATCGTTTATGCCTTTAAAAGATATGGATCCCAATGAACATATTTTTGTTAATGATTTTCTACTCGTCAAGTTTTAAAAATCAGAGAAAGACGTTTGTTTTTATATAAGACAAGTCCTTGAAATTGATGATGGCAGATAAAGTTTTTAAGGCGAAATAGTAACTCGGCCAGCTTCCACTTTCCGATTATTGATATTGACATAGCAATGGTGCAAGTTAATGATATTGAGGCTAGACTTGCAGAAAAATTTATTTTTGCCTAAATTAGGAAATACAACTTTTGTACTAAATAATATGCTAATAAACATGTCTTTTATACTAATTTATACATAGGCCGAATCGTCCCTCGGTGCTGGCCGAATCTACCTCCAGTGGTGGATGGTTCGGCCAAAGTTTTGACATTTTGTTTTTTATTGCTAAAAATTTTGGGAATACTGTTTGGTCACTATTTTGACTTTTAATAGTCTTAGAAATGTCTAATGATTAAGACTGCGAAATGGACTAGAAATGGCGGTCGTTTCTGTCATTTAACAACGTGTTAGTAAATCATGCTTTTTTATAATAACAAAGTAAAATTATAAGGAAATTAAGATATAATTCTTAACAGCATCGTTGTAAGAATTAATTGAACATAAACATATTCCATAACAACTAATCATACATTCAAATTATCATTAAAAACTTTAATAATTTTATTGTAAGGACTATTAAGCAAATTATTTTCAATGAATTCTCCAACTTTAACCATTTTTAAAAAAATATTTTAGAACCTAAATTTGGGTATTATATTTTAATAGAGATTTATCTACTTTCATTATATATTTTTAAATTTAACAATTTTTGGTTTTTCTCGGAAACTGAAAGGGATTAAAATATAAAAATACAAGCATCACTATAAGTCTAGAGCAAAAAAAATGATGCACTAATTTAATTTGCAGAACGTAGTACAGGTTCAAGAGGTAGACATTTTATTTATACCTCATCCTTCAATGCTTATTTGTAGTTAAAATGAAAATGGATTTTTGCCAGATGTTTATTACTGTTCAAGTAAAAAAAAAAACAAAAGACTAGCATCAAGAAATGGATGGTACTGTTTAAAAATTGGTTTCAGAACATTTAAAAAAAAATCCAGCCAACTCCGTTATTGTTTTGAATAATGCATCCTATCACATTCGAATAAAGGAATCACTACCTTCAACAAAATGAGAAAAAAAAGATATTTCAAAAAGCTCATTCTTAAAATATTATCAGTTCTCCTAAATCCTTGAAGTAGTAATATCAAGGCTACATAAAAACAAATTTAAAAAATATATTATAGACGAGATGGCCCGAGAAAAATGAATTGAAATTCTCAGATTGTGTCCTTACCACGCAGAGTTAAATCCCATTGAACTGATCTGGTCACAATTAAAAGGTTATGTTTCTCGAAACAATACAACATTAAAATTACTTGATGTGTGAAATTTGTTTTTGAAGGCAGTATCAAATGTAAAAGGATTGATCATGTTAAAAAGGTGGAACATTCATTTTGGAAAGTGGATATAGCAATTAGAAACTTAATAGACTCTATAATAATTAACAGAAAAGACAATCATAATGATACAAGTAGTTATAGAGAAGACAATGACTTTTAAAGATAGTCCTTGAACTTTCAATTTTTTTATTCATTATTTTAGGTACTGAAGTGTTACTTTTAATGCCAAGAGATTAAGAAAAGTTTAATCCCATTAACAACATATAATCCTGCAACAATTTTGTCAGAAGCATAAGGTTTATTTATTTTTTTTTGTAAATTATATAACTTTTTCATTCAAAATTTAATTTACGAAGTGCGTGTGTACCATTTTATATGCCGTGATCTTACTTGTATTATAAAAACTTATTTTGTAAAATACCCCTATGGAATGTGACGTTATATCCCCACTTTTATTGCACTCCCTTTTTATTCAGACTATAGGGCCACATCTCTTTTATTTATCAAACGATTTAGATCAAACTTGGAACAAACATTAAATACGATTTCGAATCGATAATTATACTTAAACAAAATGACCAGCATCCCGTTATAATATAAATGCCATTTAGTTTGATTTTTTATATGTATATATTTTATATTTTTTTGACTCTACGGGTCAAATTACATATGACAATAATGAATTTTCATTTTTCCCAAATCATTTTTTTTTCTTAAATTTTCATTTAGTTTATACACTGACTAAATGCATAGATTCACTACAGTTCACACTTTTGGCGTAACATAAATATATATAATGAAATATTTACAATAAGCATCTTTTCCGGATCAGTATCATCATCTTCTTCAAGCTCCTCTTCAGATGTTGAAACCGCATAATCGTGAATAGCATTAACGAACATTCTTTTTAATTAATTCTATCACTCACTATAGTCTTTTAAACGCACTTTTAAAGGGTATTAAGACACTAAAATTATCTATATTTAATTTATATTCGTTTCAAAAAACTGTTTCAGTGATAAGTCTGTTAAAATACAGAAATGTATGTTAGTAATTGCAAGTTCACATGGAAAATGAATATTTAAACACTATTATTGATGGTAGGTGGTTCAAAGGAGATAGTGAATGTATTTTAAGAAATTGGATGCATGCATGTTATTAAAAGAAGAAATATAATCGATTTAATTTAATGGAAAGGAAATTAATCAGCTTAATGTTCATTTTCATGTGTAAAAAGAAACTTTTATTAATTTCAAATTCGATAAATAATATTCCTTCATACGAACTGCGGAAAAAACTTTAACAAATGCCGACTTTCAAAATTTATTTCTTTTGATGGCTGGCTGGCTTCTTTAAATTGTATAAAATCAATTCTGCTATTACAAATTAATTCAACTAGCTCAGCTCAATGGTATAAAATAAACAGAGAACAGAAAACATTTTTCTAAATAATTTTATTAAGTTTTAAAAACAGAATCGGGCCGAGGTGAAAACCTTGCGGTACTCCTGATATGTTTAAAAAGGAGGCAGATCTATTACCATTTACTTCAACTATCTGTATTAGGTTAAATAGATAAGATGAAAGTAATTTTAGTAATCCGGTAATTTTTTCTACAGATGAAATGATATTTGGAAGCAAAGGGTCTATAATTTGTCAATGTATTTTTCGTTTAATGTTGTCTAATGATAGTTTTTATTGCCATAAAAATGTCTATAGTCTCAAAGCATTTTTTTAACGAAGCTAGATCTAGTCGAAAGATTTGCTAACGCAAGAAGTTGTTGAAATTCAAGAAATCTGAGAAGAAAAAGTCTGAAAATTGGAAGGAATAATTTAGAACTTTTTTTGACTAATGATTAAATGCTGATAACAAATCTGTAGTAAAAAATAACAAGAGTTCATAAATGAATTAATAAAGAAAGAAACTAAGGGCACCATGGTCATCACCAATAAGAACATAAGTCCCTTTATCTACCAAAATTCAACATCTTGTTTTATCTGAGATTGATATTTCTATAGTTTATGCTATTTTTGTAACCAGTCAGACAAAGTCAACACTAATGATAAGATTGATAATGACGATTATAATTATGATGATAACAATATTAATGATGATGATAATGATGACACTACTTCCCTTATTTCTTTCTTTTCTGTATTCCGTTTTTATTATTTAAACATTCTGTGGCAAATGGACACCGTCCGAAGCCATATCTCTCACACAACACACACAACAACGATATTAATCATAATGATTTTAATAATTAATGGTCATTTAATTATGAGCATTTTTGAAAAAGTTATTTATACTTGTACTACAGACCATTTTTTTCTATAAAGTTTTCTTTACTTCATTCATAGTTAATTATGCATGTTCGTTCTTGTATAACACTGATATCGGCTATACAACAACACTATCTGCATCTGAATACCCTTCTTACATTAACTATTAAAACAAACTACTGTCAACATCCATGTCTACACTGGGCACTATACGTTACGACTACATGCTGAAAATATACGAACACGCTTTCTGTTAAAAGTTTGAACATTATTTAAAGGCCCTTTTCCTGTGTATATCGTGCTAACCTACTCAGTTTCGGGTTAGTGTCAGACTTTTATGTAGAACGAAGTGTGAGACTTAATTTATAAGAGCACGCAGTAACTGGCACCAATACATTCGCGGTTCAAATGGTTTTTCATCAATGGCGTGGGCCTTGAATGTCTAATGAAAGGGTAGAAACTAGCTAGAAAAGTGCGTGCGTAGAATATATAGCCGAAGGGTCCAGGAAAAAAATATTTAGAAGACATTAAAAGTTAATAAATGAAAATTGTTGTCAGAGTGCAATAAATGTATTTTTAAATACGTTTTTTATACCTCGCATTTCTAACAACACTATTAGACGTGGAATAGACCAGTCGCATTAATATAATTTTTTAAATTATTTAAAATTGATACAATCTACTTGCGTGTAAAGGAAACAATTTGTGAATATCGCATGGCTTTATTAGTCTAGTATTTAATGCATTTTTCTTAACATGTATCATCAACAAGTCGATGTGATTTACAAAGACTTCAGCAAGGCCTTTGACCGGGTTTAGGACACCTGGACGTCGCCGTTTCGACGTGGCCATTTGAACGTCAGGTCATTTCACCGCCGGCCGTTACAGCGTCGGCGATTTCGTTTTATTATGAAATAAGTAAAGTATTGAAATAAGTGAGGTATTGCATAGGATTGGGATAAATGCTTTAATCTGTTTTTCAAGTTCCAAATTTACAACCAAGAGTAATCCATTGCGAACAGGCAGCATTCAAGACAATGGAAGATTGTTTTCCAGGCGTCACTATAAATAGTTGTTTTTTTATTTACTTGGCCCAAAAAAATGGGATATAAATTGCAGAGTGTCTTTGGCATTTAATCCTATCGATCATTTAGATGACGCATTTGATGTTCCAGCGGAAGACCTACCTGCCGAAATTCAACCACTATTGGACTGGCTAGAAGATATTGGACGCCTTAATAGGTATTTAATTCACTGTTTTTTATAAAAGTCGTGTATTTTTAATTAAATAATAACTTTGTCTGTTTTTTGCAGAAGAGGAAATGCTAGACGACCAGGTTTATTCCACTCAACGATTACCAAACCCTTACCCTTACCAAAGGACTTTGAATCAAACAGACCGGACCATTAACCATGTAGAGGCAACACATAGAAGACTAAAGTTCGAATTGGGAGCAGATCATCCAACCATTTGGAAATGGCTTGCGTCAGGTGCAGAAAGGTCGAGATTTATATTTTAAGCAACTTGTGGCAAGCAATCTCCCACCAATAAAATAACAAAGTACAGGGATGCAGATGAACGAATTTTACGGCTTTTTCAAAATTTTTAAGTAAACGGGGATATTTTAGAATATTTAAGAGGACTTGCTCATAACTACAACATGTAATTTCGTGAATAAGTTTATTAAATTTAATATATATAAACTTTAGTAATAGTATATAGACATTTTATTTTAGTCTTCCTTTCAACACGAAAACCTAATTATTATAATTATAACAATTATTTAAAATTTATAAAAATTGTATTGTTAAGTGTGCCAAAACTTCCAACGCCGAAATGGCCGGCCACGAAATGGCCGACGTCGAAATGGTCGACGTCCAAACGGCCACGTCGAATTGGCCACGCCGAAACGTCATATTCTCCCTTTGACCGTGTATCTCACAATAATAATAATAATAATAATATAATAATCTTTATTTGCCTTAGAAAACAAACCTTTTTTGGCTCGTCAATAATACAGAAAAATACATATTAAAAAGTTACAAAATATAAAATAGTTAAAAATTAAAAAAGTTATTAAACAATTAAAACAATTAAATCAAAATCAATTCCAAATCATTCAAGGATCTATCTATATATCTGAATTAAGACGTGGTTCAAAGCCCACTTGTACTGAAGCTCTAGGCTTATTGTACCCCTCACAGATTCTAATCCATCAGATTGATTTTCTTGATGAATTCAAAAATATGTCTGATGAGCGCTTTCGCGATTTCTTCAGGTTCCGGATATTGTACCCCGAAGTACCATTTCCGTTCCCATTTAAGGTTCCGACAGTGGCATAGTATGTGAATAGGAGTTTCGTCCTCCTCTTTACATATTCTACATAGGGCGTCAGCAGATATCCCTAAGAGATTTGGGTGTCTTCTAAGGCCGCAGTGTCCCGTAAGGAGTCCTATTACGGCCTTGAGTTCGCTTCTGCTAAGGTTTAGCAGTTGATGTTGTCTGCTCGTGGATGGCTCCTCTAAGTCCAGGAAGTTCCATCCAGAGCCTATGGTGTTCTCTATTTATTTGTTCCTTTAACACCCATTTAACATGTTGGTATGAGATACCACATGTGTGTTCTGGTCCAATAAGAGTTTTTCAGCTCCCATTCAAGCATCAAAGGTAAAGTATCCATCCTCCATATGTAGTTCTGGTATTCCCCTATACTAAACTGCTGGCCACTCGAATTTACACATAGAAATGTTTAGGCAAAATTTAAAGTTCAATATTTTCAACAGGAATGCAAATTTTTGAACGCGGCTTGCAGATTTTAAGAGCTACTTTCTTTCTAATTAAGCTGCATGACGTATATTTATCGTAGGACCATAGGTATATTATATACGAGGTGATCAATGAAGTCATGCAAAAAATCAAAAAGTTTGGATGAGTGAAATTTCCGCAAAAAATTTTTTGGTCGTTGCAATATGGTTCGTTACTAAGGTAACATAAATATATCTAGATATTTTTGTCAATTTTTAGAAGGCCCTTAGGTCTTATACACACTACTAAACATAAAATGTGGGTTGCATAATTTTTAAAATGCTATAACTTGACATTGGATTGACGGTTCTTGATGATTTTTGCGGATTTAGAATCCTTATTTCACGTAGATTTTCTATGGTCTAAGCATTTTGAGTATTGAAATTTACACATTATACCGGGTCGATAATAGACAAAAACGTAGCGACAAGAACAAGTTTGTAACATTATATTCTACAATATACAATATTGGTTAAAGACGGCCAAAAGTCAATTCCTACAAAATTTCTAATTCTAAACCTAATTTAAAGGTTCCTGCAATCCCCAAAAAAAAACACAGTGTACTGTAATAACAAAGATTAGTCATGTATGGATAGGGATACCCAGTGATAATTGGTATTAGTAATTGTTAATTATGGAGGGTAGAAAAAAGGAGGACAATCTTATATGGATCTTTATATTAAAAAGTGGCCACCAAAATGTATGCAATTAAGATAGCGCTCGTGTAGCCAGGGGACAAAATCCAATGCTATATAGTCATATAGATTGCTCAATCATAAGAATTATTTATTGTTTATATTATTATTTTTCAATAACATTTGACTATTGTCGTGTATTGTCAAAATTTATCTACGATCACAGAACACTTACTCTTCTACGATCAGTCACTTTTCACGGTGTAGTTTTTAGTTTTTTATGGTTGAGTAATATTTATTATTATATACATCATTGGTGTCATTGTGTGATCTGAATTATCGACTGTCGACGTCCCCTGGGCACAGAAGCGCCATCTTAATTGTATACATTTTGAGGGACACTTTTTGTATACAGAGATTGTTCTCCTTTCCTCTACCCTCCATATTGTTAATAAATAAAAACAAATTAGCCTGAAAACATAAATTGTCTGTCCATTAATTTTTGTGTTGAACCCACTGCGTCAAAAATGAGAATCACAACCTTTTTGGAGATTACAATGAAATTAGGTTATTGTTGGCAACAGCGTGTTAAAAGAACGAGATCATTGAAAGCAACCGGCAAATATCAATGGAATAGTGCCCATTGTCCTTTAAATACCAAATATTTGGTAATAATTTACCCGAAATTAAGTAGGTACATTAATTAAAAACAAAGAGAAACTAATATTTTGTTGGTCCTCCTGCTCAACGTATTACTTCCTGACATCGATTTGGTAGAGTATCCACAAGTTTATTTATAAAATCTTGTGGAATATTCTCCCATTCTTAACGAATGATCTCACTAAGCGTTTCTAAGATTTCAGGGGGTTACATTACGCGATCTTACTTTCAATTTTAAATAAGATCAAACTTGTTCGATGACATTAAGATCCGGAGCTTTGTAGTTCAGTCCATTCTATTGATGTCCTGTGCCTGCAAAATTCTGTGATCCTTCGCACTTTGTGAGGTCGAGCATTGTCATCTACCAATAGAAATTCTGGGCCGTAATTTTGAGCAAAAAGAACAATAATAGGTTGCAAAATTTCCTCCTAATAAACAGTAACGTTAACGGTTTGGTTGGTAATGAATAGCTCGGTTTTACCTTCGCCACCAAATGCCTCTTGAAGGGCCATATTTTCCTCCAAATACCGCTGATTTGGCCCTCTCCTTACTAACATTCGGCCATCGGAGTGAATCAAATTAATTCTTGTTTCCTCAATAAATTGCATTACCCCACTTCGCATGCCTATTCGCTCTATGGCGTTGTAATAACCGCACACATTTTGCTCTGCAACGGGCTTTATAATTTAAAAAGTTTCACATCTAGTTGTTTTTATTTAATGTTCTTCTCACTGTTCTGTCCGAAACTCTCACTCTTTATTCTATTCTGCATAGTTTCTCTCATTAAAATTCTTTTGGTATTCTTTGGTTTTTTTTTTTGTATGTCCAACCCATTGTCCACGACGCGACGCACAGTGGGGCAGGACACCTTTAAAGTTGGCATTAAATCATTGGCGGTACGAATGGATCAGAAAAGCAAAAAAAATGTTAACTACAGGCACATACTACAGGTAATTTGGAGTGAAATAAAAGATGTATCAGAAGTTTTTGTTATAAGAATAAACATATATTAGGTATAAGATGCAATATGAATCTATGTACATTCACTAAAAACTAAACAAAAATAAAAATATCAATAAAAACACTGTCAATCATAGTCTTAGTAATCGTCGTCACTTTAAGAATCGTCGAATTCGCTTTCACTGTCACTTTCCCTTTGGTCGACAGAAGGACATTTTAAAAATTCTAATGCCTGCTTAGGTAAGTGCTGAATGTTCTTCTTCGGCAATGTTCTTTTGCTACTTAGCAGAGGATCAGAACTAAGTAAAAAAAAATTGAAAACATCTTCATTGCACTTTTCTCTGCTGCATTTTCTAGAATTATGCTCCCGGTACCTTTTAAAGTCTTTGTTGCATGCTTCTTGTGCTTCCTCCGTTAATTGTCCTATGGGCAACAAGGCAGATGAAATTATTTCGGGCCCATGAATAAAATATTTATGGAGTGTAGGCGGCATGCAGTACCATGGATATTTTTCAACAAAATAACGCGCAGTGCTATGGCAAAACATTCTGAAAGTTTCTATTTTAATTTCGTGTCCTGAAGCCACCACTATTAATATTGTACGTATCTTTTCAATTAATGCAACATCAATTTTTGTTATTTTGGCAGATATTTCTGCATTCTCAAAAAAACGTCTAGCCGTATTGCCATCGTTTGAGTTTCCAAATCCTGACTTGGGTTTGTCCACTATTAGACCGCACAAATCTTTAAATTCTTTTTGAATTCGTGCCTTGTGTTCGGCTACAACGTTTTTATTGTCACCTTTTGCCTGCCATTTTTTAATTGGCAATTTATATGCAACATGCAACAGACATTGGTTGATATAGTTTTCTTCGTCGATGTAGTTCAATAATTTTCAATGATTTTTAACAAACTTTATTACACAAAATCGAACATAAAACAGCCGAGAGGCCATTAGAAAATTTTACATCATGTTAAACAATAAAACAATATGAAAGTCAGTAAGTAAAAAGTTAACGATCTTGCGCTCTTCTCGATCTGTTCGGCAGGTTTGCCAACTGTTGGTACATGGCGCGTTCACATTTTCCACGGTGCGTTCGTGTTTCGCGACAGGATAATCGCGACATTCAAAAAATCGAATCCACCCATGTATTATTGACAAGCCGAATTGCAAATTGTCTGTAGTTATTTGCCTGTTAATCATTTCGTCTATGTTGTTGAAGCTTTTTGACGTGGCTCCACAAATGTTGCACTTTTGAGTAGATGTAGTGCTGGACAAAGCGTTGCAGACCTTGCCATCAATCATGGAAAATATTAAATTATGTTTCACCGTTACTTCTCTCTACTGAATTGTTGTTGTCGTGTTCTGTAAATGGCTTATTTGTTCATCCACTCTGGTCTTCTCGGCAATTGATACAGCAGTGGATTCCTTTATGAATTGCATCTTCAGGGGTCTGCAGTACCTTGTAGAGCCAGGTCGTGGGTTCTGCCAAATAATTTTTGTGCCGCAAACTAGGCGAATAGGCACCAATGAAGAAATGAAGACAGCTGCATCACAAGCTTCGATCCCATAGAAAGCCTGTTTGTAGCTGCTATGACCGGAACTCCCATCAAACCCCCCATTTGTATATAAAAAAAGATTGTCCAGTTCTTCGTCTTTCAGTGACTCTACTACACATTGCTGAACCATAAGTAGTCGTTTCACAGTGTGATTAAGTAAAGCTTGCAAATTGACTTCTGCCGAAGTAGAAGTAACAATAATATTTTCTGGATAACAATTTTTCTTTGCTGTTTGGACCTTCTTATACGACGGAAACTTTTCTGGAGCGGTTTGTCTAATTAGGTCATATTAATGACGGGATAATTTGGCATCAACCAACAATGCTAATGCGTCTTCCCCTGACAGCATTTTTGGTTTGTATTCCAGGGACTTTTTATATGCGTCTCTTAATTTCGTAGCACGTTTTGGGCTTGGGGAAATGTCTTGCACAACTTTAGCTGCCTCGTTTTTTCCTGATGCTCTCAAGCTCATCTGGATGGCATAGGCTAGCGCAGAAAGAGGTGTACTTTTTCGCAAATCGCTGGTTTTCTGTCTTTTAGTCCGCTCGGAGCTTAATTCGAATGCAGTTTCTGGGCGGCCACGTCTTGTTTCCAGTCGTGGAAATAAAATTGACGTATCTAGCCATTCAATATTATTTTTCACAAATCTTTCTTCTATTCTGCAAGCCTTTATCCAACGAGACTTAAATTGAGATTTAAAATTGGCGATAATTTGCTTAACATTTTTAAGGCCCTCGTTTGGACATTCCGTCCTTTTTTGAACTTCCTCTTTTAAAAAATTGAATTGATCTTCAATATCAGTATGCCCAGAACTCCTGAGTAAGTTATAAAGTTCTCTGCAAGTAAAGCTCATATGACTGGAACTCATTCCTGGTAACAAAATAAAAGAAAAATTACTGACACGCACTGAAAGTACAGTCTATGCTAAAAGTTTCAATACACCTAAGGAATAATCATTTTTAGATTATTTTTAATGTATTTTATAGGATTTAAATAAATTTATAACATTAAAACATTTGGCATGTACTGTAATTGTTGGTCAAGTGACCTCCCCAAATCAAACCCTTGTATATAAAAAGAGAGCAAGTATGAGCAGCTAACTAAACCATTTCTACACTCCCCAATAGTTCTTCAGTTCGATAAAAATTAAAATATTGCTTTATCGACTTTAATACCTAAACAATTTTTACTGCAAACATTAAATTTACTCATAAAAATAATGCTTACTTTTGCTTACAGTATTATATAATAAAAAACTATTTTAAGCAACATATTTTCATAGAATTTGTTAAAACATACCTGAAGTTGAAGGCTCCATAACTGAAAAATGCAAGTTTAATATTATCGTGGCGGTAATCGGGGATTAAAACTGGTTATGCACAGTATCACTCGTCCGGACTCAACGCGCAGGTAGGTACGACTGAGGCACTTAAGGATGAAATAGAACTTATAAAGGGGATGCAGGTGCGTGTTTATTATGCCCTGTATTATGTGGATTTCGAAAACCATGTTGTCCTACGTGCAGGTAGATTTTGTTTTTTTCAATTTTCGCCAAGTTTACTGTTCTGTTGCCCCACTGTGCGACGGTTCAAATTGTAAATTGTATGACATTGTAAATGTGTGCAATTTGCTTTTTTGACATGATTAAACGCCTCATATCAATTAAAATTTACAAAATTATAACATTGAAATGTGTTACATTATTTCTAAAATATTGTTAACAGTTTTTAATTCCATAGCAACAAATTTGTTTTTGAAATACCTACATTTAAATTGACGCGTCACGTAGAAATTACAATCAATCATAAATATGGGCATGGGGGTCGACAAAGAACTCTGTAAAACTGACTGACTCTTTAAGACAACAAACTGGCGTGGAGTTTTGGACAGAACAGTGAGAAATGGACATTAAATAAAAACAACTTGAGGTGAGAAAGCATTTTTACAAAAACTTAAATAATGTCAAACCTTAGAGCGCTTCGTACGCTACGTTTTTGTCTATTATCGACCCGGTATAAAGTGTAAATTTTAAACCTCAAATAAAATTGCTTAGACCATAGAAATTTTAAGTAAAATAGGGATTCCACATTTGTAAAAATCCTCAGGAACCGTCAATCCAATGTCAAGTTATAGCATTTTAAAAATTTTATTACCCAAATTTTATGTTTAGTAGTGTGTACAAGACCTAAGGGCATTTATCCAAAAACTGGCAAAAATATCTAGAGATATTGATGTTACCTTAGTAATGAATCATATTGCAACGATCAACAAAAATTTTTGCGGAAATTTCACTCATACAAACTTTTTGATTTTTTGCATGACTTCGTTGATTACCCCGTATATAATAAACCTATGGTCCACGATAAATATACGTCATGCAGCTTAATCCGAAAAAACTAGCCCTTAAAATCTGCAAGCTGCGTTAAAAAATTTGCCTAAAAATCTTTATGTGTAAGTTCGAGTGGCCAGCAGTTTATATAAGCAATTTTCGGTTAAAAATATTTTTAAATTAGTCTTAAATTTATTATTGGCAAATTCCGAATAATTAGTGGTAGCATATTAAACAGCTCAACATCACATTTCTTTGTTCTTTTAAGTCTTGTACTTAATTGTGTACATAAGAATGTGAAGAAAAATTGTTTATGTTGTTTATTATGAATAGAAGGTTCTGATAAATTATTATTGCATATAGAGTCATTATTTTAAGTCCTGAGAAAGGTTATAGAGAAGGTGTTATAGCTGTTATGGACTTATTTTTGTAAAATAAAAACCCTTTTAATATGAGTGTCGGATGCATTGCCCCAACATATTGTTCCATATGAAGGGTACAGGGTAAAAACCAACAGAGTCGAAAAATGATAATTTTCAGGAGAAAGAAAACAAAATTTAAAATGATAGAAATCCGACGCTTTTGAAGCTTTTCCAGACAAATATTTTTTTATATTTAGTTCGATGTATACTTTTTTTTAAAAGCTAAAGTAATGTTATGATTGTATTTTTATTTTGTAGTTAGTTATTTTTTATTTAAACAAATTGATGACTGAGTTGGTTTTTCCTCTGGACAGAAAAAAATATATTTTTTAAAATCTTTATTTCGCTATAATAGGCATTTCTACTTGATAAAAAACATAAACAACAATATAAAGAACAAAACAATGCGTAAACTAAAGACTAAAATAATCTGATTTCTAAAAATCACTTTGATTATCAGGCACATCATCTGATTCTGGTTCTGGTACAGACCGGTTAGTAGAGAGAAGTTGGCTGTAGTACTCTTTAGATTCCTTTTCTTCACAGAATTTCATTAGAACTTTTAGATCAGCACACTTTTCTTTGGACAGAGGTATAGGCCTATGGTAGAGCTGGTTGGGTTCTTGAAGATCTAGTACGTTTGATTTTCTCTTCTAATTCTTCCGTTGATCTTTTATCAATAATTACATGTAACTTTTGTTATATGTTTCCCTATGGTCAATGGTTTTGCTTTTTGTTTGAATGAACATTAACTGTTTTAGTTGTCTAATAGCAAAAGAAAACTTTTTTGTACAACTTGGAGGACAAAAAATTATCCCATCACATAACTTGTTCACATAATACCACAACGGCTTGGATCGGGTGGCTTCTATAACCTCTTTCCAGCCATCTGGAGTTTCAGCCTTAGCACTTTTGAGGATCAACCCCATGTTTTTATCGGGCTCCATGAAGGAATGGCCGCGTACTGAGTAAGTGATTGTAACAATGTTAAATCTTTTTAGATCAGCAGTTACGTAGTGGAGGAAATGGATGATGGTGTGGTTTTTGTTTTGTCCCCCGCACGAATGATAGAGCATTGAGGCAACACCATATGACCCTTTTTTTGCGACGGTTTGGTCGTAGGTGTATATTACTGAAGTACCAGTTGACAAAATATGCACATTGAAAATATGGAATGAAGTACACCTCAGCAGAAGTTATATTCGGAGTAGGGAGATTTTTCCGAAATCTATAGCGATACAGTTGACGCCTTTTCAATTCATAGAACCAATCTGCTCTCTTCAAATGAAGTGTCTTCTGAGTTTCTATCTTCCTACCTTCCTCGTCTAGCTTTACCTTTTTGTCATCACTTTTTTCAGCGGAAATTTTCTTATCCAGCTCAGTTATTTTGGCTTTCTGCTCATCACACCAACAACACGTTTCGGTTCGTGGATAACCGAATGCGATGTTGAACTCTGGCTTATAAGGTTGCTGCATTTCTTTGAAAAGCCCTGCTATATCATAATAGTAACAAAATTCGTTTTCTTTCTTGAAATATGTTGTAAAACATTCACTTCGCTTACGATACCTAGAAACTCTTATGTTGGGAGCAAGTAACCTCCATTGTTGGAGTCGTGGACCTAGTAATTCAGCTTTGGATTTAGATAAGTTTAAATCTATCACTAAATCATCAGTTCAGACTGAGTTATCATATGTGGTTCTTCATTAACATCAACCAATTCATCTGAACTTTGAATTTGATTTTCTTTGGATTCCGTGTTAGTCATCAATGTTGTGCCGGAACAACCGGGAGGATCTGGAACTTGCTGCTTGTCTGAGCTGTAGATAGGTTTAGTAACCGAAGGAACATCTGCATATATAATTTTATCTTTGTTCTTTTGATTAAAACCAAATGTCTTAGTGAGACAGAAGTAACAGTCATTTTCGTGGTTGGATGGTTCCCTCCATATTATTGGCACATTAAAATTCAAAAATCTTTTTGCACCTGCAGCTCAGGAGTTTAGCGTTTTTCTACATTTTTCACAAAAAAACGTGAGGAGCCCATTTTTTGTCCTGGTGAAAGACCGAAATTTTAAAATAACAAAAATATGCTTCTTTTAGAGATTCTGTTATGGGATATCCTTTCTTAGATATAAACGTAACAAAATCGCTCAGGATGTACTTTACACAACCTTTTTGACATTTTAAAAATAAATATTTATTTAACCTAACTCTACAATGCAGCAAAATTTTACAATGAATTCAGAATCAACTTGTGGGTAGTTTTAAAATAAAATGGGTCGATAACTCGATACTCTGACGTAATAAAAATAAAACAAATATATGTTTGCGTTTAGTTATTGTAACTAAATAAAACGATATGAAATTCACTGGAAGGACATGAAATTTATTAAATTTTGTAAACTAGTATTAATAATATTCATCCTTTCTCTGTATTTGCATTATTTAATTTAGTCATAGGTTATGTTATTTGTTAAAATTATTTAAATTTATTTATCAGAACATGAAAGTTAGACCAGGGCTAAAACCTTTGAAAATGCTAAAAAGTGAAAAAAAATAATAGGATAAAACCCATTGGAAAAGGAAGAGAATATAACAAAAATAAAAGCAAACATAATTTACCAGCGATCTGAAGTCGAAAAATGGAAGGGGGTGAGTTTTTAATGGTAAAAAACGGTTTAATTCGATTTCCGACAAAACTATGGAAAAAAGTTAAATAGCAAAGTTGTAGGTAATAAAAAGATCTACAACTTTTTTATTTACACTTTTTTAAATAACTTTAAAAGGTATGTGAAAAATTCAAATAATCAAGTTTTTGGTTTTTTATTCTTTTTATTTTTTTTTACAAAAACAAAACCATGATAATTTGAGCATAAATTTGTGGATTTTAAACCATGTTTTCGGCAGCAACATTTTAAACTGTTTCCAGTTTCACAGCTGCAGCAAATAGTTTTGAGCATTATTTCCGTTATTAATTCCTTTTCTGTAAATTTGGACATGATGCCACCACGTTGATATTGCTTTCAGCCCCAGTCTGTTGCTGTCAGTTCGTTATCCAGTCAAGTTGATTATATGCCCTGTAACAATGTTGTTCTGCTGCATCGTCTGTGGGTGGGAGATTGGCCAATATGAAAGATGATTTAATTTTTGCCAATTGATATTTTCCAAATCTTAACTGATTCAGTGTTATATTATCATTTTTACATTTATAAATAAATTTAATTAATCTTGTCTATAAAAAATATTGGCAAAATTTGACAAATTTTTATCGTCTAATAATGAATTTACGATACTTTTTTTTCTTTTCCGGCAAATCAGTATAAAGTATCTAAATTCAATAATACGATTTACATGTATATTTATATATTATGAGATTTTCTATGGCATAAATGTAATTAGAATTTAATAAATCAACTTTTTTACTGAAAAAAATTGCATCAGTCACATGTTTTAGGTGAAATTTCTTTTAAATCCTATCTTTAAGTTGAAGTTTAGCTTGCCTTATCTCAGAATAGGTCATTGTATATTACAAGCAATGAAAGGCATTTTATTATTATTACATTATTAATAATTAGTTTGTATGTAATAATTATAATACAATATGAAGAAGTATTAATTTATCAGTTAACATACATCTGCTCTTACATCTAACCCGAAAAAAAAAATCAAAGATAGCAAATAAAACAATAAATAGATAATTACATTAAATTAAATTAATAGAGAGGAATAAAAGTATAACTGTTAGTTAACCAAGGGAAGATGTTTTAATCCGAATAGAGTAATTATTGTTGTGAAAAATAATAGTCAATACGTGTATGTAAAGATGAGTAACTAAAATCATAAGGTAAGTCATTGAGACAGTGAACAATGCAATAAAAAAAAGACTCAGTATAGTGACGAGGTAACGTTAGAGTATTTCTATGTCTTAAGTTAAAAAAATCAATATCAACTCTATATTTTATTTTATAATATAGATATGGTGGAGATTTTTCCTTTATTAGTTTAATATAAAACATGGTAGAATGCATGTTACGACGATTTATCATGTGTAAAACCATCTACAGTATGTCCGCTATATTTACGCTGGTTTCGGATTAAAAATTTTATGAGTATTTCCAGGTAAGTACCTGAAAGTTTGACCTGTTCTTTGGAAAAATATCAACTGGTTAAATAAAATGAAAAATAATGTACAAATTTTTAATTAAATAATAATGGAGAATCTTTTGTATAATTGAGAGCAGAATTAAACTTTTTCATTAATGGAGCCTAATGTGGCTATTATAAACCTAATAATAATTTTATATTACACTTCACACAGAAAATATGGTCTATGTATAAAAAGAGGGTTATTTAGCTCAAATAAAATATTTTCTAACATAAAAATTTGTTCCATGTAGAGAATTTCAAATGAAAAATAAAAAAATTGAACTTGCCAACAAAAATGAAAATCAGTCATTATCATCCAAAATATAATCGTCATCATCATCACTGTCATCACCATTAATTGTTATTATGATTGGACTTATTTCATTTATTTTATTTTCACGAGTCCACCAACCTTCTATTAGTTTCTCGCACTTGGATATACAGTTCCGCCACACTTCTGGTGTTGCAATTGAAAGTGCTTTTCGCCAAGTTTCCCAAACTGCGTCGTCACTATAACCATTAGGCCCAATATGGTTGTCATAATATTGTTTTGCTATTCCCCATATATATTCGATGGGATTAAACTGGAAATGATACGGTGGCAGACGTAAAACTTGATGACCGTAACTTTCAATAATCTGATCCACAACAAAGGTTTTTGGTTTTGCATGTATATTTGCCAAGCGTAATAATTCTGATTTTAATATATATTGAGGAAATGGTATATGTTCCTTTGTCAACCATTCTTTAATTTTATTAGTCCAAGAATTCGTTGGACTTTTGTTTAATACTTAGAATGGTAAGGTGCATTGTCTAAAATAATTACGCTGGTCTCACTTAAACCTGGGAGAAGTTTTTCATGCAACCATTTTACAAACATTTATGTGTTCATATTATCGTGATAGTCACTGGATTTTGATTTAGATGAAAATATTAAATCAGTACCTTCTATAAAACCCGATTTCCCTCCTGCTTGTAAAATTATATGTCGCTTCCCTTCTCCATCGGTATGTTTGGTGGACTTTACGTTATCATCTTGCCATATTCTCTTGGTTGCACCCCTAGAAAGTATTCATGTTTCGTCTAAATATATAAAATCCGCCCCTTCTTCTTTAAATTTAGAATATTTTCTTAGAAAGTTAATTCTCTTGTGCACGACAGAACTTCTTTCACAAAGGGCCTTTCTGTTTTCCTCCATTTGAAATTTGAAAGCCAAGATATGTATCACTTGCCATATACTTGTTCTGCCAATGTCGTCAAATTTTCTATCTATTAATTCCGAGAGAATTGTATTAAGGTCACATGTTTCTTGTTGGCCCTCATTCGATAAATGGTATCACGAATTTCAAATTTCTTTTCATCTGGAATATCTTTCGTTTTCAATGATGGGCGAGTTTTGCGGTGATCTTCTTTCGGCAGTTCACTATTGTGATTTTGTAATACTCCTCTTAATTTGGTTTCACTAATTCCTAGAGTATCGCATACGCGTTGTTGTACAGACATTGCCGATTTTAAAGGACCGCCATTTTCTTTTTCATTCGTAAAATACTTATGTACACTACAAATTAGACTATCTACATCTAACACACGTTGTAACGTGATACTTGTTATGTTTTCTATTTGTTATAGTGTTTTAAGCTCAATTGATTTTGGGAGTGGGCCAGGTTGTTAAATAACTCGAATTACCTTGAAAAAGAAGTTGGGCACCACTTTATTTAAAACTTACTATACTTGACTATAGATTAGTGATAAAAATATAGAAAATCACTAACCATTAAGATATTATATTTAAACAAAGTTTTAGATAAGGTAGTAACAAATTCTAATTCACAGAGATTTACTTAATTCAAATTTAGATGATTTATTGAAAAAAACTTATCTGTTGTAACAGGAGGTAGTATATAAAGAGTGATGTATGGAATTGTAGGCCTTCTTCAAAGGGATTCTTATTCTTAATTCTGGGCTTGACGATATTGCGTCGATCTTCTATAGGTCTTCAGATTGCACCAAACTCTTCGGTATAAAAACCATAAACTTCTTGATATAAAACCAAATAAACTGTTTAGATACAAATCTCCATAAACTTAAATCTCCATAAACAGTTTTAGATATAACTCGAAATAAACCGTCTAGATATAGCCAAGCTTATAAAATCAGACGGAATATACGATAGATAAAAATGATTTAGGGTGAGATTACAGAACGTCTGCAACTTTGCAGATCTGCAAATATGACGGACTTACAAATGCAAGTATTCCAAAAAATATCTGCAAATTCGCAATATTTATTGTGGTTTATTACCCCCAACAACACTAAACCCAAATTTGGAATACGTAAACTTGATACTTGCATGTGTAAGTCAGTCATATTTGCAGATTTTTAAAGTTGCCGCCATATTTGCAGATCTGCAAAGTTGCAGACGTTCTGTAATCTCACCCTTAGTACATCGGATGACCAGATAATTTAAAATTTAAAATCAACCTGATTCGTTGACAGATACAAATCAAAATGAAATACGAACTTTTGACGCAAGGCATAAACGACAAATGATATTTGAGTAGAGATGTTTGTGTCAAAATAACGAAAACGGTTCCAACCGTTACAACGTCTAGGCATTTTTAAAATTTCCACTAAATTTACAATATACATAGAACATCTTCTGTGGATATCCAATATATCCACAGGATATCAGAAATATTCCGTGGATCTAATATGGATATCCAAATGTCCGTCTATATCCAGAATATAGAAGATATTCCATGGATTATCCAGCAAAATATCTAATGGGTATCTTTCAGACAATACAAGAAATCCCAGAGATATCCACAGAATATATTTTGTGGATATCCAATATGGATATCTAACCAGATGTCCGTCTATATCTCAGGATATAGAAGAATTCGGATATTCAGCAAAATATTTTATTGATATCTTTAGTAGAGGTTCATAAAAGTTACCAATGATTATTGAATAATGTCGAAAGAAAATAGAGATAAAAATATTTTCAACACTCTGCCTTATAACTTATAACTCTGCCCAATAAGGAGAAAGTCATCCTTATTACGACTCTTCAGCAATAAATGGAAATTCTCGACTCCAGCCTCTAATGGAGTCTGATTGGGAAACAAATTTCGATCGAACTCAATTACGGCGGGTTGAGCATGAGTAGGTGCGAAAGTGGTATCGCCATCTATACTTAGTAAACAAAATCAAAAATAACATCTAGTGGTTTGCGTTCGCGCCTAGACTTTGATTATTTAGTGGATGTCCATGGGATATTGAATACACCTTAAAAAAATTTATTTTAAATATCTGAACGGTACTATTAGCCACAATGGCGAGCACAATGGCGTAATTTTTTAATAATTTGCTATATAATTACTAATATTTATGGACATTTGCATGTCTATAAATTACCTCTCATGGATATAAAATAGATATCCACCATGGACTGGACATTCAGTGGATATTGGAATGGTCAGTAGATATCCAAAGGATTTGGTGTGCTGTCTGGGTACAATGTCAACACTTGCAAAGAATCAATTCAACTGCAATATTTGTAACAAATTTAGTGCCTACCCTAATGTTATTTTAATTTTAATCTGACCATAAGGGCAATTTTACCTAATTTCTTGGGAAGAGGCTTAATGGAACTGGTTGTCAATGACTAATTTGCATAATTCTGTTAATACGAAACCAGCGTAGGTATAGCGAACAGACTGTAGTAGTTTTGAATATATGACTGATATGCTCAAATTTGCGAATATCAAAAATAAATTTTACGCATGAATATTGCAATTTTTGTATTCTATTGATATCAAATGAATTTAAACAAGAATTATATTAAATGTCACAAAAATTTAATTTAGATAATACTAATAACTAGATAACTAATAACTTAAAACTAGCAGAATTTTAACCGATCTATCCAAAACGTGACGAGATTAAAATATAAATTTTAGAGCTGCATAAGCTTTTTGTAAACAGTTACTAATTTGAAGTTAAACTTTGTAACTTGTCTCTATGTAGCGCTATATATCATTTACAAAATAAAATTGTCTTTTTCATAAAAAGAGTAAGTACATTTTTTAGATAGCTCTACGTTTAAATTAATTACTGCATATATGCCAACCTCAAAAGACCGTTCTAAAATTGCATGTATTGTAACATCGAACTAGCTATCTTTCACAAAAACACCAATTGAAATCTCATGCATTCATCCATGTAAAAGTAAAATCGATACACCGACACCTATTATTATTCACTCACTTACATTTTGAGTTCCCTCGCTGAACGACCTGCTCGGCATAGCCAAATTCCTTATGCCCTGAAGAAGGACCAGCTTGCTACTCACTTTAGCTTTTCCCGCACTATTCGGAGGATCTTCCTCCATGTCTCGAATGTTTAATTAAACATATGGGGACATCGACTGTATTTTTAAAAATCAGTTTTATATATATTAGTATCTACATCGAGATAATTCTTTTATTATCAGAACCATAGCAACCAGGTTTGATCGAAGGTGCGTGATATTCGACACGTTTGCTATCCGAAATGGTGAAAACTTGACACATGGTGCCGGATAAAAATACGGTTGCATTTCTGTATCTATAGATGTCCTTGGTAGAATTGGATGTGTGGAGTTCAAGGTTAGAAAAATAATAGCAAAAAACTAAAGTATGGGACAAAGTCTTCATAGGGACAAATTATTGAATCTGTAACGTAGGAAGTACTAGAAATCAAATGGATATTGTATAAAATTAAGTCGTCTCCTTGCAAAACCGGCTAAATCCATTTTAGAAAATATTGAGATATTAGCAAAAATATCAATATTAATAACTTTGAATGAAATATTCGTTTTTGAATATCTAGTATGTAACATTGTTTTAACACCTACATATATTTTGTATTATTAAATAAAGTTACAAAAACTTGAACATTTGGAAAAATTGAGAATAAACAACATTTCGGAAGAAATAAAAGACTAAATATTTTAAACAAATTTTAAGAAAGAAACGAATTGGGTTAAAATATCACTGGGTTGCCAAGCTAATAATTTTTTTTATAAAATTGTAGAATGATATAGACCTCAAATTAAATTATCATAATTTAAGTAGCTTTGCAATGATTATAAAATTGTTTAAAATACAGACTTACAAGATAATAAGCCAATAGTGGTTACAACTGGTTTATTTTATACAGAGTGTTTTGAAACATGTTTCAAAAATGGCCAATATACTTAATTTTTTCGCGTTTTGACACGTTTTGACATACCCTACATACAATACAGCAAATGAATGAAGTCTTTTAAATTTGTATGACGATGTGAAAACAATCAAATATCTTTAACTACCTGCAGGGTGTTTTACTTTAAAGAAGTATAGTTTTTGTCAGCCCCTCGTTTATGGACCACCCTGTATATATCAGAATAATTCTTAAATATGGTAATACAACTTTTATATTAAACTGTTTTACGCATTATCAATAATAAAACTGCTATCAATTACGCACTGATGGAACACCCTGTATATGCGTTTTTGGCTAACCTATTGATATCGTTAAATAGGTACGTAAATTTATAAGAAATTTTATGTTAAAATAGTATACGAAGTGTTGCATTTGAAAAGATTGAGTAAATTGAACTTGAAATTAGCCATATTTAAGACATGTGTTGGAAGCACCTAGATTATAGTATTAGTTGTTATATAGTTCCTAGTATATAATGTTGGTATAGTATTAGTTATATAGTTCCTAGTATATAAGTTCTTTTAAATATCGATATATCGCTGTGCTAGAACAATACTAGGACAACTTAAAAAAAGTCATTTCGAGAAAATCGACTTTTAATGCCGTAATTGTACTTAACTTTTTCATTACTCAAATTAATAATAAGATCTTAACGTAGTTCGTTGTGATTTGTACATAAAAATTTACAATGAATGTTATTATTGTTATTAGGTGTCAACTTTTTTTTTAAATAAATATTTTGTAAGATGTCCTTGTATTGTTCTAGTAAAAAAATAATTTAAACACATTTTCAGAAGTTGTCTGAGTTTTTGTTTTAAGTTATCTTAGTATTGAATTGACTTATTGTTTATTTATTTAAAATTATACCTCTTTTCGTTAAAAGTATCTTTGTATTGTCCTATATTTTTTAGATAATTAGCAAACTTATCTCTATTTTTTAAATTTTTAGTTAACCTAGTATTGCACGGTTTTCACTGTAAATTATGTTTATTGTCTTTTTTTTTAATTTGTAAGTTGTCTTTCGAATATTGCGTTAAAGAAAAACAGTTATAGTAAAAAATAATATTTATTTCCACAATGTTATTCTTGAATAAAAAGTGCTTATTACAACAAAATATTAAAAAAAAAAACAAATCTCCGCTCTAAAAGTTAACCAGGTACTATTTTTTCTATTAAAAAAATATTACTAAAAAAACTACAAATAATTGCATAATAAACAACACAAACAAATCGGGTGATACATTAAATAAAAATAATGGAAACATTTAAACAAATTTATTCGCTATCTTCATACTCTTTTTGGCCCTTTTTTAAGGCTTTTAAGTTTTTAAAAAAATCATGGTGATCTATTGGTACATGTTTCAGCAAACTTAACAAGTCCTCTTTTTTTTTATAAGTTATTTTGGGCCTGTCAATATATGCTGAAGTAAGTATATCATCGTCATTTTTTTTACTAATATTAATTTGTTTGAAAGTATCAGTGTCAAAGGTATTTTTATAATAAATTGTATTTGGATCATCTTTAGTTATACGCAACATTTTTATATTGCTCCAATATACTTTCTCACCATCCGTATTTTTGATAAAATTACCGAAATTATTGCTAAAAGTTTTCCAATCTAATATATCAGTATATTTTATATTATTTACCAAGTAAGGCTTCCCTTGTTTTTTTGCTAATTTAATAATCATTTCCACTTGTTGTGGAGTATACAAAGGCCCACTTAACAGAGCTCTCTTTTTCGAAGACTCTATGCAAGAATGCATAGAATCTCCCTCGTTTTGGGAATGGCCAGCTATAAGAAATTTATGAGTTATGGATTTCACATCATAGTTTCTTACAACGTAAATAAACATAATAGCCATAAATTTATTTTTATTTTGACCCCCGCAGTTGTCCGAATAAAATGTAACATTTTTTCCAATGCAGTTGTTTATAAGCAAATTATAAACACAAGTCGAAATTTCATTACTACCTCTACGGGCTTCCCCTTCGTGCCACAAATAACATATTCCAGCTTTATTAATGAGATCGAAAGCAGTGAAATTGAGACAATTTAGCTTACTTTTATAGTAAAAACTAGAAATATTTCCGCAAGGTAACGGTATTACTGCTTGCAAATCAAAGACATAAACAGCGTTTGTATCTTTATTTGATGTTGCTAACTCAATATCTGTAGCTTTTTCTTTGCGAGATAGTTCCTTTTCAAGTTGATGCGAATCATATTTTTCTTGCAAAATTGACTTATCACTGGCATGCAAATATTCATCACACAAGGTACATAAATCTTTCTTTGGGCGAAAAAAACCAATGTTAAAACAGGTGTTAAAGATGTGAGAATACATAGAATGTTTTACTGCTGCATTACCTTTAATGTGGCAGTCCTCAAGGTAAAGCCTGTACATTTCTGCAATAGTAAGTCCCCCATCAATAAATTCCCTTTGATTATCTTTGCGGCAATAGTGTGATTCGATTCGTGAAAATGTATTTATGTGATCAATTACACCTTGTCGTAAATATTCATCAAATTTTTTATGATTATCGTGACATCCTCTAGCATCTGCTAAAACCAGACCGATATAATTTTTTTTTGAAATTACGGTACTAATAGCTGTATTACTTAGGTCTAAAGTGGTTTTAAAAAAGAGTTTACAAACTTTTATCTTTTCATTGTCAATTTTAAAATGATAAGAATAATTAAGCGATCGTTTGCTGTCTTGTTTAGCATTCCGATATTTTCTTGCTTTAGTTGGGCTTATACAAGAATTTATGAAGTTCCTCTGATTATTCTTATCACCACATTTTTCATAAAAACTTGTAAAAATGTTTAGTCTCTTTTCATGATTTATTTTCTGGCTGCACTGTAGCCTACAAGTTTCTGTGCAACCCTGCTGTAGTCGTTTACTTCTCTTGATGTTTCCCCCTTCGGACAAATATTCTTTTCCGGTATTAACCTTTTTTTTTAATATTTCGGCGCCATGTTGATGGATTTCTGATATTTTTTTTGACTTTTTTTGGTAACACTGTATCATTACTGCGCGAACTCGTATTAGAGTCCTCGTCTTCTGGAGAATAATCCATATCGGCATCACTATCTTCGAATGGACTAGGAACATCTACCTCTTCGGAATCATCATTAAATTTCTGGTTTTCTCCAAAAAATACCTTGAGGTCCCGAAGGTTATTTTTTACATCTTTTTTTTCTATTCTAAACAAATATGTTTGAGTTTCGTTTTCTCTTTCAAGCCAAACATCACCAGGCTAAAAAACAACCGATTTATGAAAACGACTCTTAGAAGTTATACCTATATACCGGCAAACTTACCATCGTGATGTTCTTATTACCGCTTATTTTTGGCTTAATATCTTTCCGTATTTGAGAAGAATTATTCGGATTCTATAAAAGAAATAATCAATATTCTATGTATTTAGAGCACCCTGTATATTTACTTACTATATCTACAACAGGTCCACTTTCTGGTGAAACAATACATCTTGCGGCTTCTTGGAGAATTTTTTTCGTTCTAATTGATTTCATAATCTAAACTTAAACGACCCTACCCGCCGACAGACTAAATTCAGACTGAAGACTGACAAGTTTGAACAAAAATAGTTGGTTCCATCAAAGAGCGCCCCACCCTATGGTTCAATACAGAGACATCTTTAAGGAGTTTATAATTTTTATTTAAAATTAAATAATATCTTGGCACAATACAAAGATAACTTTTAAAATGCAGTCATGTTAAAATACTATTCTTATTATGTAGTGAAATACTGAGATATATTTGACAGTGTAATACTAGGACAACTTATAAAACCGAGATATCTTAAAATATAAAACTTAATACTTGGGAAAAGAGCGAGACTTCTTAAAATATCCTACTATTTACTATTTCACCAACAAAAATGTAAAATAACGATTCCCAACTCAAACGAAAGAAAGAGACATTTTAAGATATCTTACTATTAACTTAAAAACTAATTAAAATGTATAAATTGCAACACTAAGATATAAGTTAGACTGTGCCCAAATAAATGAATTTTGTATATCTGACTATAGCACCAGAAAGAGCTTTTTTTACATTGTAATGATCCAGATAACTCAAAATCGGCATTTTTTAAGTTGTCCTAGTATTGTTCTAGCACAGCGATATGTGAATCACTTGCTTACGTAAGGATAGATGATGTAGCAATTCGGCTATTCATCATTCATTACTGATTTATATTGTAAAAGAGAGAAGTCGATAATAAAAAGTAACATTTACAGTGTATTTATAAATATTCCTAACATCAGAAGTAGGATAAAGAAGGAGTTTTTATTTTAATTTCCTTCCACGTCCAAGTGTATTGTTGTAGTTTTGTGCAAAGAAAATGGGCAAAATCTCATATTTCTGGTAAACAGAAAAAAAAGCAAACGGTCCAGGAAGAATGGTAGAGTATCTGCATCCTCTAGAACAGTGGTCGCCAACCTGTCGATCGCGAGCTACCGGTAGCTCGCGGAGGCAATTCTGGTAGCTCTCACAACGATTTTAATTTAAAAAATACAAACTGCAAAAATCAGAGAAGCTTCCGAAAATTCCACAAAAAAATCTAATTGTCATAATATTAAACATAAACAGCGGCAACGTTGCGGTGAGCGATCTGCCGCTGACGCCATCAAGCTAGAATCGTCTAGAACCGACCAACCGGACCAGCGCGTTAGTGTTCGAGAACGATCAGGATTGCTTTGAACGGGATAAATACGCACGTCGCGGCGACATTGCGCTTAGTTTAAAACTGAACGCGTAACCAACGTCCAGCGGTTGGGTTAGTAGAGAACAACAAAAAATAATATTATGGCAAGCAGTTGTAAGAAGGTAAAGACATACCACTTTCATTCGGAATGGGAAGAACAATACTTTTTTACAGAAGTTAAAGATAAAAATGTGTGTTTGTTATGTAATACTTCGGTCTCCGTTGCTAAAAAAAGGAAATATTGAGAGACATCATAAAACTGTACATTCTAATTTTGAAAAATCATTCCCACTACATTCTGCCGCCAGAAAGGAGAAACTGAAACAGTTAAAAAAGCAGTTAATTGGACAACAATCAATATTTTTAAGAACAGTCGACAAAAATAAGGCTGCAACTGAAGCATCGTACCGTGTGTCCCAGATAATTGCACAAAAAAAGAAACCTTATGAAGACGGGGAAATGATAAAACAGGCGTTTTTAGAAGCTGCTAATTCGTTATTTGCCAACTTTAAAAATAAAGACGAGATAGTTTCAGCTATAAAATCTATGCCACTTTCTGCTAATACAGTGATGAGACGTGTAGAAGTAATGAGCAATGATATTTTTTTACAGTTAAGAACTGACTTAGATAACTGTGTTTATTTTTCACTTCAACTGGATGAATCAACAGATTTCGTTGACACTGCCCAGATGGCCGTGTTCGTCGGGATGGTTTTTAGTGATTTTACGATTAAAGAAGATCTTTTGAAGTTTATTCCACTGAAAGGACACACTAGTGGACAGGAGTTGTTTTCTCATTTAAAAAATATTATTTCTTCCGAGAAAATTCCAATATCGAAAATGGTAGGCTTGAAAACCGATGGCGCTCCAGCTATGGTGGGTTGTGATAAGGGTCTGGTGGCGTTATGTGGTAAAGATGAAACTTTTCCGCAATTTCTCTGTTACCACTGCATTATCCATCAGCAAGAATTATGTGGAAATTTCCTGAAACTAAACAACGTTATGAAACTGGTGGTAAAAATTGTGAATAAGATTAGAGCTCAAGCGTTACAAAGAAGATTATTCAAAACCTTGACCGATGAAGTTGACTGTCAATACGGGGACCTACTCCTTCACTCTGAAGTCCGATGGTTAAGTAGAGGACGGGTGCTGAAACGTTTTAATGATGTCCTACCTGGCATAGTTTTATTTTTCAAACAACGCGATGAACCAACTCCGGAACTAGAAAATTCAATCTGGCTTAGAGATTTTGGTTTTCTCGCGACATTACAGAGAAATTAAATGAACTTAATTTGCAGCTTTAGGGGAGAGACAAAGAACTAGCGGAAATGATTTTTGATATAAAAGCATTTATCAAAAAGCTGGAGTTTTGGAAACAAAACCTAATTAACAGCGATGCCAAGCATTTTTCTATTCTTTCAGAAAAATATCTCAAAATCCATTAGAACCCTATGACAGCAAATATCATGTAGAAATAGTTTCTACCCTGAAGAATAATTTCAAAAATCGTTTTAAGGATTTCAACGAAATGGCTTTAGTAGCGCAGTTTGTTGTTTCACCCTTTATGGAAATTGATATCCAACAGTTTGCAACTTGTGTTATGCAAAACTTTGGCGAAGACATCGCTGCAACAGAAATGGAAGTAATTGAGTTTCAAAATGATTTAGCCTTAAATTCGTTAGTCTCAAGTACCAAATGTATCTGGCCTATTGTAAGTAAAGACAAATATTCAGTTCTATGCCGTGTTGCCTTGAAAGTGAAAGCATTATTCAGTTCAACCTATTTGTGTGAATCTTTTTTTTTTTCAACATGAAGTTTATTAAGAACAAATATCGCAATCGACTTACAGATGAACATTTGGATAATTGTATTCGAATGGCTGTATCAAATTATACTGCAAACTTAAAAAAAATTATCGATGAGTCTGAGTGTCAGCCTTCTCATTGAACGTGCTTTTTTATTTTTCAATGTTTATGATCATGATAGTGCGTTACTTTTTTGTTGTTATTATTAACTATTTTTAAATCTTACGTGACATGCCGTTGTGGCTGGATAAAAGTTTGTATTTATGTTTCAAACACCTTCGTTTGGTAGGTAGGAATGTAGCTATGAACAAGTACGTACTAGTAATATTAGTTATTTTGTTATTAGTTTATTATTAGTACCTATGTATTATGTTTTACCAGTTAAATAGTAAAATAAATACATATAATGATAAATTAACTGTGGATTATTTCATTTACGTTGCGTTACGTGGCTTCCGTGTGGGTAGCTCGCTGTTTATTCCAAAATTAACAAAGTAGCTTAACATATTGAGAGGTTGGCGACCACAGCTCTAGAAGCTCAACCAGTAGTTGTTCCAGTTCTACATCGAGGATCGAGGAGTCGCTCAAAAATTACCAGAAAAACAAAGGCACGAAAGAGGCGAGGTGAAATGAACGTAACTCTCGAGTCGGATCAGTGGATACGGGGGTAAGTCAAATGCTTGATATTCAACAGTTTAATAACACTACTTTATTATCGTTTATTCCTTATTTTGATCCTAAAGTAGATATAGTTAATGAGTGGCTTGGGTTGATAGAAAAACATGCCCTATGCTATAAGTGGGACGATAACATCTCAAAATTTCAAGCTCTCAGTAAATTGAAAAATACTGCGTAAATTTGGTATAATAATTTTATAAAGAGTGAGGTTGGCTGGGCAAATTATTCTTGGGGTACTTGGAAACAAAATACTGAGTGCTACATTTTTTTCAAATAGCAAACCTCAAAATGGTGAGTCATTATACAGTTTCTTTTTCGACCATTTAGTTAAAATTGATAAATTAAAAGCTAATTTTTAGTAAATCTGATAAAGTTTATCTCATTATAGGTACTATAAATGATGCAAATATTAATTCCGAAGTTCAGGCTGCTAATATTTCTGATTGAAATTTTTTAGGGGGCTATTTAAGAGACAGAATTTCTGCACAAGCAGGTCCTAGTGGTCAGTCCTATAAAAAAAAAAATATTTAACTTCTTCCAAGAACTGGTCAAACTAAAATAGATAAAAATTGCTACGTCTGTGGAAAAAAAGATCATCTAAAGCAAAACTGTTATTTTAAAGATAGACGTTGTACCAACTGTCACAAGTTAGGTCACTTAGCTACTGAATGTTACATTAGGAACACAAACGAACCCAACGGTGATAATCTTAGTTCTAATAATTTACATGATAATACCAAGAAAAATGAAGAACAAAAAAATTTTAAGAAGGATATTAAAGTAGTGAAAAGTACAAATAAAAACAAATTTTATAGAAACATAAACATTAATAATGTAGAAATAGGCGCATTTATAGACTTTGGGAGCAAGTGCTCCATTATAGAAAAAAGAATTGGTTTGTAGGGTTAATGCCAATATTTTTAGTTTAAAAAAGAAATCAATTTGGTAGGGTTTCTAGGGCAAAGCGAAATTGTTAAAGACGCTATTTTAGGCATAATTTTTATTGACGATATATCATTAAGTTGTAAAATATACGTGATTGACCGAAGCTTAGGCGACTGTTATTGTATTATTGGAAGAAATTTCACAGAAGATCTGCGGATAAATTATTCTCGTATAGGTAACACTCTCACTTTCTATTATGAGAATCAAACAGTTTCTTTAATAAAAATGTAATAAACTTTAAAAATTTGAAGAATTTCATGAAGATCCCTCGATAAATAAATTACTTAATCAGCACAACAAATGTCTCGCTATATCATTTCGTGATTTAGGATATTTGTCCAGTTTTTCTATGAAAATTAAATTAACAACAGAACAACCTATTTATAGGAGCCCTTATAGACTGGCAGAAACTGAAAAAGAAACCATGCGCAACATGATAAAAGATTTGTTAGAAGCAAATATAATAAGAGAGAGTGTCTCACCTTATGCTATCCCGGCTCTGTTGGTAAACAAGAAACAAGGAAAACAACAATAAAAGATTATGCGTTGACTTTAGAGGCCTAAATAAAATTACCATAAAAGATAAATACCCGATGCCTAATGTGGAAGATTTACTTGATAGATTGAAAAATTGTAAATTCTTTTCGACATTAGATTTCCTCTGGCTATTATCAAATTCCTATGCACCCTGATTCAATTAACAAAAACTGCCTTTGTAACACCTGATGGTCATTATGAGTTTTTACGCATGCCATTTGGCCTAAATTATGCCCCATCGGTGTTTCAAAGAGCCGTCCATCTTCTTTTTAATAAACTAAGATTTGATCAGATAATAATTTACTTAGATGATATTCTTATTGCAGCGGAAACAAAGTCCGAAAATATTGCAATTCTAGAAAATGTCTTAATTATATTGAGCAAAGGCAATCTAACTTTAAATTTAAGTAAATGTAGGTTTGTGCAAGAGCAAAATCAGTTTCCTAGGTCATGAAATTAATAGGAATGGGGTACTTCTGGGCCAGCATAAGGTCAAATCAGTTCAAGATTTCCCGTTACCTACTAACCAACATCAATCGGCAGTTTTTAGGACTTGTAACATATTTTAAGAAATTTATTCCAAATTTTGCTCATTTGTCTAGCAATTTGACAAAACTTTTAAAGAAAAATTATAAATGGGTATGGGGAGATGCGCAAACAGAGACTGTAAATAAATTAAAAAGTATTTTAATAAGTTTACTATTGTGTATGCAGATGCTAGCCGAGATGGAATTGGGGGAATTATCATGCAAAAAACCGAAAACGGAGAAAAACCAATCTGCTATTATAGTAGGAAAACCTCAGAAAGTGAAAAAAAGTATTACACTTTCGAACTGGAACTGTTGGCCATTATAATAACTGTTCAGAAATATAGACATTACTTGCTAGGGGACGAATTCATTATAAGACTGTAATGCTGTAAAAAACATTTTAAGTAAAAAAGACATCATTCCCGCATAGCAAGGTGGGTTCTCATTTTACAAGAGTTTAATTTTAAAATAAAACATAGACCGGGGAGGCAAATGGCACATGTCGATGCTTTAAGTAGGATTCCCGTTTCAAATAACGCAGATTCATTTTCTGAGGAAACAGTTATGAAAATATCAGACAAAGATTGGTTACTCTCTGTACAAAGGCAAGATCCTGAAATCTGTAAAATAAGGGAAATTTTAGAGTCACGGGATGCCGAGGCAAATAGAGATATTTTCAATTGTTACGACCTACGAGCGTCTAGGGTTTTTAAACTTACAGACCAAGGCCGAAGATGGGTTGCACCAAAAAAATGTCGATGAAAAATTGTACAAAATAACCACGATAATTTAGGTCATTTCGGTTTAGAAGAAGCATTAGAAAGAGTCAAAGAAAGATATTGGTTCCCAAAGATGAATAAATTTATGAAAAAATATATAAAGTCCTGTCTTAAATGCCAATACCACAAGATACCCAGTGGTAGAAAACCTGGATTTTTATTTTCTATTCATGAACATGCGCGGCCGTTCTACACCCCACATATCGACCACCTAGGGCCGTTTATCAAAAGTAAAGATAAGTACATTTTAAATATAGATTCTTTTTCAAAATTTAATTTTGTCTTAGCTGTTCCAAGAACGAAAATTAAATGGGTTGTTAAAGAACTTGATAAAATAATAACAGGTAAAAACACTTAAGAAACAACAAACAGAAAGGAAGGGAGCGAATCTAATGAAGAAAATCACCAACGTAAATAGCAGAATATTTAGACAGAAAATTCAGTTCGTTCAGTTTTAGTTATCTGGCAGAAGAACCGGAGTTATTATTTATTTATCAACAGAAGGATGCATGTAGGTTATAAATAAATGAATTGTTTTAGATTATAAAAGAAATTAGAGACGGACGATGGTAAACTGGACATACTTTTTTCTTTCGAATCATATTACTTTACATGGGATTCCAAGTAGTGTCATAACTCGGTGCGAGTTTTTTTTATAGAACCTAGTTCGGATTTATAACATTAAATAAATTCAGTGCAAGTCTAGGACCCAGTGCGGGTTCCAGGTTCAGTGTGGACCTGTTAAATTACTAAGACAAAAAGATACTGGTCTTTTGATAGTGTTGGCGAACATCTAGAAAAAAAAATTATTGCGTATGCTGGTAAATTGGACATACTTTTTTCTTTTGAGTCGATTTATTTTACACGTGATTCCAGATAATAAAAATTTAGTACGAGTTTTATCATGAACCCAGTGTGGGTTAATAACAAATCTAGTGCGGATTTACAGTGAGACTATGAGACCCGGTAGGTGTCCTGGATTGTGAAGCCTGTGATATCCACTCAGAGATAATGGTTTATCTGTAGTATATATCTAGATTTTATACTATTGGGGAAAAATCTTTTGAATACTGTAAACAAAATACTAAAGATACTTCATCATTAGGGTTTACAATTACCAAGAAGAAAAGTCTGTCCATTCTCCAGCCTTATTTTTTTATTTCTTTTCACTTAGAGAAGTTTCTAGACTAAATACTGAGTGTGAATTAAGGTATATTTTACATAAGTGCATGGGGTATGTCTCATGGAAGAAATAATTTGTCCCTCTATTGGTACATTTACCTTAGATTATTCAGATTATAACTTTTATAGTTTTCTGCCTTTTTTCTTTCAGTAATTCAGAAAATTATAAATAATTTCGAGTTTTACTCTTTTGACACAAATGAACACGCCTCAGGCGTGGTAGTAGTACCCTTTTTGGGCTACCAAACCTTGGTGCACCTGTTTACGAGGGCTTTGAGTTCAGAACTAATTAAATTCGATCCTAGTCCCTTACTTTAAGTATCTGTCGATAGAACTTCACACCCTTTGGCAAGAAACCTTTCAACCTTTCCCTGGTAGCAGGATTTTATCCAACAGGCGTTTACTCCAAAGCGCCCGGACTCCAATACTTTAAGATTATGCTGTCATCTATTTCCACTTTAGAGAAAACAGACTCCTTTACAGATTATATGTAAGATCTTAAATTTCTGCAAGGACGGTTCCAGGAGGGTTTAACATATACGGGTCATATAATAATTATAGGTCAGCATTTTCCTTAATTTTGTCACTGGACATTGCTTTGGATTTTAGGGTCCAGGGTATGAGTAAATTAAGTGCATTAACAGTACTGAATACCTTTAGGGATTGGTGTTTTAATAAAGAAATCCCTGTTACAGAATTATCAGAAAAATTAGTGATATTATTAGTATTATTTACTGCACAGGGAATGCAAACCTTCAGTTTTATTAAATTAGAGTCAAGTCACCAGGTAGAAACAAATTAAAAGTCTTCAACTCTCCCTTTCAGATCGTAAGTCGTTGGGTAAAGTGGACTAAACTTGAATATAAGGTTCACAGTAGGCTGGACAAGTGAATCTTCTGTTTTACCATTTTATAACCGGTCTATAAAGCAGGATCCCACCTAATTTGCAGATACCATTCTAATTTAGTTTATTGTGGATTAAACTTTCGTTTGTTTTTGTTACACTTGTAAACATTTCCATAAAAGTTTATTGAAAATTGCCTCGTTTCTTATAGTCGCAACTGTCTTTAAACATCTACATACTTTTACTTATCATCTGAAGAAAGGAGAGCAGTGTATAATTATTAGATCAAACGAACTTACCTTAAATGAAGTTCGATCTTGATTATACACTACGCTCCCTTCGAAGATGATCTCTCCCAACCCAACCCTCTGAATCCCAGATTATCGCAGTTACGACAGAGCTTTAAAAAAAGTGATCCACGCCCGCAAAAGACGAGAACTACATAGAACGTTAGTTATAAGTTTTGTCTTTGGACTGTGGTGCACAACTGGCTCATAAATGAGTACTACGTTTCGAAGCTCACTTAAGGTAAGTTCGTTTGATCTTATAATAATTTAAGTTGGGGTCTCCAACATTCTCTAATTTCATAAACAAATTAATTTCTTGGCAAACCTGTAATATTTTTTTTAAACATTCTAGGATTGAACAAACCAATTTAAAACTAAAATAAAATACAGTGTGTTCTATTTAAAAATATTCTTTATTTGTCAGGCAAAAACGCAACACCCTGTAAGTCCAAAAATATTTTTAAAATATGTATTTTTCAAATCCATATAACTTTTATTTGATACTTGTTCGCATGGCTATAGCACAAAAATGAAATATTGAACAATTACGCACTAATGGGTATAATAGGCAAACATGCTGGTATCCCTGAATAAGTCAATGTATAACTAATTTTATAGTAAAATAATATACAAGGTATTGTATTTAAAAAATTTAGTAAATTGAAAATTAAACTTAAAATGAGTCACGAAGGTTTTAAAACACTGGGTATTAAACGAAGCCTTTTGCGATGTAATTTCGAAGCACAAAAGTTTACTTTTGATACTGATCGTAGAAAAAATAAATAATAATTTTGGAATATCTTCAAAATATTTTTGTACACCTCCAAATACGATGAAAATCTTTATTCCTAATGCCCTTTTTTATATTTCAAAACAAAAATAAATGGACAGCTACTAAATCAGGGCTATACTGTGTACCTACGTAATAACTGCATGCATTTACATTCTTCAATTTTGCTGTATTATAATTATGTTTCGGTTATACAGAAATTATTGTTAACAAAGGGATTAAAGGAGTTCCACCAAAAACAGTAGTACTTTTTTAATTAGCAAATTTTCTAAAATGTAAATTTTGTATACAACTAATATGAAATAAAATCTACCTTTCCTACTGAGAAATTCATGTCTCGAAACTATAATCATGATCTTTGCTATGATACACAGAATATATTCATATTGTTCGTGAGAATTTCTAAAAATTACAGCCAGCAAAAAAAAATGAAATCAAGATAAGACTAGTAATAAAGCTACATTTATAACTGAGACTCACTTTATTAAGTTCCTCATCGTCGGCCATATCCTGTGACGTTTATCACTAAACTAAACTTATTTATTATGCAGCTTTTGCTTTAATTCTAAATTTGCATGACCGTAATAATTATAACGAACTTAGATATGTATTTTAAAATAAAATAAACAACGAAATTTAATTGGTAAGTACATTTCGGGGTTGAAAGTTTATAGCACGACAGATACTGGTTACTGTAATGTCTAAATGTAGATAAAGTTCAAGAATTTATTTTTTGAACAGAATTTCATTACAGCTATCTAGAAACAAGAAATCAAATAATATAAAATAATGGGTAATCATTTGAATATGCAGGAACGGCTTGTCATCCTTAACCAATATAGTTCAATCTATTTTATTTTGGTTGTTTACCAATAAAATAAACAAAACAAAAATGTTTTACATTACTACATATTGTTATAATAAATAAAGTAAGTAAATAAAAAAAAAATCTGTAATAATTAAAAATCTATTTTATTCAAAATAATAAAATTACATTTATAAAGAGAAATACTTAAAAATAGTACACCAACAAACCTTTTCTTTAACTGTGTAATATTCTTTTAAACATTATAAATGAATTGAAAAATATATCATTGGAACACAACAGGCTTTTCAATTCACGAAATAAGCGTGTTAGTGGGTCATTACGGCCATAATTTGTCAAATACCTATTTCAGGTAATAATGGTCTATTCCTAGTTCTTGATCCAAAATTAAAATAAAATAAAGCAAGCAGTTTATGAAAATTTACTACACCGTATAACAACTTATATGTAATGTGATGCTTAAGCCGTCTCTGTTCCTTTTTACTCCTTGCCCGCGGTATAAAGTCTAGCGCTGGTCATATAGAGACAAACGCACCGCTTCGAGAAACTACCAAATTGATCCCTTTGCGGCATATGAGTCACAGAAAGGCAGTTTTCGATTATTCTGAAAAACCTAGAGAGTTCTAGTACAAAGCCGGCTATATATAAATAGCGCGAGTTGTCGATGGAACGTGCAGATTTAAATAAAATGTTGGACAGAAAAGATAAATTGTAATAAATGAATTAGAATTGTTATAAATAAATTGTAAATAAAGTGTTTTAAATAAATAAACTATAAATAAATTAAACAAACGTTACATTGCTGTCAGGAGTGGGATAGTAAATAAATAATGGACAATAATGGCTAATAAAGTGTGTGATTTAAAAGAGCCTGAGTTACGTCGAGAGTTAGAAGAACGTGAACTACTAGAGACGACAGGGAAGAAATCAGAGCTGGCAGAATGACTTAAAAAAGCACTAGAATATGAAGGTTTGGATCCGGAAACGTTTCTATTTTAGAATGATAATTTCTTCAATTTCTTTCGATATTGAACGAGAGATATCATCCTTAGAAAATAAAGTTTCTTCTGATATTTCTTCCATGAAAACTAAAGTTTCATCAGATGTTTCCTCTATAAAAAATTATATTTCCTCTTTAGAAACTAAAGTTTCTTGTAACATTACTTCCTCAGAAAGTAAAGATTCGTCTGATATTTCTTTCTTAGAAGAAAAGGTGACATATCATCTTTAAAAACAGAAATTTCTTCCGAATTGAAAAAAAAAGATGGAAGCTCTTGTGATATGACTTCTATGAAAAATAAAATTTCTTCTATGGAATATAAGATTTCTTCCGTTGAGGACAAAATAATAACTTCCGTTCAGGAGAAAATAAAAGAAATGGAAAAGAAGATAGAAGATGTGGAACACGTAGACCAGACCAAGGACGGAGAAATAAAGTGCCGTGAGGTGGAGTCAAAGTTAAAATTGAAAGGAGCTTAAATTCTGCTCGTGTTAAAGCCCCAACTTTCGACGGGAAGATGTCATGGATGAACTACCTTAAACAGTTTGTAACAGCTGCCAGAGCAAACGCATGGTCTTAACGAGAGAAGGCAGTAAATTGGATCATCGCTCTTCGAGGAGACGCTTTAGATGTCCTTCAAACTATACCCGTGGAAGAAACAGATGATTTTGAGCAACTCAAAAAGACACTCACCATGCGATATGGCTACGAACATTTGGAACATTTATACCAATCACAGTTAAAGAATCGCAAACAGAAACGAGACGAGACTCTTCAAGAATATGAAGTAGATATTGCCAGGTTGGTAAGGTTTGCTTACTCATCAGTTCCAGAAAATATGATGAAACGTTTGGCATTTCAAACATTTGTTGAGGGACTCTGTAACCACGATATGCAGAAAACACTCCGCTCAGCCCGTTATAAAACATTGATCAATGTCTTATCCAATGCTTTAGAGTATAAGGCAGCTACGCATGCTTCTGTTGGATACAGTAAAGTGACGACTGTAAAAAAAAGAAGGGAAAGATAAACTCGACCAATTCGTTAACATAATGAAAAGCCTAACTGATGAAAAGATGAAGATAAAGACTATCAGGTGCTGGAATTGAGGTGAACTGGGACATGTACACAGTTCGTGCAAACGCCCTAGAGCCCCAACAACTGAAGGCAACACGTCGCAGAAAAACGAGAATGGGTCGGCCTAGAGGGGGCAGCTTCTACCCAAAACTGTTCCAAAGACTCTCTCATACTAATAGCCTCTTTGAAATGTCGCGATGGTAGTGTATACGTAGATGGCGAAGTAAATGGTAAAAAGTATACACTGTTGGTGGATACTGGAGCAACTAGGACAATTATACAACCAAAAAATATAAATAACCGTAAGAGACTTCTATCAACAAGATTGCGACTGCGGACTGTAACAGGTAAAAGTGCCAACATCCATGGAGAAATCCAGGTTCAATTAGGAATTGGTACAGAAAAGTTCACTCATACTGTTATTGTTGCTGATTACGAAGATGTTATACTTGGAATAGATTTAATAAACTTACATGGTTTCTAGTTAGACTTTAAGAACAGAGTATTCAAAGTTGGTGCCATATGAGAACAGTACCGTGCCAGTAGGTGTACAAGAAGATAGAGTAATCCCTGGTTGAAGTGAAAGCATTATAGTAGCACGGCTTCAAGAAACTATGGAAGAAGGAACACTTGTCATGATGGAATCTTGGAACCACAAAGAAAAGGTTGGACGTGGTATTCTGATTGGAAAGGGTTTGGTCACGACTGCTAAAGCGATTCAAGTTTGTCTTATAAACGTTAATGATCATCCAATTACCATCAAGAAAGAGACCAGAATCGGAACTTGTGTACTAGTAACTTCCATAATTCGTCAGACAACAACTTATAATTCCAACGACAAATTCAAGCAAATCATTGCAGTTGCTGATCAATCTCTAAATCAGTTAGAGAAAAAGTAAATAAAGGAATTTCTTCGACGATATCGTGACATTTTTGTACCAAAAAGATAAAGAACAGGTAGAACTTCTGTTGTAAAACACAAAATTGAAACTGGTGACGCCAGGCTAATTCGTTAATCAGCTTAAAGATTATCAAAGGCCAAGAAAGAGAAAGCTAAAAGGATTGTACGAAAAAAAAGGAAGAAGACAAGGTAATATAACCTTCTACTAGCCCATGGATCTCTCCGGTAGTCCTGGTCCAGAAAAATGATGAAACTACGAAGTTGTGTATGGATTACAGTTAGTTGAACAATGTTACCAAGAAAAATAGTAATCCTCTACCTGAAGTAAACTATTTTCTACCTTAGACCGGAAGTCTGTATACTGGCAGGTGGACATGGACCCAGTAGATAAAGAAAAGATAGCTGTTACCACCGGATCTGGATTGTAACAATTCAATGTTATGCCATTTGGACTATGTAACGCCCCCGCGACATTTGAAAAACTTATGAAAAATATATTGAGAGGGTTATCCTAGAAAACATGCCTAGTTTATTTAGACGACATAGTCTTGGGGAAGACATTTGATAAACATCTAAAAAACTTAGATGTTTTTAAAAAACTGATGCTCAACCTCAAGAAGTGCCAACTATTTCAAAATAAAGTTAATTACCTTGATCGAGGATGGCGTGACAGTAGAAAAGGAAAAAATCGCTTCTATCAAATAGTAGCCACAACCACTGATAAACATCAAATAAGAAGTTTTCTTGAGCTATGTACGTACTACCAAAGATTCATTAGGAAGTTTGCAGATAGCTAAGTCATTAACACGACTCACAGAAGAATCGAGATAATTCTGCTGGGATGAAGACTGTCAAACTGCCTTTCTATAACTTATACGCCGCAAAGGGATCAATCCAGTAGTTTCTCGAAGCGGTGCGTTTGTCTCTATATGGGCAGCGCTAGACTTCATACCGCGGGCGAGGAGTAAACAAGGAAAAGAGACGGTTTAAGCATAACATCAAAAATAGTAAATAGCATCATATCTTCGTTTGTAAAGAAACTGAAGATTAGTCATTTCAGAAACTTGAGGATAATCAGTAACTAGCCAGTTCATTAAACAGGCACAGGATAAAAGGGAAAATAGGATATATAGGAATACAAATTAAAATAAAAGTAAAACAGATACAAAAGGAGTATGAAAAGAAAGTTCTAATAGAAAATAAAAATGAAATGAGTAAATTATTGTAGGAAGTCATTGAAGCCACAATTCTTATAGTTTATTTGTAAATAAATGATATTAAAATTTTTATGACCCAGGAGATAAACCCCATATAACATCATAAATCAGTGACGGAGAATTTCTAAAATGTTTAGCATTATTTGTTCAAAAATAAAATCTTTAATTTTCTTTCCAAATTTTTTAAAAATACCAATTTATTTCAATTCTTCTCTTAAATTTTCTAGTCATTTTAATCAACAAAAATAAGGTAAGTATGTAATCTCCACATGTAGAAAATATTTACAATTCAATATCAATTTAAATAGCCCTCAATTTTCTTAGATGAGATTAAAATTTCTAATCGGCAGAAAGTGTTATGCAGATTGCAAATTATTTTAGTTAAGATTTACATTTATCTTTTTACAGTTATGTGATTGTTACATGCAGAATTGTTAGTTCTGTAATAATAGGCGATGAAAAGCGATATTGATCAAGTAAGTTTGTGTAATAAAATGGCACAAACGTCTAAGTATACTCCTGTGAAATTAAAGGACAATTTAACCGTGCATATAAAAACTTAAGTGGTAAATGTACATGACGCTGTTGTACATGAACTGTTCGGAGTATAGTTTCGAAGTGTTTAAATATAACCGGATTTGCAGAAGCAACCATTTATAGACTTTTGAAGCAATGAAAAGATGGAAGTATTACAATAGCACCTAAAACGTCAACTGGGAGAAAACCCGTTCAAATAGGCGGTATCTACTATGAAACAACTGATCCGAAGAAAAGTCCATTCGTTTTATTTACAAAAAAAGATACCTACTTTGGATAAACTTTTAGTAGACATTAGTGGAGACGAAACTTTGTCAAACGTTAAAAGAGACAAATTGTGGAAAACTTTACATAATTTAAACTTTGCTTGGGAGAAGAACTATAGAAAATCTGCGCTTATAGAGAAAGAAAAACTTATTTGTTGGAGGAAACAATATTTAAGGAAAATTAGAAAATTCGGAAGGGAAGAAAAAATATTTTTTATTTGGATAAAACATGGATAAATAAAGGGCATTTTGTAAAAAAAAGTTTGGCAAGACAAACAGGTTACAAATGCTCGTTAGGCATTTATAGAAGGTTTTTCTACTGGATTAACATTTCCAGATGATCAAGATCGCCGTTTAATTATTACTCATATTGGAGGAGATGAAGGATTTGTTAGTTGAGGCTTGTTACAAATTCTACGAAAGACTTCCATGAAGAAATTACTGCTGATGTTTTTAAGGAATGGTTCAGTCAAATGATAGATTTATTACCGATCAATTCTGTATTAGTTATGGACAATGCCAGTTACCATTCAAAATTAAAGGAACCGTTACCTAACCCTAAATGGAAAAAGCTAGAACTCTACGATTGGTAATAGCCAAAGAAATAGTGGCAAAAAAGAGCTATTGCAATTATGTAAACAACATTCACCAAAATTTAAGAAGTATAGTGTAGATGACCGATTTTCAAAGTGTGCTCCGCGTAGCTCTAGGGCTCCTCAAAGCCTCTGTGGGGGCTCCGCGAAAATACTGATCATAATAATAATAATAATAATAATAATAATAATAATAAAAAATTAAAGGAGTACTATAAGGTTGCAGAGTAAAATAAAATATATCTAAATATTCCAATATAAAGTTTAAAAAATCTATTTTTATTTTTGGGCTACGTCAAATATTTTACTTTCCAAAAGGGTACCGTCGCCAAAAAAGTTTGAGAACCGTTGGTGTAGATGAAATAGCAAAAAAAAACATGGAGTTAAAGTGTTGCGGTTACCACCTTATCACTGTGAACATAACCCCATTGAACTAATCTGGGCTCAAATGAAGGAATATGTCGCGAGAAACAATACAACATTTAAACTTCAAGATGTTCGTCAACTATTATTACTTGATATCAAAAATTTCACCGGACAATTGTCAAAACGTTATTAGACATGTCACAGAAAAGGAAGAGAAATTCTGGCAAATTCGTATGTTAATAGAGGAAACAATAAAACCAATTATTATTTCTATGGGAAGTGAGAAAACTGATGATGAGTCCTTATCGGGAGAAAACGACTTATTTAGGTATGTTACTCTATATTTTTATTAATTATAATAAGTTTATATGATGCTAGTACCCGAATTACAAATAAACAAATTTATATGGAATCACCCCGTATTTCTGAAAACGAAATAAGTGTTTTATGAAAAAACATTTTTTGCAAAGATTTTTTTTCAGTATATCATATAAATTTAGTTGTGTGTATATTTATTATTAAATTTTAAGGAAATGTCCTAACCTAATATCTAGTATACTATTTTTATAAAAATAAATGTCGGTACTTAATATTGACAGTTTACTAAAGTAATTTTATTATCCAAGTCACTGAGGTATAGAATTATTGGTTAATCCCTTAGGGTTTGCTCATTTACATTTTATGATGTATTGTATTCGAGATTTTTCGGGGTGGTCACACTAAAAATCTAGTGAAAATTAAAATAAGAAGGTATCAATAATTACTTTTTTCTGCTTTAAATAATCCTGTATATAGACCTTTGCCATAAAAACTGTGTTATCATGCATTTTCAAATAAACTAAAGTGCGCGCAGAATTTTAGAAGAGTTTTACCTTATACAGGGTGGAGCCATTACAACATATTTAAATGACAACATGTATGTCACCAAATTGAACTACTGTTAGATTAAGATAGGTACATAGGTACCCTAACTGCTTTTGATATACTTTCGCTTTTGTAATTTTTAGTCTCTTAATTATTTTAGAAAGGATATTTACAGATATTCTAGATTGTAGCTCTCTTCCTCTTTGCTAAGTAACTTGACTTTTAACAGATTATCAACCTGTTTTTAAAATTTTTGGATATTTTAGATCTTTTAATAATCTCCAAAATAATATTTACCCAAATATTTTCTAAAAACAGGTATCATTACTAATTCATAAATTTTAAAAAGACATTTTTTAAATAACTTATTATTTTTAACATATTTTTCTCTGAATTTAGACACTTTTATAGATTTTTTTATTTATAAATTGAATAACTTCTATAGCTTCTGGAGCAATGTCGGTGGAAAAATTTGAATTTCCTAATCTAGTGTTTGTCTCAGAAGTTATTACATCAATAACTTTGACAAACATGTTGGATCTAGAAAGATTTTTGCTAATCTATCTGCAAAGTATTATGTTCATTGTGAATTACCTTTTGGGAGATGATAACTTATTTTAAAAATAAATCTCTTCTAAACTATGGTCTTCACTATACCAACAAATTAAAGTAATAATAACTGATCCAATCACGCGACAACACTAGCTTTTTCTTATTTACCCGACACGACTTATTTTTCGCCGATGAGAAAGTCCAATTCTTCTACAGGTACCTATATCGATTCACTATTTTCAGCGATGTTGAGGCAGATAATAAATTGTAGTGTATTACTATCGTCAAGGACGATTATAATAATATATGGCTTCTATCTTGATGTATTTTAGTTATTTTTATTTGAAGCAACTTCAATCATAGGCCAAACTTTTTCCTTCTGTTATCGCTATTCCTTTGAAGTTGACATCTTATTTAATACAACTGTACACAATTTTTATTGATATTAGGTGGTCTACTCTGCGAAATGCAAATAATTTGGTACCTACTTATGCAACCTGAGCCACAATTAAAAGATTATTTTAACTGTGCCTGAGCTACCTGTCAATTTGTTTGCCGGAAGTTATTTCTGAAAGTGTACTTATACAGCACGACTAACTGTCGAGTTTTTAACTAGCAACAATACTTCTTATTCCGACACATCAAAAATAAAAGGCTTGGCGAGCGTTTTCAATCGTCTGAAGATGTTGTAGAGAAACCTCGTTTAGAGTTCAAGAATTGTCTTAAAGGCTTGGTTTTATCGAATGCAAAAGTATATGGGAAATAATTAGAGAAGCTTTTTTTTAGGTACATTTTACTCGAACCTTAGCTGTGCGCCTCGTATTCAGCGAATAAAGTGTAGGTAAAACACTAGAAAAGTTTAAAAAAGTTGAGTTGCAGATACGTGTTACGGTTTTTTATTATGTGAATTTATTTGGTATTCCTGCCGTCCGACTTTGAACGCCTGTGGAAGATTGTGGGAAGTTATTTCCTTTTGTTCATTTAGTTTTTGCCAAAACATATAATGGATAATGGAGATTTACTTCTATTCATTTAAAGGGTTTCAGATTATATGCATATACAGTGCGTACAAAATGTAACGTAACTTGCTAATATTTCAATTTGTGATAACTTTACAAAAAAAGTTTTATGCCTAGAAAAGTTGAAATAAATAAATTACCCAGATTTAGATTTGAAGGTAGTTGGAGATTATTTTTCCTTGTCCACTGCTACCTTTACAGATCTATTGTGAGGTATTATTTAGAGTATGTCGTCTAGCTTGGTCTTTTTTATTAGCTACTAAGCTAACAATTTTAGATTAGATTAGATTTGAAAGGAGTTGTACATTATTTGTCGTTATCCACGACCTTTTCAGATCTATTGTGTGATTACGATTTTTAGAGTATGTCGTCTAGCTTGGTCTTTTTTACTAGACTAGTAGTTCTGACACTGCCTTCCGCATGCAGTTCCATGCGTTTGGCTTATTTTCGCCTAATGTTAGAAACCTCAATCTAGCCAGTCCTTCACACTGGCACAGGACGTAGGTTAATGGCTCCTCTTTATATTCACAGAACCTGTACAATGTTGCTTGTTCTATTAATTGATGACACTCATGTGCATTCTTAGGCGACACAGAGTCCTGTAAGAAAACCTCCTAACGATTTGACGTTTCTGATCCAGTAGATCTTTCGTGAATTTGACCGATGGTTTCTTGATGAACTGTTTGGCCTACCTCAGTCTTGGATAGTTGTTTCACCATTCCGGAGATCCTTTTTGCATCCATTGTTTGATGGATGCTTTGCACAATGCCTTAGTAACTCCACAGACGGGTGCGGGACCTGTCATGACCTTATCTGATTCGTTGACCTTTTCGTTGCCGTGAAATCCCTCATTGCCTGGCACCAAGGGTAGGGTCACCTTGTTTTGGCTACTTAGCTCGGCCAGGTCTTTTACCCAGACAGTACACCAAATCCTTTGGATATCTACTGAACATCCCAATATCCACTGAATGTCCAGTCCATGGTGGATATCTATTTTATATCCATGAAATGTAATTTATAGACATGCAAATGTCCATAAATAATAGTAATTATATAGCAAATTATTAAAAAATTACGCCATTGTGCTCGCCATTGTGGCTAATAGTACCGTTCAGATATTTAAAATTAATTTTTTTAAGGTGTATTCAATATCCCATGGACATCCACATATATCAAAGTCTTAGCGCGGACGCAAACCATCGTGGATATTTACTAGATGTAATTTTTGATTTTGCTTCCTAAGTATTAGATGGCGATACCACTTTCGTATCTACTCATACTCAACCCGCCATAATTGAGTTGATCGAAAAAAATTTTCGCATTAAGACTCTATTAGAGACTGGAGTCGAGAATTTCCATTTATTGCTGAAGAGTCCTAATAAGGATGACTTTTTCCTTAGTGGGCAAACTCAAAGGCAGATTGTTGGAAATATTTTTTATCTCTATTTTCTTTCGACGTTATTCAATAATATAATCATTTGGTTACTTATGAATGTCTACTAAAGATACCTATAAAATATTTTGCTGAATATCTCCTGGGATATAGACGGACATTTGGTTGGATATCCAAAAAATATATTCTGTGTATATCTCTGGGATTTCTTGTATTGTCTGGAAGATACTAATTAGATATTTTGCTGAATATCCATAGGATATCTTCTATATTCTGGATATAGACGGACATTTGGATATCCATATTAGATCCACGGAATATTTCTGGATATCCACAAAAGATATTCTGTGGATATCTCCGGGATTTGGTGTGTTGTCTGGGTAGGCAGTCTTTCACCAGTTGAAATTTAATTTCTGGTGGGAAAAATGCCTTTAAAGCAGCTTGGCTATCAGAGTAGATGGCAATAGTTTTGCCTGATATTTGCTGATTTATTATTTCTCTTGCAGAGTGGCTATTTGTTTAGCCTAAAACACTGTTGCATATTCTTCTAGACTCAGTGAAATCGTTGTTTCCGGCTTGGATCCCAAGATTCCAGCACCAGCTCCTTCCTTGTTTTTTGAACCGTCCTTATACCATACGAGTTTAGCCTGTATGGGAGTTTCCTGTTTACAGGATTCTCGAGCTGATATATGAATTTAATAATTTCTTTCAAATTTGTATGTGGTTCTCAGATCTTTAAATACCTCTATACGACTCAGCAGACTAAGATATGGGCTCAATATACATCAAAATACATTTCTCATATACACCCCACCGATGCTGTGCAGAGGTATTTGAAGATTTAAGAACGAACCTGAAACGGCTCTTGGTCCGAATTAGCACATCAAACCGCCGGCTGAGAATCTCGACAGTCAATGCCGAATATAAAACAAAGATGTCTTGGTTCGAATCCTGCTACTGACGGGCTTCTTTTCAAATCTCTAAGTATGTGTTTTCACCTTTAGGGTTCGGGGTCTTAATAATTTGTAGGGGGATTTTTGAGAGTTCCTATTTTTTAAATTATTCTACAACTATTTCAGATAATTCTAACTTTTCGGATTTTGATTTGCAATCTACGATATAATTAAATTCACAATCATAGAGCTCGGAATATTTTGTTTTGAAATGTACGAGTTGGTGTCGACTTTTTAGATCACTCCCAACTAACAAAGTAGCTTTATAATTTTTAGTTTACAAGACTATTATATTTTATTAATATTATATTGCTGTTTCTGAAATGCTAATTTGTTGTACTAAAATTGGAGAAACCACTATTTTATTCTCTGAAACTAAATTGTTATATAAATTAGTTTTTACAATATTCTTACAGCAAAATTTTAAAATAGTTTTCACGATAACTATAAAATTGTTTCATTAACAATTATATAACTATTCTATACAAGATTACAGCTAATAAAATTAAATTGCTTTACAGTGATTCTATATTGTTGCTTTGCATCACCTTTACAACTTTTTGGTTATACAAATACAACTGTTTCTTAAGCTCATAATAACGCTTTATAAAATAGTTATATAAATATTAGTGTGAGATAATTCCGCGTCAATAGCAATTTGCTTGTGATGAAAACTCTAAAATAACTGTATAGTCGAAATACACCTCTGCAAATCAGAAAAATTTATAGAGCTATTATAAATCAATAATTTTACTTAAGATATTTATAAAAAAAAAACCTTAAAGCAACTACATTTGGTACTATCTTCACAACTAACTTCCCATTCCATTTGTATGCGAGTGTATTGTTTAAAAATGTCAGATTAAAATAAGTGGTACCTGCTTTTCAGAGAATAGTAAAAAATAGCAAAATATTTTGCTGTTTTGTCTAGACAATAAAAAAAGTATTAGTCAGCCAGATAATAATTATGTTCTGAATAATCATGCCCCAATACTAAAAGAAAGCCATACTTTTGGCGATGTCCATGTTAAACTTGCTCTATAAAGCTATAGAAACAAATCTAATCATTTAAATTCTCATATACTTCAATTGCAAAGGATTTAGTAAGGTTATGTTATATTTTCTTCTTCTTTTCTTTTAATGGGCTGTGTCCATGAGACAATTTACCCAGCTAACTCTTCAGGGACTGTTTTAAGTCTTGCTCGAGGCAATTAAACAATCCCCATTTTTACATTGTTTCTTGATTAGTTCAAAAGGATTTTTCAACCAACTTAATTACTTCACTTTTTCAATTTTCTTTTAAGGGTTTGGTAGTTAATAAAGGTAAACAGTACAACAAAGGTATTAACTTTTCTCGCTTAGGGATAGCAGCTAAGCTTAACACACCCAGAAATGCTACCAACGGAGATAGTAAGAGCACCCAGGACTAAAAAGAGAGGAATTTTGGTAATTATAGGTTAATTTTAAAAATATTGAGGAATTTCATTATTAATTTTAATCTGACTTCATTGATATTGGAAAGGATTACACATATATCAAAAGGAGTGGGAAGGTTGGATTTTGTTAATTCTAGATACAAGTCAAAGTCTGGGGTAGTATTAATTGGGCATTGAAGAATAATATGATTTAGCGAGCCAACTTGGCCACACTCACAATAGGGGTTGTCTTTAATTCCTATACGGAAAAGGTGAAAGGGGGTGAGACAGTGTCCTGTTCTCATTCGGATAATAGTAGTCAAGTGTCTTCTATTAATATATGAGAATCTATTGAACCATGGAGATGGGGACAGTTGATTAACTATTTTAAAATAGAAAGAAGGATTGTTGTTATATTTTGTTAGCCAAGCTGTTGACCAGTTAGCCCAAAGTTGTTTTTTAACAAAAGGTAGGAAGTTAGAAAAATGCAAGTAAATTTTTGCTGGGACATTTAAGGAGCGTCCTATATTTGCAAGTTGATCAGCTTTGTTGTTGCCAAGGATACCCGAATGACCCGGAATCCAAACTAATATAATATTAATGTCATTTTCCTCAGCTAATAAAATACCTCTTTTTGTAAGGAAAGAGCAGTGTTCTGTTTCTTTTGAAAAATGAGATTTAGCAATTTTTAGGAGGGCACTCTTCGAGTCAGAAAAAATAATAGAATGTTGAATTTTTTCTTTTAAAATGACTGTAATGGCATAATTAATAGCAGCAATTTCTGCCGTACAAATTTGTGTTTGAAAGGGAAGTTTAGAGGAAAACATGTAATCAAGGTCAGGACAAAAAATTCCAAAACCAGCCTCTCCTGATGAGTCTATAGATCCGTCAGTAAAGAATTTAGTGTACTGTGGAAATTTATTTAAAATACTCTGAAAATCAACACGATTAAATTTATCTTTTGTATTATTTATATTTAGGATTTTTAGGCTTTCCAATTGAAGATCAAGTTCATATTCATGACAGGGGAGCAGATCACTAGCAAATAAACTAAAAGAGTGAGAGTGTATTTTCCTAAATGTTTCAACCAGAATAGGCTTTTCGCGGTTCCTCCAATATTTATTATTGTCCTCACATAATAGATTTAAGCAGTTAATAGATTTAATAATGGGGTTATTATTTGTGCTTAAATTTTTTAAAATAAATTTTGATGCGAGATATTCCCTTCTATAATTTAAGGGGATCTCTGCTGATTCTGACAATAAGGCTTGAATTGGGGTGGATCTCATACAACCTAGAATGATACGTAAACTTTGGAATTGAAGCCTATCCATCTTTACCTTTAATACCTTGGGACATGGATATAAGATTTGGCAACCATAGTCTAGATGGCTTAGCACAAGTGAATTATGTAAAATTTTAAGTGTTTTTGGGTCACATCCCCACCATGTACCACATATAGCACGCATGATATTGAAACTTTTACCTATTTTATTTTGTAGATGATCAATATGGGCATTCCATTTTAAATTTTTTTGAAAAAAAATACCTAGGTAATTAAATTTGTCTACCCATTGAATAGGTTGAAATCTAAAAGTGATATTAGGGAGGGCAAGTCTAGAGAGACCTTTAGTGAAGAAAATCGCCTTAGATTTGTTAATTGAAAGATTAAAATTATGGGATTCTAGCCAGTTTTCCAACTCAATTAAAAAAAGGTTTATTTGGTGAATTATATGGATTGCATTCCCTCCACTAACCAAAATGACAAAATCGTCCGCATATTGAATCATTTTAAATTTTTTTGGCAGAATGTTGAATATAGAAACAGTATACAGATTAAATAAAATGGGACTAAGAGGCGATCCCTGGGGAAGCCCTTGGTTTGTATTATTAGGGCCATGTATCTGGCCAGAATTGTCCTTTATGAATATGGATCTATTACATAAAAACGCATAAGTTAAGTTAGCTAAATCCTCAGGAATACCAACATTCTGTAAAATTGAGTAGAGGAGATTAATATTTACATTGTCATAAGCGGAGGAGATATCTAGGAAAACCCCTACTATATATTCATTTTTGGTGAAGGCAATTTGAATCTGGGATGCCAGCAGGGCAATACACTCAGTACAACCCCGACCTTTCCTAAATCCTAGTTGAAGGGGGTTTAGTATATTTTTATTTTCAATAAACCAGTCTAATCTATTTTTAATTAAAGATTCTAAAGTTTTCCCCATACAAGAGCTTAAAGCGATAGGTCTATAGCTTGATGCTAATGTTTTATCTTTATTGGGTTTTATAATGGGGAGGATAAGAGTTTGTTTCCATTGATTAGGAATTACCCCAGATCTGAAACACTTGTTAAAAATCTCTAATAATATTTGGGATCCTATTGGGGGTAGATTTTTAATCATTGAGTATGAGATTTGATCAAGACCAGCAGCAGAATCCGATTTACCACTTAGGACATTATTATATTCATTATATGAGAAGGGAATTTCGTGGTTCACTGGATCTCGAATGACAATATCAGGATTTAAACAGGGGGGGGGGAGAGGGACTGCAGAATTTCTTTAGATACATTAGTTGGAGGCAGTGAATTAGACAAATTACTTTTCATACCTGAAATTTTATTAATGTTTTCCCAAATAAATTTAATAGAGGAGTTTCTATTTAATTTACCACAGAAATCTCTAAAGTTATTTTTCCTTTTTGATTTTAAAAATTTTCTAGCTGCAGCACAATTATTTTTAACCAATAGATAGTTTTGTAAATTCGGGGATAATTTAAACATTTTAAGAGCATTAATTCTATTTTTAATAATTCCTGAACATGAGTCATCCCACCAGGGGATATGGTATTTTTGGTGTGAGGTTGGCTTGTAAAAAGGGATTGTCAAATCTGCTACTTTATTAATATTATCTACGAATGAGTCATAATTTTGATCAGGAAAACCTGACAAGAGTTGTTCAAGGGAATCATAATATTTATTCCAATTGGCTTTAACAAGGTTTCTTCTTTTAATATTATTAAAATAGTTGGGTGAAAAGATTCCAATTTTAGTCATTGTAGGGAAATGGTCACTGGATCCCAGATCCAAAATTGTTTGCCATGAACACTTAGAAGCTAGGGCTGAAGAAACCAGGGATATGTCAACAACAGAGTTTCCTTGGTTTGGACCAGATAACCGAGTAGGAGAGCCATCATTGAGAAAAACTAGTTCAAGGATATCTAAGGATTGAAAAATATTATTGCCATTGAAGCTATTAGAAGAACTTCCCCAGCCTTGATGATTACAGTTCATGTCCCCCATAATGATTAAGGGTTTATTAACAGATTGAATAAAATTAATCCAGTTTTGTTTGGAAATTAAGTTTGCTTTAGCACTGTATATATTAATAATATTAAGGTTAAATTTAGGTAGAAAAATACCTTGAATCTGAACATTATAATCAAAATTTGAGTTCACTGGGTACATAAAATGCATGTCAGCTAATTCAATATTAGTGTAAACAGGCATAACGAAAATTTATAAAATTATTCACCCACAACAAAATAATAACTGCAAATAGTATCTATGAAAAAACATCGGTAGACTCCAATAAGAAAAGCAAGTTTTTGAGAATGAAAAAAGATAATCAAAAAATGATACAAAACACAAAACACTCCGTATCTCTGAAACCATTCATTTGCGGACATATGTTTATTAAGACTTTTCTGCATATTTTGGCCCATACTACCCCCCGTTTTATTTTGTGACACTTTTTTTTAACACCCTGTATAATTAACAGTACTTCTTACTGTGCATCCAAAAACGACTTAATTATTGTGGGTAGACACTGTCATTTTACTTTTATCGCCTTGATCTACCTTTCATGATAAATCTAGAATTAATTTGTCTTCACCAGATAAATTTAAAAAACTAAAATATTACTGATTTTGATATGCAATATAACCTCAAAATTAAACATTTATAATACTGTTATAAAAATTAAAAAAATACATTTGTTTAAAGTCTGTGTAAATGTGTAGTAACTGTCCGGTAACTGCATTCAACAATTCATATACAATTTACAAATGAACCAAATAGATCTGTAATACTGCGCCCATTTTGTTTTTATTAGTGTTGAAAGAATGTTCCGGAAATGTTTTTGGCTAAAATATCAAATTGTAACTTGGGCTGTAGAATGTTTTGAACTATAAATATTGTGTAAATTAGTTCATTATATATGAACATATGAAAGAATCATGATGTTAAACGCCCCTTAATCATATGTTATTTTTTAATAATTTATAAAGATCTACTTTAATTTGTAGAAAGAAATACAACTCTCCTGATATTTAGATAAAGCCGTTCCTGTACCAGACGCATTTCGGATTCGTACCGTTTCTTTTTCATTAATTCAAACTGATCACGAATAGTAAATGACATATTAAATTGTGATTTAATGGATTACATCATGTTATATTTGATATCGGATTGAATTTCTATAAATACGACTCGTCATCGATAATTAGTCTAGAACAGAAATGTTTAGTTTTGCAATTTCTGTTGTCGAGCTGCATTTAGTTTTATTATAGTATTGGAATAAAATATCTTTGGTGTGTACGGATCCAAAAGCGCACAACTGAGTGAGTTAACAATGTATGTATTGTGACAATAAAAGTTTTTTTTTTTTAGGTTTACTCCCTTTAGACGTGCTATCACCCTAATCCGTCTGTATTCTGCCGCCACTGCAGCCTGCGGCTTATTGTACCATCATTTCATCGTCAATCATTTCACGTCGTCGATGGTTGACACGGCGCATGGTGGAATGTCTAAGCGGTCACTTAGACACAATGTGAGGATATCGCGGCTTAACTGTTAATGCACCCTAATCTCGCGGTTAGCATCTGACGACAATGAAAATTACGTTGTCATATAATTTTTCATGGAATTAAAAGAAATTTGGCTTATAAATACAGGACAGGGTGATCCATAAGTCATGAATCAAGCGAAGTGAGGTGATGGAAGAGGTTATCAGAATAACCGTATATTATATTGTAAAGAATTGGCTTAAACTGCCATTTAAAAGTTTATTTGATAACAGTATAATAATTATAATTCGGGTAATTATAATTAAAGAGTGATTCTCAAAAAGCGGATCAATAAAGTAGGCCATGATCGACAACGAGATATGAGTTATGTACGTAATAACTACGCGCGGCTATGAATTAAATCCAAACTGGCATTTAAAAAAAAGAAGAATTATACTCACGACAGTGCGCTCGACTATGAAGACTAGAGAGAAGAAGGCGAATCGGCAATGGTCAAATTTCAAATTTCCGTCCTTCTTTTTATAAAGTTTGCGAAATTGACTGTAGTTGGCATGTCTAATGACAGCGTAGTCAATTTTCTACCTGAGTACAAGTAACATAAGTAACAAAAAACATCAAAGCTAGATTTACGTCGTTCCAGATTGTAAAACAGGATAAAAATCAAATGTTAAACTAAAGAAAACACAAGAAGAAATCAATTCAATGTCTTTTTAAATCCTGTGAGTAAAATAATGTATTCATGTCTAAATATAACATTTAATGTAAACTAGTTACAATATGTATCTTACGAAGTGTAGTTTATTTTATTACAAATTACTATAATATTAAATTTTACATAGATGCTGACTTACAAATAACAATAATTATGTATTAAATTTAACTTACTGGAAAAAAAATATTTTTTATAGAGTTTTAATGTTCGATAAAGAGTTGCTACTGTTATTTTTTTGGATCCCAATTGTGTCATTGTAAATGTTTTTTATAGGATAATAAACGTTTAGAATAGTGGCAGCATATATATCGTTTTTCCTGCCGATAAAGCACTTTCTAGAGATGATGCTGTTCTATACTTTTTAGAAGTTATTATCAAATATTATAAGACTATTTTTACTGATGGTACTGTTAACAAAATAAAAAGGAGAAAGGTGAAATTAAAGGATGAGGTAATACCATGTACATTCCCAAATCTCCCTGTATACTTGTATAACAACAATAAAAAATCTGTTCACTGTGTTTTATTTTACTCTTAAAACTACATATTAGTTCAATTCAAAAAAAAAATTTGCCACAAAATTATACTTAAATTTCAGCATTTAAGAAACCTTTTCGAATTTGGTCATAGTACCTAATTTGTATTTTATATAGATAAAATTAAATAATTTATCAATTAAAACATGCAAGACTTATTTAGAAATAAATACAACAGTATGTTCTGTGCTTTATTTAGCTGTAAACAAGTTTATTTTTATTATTTTAACAGAATTATGTATAATTCCCATAAGAAGCCATGTATTTTTAACAGCGTATGCAGTACCAGCGCCCATGCGGTTAATTATAGAAGCTCAATTAGCATGCGTTTTTTGGAACCGTATTTTGAGTATTTCGATTCGTCTCCTTATCTCTAGTCTTCATACGCTCTACCTCCGAGCAATTACTACTAGAGGGAGTCTTCCCCCCTTCCCCGCGCTAAATTTTGTAAGCAACATCTACTCCCCCCGAGGGGGAAAATACCTCTTCTGTAATTGGCTTATTTAATCAGCGTTGCCAAGTTTGACAGCGTCAGTTCTGACACTTTCTGACACATGTCAATTTCTTATTTGTATTTTACGGAAAATATTATTTATAACATTGTAAGGGTTGTAAATGTATATTTAAGATTTATTATCTCTAATAATATGGTGAAAACATGCTTTATGTGTAAAAGGCCTGTTGAAAATGCTTTTTCAAGATAATATCATAAGTAAGTACAGACACAACCTAATTATCAGAGGCGGTGCATTAGGCAATCACCTTTAATTTGCAATTAGACTTTCTTATTTTCTTATCGAAAAATTAAAATTAACAGCAAGTAAATTCCCGCTAAGTTCGTCTTCATCCGTCTCATAATGATTATAGTAAAGGTTAATTACTTATTATTATTTTAAGATCACATCTTTGTAAAGTTTATTGTTATTTTTTTTAAGTTTCTTTTTCTTGATATGAGAAAGAAATACATGGTTCCAAAATATAGGAATTCAACAAGTGACCACCTGAATAACTTTTTATGCTAAATGAACATTTTTATTACAGACCTCAAGGGAGGAAAATATTAAAGAAAAATGCAATTTCGACGAAAGAAGTATAATAATCAATCCTGTCACTACTTCTACACTATATTCATCTGCTACTAAAATACTAAAACAGCAAGTAAGTAGAGAAACTTAAGTTTCTTTCAAAAATAATGTTTAAGCTAAAAGTTTTTTGTTGACACTTTTTTTTAACTAATCTAAAAGACTAATTTTGTGTATTGTTTGAATTTTCATTTTTTGTATTTAATTTGTTTTAGGTTTAAACAAAATGAACTTCTAAGATATGCATGGAATATCCCAAAAGAGCTAAGGAAGGTTTTAAAATTCTTAAGAAAACTATTCAGAGCCAAAAACATAAAATAGTCTTCCTGTCCAAAATATAAATAGGTATAAATATTTAGATATTATAAGTGATTTTTTATTCTATAAATAGAACATAATTTGCTTCTAAATCACTATCTAATGAACTATATTAAACACAAAACTAAACACGAATATCACATTATTCATGTTTTTTTAATTTCCTTAAAAAACGTCCCAAAAAACATTGAATATTTATTATTGGAGTTTACATCGTTATGCTAATACAATACTAGAACAACTTATGTGGATTTTGACTATTTTGAGTTATGCAGATCATTATGATCTAAAAAAATGTTTGTCTGGTGCTATAGTCAAGTATAAAAACATTCATTTATTTAAACAGCTGAAATATACATTTTTTTTAGTTTTTAAGTTAAAACCAATTAGGACATCCTAAAATGACTTTTTTCGTTTGATGTGAGATTAATTATTCTACATTTTTGTTGGTGAAATAGGATATATTAAGATGTCTTACTGTTTTCTCTGATTATCTAAAAAGTTAGAACAATATACAAAGACTGTTATAACAAAAAAGGATTATACCTTTACTTAAACACACAATTAGTCAGTTCAATTGTACAATAATTTAAATCCAAAATCCAGAAAACTTTAAAAATGTGTTTAAATGTGTTTTTACTATAACAAGGACATAATTATTAAAAACTTGGCACATTTACATTGACGATAGGTTTTTATAATATATATTATACAAATCACAACGAACTACACAAAATGAAATTATTAACCATTTAGCAATAAAAAAGTTAAGTACAATGATGACATTAAAAGTTGAGTTTCTCGAAATACTTTTTTTAAATTATCTCAGTACCTACCTAGTATTTTTCTATCACAATGATAATATATGAATGTGCATTGTGTGATATCTTATATTTTAGGAATAAAATGATATATTTTTTTTGCAGGTTTCTGTTAACAACGATTCCAAGAACTTTTGAAAATATTATTAAAACGGCCTTTGCAAATATAATTCTCAATTAAGAGCTTTTGATCTAACATTAAATTTTTATTCTCCATAAGGTTACAGCTTCCTAAGAAGAGTGTTTAACAAGATTTACCAGACCCAAAATATCAAAATTTTACCAAACAATTGATGGTTCTACTGGTTTCCATAAGAAAATTCTCCTCGAAACTACTAAAAGAAAAGTGGCAGAGGCAACCGAAGAAGTCAAAAAAGTCTATTGCAAAACAAAAACTAGAAATTTGTTTAAGAATCTAATTATTGTTTGAAGTTTTACCATTAATAATTTTTGATAACGATTTAAGATTATGAAGTTCTGTTATGTATTTTACTCTTTGATAACCTATGTTTAAATTTTTATTAGGACCAAAATAAATTATACTTTTCATTTCAACTACAAAAACCCTCATAATATTAAATAGGGGAAAACCGTTAGATTTGTTATGTTCAGGAATAAACTCTTTAAACATTTATCTACTTAAAATGTGTTACTTTTAAAAGGTATGTTAACTTTCTATTTGTACTTGTATTAATTTATTTTATTATCTGTTGTATTTTCAAATTGATTTTGATATTAATCTTATCTATTTATATATTATTTTTTATATTCGCATATGTTTTTTTCATTGAAACAAACGTTTATTAGCTTATTAAATATAATGAATTCATGTTGTTTTATTATATGCTTGTATGAATAATTACTTTTATTTCCTTTTAAAAATGAATTTCGAAGATAAAGCCAAAACGGTGAGCGAGAATAAAAAATTAGACGAAAGTGACGATATTTACTGGAGCTTTCATCTACACGCTCCTTTTTCTAGCCATCTACACCTGAGCCAGCAAGATTCGTCTTCCCTCCATCCTTACATTCTCCAGATTTACAGAGAAAACGCCGTCCTCTTTACATATCCAGACCTTCTTTGACGGGGACTACACCACTACATTATCAGCTTTATTTGTTATCCCGAGCAATTTAAATGCATTCGTAATTGCTCATTCTCACCTCTTCTCTTGTAGATTTCTTCTTATTTTTAGTTACGTTTGCACTGCTCTTTTATTTTCACAGCTTTAATTCTATAATGCTGTAACGCTACAATATGGATCCATTTTTGTGGTTTATACTATTTAATGTTATTCGTAAGTGACCAACCTATTATAATAATTAAAGATTATTGTATTATAGGCCTGAAGATATTCCTGTAAGGCCGAAACTAGACGCTCCTGTATTTATTTGTAATAAAATTGATTTTAAGGTCTTATTCTTCAATTGAAAAAATTAGACCTTTACAGTGATTTTGTTTCATTTCCTGCATTAGACACATATAAGATGGTATTCATTTTAAAAATAGTACAATTAGCTAATTTTTTAATTTTTTTTTTTCAATTAAAACGTTTGGACAATGCGTGTTTTTATTGATAGATGATACGCCACTGAACAAGAAGGATGTTTACCTTCCCCCTTGTGCCCGCTTCCTCACTTCCTCTACAGATGTTGCTAACACAACAATCGCCTACAAACTCGTTTTCACGCTCCCTCTATTAGTAATTGCTCGGAGCGCTCTACCACCAGCTTGTGGACTGAACAATAACAATGTGAAACAGAAAATGGTTATTATAAATACTCCCGATTGAGATGAGCAATAAAAATGGTTGCGCCCATAGAGTCGCATCATGCTCTACTGATACAAAATGCACATTGGCCTTCTACCCCACTCCAGTCCATTGCCTCCATCTTGTTTAGTTAGGTTACTTTTACGTCATGTTAAGTTGACAGTTGACGAATGACAGCTGACATATGTTAGATTGGCAACACTGTTAATATGCCTTTGACAGTTGACAGCTTAGGTTGGCAACACTATTGACGCGTCGAATAAAAAATGGCGGATTAGAATGATTTTCCTCCACTGATACCCCACGCCTCTAGTGATGGTCACGTGTCATCAGCGCAGGTTAGCGTGGATAAAAAATGTCAACTGCGTTGATGGGAATGGCGCGGATAAAAAATTACATCTTCGTAACTGGATGGTTTACGTGACAGCAAATGTATGTATATGATGATGGTTTAGGTGGTACAAGAGTTTTGGAGTGGGGGTACTCCCAAGTAAGGGTATGCCTGCGACAAACCTTTCTCTTGACAGACATTAAACACTTTCTACCCCGATATGTAATGCATTATTAATGTGGTTATTAAATATCAAAAGTTCGTATAATTTTTCATTTTCTGTTTTCATTTGAATACCTTTAATGAACCAGTTTAGTAAAATATTTGTTTCTGATCTTCAACTTTTATTTTTAGTAGCTACAAAACTTTTCCTTATATTCTAATGTACACTAACGGGTATCATAATATAAAAAAATGGTTACTCGTAAGCTTAGACTAGGTAAAAAGAGAGGACTCGTAACGTTGCAGGAAATCGTGTTCCATTCCGACACCAATGCTATTTTACGAGAGGCGTAACATGTTGAAAATAAAATAAAGAAGTTTTATTTATGTTATTAGTACTTTATTGATATTTTTAGGTATAAATCAAGTTCAAAGTGTAAAAATTTAAATAAATAAGGAACAATAAAATAAATAAGACACAAGAAAAATACACAAGGTGGTTAATCGGGTGATCTAAGAAGGCAATTAGTAGGGCTTCTTCTTCCTATCCATTTTTAAGGAAATTTGTGGATTAAAGGTGTCCCGACATTATGCATCTAGCTGCAGCCAACTCTATAAAATGTGTATTTTTCTTTTGTTGGTCCCAGCCCCACTTTGTTATATACCGTTTGAAAAATCCCAAAAATAATCAATAAACCAAATATTATAATGAGTAAAGTTCTATCAACTTCTTCTTTAACAACCAGAGTAATATCATTATTATCAAAAAATTACAAACTAAAGTTTTAGCAATATCGGCTTGTAACCTTTATCATAAACAGCTATTTTTATTTGGACTAGGAAATATCTTCTAATCGATTAGAAAATTTACTAAAAATCAGGACAATGAGTTTCATTTTTTACCAAACTGACTGAGAATGAAGTAATTATTATTAGACTAACTAAAAATTGTGGAGAAAATATTCATGCATAATTTATTCATTCGTGCCAGGTACATATTTGCCTGTAATGCATTTCTCGTCGGATGTCGGATTCTACAACGTAATACATGCAAACCGTTGTTATAAAAAAGCTACTAAAATTCTTCTTTTTATGAACTAAAACCAGAGTGAATGGGAGTCAAAATATATTAATAAACTTTTGATTAGTTCTAAAGTGGAAGCCTAATTTGTTAGCGAACTATAGTTTTAATAAAAATCGAAATCAATATTAATTATTACGAGGGGATATTTTTCAATATCAGAACTGTATGGAAAGTGTAGCTGTGGGAAATCATTTGACACATTTGCTCGACGACGAACTTTTCATTAATTGTTTTTAAAGGAAAAACTGTAAAATAACATCGTCGGCTGGTTTTATAGAATGCTATGGATCAGTGGCGCATCCAGAGTGTAAGCACAGCTTATACCATACAGCTAAAACACTCTCTTGGCGGCAACGGTTTGCGTCGATTTCGTCGCGCATCGCTTAAGCTCCGCCTTCGGAGGGAAAAGATGGTTTTGGCGTTCAGAAGCGTACTTAGGTAAGGTGTTGAGTCGTGCGTATAATTTCGTTGATTGTATAATTTCGTGGAGCCTATAATTTCGTTGATTTTGTTTGAGTTAAAGGTACAGTTATTATTTTGGTGACTCTTTAGCTGTGAGTAGAATGAGTAAAAAAAAAGACATCATTCTGTTTGTGCAGTCAAAAGCTGTTTTAATAAGGGTTATACCTGCAAAAAAACATTCTTTAGTTTTCCCAAGGACCCAAACCGATAAGTAACACATTATAAGAAATTTTCATTGTTAAAAATATAATTTATACAGGGTGTCCCATTAGTGCGTTATTGTTCATTATTTTGTTGTAGACACGCAAAAAAGTTTTAAATAAAAGTTATATGGATTTGAAAAATACCTACATATTTTAAAAATATCTTTGGATATACAGGGTGTCACGTTTTTGCCTGGCAAATTAAAATGTATGTTTTTTTAAATGGAACACCTTGTATTTTATTTTATGATGGAATTATTAACACCCTAAATTATTGTAAAGACGAGTTGCTACAGAAAAAATTTAACAGGTATGTGTGTGGTTACCTTTTAATAAAAGCCTTGCGGATCCACTCCTGTGATACCTGTCTTAAATATAACAAAGATCACGTTGAATTAGATGATTTTTCTTTTTATTGCTTTTTAAAGGCATATGATAACGCCAATTCAGATACATTTGGAAATCTGCAACTGTCAAATGATGAATACAAATATATTTCATATCCATTTTAGGTAGTGAACACTTTAACAAAATTAAATCTACATATCACGTTCATATTTTAGTCACCCAACTCCTATTATTTAAAAATTTTTAAATAAGTGACAATTCTGTTAAACTAATTGTCAATATATATTTTAGTTATTGATATTAAATATACAGTAAATTTTTTGTGTAGACTCGATAAATAATAGCATTTTTGTTTTTATTGTGTCCACATTTAAAAAAAAAAATTTAATCAAACTACATGATACTAATTTAATTACGAGTATTAAAATTAAAGTCCTGAAAGTTTCGGTGAAGATGAGGACAGAGCATCTGCCTTCTACGCGAAAAGCCCGGGATCGAATCTAGGCCGAGGACTAATTAATTTTTCATGTTTATTTTATTTTATTTTATAAATTAGTCAACTTCGTAAATTATTTTAAAATTAGTTATTTTGTCTAAATAACCTAAAATATTTTCTTAAATTTGTAGATTTTCGTTAGTGGGTCGTAGAAAAAATATACTGACCATATCGAGTGGATTGTTCATATCACAATCAGACGATTGAGTACTCCGCCTACGACGTCGTGCTCAAACTTCGTCTTTGTGTGATATGGCTATCATATCCACCCTTGTTGAACTAACTACTATTCATTTGTTTTCTTGGTTTAAGTTTTACATCAGAAATAGGAACTAAATTAATTTACTTTTCAAGTTTTCTTGTAAAAATCGATATTACTTTCTCCAAGTACAAATTTAGTACCTACCTAAAATAAGTACTACTTATGTAATTTCGTGTAATATTGTAATTCAAATTTCACATTACTATAAAGTTTCAAAATTCCCTACTTCGGTATGGTCAGATAAAAATTGAATATATTACGAGTATATTAATAAAAACTGTCAAAGTATTACTTCTACAAATCTGTATTTCAATTAATAAGAATACATCTAAATATAACCAATATTGTTAAAATAAAAGCACAAATTCTTTATAATTCCAAAATACCATAGAGTTCCCAGACCTTAGTCGAAGCATTCGTTTATCTAGGTATAAACCCTTTGCGCGAAGAGTAACACTTGCCAGACACACGGGTTACCACTTGATTTGCATCCACGAGCGTGACAAAATTCTTTAACAATTGAAGCCCTTGGTGTAAAAAGGATCCAAGCCACAATTTGTCGTGAAGTGACTGTTTTAGCTCAAAACATTTGTTAACGCGGATTTTACTAGCCACATACAAATTATTTTACCTCTAAAAGATGTGCTATTTTTCGTAATATTTATATTTAAATAATTTTTTTAATTATATTTGACAGATTTAAAACAAATTAAAAATTTAATTTTCCAAAACTTACTTAATATGGCATGTAACCAACCTTATTACACCAAGGTTTTCAATTTTTTCAATAATAAAAAAATTGTTTAATCCGGGCCCGACTTTTCCCTCGAATCTAACAGAGATAGCACCATTCCGTCTTGCTTGGTTCTCGACCGCCAGATCAAAGGCGCCGACACGGAGTTGTGGAGCTGTATTGTATAAGCTGTGGTGTAAGTCTGGGAGTGGTAGGGGAGAGTGGGGGAATATTTCGCAAGGGGCAGTACTGCCCAGAGACTTTATAACCGTATGGTTAACTATGAAGACTAGAGAGAAGGGGGCAAATCGGCAATGGTCAAATTTCAAATTTCCGTCCTTCTTTTTATAAAGTTTGCGAAATTGACTGTAGTTGGCATGTCTAATGACAGCGCAGTCAATTTTCTATGTAAGTCAATGAAAAGTAAAGTGATTTTTTAAAAAATGGATGAAAAAGAATCATAATAATGTGAAAAAAGTACAAGTAACATGAGTGACAAAAAACATCAAAGCAAGATTTACGTCGTGTCAGATTGTAAAACAGGAAAAAAATCGAATGTAAAACTAAAGAAAACACAAGAAAAAATCAATTCAATGCCTTTTTAAAGCTTTTAATGTAAGTAAAATTATGTATTCATGTCTAAATATAATATTTATTGTAAACTAGTCACAATATGTATCTTACGAAGTGTAGTTTATTTTATTATAAGTTTCTATAATATAAAATTTTACAGTTATAAATGCTGTCTCACAAACAACAATAATTATGCATTAAATTTAACTTACTAGAAAAGAAAATTTATTTATTATAAAGTTTTAAGGTTAGATAAAAAATTGCTACTGTTATTTTTTCTTTTGACCCCAATTGTGTCATTGTAAATGTTTTCATAGGATATTAAACGTTTAGAAGAGTGGCAGCATATATATCGTTCCTAGTGCCCCGATAAAGCACTTTCTAGAGATAATGCTGTTCTATACTTTTTAGAAGATATCAAATATTATGAGACTACTTTTACTGGTGGTACTGTTACCAAAATAACAAGAGGAAAGCTGAAATTAAAGAATGAGGTAGTACCATGTACATTCCAAAATCTTCCTTCATATTTGTATTACAACAATAAAAATCTGTTTACTGTGTTTTATTTTACTTTTAAAACTATATATTGGTTCAATTCAAAAAAAAAAATTGCCAGAAAATTGTACTTATCAAATTTCAGCTTAAGGAACCTTTTTTAAATTTGGTCATACATACCTAATTTGTATTTTATATAGATAAAATTAAATAATTTATTAATTTAAACAAACAAGACTTATTTAGAAATAAATACAACAGTATGTTCTGTGCTTTATTTGGCTGTAAACAAGTTTATTTTTATTATTTTGACAAAATTATATATAATTCCCATAAGAAGCCATGTATTTTGAACAACGTATACAGTACCAGCGCCCATGCGGTTAATTATAGAAGCTCAATAAGCATGCGTTTTTTGGGACCGTATTTTGAGTATGCCGATTCGTCTCCTTATCTCTAGTCTTCATACTACAGCAGTACCGCGTATGCTTCGTTAAATTCATACAAACAAGTAGCCTCAGTCATTGTATAAAGAACTTGTAACGTGATATCTAGTTATTCTATCTACTTGTTTAATGTGTTTGAGCCACATACTTTGATTTTCTTTTACTATAAGTTTTGAATGTGAATTAAAAGATAATAATCAAGTGGAACCCGTAGCAAGCACATCAGCATCAGCCGATTCAGTAGAGAGGTTAGCACTAGCAGGCCCAAGCACAAGCAATCCAAATTTTAAAATACAAAACTTGTCCAATTTAAATTGCTCAGTTGAGCATTGAAGATGTAGCTCCAATTCCAAAAGAAAAGATTTCAAAAAATAATAAAAAGAGGAACTAATAAAACATACTTCCATAAAAAACACCCCTTTAAAAAATCAACTTACGGAATAAGATAAAAAAAGGAGTTGAAAGCCTGAAAACAGCTTCAAGAAAAACTAATGTCAACCCAAAATAAGTTGAGAAAAAACGGAAACTAAAGAAAGTTGAAAGTGAAGAGGTAACTGGAGAATCAGATGTTGATATGATGGATGTGGTTGATGATGATGATGCTGATGTGCAGCTTGAAAATTTTATAAATGGCGAGATTGAATGCTGCACGTATTGCAAAGAATTTGGTCGAGATCGGGAATTATGGTTTCGGTGCGTAATTTGTGGAAGATTAGTACACCAAGAATGCAGCAGTTGGAATACTACAGAAAATTTCACCTGTGATTTGTGTAGGAAGCGTAATGCACAAAGAAAGGAAAAAAGGGTTTTGAAATTTTAAATATTTTAAATTTAAAAAAAAAAGTTTTATTTGACTTGCAAAAATTAAAAAAATGTTTTTGGACCGCCTTTTACTTCAATTATTTTACAAATAATTTTAAAAGGAGTAATCCAGCTTTAAATTCGATTTTTTAATATGCGCGTTATTACCCGCAGGATGGGAAATATCACGCATATGCATTATTTCAAAAATAATTAAATTTGTCAAAAAATATTGTCACGATTCGTATAAATTCATATTTTTCCTAATTTTAATTAATTATTTAAATAACATCCTGTACATAAAACTTTGTTTAATTATGTCAACAATTTGTTTTAAATAGCAATAATGTGCAAGGTTGGTTATTTAATAATTATTAAACATTAGTTTTAATAACAATAAACGATGAGAAAGTTATAAAGGTAATGTCGAGGGGATGCACGAGGCTTTTTTCCACAGGGAACGGATCCTCCCCATAGGAGGTCTCCCTTGTAGGAGATTCCCTGTAGCAGCTCCAGCTTAGACCTTCATAGTCTAATTTAAAAGTCTATTTTGTATGTTGAAAAATTGCGTTTTAATAGTCGTGCAAGAGTTGTGACGTGTGCCCCAAATATTGATGAGTTGGTAAGTCTACGTTTTATGTATTGTGTACTTATTATTACTTATTATTATATTGAGCCCGTATTTGTGTATGTCGAGTTAAGACATATTTTGTATAATAGTTGTAATTTTATTATTATATTTGTTTTGAGAAAACATTGTGTTTCCTTCAGCCCTTTTACAGAGACGTGTCAGGTTCTAACATCAAGAGTAGAACCGTTATACAGTTAAGGGCTACGAAGCCAAGTTTAAGGCTAAATAGTGTTAATGTGATTGAGTCCCAAATTCATATATTTTGTTATGTAACCCCCGGGACATAGATAGTCGCACAATTATTTAAAACACTTAAATCGTGACTTTTATTTATGAAATCACGCATAACGTGACATGGTGGAGGCGCCTAGCTTCATTCCCGAGGTTTTCTTCTTCATAAGAACCCTCAAGTACCACAATTTTTTTCAGAGCGTATTATAAAAGATTCTGATGTGTTCTTGTTTTTAGCTGTGTGTTTTTAGCACATTTCCCCATTTGTATTTAGTATTAGATTAGAGAATCTATTTTGCTGATATTTTTTGTCTCATTCATTCCTTTTATTGAGTATAGTGACTGCATTTTTATATAATTCATAGTTTTTGTCTCTTTGGGCGCACAGTGGTTTTCAAAAAAGAAATATAGATTTTTTTTATTTTTTTGATCAATCGCCAAAATGCATATATTTTTATACACAAGTATGGACAAAAGATTCCTAAATTTAATTGAAATTTATTCATATTTATTTATATTACAAAAATATGGTTTCAAATTATATAATTTTATTAAATATAAGTAGGTCATGTATAATTATTTCGCATGGATTAAATATCGTTTTGTTGTCGAAATTAATAAGTCTAAACAAAAGAATATTTTTATTTAGATTAATAATTTATTTAATAATACCTACAAGTAATTATTAACTGGGTCATCGAAATTCGATATTTTTGTAATAATGCTGTTTTTTATTTTTTTAAGCACAGATTATTTAATGTTTTTTGTTTTATTGGGTCCAATAAAATTTTCATTTCGAAAAATTATGTTTAAAAACCTATTTTTCAAAATATTTAGTTATGAAAAAAGAGATGTATTACTGTAGGTAATGATTTTTTCTATAGTTAGAATGTAAATTGTATTTATTTGTGTTATAAATTCCTTTAACGTTTCCTACTTTCTTAATTTTTGATACCTATATGTTCGGTTTTTTATGGACCACGGATGATTTATTTCGCAATTTCATAATTACTTTCATACAATGTGTTAGTTCATTTTTATTTAGCATCTCTTTAACTTTTTTTGTTTCGTTCTTCTCTCAAATTTCTGTTATAGACTTTCGATTTTTTTTTAAATTTGGAATTACAATATAGTTATTTAAATCGAAAAGATATTTGCTGTTTATATAATTTATTAATTGATAAGAGATTAAATTAGATTTTTCTTCTGTATCCGAAATATGCAATTTTAAAAGAGTGAAGGTAATCTACAAGTAATTTTTTTTTTGGAAATAACTCGTAAGGTGTTTTATAAAATTTAGGAGATTGTCGATGACAGGTCTATGTCTTGATTTGTATAGGCGATAATATTAAATATTTCTTTGTTGGTCGTTAGTTAGATTAGATTTTTTTGTAGAATGATTTAAATTAAATGCTGAGAATATTTAAAAAAATTTTTAGATATACCTCGAATATTTTTTTTTTACAAAATAACTGATTTGTTCTAAAGTAATTTTTGGTAAAGTTGCGTATATTCTGGAATTTTTTTATGAATTTAGATACCTTCAAATAGGGGTATTTTTGGAATAGGACTTTCTAAAAATATGTTGATAGTATAGGTCTGATTTTTTTTCATGGTTTTTATACGCTATCTAGAGTTTTTTATATATCAGACACTACAGTGGATAGAGTTTTCTTTTAAATTGATAACTATTTTCTAGTTTTTTATTATTTCATCTATATTATCTATGTCTACATTGACACTTTCTTCAAGTTATTATATAAAGTGAAAACAGAAATGTACCTTATGAACAAAAAATAAACTGTGCTTTTTATATAGGTTTATGAGGGTTGATTAGTTATAAATATTAGTACCTATATTGACATGTTTTTAATGCTGATAGATAAGTTATCAACTACTCAAGTGAAAATTGGTCAGAATTACCTAAAAGCTCAGATTCTGAAAAAGTGAAAAACAAAATCAAACAACTTGGAACTGCCCAAGACGAGCGAAAAAATAAAAGAAAAACAAATAGAAAATGGTGAAGAGGCCATGTTGGAGAGTAAAACCACAAAATTTGGATTTGGAAACCCAGCAAGAGTCGAAATTAACTGCAGGACAAATTTGAAACGCATCCTACGAGCTGTATAGATAAAAAAGGCAAGTAATATTATTTTATAAAATATATGAGGAATAAAAGTCAGAATAACAGTTGAATGAATCTAGTATGTTCAAACTCATTGCCACTAAATGGAGTGGAAGGTTATAGAGCGCAATAAGGGTTAAAAATAATTATATAAAATTAAAATGTGTAGGAAATAGTGTCAAAATAAAAAATGAATTTAAAACAAGTTGTTAATTTTGTTATGACCCACAATATAGACATAAAGTCTCAAAAGGAGACTGAAATTGCCGAATTAAGGCAATACCATGTGTACAAAGTTGTGCACATTTATAGTGATTTTCATAAAAAATATGAGATAATGAAGAAATAATGTGGAGCTTGAAAATAAGCTAATAAAATGGTGAAAAAAAAATCACCGTGGTTTTGTACGTTTGTACGTACATTTATGGGACAGGAGAATTTGGAAGATGACTGTAGTACAGTTGAAAATTCACCTTTCCCCAAATATATTAAAAACTACACAGAAAAATATGAGTGCAATGTACGATTGAAGTGAATTATTTCTCTGCATGTATGTAATTCAATGCCCGCCGTCGGCATATAGCCGGGGGAGTAGTTGTTTTCCCTGCAGATGTGGTCACTTTGTAATTTTGTTTGTACGATAATTCATATAGGATATTTAAATGGGGAGGAACACTTGGATGAATGAATGAATGAGAGTTGTATGAGTTTTCCTAGCCCCTGGTTAATATTAAATAAATGTGTACTAAAAAGAAAATTCCTACCTATAAGAAAATCATTAATGACCCTAACGAATGGCTGAATGACGAGCAAATTTTTATGAGTGTACGAAGTGGTAATGAGTTTGGTAATAAAATCTATTAAAATCAAGTTTACCAACAAGCAATAGAGCACAAACTCTTATAACATTTGTTTGTATAAAAAAGAAGCCTGACAGCTCAACAAAAGCTTTTAAATTATAAATATATTAAAGTCAAATTTGAATAATAATAAGTAAAAAATACTTATTTATTGCATTCCTGCATAAAAGTAGAATAACAAACAACATTTTTCAATTCACTTTTAAATAAATAATGTCAAATCCATTATTTCCTAAATTTTTATATAGTTCAGAATTTTTTATCTTGCAAAATAATAATATATCAGCATATTGATAGTAAATATAGGTATTCTAAAACTAATAACAAGATAGAAGGGCCAATATAGTAATATAATAAATTTTCTCGACAAGCACAATTAAATACATAATATTTTTATATTCAATTTTTAAATTAAATTTTAGTTAGATTGTTATATTATAAGTTATGTACTGCCTTTCTGTTTTCTTTGTTCCATGTATCGGGCGACACCACACAACGAAGATTTTGGATGGACCGTGGCACCTACCCCAGACTCGAGGATGATGAATTCGGGCCAGTACCTAAACTTCTGTCATAGACGATAATAGTCCTCTCCACCAGCCATATCACATATTAGGCGTATAAATGATGTAATGCGAAATTAGAAACGATGACCCGTAACCTTGACACTGGAGACATACTATAAAATGTGCTGGTCAGTGTCGTAATATGAGTATGTGGTATTAAAAATATATACCGGAGATGCCATGGAAGCTAAGAAAATGATGCCAATACAATCGATGAGTTAAGGGTTGGTTTATTGGCAAGACGAATTTAAGATGGACACATTTATTATGGGTGTCCATCTATTATAATTTCCTAGATCCTCCCCATAGGAGGTCCCCCTTGTAGGAGATTCCCTGTAGCAGCTCCAGCTTAGACCTTCATAGTCTAATTTAAAAGTCTATTTTGTATGTTGAAAAATTGCGTTTTAATAGTCGGGCAAGAGTTGTGACGTGTGCCCCAAATATTGATGAGTTGGTAAGTCTACGTTTTATGTATTGTGTACTTATTATTACTTATTATTATATTGAGCCCGTATTTGTGTATGTCGAGTTAAGACATATTTTGTATAATAGTTGTAATTTTAATATTATATTTGTTTTGAGAAAACATTGTGTTTCCTTCAGCCCTTTTACAGAGACGTGTCAGGTTCTAACATCAAGAGTAGAACCGTTATACAGTTAAGGGCTACGAAGCCAAGTTTAAGGCTAAATAGTGTTAATGTGATTGAGTCCCAAATTCATATATTTTGTTATGTAACCCCCGGGACATAGATAGTCGCACAATTATTTAAAACACGTAAATCGTGACTTTTATTTATAAAATCACGCATAACGTGACAATATAAAACAGAAATCAACTAAAATATTACTTAGGTAGTATTCCCCAATAACTGCTTAATATCTGTATTAATTTTAGTTTTTCAAATAATTTTCATGTGCTGATAATTATTTCTATTAGGTGCGCGGTCTTCCCCCACCCTCCCCTAGTGGTAATATTTACGACTATTTTATTTTTTATAATATATTTCTTTCTAAAACATCTAAATCTTTACTGAGATCTATATTATGCCATTATGAACCCCAGATATTTTGGACACAAGCCGCCACTGATCGAAACATGGCAATTCTATCTAAAAAATTGTTGCTTTCTAAACAAATATTGAAAGAATAAACAACAAATTCGAATATAAGAAACCGCATAATTTGTTCGTCTTCAAATTTAGCGATATTATTGAGAACAGTAATTATTATCAGAACAGTGGACTGAGTGAACCAATATGTTTAAACTCAAAATAGAAAGACACAAAGTGAGTAAATATATTTTAAATTATTAATATTATTAAAGAATAATATTCACATGTTAACGGTATCTCAGCTAATTTATTGAATAAATATTTTGTACGAATACAAGGTGAGATAATGGAATTACATGATTCTGAAAGGAATTTAACGTTAGACGAATTTATTAATACTAGATACATTTGGAAAACCAGAGGGAACACAGCGCATATGATATATAGGGTGGTCCCCAGATAGCATTTGATATCCTATGTATATACCTCAGAGGTTCTGCTAGTGGACATGTCCTGGTGTATGTACTTAGAATATACATAACACATACATTAATGTATATACATTAAACAGACATATTATGTACCTACCTAGAGGTACATACGTTTTGTGAACATTCTACGAATATACCACTCATGAATATTTCTGAATATGCATTTAGTGTACATCCTACAAATATACATCTTATGACTATTCCGGAATATTCAGAGTGTGTACATCCTACAAACATGTAACTTATTAAGAATCAGTAATGTACATTTTGTGTATATCCAGAAAATATACCTTTTACGAATATTCCTGAATATGCATTTCGTGTATATCCAGAAAATATACCATTTACGAATATTCCTGAATATGCATTTCGTGTACATCCTGCAAATATACATCTTGTGACTATTCCGGAATATTCAGAGTGTGTACATCCTAAAAACATACCTCTTGTGAACTTTTCAAAACTTGCAATTTGCTTATATCCTACAAACATGTAACTTATGAACAATCAGTAATATACATTTTGTGTAAATCCAGAAAATATACCTTTTACGAATATTCCGGAATATTCATTTTGTGTACATTCTGCAAATATACTTCTTATTACTATTCCGGAATATACAGAGTGTATATCCAGACAGACAAAAAACGTCTAACAACAAATGATTTTTATTCGTACCTACACAATGCCTACACAAAACAGAACGACAGAAGACAAAACAAAGTAAATTTTAGCGAATAACCAAGTTGAGATGTTAATATTTTGAACGGCAATAGACATATTTTTTATGTGTGATAGACGGAGACGGGACAGTTATCCTGTTACAAAAATAATGTTACTCGCGAAAATATAATAATTTTAGATTTCAGCAGCTGAACTCCCTAACTGGATGTGGATGTTTGAAATGGTACGAGTGTACGAGAACAATTCCTATGCGAAAATATACGACGTGACCACGTCTCGCTCTCTCAGATCCATACCGATGTGAGAGAGAGAAGTATAATTATTCTCCTACAATTCAAACATCAGTACTGGTCTGGCAATACAGGCATCTGCACTTATTTTTTCGGAGAAGACGTTGTAAATAAATTACTGCCGGTAGAGGTCGCGCCCATACAATTTATGGTTATTTTCCGTTTTTTTTTATTTTACAAATAAACAGGTAATGATTTAAATTCACAGAACACCTCTTCACTGTGATTTAGTTATTTAATTGTGTGAAAGTGATAACACTGTTTTAATTTAATTAACAACTGTGTAATAAATTTTATTAGTTGCGCCATCTATAGGATCACTAGCCCAATTATATACGTCTTTTACTTTGAGTAATTTGGCATGATCGTCGCGGCTGCGCAGACTGCATGACACAGTTCACTTCTTTAGGCGAGTTCGGTCAGTCAGGGGCTGGAGCGGGACAAATTTTAGGGTGCTTTTAAATGACATTTAAGCGTGTTAAACTGTCACTAATCGGACTAAACCGAACGCTAAAAGAGTCGTTTGGAGTTAAAAGTGTTAAAGGAGTTAAAGGAACGTGGCAAACCGAACGCAATGTATGTTTTGTTATTTTTGTTGGGTAATCTAAAGCAGAAAACCTAACCTATTTTTGTCTTGTGTCCCGCTTCCCGGCATTCGGCAATCCAGTTTTGTTAGTTAACTATGTATAGAGTTTTGTGTGGTATAAAAGCTAAATTTATAGAAAATAAATATAAGTGTAGCCATTTTAGGGATGTCTTATTGCCAAGAGCAAGACTACGATATCCCTTATAAAAGGACAAGCTGGGTAACTTGTCCTCTGGACATAGCCCAAAAAAGAACAAAAAGAGTTTTGTGCGTGCTTTTTAGTTATTAGTATTGAGTTACTTCACTTGATAGGTATTTGCGAAATTTGGCAAGGTAAGTTTAAGGAGTGAAGAGAGATTGTAGATTTTTTTTTATTTCTCTAACATATTTTAATACCACGTTTCTCGTTTTTGCAGATCCGTCACGCCAGTGTTTGTGTGTGTAATTGAATACGTGACTTCACTTCATACTTGCGATAAAGGTAAAGTAATTTTATGGCATTGTAGTTATTTTAATTTTAAATATGCAGAGAGTAACAAAAGGTATCATTAAAAGATCAACTACAGCTTCAAAGAAGCTCATTAAAAAAAGTGCTGCTAAAAGAGTACAGGGCATACTAGCTCTGTACAACAATAGAAATGCAGAACCAAGTCAAAAAAAAGCATTAAGACCTAGAACGGAGTCCAGCAGGAAGTTCAGGGTCTGAGTTTGTCTCCGTGATTTTAGATTCAGATAATTCTCACCAAAGCTCAGTTAGAGATGGAGATATTCCAAATGTAATTCCTTCTTCAATAGATCAAATGATTAATAGTGCAAGTACATCTCATGATCAGGCAGTTTCTACTGAAAGTTCTAATTTCAGTTCACAGTTAGCCAAATGGTCTGTAGAGGAAAACATTTCTCTGTCGGCATTAGGCAAGTTATTGAAACTGTTAAGAAGTAATTTTCCTCTTTCTCAACTAAAAAATTTACCAAAAGACCCTCGGACTTTGTTACAAACACCAATTAACACCAATATTAAGCAAATGGGATCTAATGGTTGTTATTATTATTTTGGAATACAGGAAAGTGTAACAGATCTGTTTAACAAAATTACAATAAAACTTTCTTTATCTGATGAAATTTCACTTGCTGTCAATATTGATGGGGTTCCTTTATTTAAAAGTACCAACGAATCATTTTGGCCCATTTTGTGTACCATTAAATCTGTAAAACTTTTAGAAAAACTAGTTTTTTGTGTAGGTCTCTATAAGGGTAGTGGAAAGCCTGAAGCTAATGATTTGCTTAAAGATTTTGTTAATGAATGTATTCATTTATATCAGAATGGTGTAATAGTAAATTCTCAAATACATAAATTTAATATTTCCATGATTATATGTGATGCACCTGCTAAGGCATATATTCTCTATGTTAAAAGCCATTCTGCATATTTTTCCTGTACAAAATGTTCTCTAGAAGGTGACTTTTGTTGTAATACCTTATGTTTTCAAGATTTAGTTTTTCGTAAACGATCAAATGAATCTTTTCGAAACAAAGAACAACCAGAACATCATACTGGAAACACAGTGTTAGAAAATTTGCCAAATTTTAATATGATTAATAATATTCCAATTGATTATATGCATTGCATATTGTTAGGACTTATTTAATTCAATTTTTTATTTTTAGGTTGAGACTGCAGTTGAGAATTAAGAAATTAGGAAAAAAATAAAAATTGTTTTGGCTGTTTTTAAAAATAAGTTTTAATAAAAAGTATATGTTTCTTTAAATGACACACAATATATATTTTTAAATTGTCCTTTTTATCCTGATACCTGACTTATAATTTAGATCATTATCAGTTTTGTAAATTTTGAAAAATCTATTGGTGTAAAAAGTACATTATGAAGTATACATAATATATATGTATATGTGTGTGTTCTGGGTAGATTCCTTTAGTAAGTGCTATATAGGTAAACCTGACATAATATTTTTGAGAAGTGTGTACATAATATAGGTACTATGTAGATATATTTGAATTTCATACGTTCACTTATCTACAGAGTAATTCATTCTTATGTTCCAATGATAGAAAAAAGTTAAATATAAATTATTTAGGTACCTATTCATATTAACAATTGTATGTACATAGCTCTTACCTATAGGAATATACCTTGAATATACCTAGAAGGATGTTTTTAATAGATGCATAGTATATACTGGATATAACAGGTACATACATGGAATATATATCAAATGAATGTAGTTAGATGTACATACCATGTATGTACATTCACATGTACATATACACATCCATGGAATGTACAAAAAGGGGAATAAGGTACATACCATGTATGTCCTTTGAATGTCCACAATGATAATTAGGTACATTCCAGGTATATACAAATTCATAGAAAGTATGTTCATAAGATATACCTGGTATGTGAAAATGCTATCTGGGTCCATCAAAAATGTACCGGAAGGAAAAGAACTTTTTGGCAAAATCCCAAAACGCGATAAGTTTGTTTTGACGCAAAAAGCATAGTAAAACCTTCAACCCCCTCGGTAGGGGTGTCATCCTTCAAATTTTTTCAAAAGGAAAGGTGGTCAAGTGATAACTCATTAAAAGGATCATGCCATTCCCTATACAAAGCTGCTGAGGTTTTGAAAACGATCCACCAGTTTAGAAAATTATGGAAATATCATCCATAGTGCCCTCAGGTTGGTTTGGGGTTCGCGGTTGCCTTCGGGGTTGTTGTGTTTGTATATTTTGGGTGTTTTGCTCGATGTGCGAGGAGCAGGGAAATCTTCTATTCAGGGGTTATTTATGAAGGTTTTTGGCTTATCCCAGGCAATAACAGCTGGTGGTGGCGTGGGGTTGAATTTCTTAGATTCCTTCATCCTGGCAGCTCTGTCTAGGTATGATTTGCACTGGGTGTAGTTGGCGGGGTGATAACCCAGGTAATTCATACATGTGGCGGTTGTTTCCCTCGTCTTGAGACACGTTCTCGTCAGGTAGTTGCCAGCGCATTTCAAGCATTTTGGGGGTCTGCTGCAGTGTGAGGTGGCATGTCCCCATGCCTGAGACAGGTGGCACTGGATAATGCTCCTGGTGGATCTACTTAGTTCCCAAATAACTCTAGTATTGTCAACTACCCTAACGTTTTTGTTTAGGTAGTCGAGCGTGATGACGGGATCGGTGACCACTAGAAATAGGGGTCTATGCTTCGTGGACATTTTAAAGATTTCTTTAAGTTTTATCTCGTAAGAGGTGATTATATCATCCTCAGTGGCTTCTTTTTCAGTTCCGTTAGCCAGACTTCTGAGAACGAAGGCGTGGGTTTTCTTGGATTTACTGATATGGGTATGGTGGGGTATTTCTGCTTGTTTAATGCTTCCCAGAAGGGCTTTGTAGACTTCAACTTTCTCAGTAAATATCACTGTAGTTGCATTTGTGTATTTTACTGAGTACTTTGCTTCTCTTTTAAATCGCTCGTTAGGATTGCGTGGTTATCGGTACGCCCGTCTACCAGTATAGGGGGGATAGTTGATTTTTATTTATTTTTTGGGGCCACTTTATCATTTTGGACACTTCTTTTGGTCGAATTTCCCTTAATTGGAAGATTGGGGATGGCTTTCCCTTTTGTCGAGGATGCGAGAACTGTATTTTGCTTCGGTTCCGTTTCACTTTCACTGAATGAGTCATATTTATTGTTAAGTGGTATTGTTGCTGCGACTTTATAGTCTGGCAAAAAGGTATCGAAACTATAAATTTTTTTCTAAAATATGCCATGAGCGTTAAAGACAGAAAGAGTCATGTTTGTAATAACTACGAACGGCTCTAAATTAAACCCAAACATATACTTAACATTGACATTCTTTGTGTAACACTCTATATTTTATTCTAAAAAAAAATATTATTGGCCTCTAAAATTGTAGTTGCCTAATTTTATATGCCTTTCTGTTAAGAGCTAACAAAAGTAATGTCAATGTACTTTCAGTAGAACTATGAGCTATAATATACTTCAGACCATGTACCTATATGAGTGAAGACTATGTCATTCAGTAGGTACTGACAGATTGATTTAAATCCTGATTGTTACCCTGCCAAAATTACTTCTAAACATTCTACATATACTTCCAAAATCAATTTTTTTTTTTTTTCAGATTTTAATACTAATATGTTTCTGTTGCATTTTGGTGACTTACTGTAAACCTCAAGTAGCATTAAACAATGTTAAGAACAATGAAATTAATAAAGTAGCAGAAATTACTAATATTAGTGTAGAAAAAGAAGAAGAGGAAGGAGAAATTTTACTGACTGCTCATAGAACTTTCAGACCGTTATTTATATACAGAAAAAGGCAAATTCACAGAAACGGAAATAGAAATGGAAATAGAAACAGAAATCGACGATGATTAATTATTATTGTTAGTTATAAGTGTAAATTGTATTAAAAAAATTATTTATTTTTAAAATGTTTCTATTGACACTATTTATCTTGGTAAAGAAACATCACGATTTTCGTTCAATAACCGAAATTATAAATAATTGATACAGTTTTCCTGAAGTTCAATATATCAAATGTTCATTTGGCATGGCAAATAAAAATATACAGTATATTTTAAAGTAAAGTAATCTTTTTGTTAAAATGCATTTTTATTACAAAGTTATTGTTGTTAAAAATGAGATAATTTTAACTGTACAAAAAAAGTTACTGCTGGGTATATTATTATTAGTATTATATGAGATTATAAATTACAATATATGTTCAACCATATGGTAAACCAAAATCTTGAATCTGCAGTATGAATATGTAAAGTTTTAAGGTAGATATTTTAAGGTAGGACAGTAAATTAAAATAAATCAATTTCAATGCAAATAATAAACTACTTGTAGTAATAATTAGTGAATGTACTTATATACTTAGTGAGTTAGTTACTTAGTTATTGTATGTCAATTTGTTATATTTATTTCATTGTCAATATCTCTTGCGTCCCTATCGATTTAGTACTGATCCCAACGGGCCTACTGCATCGCAAGAATGGAAACATTGGTTTCAGGCCTTTAAAAATTTTCGTAGACTCCACCGCACTTCCAGAAGACAAAAAACAAGATAACATGTTAAATCTACTCATTAAAAATATATCTCCTGCTATCTATGAATTAATATAAGAGGGCCTAACATATTCCATACGTAAACAGCATCCCGGAGAAAACATAACTCAGTATCTTCAAGAATTGAACTCTCTGAGTAAGAATTGTGCCTTTAAAAGCGTAACCGCTTCATTATAAACTCATTAATAGGAGGCTTATATTCAGCGGTAATTCGACAACGGCTATTAGAAAACCACACCTTGACACTTCAAGAAACTATTGATCAAGCAAAATCTATGGAAGCTGCTCACTTGCATTCATCTTCTTATGATATGAATTCTGTACCTATTTTAAATAATTCCTTTTCTTTGCCGAACACTAGGGATAAAATGAAAACCCTCAACTTGTATCCACGGTACACCGTCGTGTTACTGGTAAGTGCTTTTATTGTCGTCGTGATGCTCATCAAAGAGATAAATATCCTGCTAAAAATTTAACCTGTTCCTTGTGCTCAAAGGCTGGATACTGAGCTTCAGTCTCTAGATCTTCTAATAGAAAATGGAATCAAAAACAATCAGCTTCAATAGCTTAACTAAATCTACAATACAAATAATGGTGAACAATGTACCTACTGACGCACTAGTAGACACCGGTAGCTCTGAAAGTTTTATTAGTTTAATGGTTGTCCACTCTAGAAATATCCCTATTTTTCATTCTGAATGAATGAGCAAGGGCATCCATATCATTAACAACAAGAATTTTTTGATACTGTTTGATAAATCTAAAAATATTTGAGCATTCCTATAAAAATATCAAAATGTATATCTTAGAGAAATTATGCTCTGATGTGATTCTGGGTCATGATATTCTTAAACAACACTCCATACTGGAACTGCAATTTGGCGGTAATAAATCTCCTCTTCGTATTTGTAGCCTGACAGCCTCCAAAGTTTCTGAGGCACGCCTTTTCGGAAACTTATCACCTGATTGTTATCCTATTGCAATAAAATCTCGAAAGCATTCTCAGGAAGATTTGGAATTTATTTAAAAAGAAATCGGAAAACTACTTCGTGATGGTATTATCGAAGAAAGTAATTCACTGTGGAGAGCCCAAGTATTAGTAACATGTAGTGAAAATCATAAAAAAGAGAATAGTTGTTGATTATTCTCTAACTATTAATAAATTTACTTTCTTAGATGCGTTCCCACTCCCTCGAGTTGAAGATGTTAAACAGCATGTCTCTTAGTATCGAATTTTTAATACAATTGATCTCCTATAAAACAATCAGACAGACCCTGTTCGGCTTTCGAGGCATGTGGCAGACTATACCAGTTCCGTAAAATTCCATTTGGGGTGACCAATGGCGTAGTACGTTTTCAGAGAGTCATTGACTTTGATGATGTTACCGTTTGTGATAGAACACAGAAGAGACATGATGAAAATTTAGGGTAATTTCTTAGTATTTCCAAAAAGTACAATCTTACCATTAATGAAAACAAATCTAAGTTATCAAGTAATGAAAGAAGTCTACTAGGTCATAATATTAAAGATGGTACAATTAGACCTGATTCAGATCCAATTAAACCGTTTCTAAACTTACCAGAACCTCATAATATCCACTCATTACGCAGAGCTATGGGTTTATTCGCCCGTTATTCTCAATGGATTTCACGATATTCAGAAAATATTCGACCTATAACACACTGTACTAATTTTCCTTTGACAAATGAAGCCTCCCAAACTTTCAAACTTCTTAAATAAGATGTAGCTAATGCAATTTTGACGACCATTAATAATGACGATATGCTTGTTGTAGAAACAGATGCATTAGAATATGCCATACCTGCAACTTTGACGCAAAACGAAAGAACACTTTCTGGTAGTGAGCAGGGACATTAGGCGATTAAAAAGAAGCCTACACCATAGTAGAAGCTCTGCGAAAGTGAAAGCATTTCCTTTTAGGTAGACAGTTTAAACTTATTACAAATCAGAGATCTGTGTCATTTATGTTCGACAACAGAAATCATGGAAATGTTAAAAATGACAAAATATTAGGATGGCACCTTGAATTCTCACCCTTTAAGTAAAAAATTATTTACCATCCGGGAACATTAAACCAGGCTGCGGACGCGATGTCTCGAGTTTCCTGTTCTATTAACAATAAAATTGATTTATTTAAACTTCACACTTCATTGTGCCATCCTGGAATTACGAGGATGCATCATTGGACTGAAATTGAGCCAATGGGAGAGAGTACTATCAAAAGCTCTTTATTCTATTCGCTCATTACTATGCACTGCCACCAATGCAACTCCTCATGAGAGAATGTTCGACCACCCCCGACGTTCTAACAGTGGAGTATCTCTCCCTACATGGTTAAAATCACCTCGATCTGTTCTACTTCGTAAATTTAATATGACCAATAAATATGAGCCCTTAGTCGAAGAGGTACATCTCATTGAAGCAAACTCACACTATGCTCGAATTCAACTCCTTGACGGTAGAGAAACTACCATATCGCTTAGACATCTGGCCCCTTCATCTGGACAACCTATTCAAAATTCTGAGGATCCTAGTTCTTCAGAACTACATGAAGAAAATTATTCCCCTTCACAGTTACAAAATAGTATAGATCAAGAGAACGAAGAGAAAAATGAGGATCATGAGGAGCTGTAACTCAACAGAATTGTGAAACTCATCAGATAAATCCTGGGTCAAGAAGATCAATGCGATTAAGAAAGCCCCGACCTCTCTAGATGATTATGTAAGATTTTAAAGGTAAGAAGAATGTGGCGATAATGAGTTAGTTACTTAGTTATTGTATGTTAATTTGTTATATTTATGTCATTGTCAATACCGCTTTCTATTTATTACAACCTTAAGAAAGGTTTCGTATTTTCTTACACTACTAAAAGAGAAGTTCATTAAAAACAACACATAAGTAATAAATATTAATTTTCTTTTAAAACAAATTCATCTAATACTCTTCATTGAAATCAGTAATAATTTTTTCACCATTAATATGAAAATATATCATTTTCATATATTTTCTTTAAATGGTGCTAACAGAACTGTTCAGGGGCTGGTAACTCAAATGGAAAAAATAAGGAAGGTAATTGAGTACCAATCCAATTAAGGGGATGTGGCTAGTATCGTATTGTCAGTTGTCAGCTCGACAGAACTTCAAACTTAGAAAAATTAAAATGGCTGTTGCAGTTGAAGGTGTATTGGATTTTGATTCATCTAGATTTATTTTTATACGCCTTCCAATTTTAAGCATGTTTTTAAAAGATGGAAAGATCGATTTCAGCAACGAACAATAAAGCACTCCCAGATATTGGTAGTGATGTAATTTATACCATATTAAATATGCGGTCGTCATATTAAGGATAACCAAACAATTTGTAATGTCTTAAGAAAAATGCATCTTGCACTGTTTGGTTCCAATGGTAAGTAATATTTACAAAATTGTTTTAAATTCAGTGTTAAAATAATTGGTTTGTTATTTTATTTTTATTTTTGTTCTTAGTTTTTAAATGATCATTGCTATTGTAAAGAAAATGTTGGCCCTCCAAAATACCCTGTAAATCGATTAAATATGTAAGCCTCAGCCATCAATATCAAAAATTGATTCAATACCATTGACATTAAACAAGAAAACTTACCCAAAATCTTCAAGGGTCCAAACGCGTGTAAGTTTAATTTAAGCTCGAAAGCTAAATTCATTTATCACAGTGCCCAGATGATGAATAAGAATTTGATAATCTACAAGTGCTGTACAAATAAATCAATAAAACAATTATCGGATGAAGAAGTTCTCCTCAACCTAACTAGTCGACTCAATGAGCGTATGGCAAATTTTATTCACACTCAAATTCGCCTTGATAATAAGACACCAAAAGGATGATGCTTCAACTTCAATTTTTTCAAACTTATTTGCCAGTCCAAGTCTTAAAACTTTTATAAAGGTCTTGAGCACTATACATGCTAATTTTGTTGCTGATAGGTTTGTTTTATAAATATTTAATTATTCAAATGGTGAAAATGCATATTTGTCTAAGTATTTCCATGTTTAAATAAACAAATTATATGATGGGGCGTTAATTTAGTGTAATAAAAAAAATAAAATAAATTGCATTTTATTTCAAGTTTGAAATCAATGCAAAAATATATTGAAAAATATTTTTCCAATTTATTTTTTTTTTGTTCGATTTTTTCTTTACATTTTTGCCAGCTAGCAGAAAGTTAAATTTCAAAAAGTCCGCCCCCAGCGGCCATATTGAATTTAGTACCACTCCAGTTTGATAATTTGCAGCACATCGCTTCAGAATTTTACCATTGAGTTTCCCATCTATTTACTTCCCCTAATCTGTTGAACTGTTTGAAAACAAAACATTAAAACATAAATGTATATTTTTTTTAATAATTATTTAATGTCTGAATATTTCTAACTACGAGGTTTAAACGCCGACGCTAAGCACGCTACTCCTAAATACCAGAAATGTAGCCAAATTCTCTGGCTCTCCAACCAGCAGTAGATATCTTTAATGAGCTCAACATCTATAAACTCGGGATCGACGGCTTTAGGTCTGCATCAAAAGATGACACACCCCACGCTGTACCTCATGTTCATTGATATAACGCCAGCCAGCTGTGATATGAAACTACGAGAGACAGTTGGTTTTGGCTTTGTAGGTAAGCCAAGCCAACTTTCCTTAAGATAATCATTCAAGTACTAACTACGAGTAGCCTTGCTTAACTGCAGATATCGATACACAATAGTGAACCCGCTAAGCCAAACATATTGAGATAAATATTAAAATTTTTCAAACCTTAACACTTTCACCCAATATATTGTGATCAAGGATATTTGACACTCTATTAGGATTGGCCATTCTCTTCTAATATGTACGTTTCACCGCACCGAGAAAAAACTTTGCTAGTGTGTATTAAACATTTAATAGTGGGTATTAAATTTTTCAATACTATATGGGACAGATAAACTGATTAATAGCAGCTATTAAACTTTTGTTCTTGGATCAGTGTTGCTGTCACAAGCAACTAATAAAAAACTTTGCTTAACTATTGGTATTAACCAAAAATAAGGTAATTTTTTAGTGGTTATCAAATATTTATAAATTCTTGTGTTGTTTATACGTTTGTTTAATGGTTTAAAGTATTTTTCATATTGTTTTCTAGCTTTTTGATTGACTAAACTTTTTTTAAATGTTTTTGTATTGAGTATTTTAGTAAATCAAGTTTTATTTGAAGTAAATTTTACAGTGATAAAAATAATTATTACTAATTATATTGTTATTGATTTAAGGTTCGAATATGCCAGACAGATGATGTCTAGTAATTACATTAACAACAGCCGTGTGGAAACAAAATTAGATAACCCAGATATAATTTATCATGGTTTTCCATTGGGGAAATATTTTGTTTTACACGAAATAAAGCAAGAGTGGATTAAGAGGTGCCGTAGTGCAAATAAATTGATTCCCACAATAAGCCAGATTTATTCTGTTCATTTTGTCGGCAATGATTATAAAAAAGATCTTCATAATAAATTATTGGGTAATTGGATGTACCACTTGTCAGTGAGGAGGCGATTAAAGAAAACGGCAGCCCCTATTTTACTGCTTGTGAATAATGAAATTGGAAACTTTAAAAAAGAAATAACAGGAAAATCAAATCTTGAAAAGAAAGCAAAAAAATAAGGTGGATTGTTTAAAAGAATATACTAAAATTTCCACACATTTAATAATGAAAGCAGCCCAACTGAAAGCGAAAACCTCGTCGCTAAAATTGTTGTTGGGAGCAAAAATATAAGCTTAAAGATGATTCTAAAAATATAAAAAAAGAAAAGACCCAATATGTTTACACAAATATTTTAAGCAATAAAATTTTTATAAAAGCAAATATCAGAGAGTATTAAAACAAAACAAAGAACTAAATAGACCAGGAAATCGTAAAATATAAAAATCCTAAAAAATCCGTTGTGAGCTAAAAATGCTGTCTTCAAAAAACTGACGCCGATTCAAATTTTAAAAAATAAAATATATTCTCATCCCTTGCAGCGATTTTATCTTTTTTTTTTTAATATTGTGGGCAATTTTAAGTTCAAGGAAAATCTTTGTTATAATATTACAAAAAAAAGATACTTTTAATAAATAGATATAACCAAGAATGAAAATTTCCAAACAAAACAATCAAAAGACGGAAACTTCTTTTTATTTTTTATTGACTTTCTAAATTTAACTTTTTAATACAACTGACTCACTTAACATTTTAGCTTACTACAAAAACTCAATCATTCAGAATATCCTCGTCCAGAATGCAAGCATATTTGCAGTGTATCCCATGGCAGTGAAGGCACATAGAACTGGAGCGTCCAACTTGTGAACATACACATTTTTTTTGACAGGCGTTTCCTACATTTACACTAGATCAGCCTTAATAGTTCTTCCGGTTCAAAGTATTGCTGCATTGTGATTGGACACATTTCGTTTTTCGATACCTTTCATCTAAATTTATCCGTATCTACGACTTGAAGATAGGTCCTAAAAATATATAAAAGATTTTAATTTGCTACTGTATAATCATCATTAGAAATGCTACCTTAAAATATATTGCTTTAGTTCATCTTTGGTTGGGGAAAGAACGTCCAGATCAAAAGACGTCTGCTGCTTAGCTATACGAATATTGTAAAGCCTATATCGTTATTTATTAATATCTGGGGACCCATCTAATCCGTACATAAAGGAGACACATTCATAAACAACGTTCAGTAGTTCATCTATATCCACATTCGTGTCACTAAAGACAAACAATTTCTTAAACACCTTAAGCGCCGCCGATTTGTATTTCTTGTAGAGATAAGAAGTAATATCACAATCAGTGATGGCATTAATAAAAAGAAGGCCATTAACAAGAGGCTGTGCCAAATCCTCACAACGCGACCCATTTTTTTTTTTAAAGATTTGATATGTTACCGCACAAAGCAATTAGCAAATTAGATCTGCGTCTTCTCCCAATATTACTACATATTTGCTTGTTCTTTTGCTATGCTAATGGCTGTATTTACTGTATTTACTGTATTTACTGTATTTACTGTATTTACTGTATTTACTGTATTTACTGTATTTACTGTATTTACTGTATTTACTGTATTTACTGTATTTACTGTATTTACTGTATTTACTGTATTTACTGTATTTACTGTATTTACTGTATTTACTGTATTTACTGTATTTACTGTATTTACTGTATTTACTGTATTTACTGTATTTACTGTATTTACTGTATTTACTGTATTTACTGTATTTACTGTATTTACTGTATTTACTGTATTTACTGTATTTACTGTATTTACTGTATTTACTGTATTTACTGTATTTACTGTATTTACTGTATTTACTGTATTTACTGTATTTACTGTATTTACTGTATTTACTGTATTTACTGTATTTACTGTATTTACTGTATTTACTGTATTTACTGTATTTACTGTATTTACTGTATTTACTGTATTTACTGTATTTACTGTATTTACTGTATTTACTGTATTTACTGTATTTACTGTATTTACTGTATTTACTGTATTTACTGTATTTACTGTATTTACTGTATTTACTGTATTTACTGTATTTACTATATTTACTATATTTACTGTATTTACTGTATTTACTGTATTTACTGTATTTACTGTTTTTACTGTATTTACTGTATTTACTGTATTTACTGTATTTACTGTATTTACTGTATTTACTGTATTTACTGTATTTACTGTATTTACTGTATTTACTGTATTTACTGTATTTACTGTATTTACTGTATTTACTGTATTTACTGTATTTACTGTATTTACTGTATTTACTGTATTTACTGTATTTACTGTATTTACAGTATTTACTGTATTTACTGTATTTACTGTATTTACTGTATTTACTGTATTTACTGTATTTACTGTATTTACTGTATTTACTGTATTTACTGTATTTACTGTATTTACTGTATTTACTGTATTTACTGTATTTACTGTATTTACTGTATTTACTGTATTTACTGTATTTACTGTATTTACTGTATTTACTGTATTTACTGTATTTACTGTATTTACTGTATTTACTGTATTTACTGTATTTACTGTATTTACTGTATTTACTGTATTTACTGTATTTACTGTATTTACTGTATTTACTGTATTTACTGTATTTACTGTATTTACTGTATTTACTGTATTTACTGTATTTACTGTATTTACTGTATTTACTGTATTTACTGTATTTACTGTATTTACTGTATTTACTGTATTTACTGTATTTACTGTATTTACTGTATTTACTGTATTTACTGTATTTACTGTATGTATTTACTGTATTTACTGTATTTACTGTATTTACTGTATTTACTGTATTTACTGTATTTACTGTATTTACTGTATTTACTGTATTTACTGTATTTACTGTATTTACTGTATTTACTGTATTTACTGTATTTACTGTATTTACTGTATTTACTGTATTTACTGTATTTACTGTATTTACTGTATTTACTGTATTTACTGTATTTACTGCATTTACTGCATTTACTGCATTTACTGCATTTACTGTTTTTACTGTTTTTACTGTATTTACTGTATTTACTGTATTTACTGTATTTACTGTATTTACTGTATTTACTGTATTTACTGTATTTACTGTATTTACTGTATTTACTGTATTTACTGTATTTACTGTATTTACTGTATTTACTGTATTTACTGTATTTACTGTATTTACTGTATTTACTGTATTTACTGTATTCACTGTATTTACTGTATTTACTGTATTTACTGTATTTACTGTATTTACTGTATTTACTGTATTTACTGTATTTACTGTATTTACTGTATTTACTGTATTTACTGTATTTACTGTATTTACTGTATTTACTGTATTTACTGTATTTACTGTATTTACTGTATTTACTGTATTTACTGTATTTACTGTATTTACTGTATTTACTGTATTTACTGTATTTACTGTATTTACTGTATTTACTGTATTTACTGTATTTACTGTATTTACTGTATTTACTGTATTTACTGTATTTACTGTATTTACTGTATTTACTGTATTTACTGTATTTACTGTATTTACTGTATTTACTGTATTTACTGTATTTACTGTATTTACTGTATTTACTGTATTTACTGTATTTACTGTATTTACTGTATTTACTGTATTTACTGTATTTACTGTATTTACTGTATTTACTGTATTTACTGTATTTACTGTATTTACTGTATTTACTGTATTTACTGTATTTACTGTATTTACTGTATTTACTGTATTTACTGTATTTACTGTATTTACTGTATTTACTGTATTTACTGTATTTACTGTATTTACTGTATTTACTGTATTTACTGTATTTACTGTATTTACTGTATTTACTGTATTTACTGTATTTACTGTATTTACTGTATTTACTGTATTTACTGTATTTACTGTATTTACTGTATTTACTGTATTTACTGTATTTACTGTATTTACTGTATTTACTGTATTTACTGTATTTACTGTATTTACTGTATTTACTGTATTTACTGTATTTACTGTATTTACTGTATTTACTGTATTTACTGTATTTACTGTATTTACTGTATTTACTGTATTTACTGTATTTACTGTATTTACTGTATTTACTGTATTTACTGTATTTACTGTATTTACTGTATTTACTGTATTTACTGTATTTACTGTATTTACTGTATTTACTGTATTTACTGTATTTACTGCATTTACTGTATTTACTGTATTTACTGTATTTACTGTATTTGCTGTATTTACTGTATTTACTGTATTTACTGTATTTACTGTATTTACTGTATTTACTGTATTTACTGTATTTACTGTATTTACTGTATTTACTGTATTTACTGTGTTTACTGTATTTACTGTATTTACTGTATTTACTGTATTTACTGTGTTTACTGTATTTACTGTATTTACTGTATTTACTGTATTTACTGTATTTACTGTATTTACTGTATTTACTGTATTTACTGTATTTACTGTATTTACTGTATTTACTGTATTTACTGTATTTACTGTATTAATTAATTTTTTTTTTATTGCCTATAAAATCTGTTTGACTTACAGGTATGACTGTTAATTCGTTAAGAATAATTTCAACTGGTATTTTCTTATTCTTTCGTCGTCAATGTTCTTTATCTTTTGTAAAAGGAATATTAGTATATTATCCATCGAATACATTTACCGCATTTTCACCAAAATGTTTTAATACATAAGATCGGTACATATAACATTGCAACTTGTGCGTAAGTATAAAGTTTTGGCCATATAACACGATGTAGCAGCCACCCTCCACAAATAACATATGAAGTTTCGCTCATGGGATTGCTGCAACTTTCAATTTTAACAATTGTATTAAACTGGCTTTAATTCCTTTTCTCATTAAGTCATTACAAAATAAAGATGGTGGAGAAGCAAAAATAGTGTTTCAAATCTTGGTCACTTTTTTTCAGACAAATTATTCTATTAAATAACTAGTGTGAGTTAAGAAGCATGGTATCGTCACGCAACTTTACTGCTTTGTTTGCTGATGCTAAAGTATTTTATTTTTCATTTGAAAATGCAATTCAAAATATAATTTATCTCCCATAGGTTCTACTAGGTCCACATACTTATAATAGGTATACGGAGCAAAAGAGGCGTCCGACCTGTTTAACCCTAGAGCGGTATCGTACGTAAAATTTACGTGTGCTTTGTAGCGAAAGGGTCCTCTCCACTAATTCTTTTGAGTCGCGATCTTGAGCTTTCAGCAGTGCCTCAGGAAACATCCACTTCTGAAGATTTCTACGTGTCAGAGTTGCAACTATTTAGCAAAAGAAGATGTGGCTTGATTTTGAAAAGCATACACGTAAGAAATACGCATTCATACCAATAAGCAATTATTTGTTGTACGTTTATCTGACGTGTCGCCAAGCTTAAAATTTTAGGCTTCGCTTATTTCTTAACGACTGTCACTGCAAATGGCCCTATGTGTCTTTTACAATATGATAAACATGGCTTGCATCAATTCATACATAATTTAGTCACACAATGTTGAAGAATTAGGTGATAAAATTTTAACACGTTTCGAGTACTTCACAAAGGTCTTATTAAACTATGGCAATCACAGCGTCAACAAATGGGATATCTAATTACAGTTAGTGCAATAGATATTAAAGAAACCTTTTTATCCAGTACAAATATCGAAGGGGAGGGGATAAAAAAGGGACCTTTGCCACCTTTGTCCTACATTAAAAGAAAGAATGGCAACTACGTACTGCGTAAAATGTACTAGAACAGTGTGGGGAATACCAAATAAAAATATGCACGTGTCTCAAAATAAATCAAATAAAAAAATGTTCTCTTTATTTTTAAATTCAGTTACTGTAATTTTTTCATTTTAAAATATTGTTTTGTTATAAAATATGTTAAAAACACTATTTTAGGTTTTGATAAAAAAAAAACTAATGAAACAGGTAATTTTACAAAGTGTACATGTAAAAATTTTGGAATGCGTAAATTTTACGTATCCATACCAACAAGCGGTAGAAATTAAACGATACCGTTCTAGGGTTAACATAGGGGCTGCCATTTTTATACAAGATTACTAGTACATAGGTGACCAGAAATACATCAATATGAAAACTTAGTTGCATATGTCTAGGTTTTTTTACTTTTAAATACATCATTTTGTACAGATTTAAAAAAAAAATAATACAATATATCTGAATTAAATTTTTATTCTACAACAACAAAAATATTTTAATGTTTAAAAATACATGTTAGGCTGATAAATAATAGGCCGAAAAATAATAGATTAAATACCTAAATACTAATTTTAAATGACAAAAGTACAGTACAGGAAGTTAAAAATATTAAAATTTCCAGGATATCTTAAAATTAAATTGATGGTAGCATATTTGTTTTATTTTAAACAATTTATTTTCTTTTTGTATAATTTTTAAAAGCTACAAATTTTTTGTAATTATTGATTCTGCAGTGAATTGTACTAACAATTAGGTGTATTAAAATTTTTAATTGCTTAATAATTATATAATTGAGGTGTCCGAATTGTCCCAAAGAAAGGGGATTTGGTACCTACACCTCTTAACAGTTAATAACCTATAGAGTGTGATAAACATATAAAAAATAAATTTTTATCATGGCATAAATCATACACAACAGAACATAAAACATTTTTCATACAAAATTTACATAAAAATAATATACAATAGATACTATACAGGGTCCCTATTTGGTTAAAATTTAGAACAGATTTCTCTGCGCTGGAAATGAATTCATATAAAAGCCTACTTACTGACTTGAAAAATGATTTGTTTGTCTTACTGGTGGGGAAACAATATTAAATTGTTTTTGAATTAGAGTACCCTGTGAACCCATTGAATATTTTTTTGCTAGATTATGCAACCTAATTTTACAATAGCAGTATATTACTTGTTTAAATAACATAAAATTATGTTCTTCATGATCTGCAAAAATTTTTCTACCTAGATTTGGGAGTATTTTTCCACAAGATTTGGGAGTATTTTTCCAGATACATTTATAATTATATTAGACATTAAATCCTGGGAAGGCAGTTTATTGTCTGTTAGAAACATTAGACGTCTAATGAACATTTCTGTTTGGTAACAAATGTCTGTAAGATCTCTTGATGTAAAGTGATAGGGCCTTAAAAAAAATATAACTCCCATTTTATATATGAGCTAATAATTATGGAAAATTGTATTGATTTTTGAATTTAAATAATATCTCATACCTAAATTACGTCGTCGCATTAGTTGATAATTGTTTGCAGTAATTTCATCATTCGCCATTAGAAGATCTAAACATACTGTACACTGTAGTTTCTTTATCAACATTTTTATTACATACCCTGATATATAGGTGACAATATTTTGAAAATATTCATCCAATTCAACAAATCGAGGTAAAATATCATAATTATGGTCTGTAATGGCATGTAAATGTTGTTCAACTATTATATTATTTTTTCTTATATCACACATATTAATTTCTTGTAATAATTGTGTTTTTTTTTAAACTGTTTTGCTGGATATGTACAGAACTTGAGTACAATCAATGACGACAACTGTCTGAAATGTCAGCATGCAAAAGTAACTTTCTGTATGACCTCATAAATTGTAATGCTGATGGATTATTGTTCCAGCCATTTCTTGCCCTAAACTAAAGGGTTGTTTCATTTAAAGAAGTTGGATGCACAAGAAATTATTGAAAAATACTTTACAATTTTAGTTTAAAAAAGTGCATTTAAATAAATTTTAAGGATATGTAAAAAATTAGTTAAAATATTTTATGTACCTTACACTACAGAAAAATAGTTCCAAATGATCCTGGCTAAGTTATGCCAATAACGGACGTTATTGTTATAGCGAACCCAATAATTGCAGTCTTTCTCTTGGTTTTCCACAAATAAATGCCATCTAAAGTTTTTAAATTAATTAAATATTCACAAACACGTAACTATTAATCCAAAATAAAATTTGACACTTTTGACAGATAGAAGGATAAATTGGTTGCATAAATTTCAGTTTGTTTATATAAAAATGGCGGTCTTTTCTATCTTCTTTTATTAAACACAGTAAAGATGCCCAGAGGGTTTTACGCCGTATACCTATTTAAGTATGTGACTAGGTCTAATACTATTTCCTTCACCATGTAACACTAAATGTTTTCCTCTGCAACAACTCGATTGGTTATACGTGAAAGTTGGCTAAAATGGTCTCCAAAGAGATATTTTTAGTAATGGAAAACTCGTACTAAACAAGAAAAAACTTATTACAACGAAACCACCTACGCGCTTCGTTATTTCAGAAGGCACTAAAATATATTGAATTAAAAATACCCAAATATTCATGAAGTGGGGGTCATTTTATAAATTTGACTAATAGATTTTTTAAAATATCGCGAGTTGACATGTTTTTTTAAATGATAACTTTAGCTCACATCAGATTTGTATGCAGCGTGCTGCAGTCGTTATAAGTAAAGGTACGAGTACAAAAAGAAGACAGAATAGTTCAGAAATGTCTCGAAATGTCATTCCTTGTCAAGAAAAATCCGGATTATTCGAGAAGGTTCTAGTAGGGGAAGGCGAGCTTATATAAGTCGACGATCTTAACGCAAGAATTGTAGTTTTCATTATTTTCCAAGCGCAAGTCGTAAAATTTTGTTTCTTACGATAAATGGATATCTACAAATTCACAATATTGAAATTTTGCAAAACTTTGTTTAGAATAAAATTGTAAGCTGATTTGGGACGGTTTTATCACCATTTACATGTATACAAAGTACTACACAATTCGCTTCATAATATAAAAATAAGGATGGTAAGATTTTTAAATAAGTTCATCAATAACAAAGTTTGGTACCTGAAATGTCCTTTAAACCACATAATAAAACATGTCCTGGGTTTAGTATATACATATTTCTAGATGTTCTTGTAGCAACCAATAGGTGAATATTTCCAAAAAATTAAGTCATACACATGATAAATATTATATTTATGACGAAATCACGAAAACTAAACTTAAACTAATATTAAACGAAACTCAAAAACACTACTACAATGAGAATATTATCTAAAAACAATTAAAAAATCACAAATACAAAATCCGTCCAAAACAAACACATGTAAATAAACAAACACATGTAAATAAACAAACATCCTACTTATAGGTGACAAATGACAGGCGCGCGAAAATTAATTTGAATCGCGAATAGAGAATCAAGTATTAGGCATTCCAAACTGAATGGCTACCAGTGGGTTCTGACGGGTTATGATATGGCAAAATTATGGCAACCCTGTAGGCCTGGTGATTTGACAAGGTCAATAAAATAGATAGTTACATAGATTGATCATCCATATTTTTCAAAATAAACATAAGCTTATGCCTTGAAGTAAAAATGTAAGCAATTATTTTTTTTTAATATCTAAAGGCTAAAAATTGGTTTTAAAACACATTTTTGCTAAACCGATTCAAATTAATAAATATTTGCCAGGCAATATGGCCGCTCGTAAACGACCAGCTTTGAGCAATCTATATAACTATATATGTATCATTGACCCTGTTAATGACAACATGACAACAGGGTTGCTATATCTAAACTGTCATTACCCACTGGTAGCCATTTGGACAGGTCATTGGAATGCCTAATTCTTGATTGCGATGTTTTTTTAATGTTATCCTATTCCAGCTTAGATCGTAGTTTAACGATAGACACAAATTTATTATCTAAACATGGCAATTCTATGTAAAAAATTGTTGCTTTCTAAACAAATATTGAAAGAATAAACAACAGATTCGAATATAAGAAATCGCATCATTTGTGTATTTTCAAATTTAGTGAGCTTATTGAGAACAATAATTATTATCATAACAGTGAGCCAAGATGTTGGAACTCAAAATTGAAAGACACAAAGTGAGTAAATATCTTTTTAATTAATCTTATTAAAGAGTAATAGTCACATGTTAACGGTAACACCTAATTTATTGAATAAATGTTTTACGAGTACATGGTGAGAAAATTAATTAAATGATTTAGAAAGGAATTTAAAATTAAATAAATTTATTACTACTAGATAAGTTTGGGAAACAAGAGAGATTAAACACGTCTAATTTCAAATGCATACACAGCACAGTACATACAGTGTAAATACCTTAAATATTTTAGGTTAAATAGATTAATTTCGTCCATTTAATAATTCAAGCTCATATTTCTCGGCCTATTCTAAAATGTTAGCACCTTTTATTATTAAAACAATGGATACAAAGACCAAGATACAAGTCACGTTCTGAATAATTACGAACGGTTCTGAATGAAACCCAAATTGACACTTAAAAAGAATATTTTTGTGTATCGCTCCACATTTTGTTCTAAAGAAAAATCTTATTGGTCTCTAATTGTAGTTGCCTAATTTTATAGGCTTTCTGTTGAGAGCTAGCAGGAGCAATGTCAATGTACTTTTTAGTCCTGAACGTTCTACAATCACTTTCAAAATCTATTTTTCGTTTTTTTTTTTTTTTTTAGATTTTAATACTTATATGTTTCTGTTGTATTTTGGTGACTTACTGTAAACCTCAAGACGTATCAAGCGATGTTAGGAACAAAGAAACCAATAAAGTAGCAGAATTTATTAATAGTGGTATAGAAGAAAAAGATGATGAAGAAATTTTAGAGACTGCTCATAGGAGTTTCAGACCATTATTTTTATACAGGAAGAGGCAAATTCAGAGAAACGGCAATAGAAATGGAAATAGAAACAGAAATGGACGATGATTAATTAATATTGTTAGTTATAAGTGTAAATTATATTAAAAAATATTTATTTTTAAAATGTTTCTATTGACACTTACTGATTGCAATTTTAGGCTCTTTAAGCTCGCATGCAATGTACTTTTAATGTAACCCTAATATCCATGCAACCGCCGAAGGTACGCAATGGCAAGACTTTAATAGCACATTTCATAGAGGTTACAAAGTGAAGTTCGGAAAACATCACACTAGCACTTTTACATTATTTTCCCCGAAAGTTGCTCTAAAACGTTTTATAATGTGAATTCATTCTACAGCATTATACAGTGTGTCCATGGATGGACTTCACAATATTTAAATTTAAAAAAAGTACTTCTTTATAATTTCATTTGCTTGTTAAATAAATACGATTAACGTTAAGAAGTTATGAAAAATTACTTTTTTGAAAAAGTATAGTTATGTACTTCCTTGAATACACTATATGTAAAATAGTATATTAAGGATATAGTAAAATCTGAATAAAACATTATAAAAAATTACATAAATTTATTATTAAAAAGTTTTTGAAATCAAGTACCAATATCATACAAGTTGAGGTAGGAATTAATATAAGTATACCACACTGAAAAATTGTACGAAAGAGTATAATAAGGTACCTGTATTGCAAAGGTTCACTAGTAGCTAAAATGGTGAACAATTGTACAAAAGTAGTAAAAAGTGTTTTTATATAAGGTATATTTCAAAGGTAACTAGATTTTAATTAAGATGACAGTTGTACGATGCTAAAAATGATATTTACCTACAACTGGTACTAATCATAGTTTTAATATAAATGTGAACTTAATTATATAGTTTCTTCTGTGAAAAAATAACTTTGGAGGCAAGAAATTTACTATTATTAAAGAAAATAATATGTATAAAGAAAATGAAAAATATGCTCGTTTAAATCGTTGCACTTAATTTTAGTTTAAAATTCCTAAGATTTTTACTGGAATTATAATCAGTCACAAAAGAAACCTACAATAAGGTACCTAAGCCAATTATTATTGCCACCCTAAGGATTTTAATTTTTTTATTTTAACATATTTAACTAGATCAACCTGTACGTTATAGAAAACAGTCCACAACATGTCTTCTAATATGGAACGTATGCCATTTATTTGTAATTTTAATTTATTATTTTTATTTTAGCATGTTTTAAAATATTGCAAATTGACAATATTTGGAACAGCAGGTAACCCAAATATTGCCATGTAGTGAACATCACTGAAAACACTGAAATAAGCAAAATAATGAACAAAACTTTATTTACATTTACACTTAATCATATCGTAAATGCTACCCAGGTACAAAATAAAAAGGAATCTTCTTATAAAAAAATAAATTAAAAAGGAACATTCTTACGAAAAACTAAATAAAAAGTAACATTCTTGTTAATGAAAAAACTAAGTCTAACAATCTGAACAAATAAACATTTCTTTGTCGGCCTTAGATAAACCGACACATTCTTCGTGAACGTATCTTTTACATACCGAGCACAACCTCATATCGATTTGCCTTTCTGTTTCGCATAGGAAACAGAACCAAGAGTCAACCACAAGCAAAGATTTTTTTGAAGCAGATTCTGCGTGTACCACTTTCTTTAAAGCCAAGTTTTTTTACATGACTTTTTTTTGGAGCAGATTTTAGCTCAGAACTGAATAAATCTCTCGTTATTTCTTGGGCCCTTGAATTAATAGCAGGCTTTCTTTGTGACGTTTACCTCAGGAGTAACCATAAAACCCATGCAACTAATCGACTTACAACATCCCCTGAAGAAGCAAACATTATTTTAATTACTGGTTCGTTAACACTTTCTGTGAAGGAGTCATTATCGAGGGAAGCTTCTGAATCCAATGAATCACTTTGGAGGTAAGCAGTATGTTTTTTATTTTTGGTTATTGATGAATTTATTCCACTTGGCCCGGAAATAGGACTTGTTGGCTCAGTAATATTAAATTTATTTTTATTTTCATCTTTTCTTGTTATGACGCTGGGTACAAACGCAGATTCTGGGATTGCATCGGAAGCAAAAGGATAGATGTCTGTACTTCTAAATCCAGAAAGTATATTGGAAGGTGTCATTGCTTTTAACCACACGTTTGAAAATATTTCTCCAAACCTTATTTTTAACCGACTTCAAAAAAGGAGGAGGTTCTCAATTCGTCGCAATATTTTTTTTTATGTATGTTCAGCGATAATTATTTAACACGGTGTCCGATTTCAATGATTCTTTTTTTGTTAGAAAGGGTTTACTTCAGGGGTGGTCCCATATAAGTTTGGTCAAAATCTAATAATTGGGTCCATGAGAAAATTCTCAAACACTTCATTTTTTATGTATGTTTAGCGATAATGCTTTACCACCTTGTCCGATTTATATGATTCTTTTTTTGTTAGTAAGAGGGTACCTCAGGGGTTATCCCATATAAATTTGGTTAAGATATTGCGATGGCATCTGCACGTTTTTGAAGTCAGTTTTTTAAATTTTAAATTTCTAATACTTGTAGTTAAAGCTTTTCCAGGTTGTGTTGTTAAAAAATTCAATACTTACTGATCCCAAAATGCTTCATAGTTACGAAAAACTGACTTGTCCATGGGTTGCAACTCGTGCGTGGTATTACTAGGTAATCAAAATAGATGCGTCGACGTGTGACTTGGCCCCATCAAAAATGAGAAGTGTTGGTCCTGGGAACTTAAAAATATCAAAATGGTCGAGCCAGGAAATAAAAGCTCCACTGGTCATGCTTCCTTTAATGGTCATGTTGATCTTGGTTCCGGGGGGGTAAATGATCTGCCCATTTGGGCTTGCAACGTTTTCCTTTAACAAGGATCACTGGTGGAATTGCCTGCCCTAATGCATTTCCACATGCATCTGTGGTTACATTTTCACCATGTTCACAAGCTTTACACCCTTTTTCGCCAATACATTCTGTTGTTTATGAATCGTGAGAAGCCAACCTTTCTTATCCATGTTGTATACATTACCTGGATAGTCGAATAACTCCAATTTAGTGTAGACCTCCTTTAATTTATTAAAATAATCATTAACAATAAATGGATTCATTTTCTGAGTCCTATCAGGGTTCATTTGCAGCGCCTTACGTCTCACATCAGGATGTCTCTTGAAAAATAACTTTAGCCACTTTCTGCCTGCTAATTTTGATACCTGGGAAAATGGATTCGGAATGTTACGTGTCGTGGCGTAAGAGTGTACACTTGGTCTCACTATGTTAGGCGTGACTGGCATCCCAACATCTGCCAGCCGATGGATCCTATTTACTAAATCATTTTCTTGCTCTTCTGATAAAATACTACATCTGCCAAGACGTTTCTTTGCATCATTTTTCCTATGATGCAGCCCTAAAGTTGTTCGAGGAATTCGAAACATTTGCGAGGCTTTGCCAATGCTTAATCCGTTCTTTATGGCTACCAACTCTTCTTTAAGATCTTCCGATCACTCTGCCCTCTTTTTCTTTGGCATCTGTAAAAACAACAACAATAATAATTATTTTTAATTGTAGCGGCAAGTAGCAACAATCGTAAATTATCCAACATTTTCACAGGTACCTAATATTGCCATCTTTGAGTATGGGTAAATCGCATATTTTTTGCCTCTGCAAATAACATATTATATTATTAATTTATGGTTTACAAATTATTTGTTTTTCGCTTAATATTATTATAAATTAAATTACACAAGGTAAAAAAAATTAAGCCAAATATTGCCATAGCAATGGCAATATGGCAATATTAGGCACCTGTGAATGAACTAAACAACTAACAATTCCAGGAAATACTTTTGAATTAAACATAACAATACTACCAAAACAAAAAGTGTACCTCAAGACTTACCTTGTGTGATTGTTTGCACTTTTTATTTAAATTAAACTGAGCACTTTTCGGGCGCGTCCAATTAGTTGATTTCATTCCTAAAGGTACCATTTTGGTGGGCGCGACAGACGACAGACGACAAAAGAGACGACGGCAAGGACGACAAATGCATTAAAGTTACGCTTCGCACATTTGGGAAGCAAGGAGACAGGTGACGAAACACCCGCAAACAACCATTCAAGGGAACGATCAGCGTTTGCCAGACCTACTGTTTTTAAGTAGATCCACTGTTTTTGTCTCTGTTCTCTTGTTTTAAGCATTAAATCTACTGTTTTCGCCAACTTAGCAAATTTTGTTTTTAATTTATTAAGTTTTCCTCATTCGCTAGCAAAGAATATATTCTCTAGTAGATTTGCTGAAGTAAAAGCAGCTTAATAAGTATCCACTACTGTAGGTTGGCTCCATAAAAAACCTTAAGATAATTATTATGTTTTTATTTAAAATGCAACAAAGAATTAATAGGGCATCATAAAAAGAAAATGCATGCCAAACACAACGATTTTGAATTATCTGGTTCAGACTGATCTAAAAGAAGTAGGTTTGTTTCGGTACGTTAAGTATATATTAAAAAAGTTATTATTTGTTTTTATTGTTTACTTTCTAATTTGGGTAAAAAAATGTTTATTTTTTGTTTCTTACGTACTTGTTTTTATTTTATTTACTGCACTGCAAATTATAATTATTTCCACCTGTATTAAAATCTACTGTTTAGATCTACGTTTTTTTTTTTTCACCTATACTGTTTCAGCAAATGTTCATCTGGCAACACTGCCTAGATCGAAAGAAATTTTCAACTACCATTTATATAAAATATCGACTAATCGCCTCGAAATACAAGCAATGTCTGAGGACAGTGAGGACTGAATGCTTTGCGAAATGTGTTTCATAAAAATGTATGTATTCAGACGTGAAGAGATCGTTCTCGGTTGCCTTTGCCGTCGCCTCTGTTGTTGTCTGTCGTCTGTCGCGCCTACCGAAGTGGTATCTTAAGAATATTTTAGTACGTATACCGGGCGCAAGATTAATGACTTCATGATTTTGGTTCGGCTGGCAATATTAGGAATATTGCAATAATTGGTCAGATATCTTATAATATTTTTAACATGTATTTTTAGTAATTAAAATATTATTACACTAGGGCGACCATAGTTACAGCATTTTGCTGTATTGTAGGTACAGTATTTTTAAAGTTTGTCCAGCATTTAATATTGTGCAGCAAAACGGTATAGGTATATGTCTAGTAAAATGCTGTATTTGTCCACCAAAACGCCACTACTGTCCAGCAATGGTAATACTTAATTTACTGAAACGTAACAAATTAACATGTTATTTATCTTTAGCGAACTACATAAGCACATCTATACTGCCGTCCTAGCAAGAAAGGCTCTATCTGCAAAATTAGCAGTTTTGTTTATTTATGTGCATTTGTCTACATTTTATCTTTCTTGATACCGAAAGGGAATGTCCTATTAGCATTGTAAAGGTACTAAAATGTTAAAAAGTTACACAAAATAGGTTTAAAAGATAATAAATATGTCTGCTAAAAACAGTTAAAAACTCTATTATTACGAAACAATAAATGTTCAGATAGGACCTTTCTTGCTATGACGGCAGTATATGACTTCTCTGTTCTTGTATTTTTATAGTTGGGAGTAGGGTTATGAGTATCAGTCAAAAGTATCGATACCGGTATTATATGAGATACTTTGTGGTAGAGCCATCGATACTGTTCGATATTATGTTAAAGATATCGATATTTATAAGTATCGAATAACAAAGTATCGAACAAGTAAAAGATTTTTTTTTAAACGGCTGACAACCCCCATTCAACAGGGCGAAGTGGGAAACTTAACTAAAAACAAGAGTTGCATCAGTAAAGTATATTCTGTAGTTGACAGTTGACACCTTTTCTTTCTCTACTGGTACTCTACCTGGTACTGGTATAAGTTATAGTGTCAATAACTGGCAATTTACCTTATAATTAAATAACAAAAAAAAACAGTGGTAATGCTTAACCATATTAAGGTCTGTTCCAAGTTCCACCACATGCGAAAACTAAAATATTTCGGTACAAATCATGCACTGTATGCAATTTTTAGGTTGAGCGCATGATTTGTACCGTAAATATTACGTTTTTTACGGTTTTCACGCATATTTGAACAAACCTTATTATCCCTGACCAAACACATAGCGATACGATATTTGCTTCTAAGTATCGATATGGCGATAGTATTAGTAATTCAGTATGTGCCTAAATATCGATACTTTCATTGTTTAATATCGTAACTTCTATAGTATTGAGGCATCAATAAGATCCCTATTATCGTGTAAAATATAGGCCGTCATTTAATTATTGTATCTTCTGGTTTACAATGATTTTTTTTATTGTAGTTGGAAACTGAAATATTGCAATCTAAAACAACACAATAAATTAGAAAATATGTTTCTATTTTATTGAAAAAAAGAAAAGAACTTACCAAACTTATTCAAACGTATAAATAGTTTACAAATTTTTTTAAATCTCAAATTCATACCACAAGAAAAAGCAACAAGTGACATTTTTTATGTATTAGGCATTCCAACGACCTGTCCAAATGGCTACCAGTGGGTAATGACAGTTTAGATATGGCAACCCTGTTGTCATGTTGTCATTAACAGGATCAATGATACATATATAGTTATATAGATTGCTCATAGCTGGTCGTTTACGAGCGGCCATATTGCCTGGCAAATATTTATTAATTTGAATCGGTTTAGCAAAAATGTGTTTTAAAACCAATTTTTAGCCTTTAGATAGTTAAAAAAAAATAATTGCTTACATTTTTACTTCAAGTCATAAGCTTATGTTTAATTTGAAAAATATAGATGATCAATCTATGTAACTATCTATTTCATTGACCTTGTCAAATCACCAGGCCTACAGGGTTGCCATAATTTTACCATATCATAACCCGTCAGAACCCACTGGTAGCCATTCAGTTTGGAATGCCTAATTGTTGGTTTTATTATGACTTATTACAAATGGCTATGTTGGAAAACAATATACTACTACTCGTGGATACTTTTTTAGCAAATTACTTTATTACGTTGTGTTATCATAACAGGTAGGTTAAATACGTAAGTAACAAATAGAAGTTTTGCGAGGTTTTGATTTCCCTAAACAACTTTTCATCAACGTTGCATTTACGTTGTATAGTAATGTTATTACGTTCCCTTAAAACAACATCGCCGAAAGGCTTAGTAACGTTATGTGCCAGCTGGGAGAGTACCCAAGTTTTTGGTAATAGATGAAATAGAAAGATATGTCTACTCTAAAAGATCATTTTCTATATTTAGGGATAAAACTAACATATTATGGCAGGCATCAGTTTAGTATATTTAGTAGAATTGACATAAAATCGTTTCTGCATATTATCTAGTAAAGAAGTTATCTAAATTACTTTTTATAGTTTGATTTAATAGATGTAGCATATTATTATGTTTGAGTTCAAAAAGAGTTTTATTAGTTCGAAACAAGTGTTTAATAACACTTATCGATTTTTTACTTTATTTATGTATTTTTTTTTAACTTCACTTACCTTTTTTATATGTATTTATTCACTGTAAAAAACTATAAATAAAGTCTATTATTATTATTATTATTAATTATTATTATTATTATTATTATTATTATTATTATTATTATTATTATTATTATTATTATTATTATTATTATTATTATTATTATTATTATTATTATTATTATTATTATTATTATTATTATTATTATTATTATTATTATTATTATTATTATTATTATTATTATTATTATTATTATTATTATTATTATTATTATTATTATTATTATTATTATTATTATTATTATTATTATTATTATTATTATTATTATTATTATTATTATTATTATTATTATTATTATTATTATTATTATTATTATTATTATTATTATTATTATTATTATTATTATTATTATTATTATTATTATTATTATTATTATTATTATTATTATATTATTATTATTATTATTATTATTATTATTATTATTATTATTTTTTTTTTTTTTTTTTTTAATTGGTGTCATCGGCGTCGATTACTACGGCCATAAGCCTCGTGTTCTGTGTAGGCTTTGTTACTGTTTCCCAGCGCCACTTTAGGAACAGCACTGTTAATTAGAACCCAACAGTGAATGGTCGAGTGGGGAATCCTACCAAGGCATCAGAATTAATTTTAAATAATTAAATTAAATGAAAAAATTCCGGCCAACGGTGGGATTCGATCCTGAGACCTTCCGATCTCAAAGTCATGACTCTAACCACTGAGCCAACCCACCCCCCTATTATTATTATTATTATTATTATTATTATTATTATTATTATTATTATTATTATTATTATTATTATTATTATTATTATTATTATTATTATTATTATTATTATTATTATTATTATTATTATTATTATTATTATTATTATTATTATTATTATTATTATTATTATTATTATTATTATTATTATTATTATTATTATTATTATTATTATTATTATTATTATTATTATTATTATTATTATTATTATTATTATTATTATTATTATTATTATTATTATTATTATTATTATTATTATTATTATTATTATTATTATTATTATTATTATTATTATTATTATTATTATTATTATTATTATTATTATTATTATTATTATTATTATTATTATTATTATTATTATTATTATTATTATTATTATTATTATTATTATTATTATTATTATTATTATTATTATTATTATTATTATTATTATTATTATTATTATTATTATTATTATTATTATTATTATTATTATTATTATTATTATTATTATTATTATTATTATTATTATTATTATTATTATTATTATTATTATTATTATTTATTATTATTATTATTATTATTATTATTATTATTATTATTATTATTATTATTATTATTATTATTATTATTATTATTATTTATTATTATTATTATTATTATTATTATTATTATTATTATTATTATTATTATTATTATTATTATTATTATTATTATTATTATTATTATTATTATTATTATTATTATTATTATTATTATTATTATTATTATTATTATTATTATTATTATTATTATTATTATTATTATTATTATTATTATTATTATTATTATTATTATTATTATTATTATTATTATTATTATTATTATTATTATTATTATTATTATTATTATTATTATTATTATTATTATTATTATTATTATTATTATTATTATTTATTATTATTATTATTATTATTATTATTATTATTATTATTATTATTATTATTATTATTATTATTATTATTATTATTATTATTATTATTATTATTATTATTATTATTATTATTATTATTATTATTATTATTATTATTATTATTATTATTATTATTATTATTATTATTATTATTATTATTATTATTATTATTATTATTATTATTATTATTATTATTATTATTATTATTATTATTATTATTATTATTATTATTATTATTATTATTATTATTATTATTATTATTATTATTATTATTATTATTATTATTATTATTATTATTATTATTATAATTATTATTATTATTATTATTATTATTATTATTATTATTATTATTATTATTATTATTATTATTATTATTATTATTATTATTATTATTATTATTATTATTATTATTATTATTATTATTATTATTATTATTATTATTATTATTATTATTATTATTATTATTATTATTATTATTATTATTATTATTATTATTATTATTATTATTATTATTATTATTATTATTATTATTATTATTATTATTATTATTATTATTATTATTATTATTTATTATTATTATTATTATTATTATTATTATTATTATTATTATTATTATTATTATTATTATTATTATTATTATTATTATTATTATTATTATTATTATTATTATTATTATTATTATTATTATTATTATTATTATTATTATTATTATTATTATTATTATTATTATTATTATTATTTATTATTATTATTATTATTATTATTATTATTATTATTATTATTATTATTATTATTATTATTATTATTATTATTATTATTATTATTATTATTATTATTATTATTATTATTATTATTATTATTATTATTATTATTATTATTATTATTATTATTATTATTATTATTATTATTATTATTATTATTATTATTATTATTATTATTATTATTATTATTATTATTATTATTATTATTATTATTATTATTATTATTATTATTATTATTATTATTATTATTATTATTATTATTATTATTATTATTATTATTATTATTATTATTATTATTATTATTATTATTATTATTATTATTATTATTATTATTATTATTATTATTATTATTATTATTATTATTATTATTATTATTATTATTATTATTATTATTATTATTATTATTATTATTATTATTATTATTATTATTATTATTATTATTATTATTATTATTATTATTATTATTATTATTATTATTATTATTATTATTATTATTATTATTATTATTATTATTATTATTATTATTATTATTATTATTATTATTATTATTATTATTATTATTATTATTATTATTATTATTATTATTATTATTATTATTATTATTATTATTATTATTATTATTATTATTATTATTATTATTATTATTATTATTATTATTATTATTATTATTATTATTATTATTATTATTATTATTATTATTATTATTATTATTATTATTATTATTATTATTATTATTATTATTATTATTATTATTATTATTATTATTATTATTATTATTATTATTATTATTATTATTATTATTATTATTATTATTATTATTATTATTATTATTATTATTATTATTATTATTATTATTATTATTATTATTATTATTATTATTATTATTATTATTATTATTATTATTATTATTATTATTATTATTATTATTATTATTATTATTATTATTATTATTATTATTATTATTATTATTATTATTATTATTATTATTATTATTATTATTATTATTATTATTATTATTATTATTATTATTATTATTATTATTATTATTATTATTATTATTATTATTATTATTATTATTATTATTATTATTATTATTATTATTATTATTATTATTATTATTATTATTATTATTATTATTATTATTATTATTATTATTATTATTATTATTATTATTATTATTATTATTATTATTATTATTATTATTATTATTATTATTATTATTATTATTATTATTATTATTATTATTATTATTATTATTATTATTATTATTATTATTATTATTATTATTATTATTATTATTATTATTATTATTATTATTATTATTATTATTATTATTATTATTATTATTATTATTATTATTATTATTATTATTATTATTATTATTATTATTATTATTATTATTATTATTATTATTATTATTATTATTATTATTATTATTATTATTATTATTATTATTATTATTATTATTATTATTATTATTATTATTATTATTATTATTATTATTATTATTATTATTATTATTATTATTATTATTATTATTATTATTATTATTATTATTATTATTATTATTATTATTATTATTATTATTATTATTATTATTATTATTATTATTATTATTATTATTATTATTATTATTATTATTATTATTATTATTATTATTATTATTATTATTATTATTATTATTATTATTATTATTATTATTATTATTATTATTATTATTATTATTATTATTATTATTATTATTATTATTATTATTATTATTATTATTATTATTATTATTATTATTATTATTATTATTATTATTATTATTATTATTATTATTATTATTATTATTATTATTATTATTATTATTATTATTATTATTATTATTATTATTATTATTATTATTATTATTATTATTATTATTATTATTATTATTATTATTATTATTATTATTATTATTATTATTATTATTATTATTATTATTATTATTATTATTATTATTATTATTATTATTATTATTATTATTATTATTATTATTATTATTATTATTATTATTATTATTATTATTATTATTATTATTATTATTATTATTATTATTATTATTATTATTATTATTATTATTATTATTATTATTATTATTATTATTATTATTATTATTATTATTATTATTATTATTATTATTATTATTATTATTATTATTATTATTATTATTATTATTATTATTATTATTATTATTATTATTATTATTATTATTATTATTATTATTATTATTATTATTATTATTATTATTATTATTATTATTATTATTATTATTACTATTATTATTATTATTATTATTATTATTATTATTATTAATATTATTATTATTACTATCATCTGCTACGTTGCGCATTGAGGTTCGTTAATACGTTGCATATCTGCTTCAATGCGCATTGTGTCAATAGATTTGTCAATTATGAATTAAAAAGGTAAGTATTGTTTTTTTTTTACAAAATAAAGGGTCACAAAAAGAAACCGTTGTATTAATTATATTTTAAAATAAACTTATTAACTTTTTATGTTGTTTTCTCTTAAAAAATATTTACTAAATTGTGTATTGTAGATCGCGTAGCATATGTGCTACATTAATAAAAAAATTTATGGCTAATAAGTAATTATTGATACTTTTTCTAATTTTGAAAATGAGATACGTAAAATCCTTAGAAGAACAAAAAGTTACATTTTTATTTGCCTAATCTAAATAAAATAATAAAAATTGTAAAAATCAATCAGATTCAAATTATTCTTTTAGTACTACAAAAAACATTCTAAGCTTAATCAAAATGGCCAAAAGAATCGTTAAGATATTGATGGAAATTCAATTTTCTTTTAAACATTTGACACCCAGTATTTTAAAACAAAGCAATTTGGAGCACATGTTTTTAGTCATAAAATAGGACAAGAAAGTACCTCCTTCAATATTGACACAACATTATTTTCCATCTTATGACCCTTTGTTATTATTTAATTAATCAGTTATCTTTGGTTTTTCGAATAAATGTAAAATATAATAATTTAACAACGTATCTGTACTATTTATTATGTACTCTGCTATTATTAATGACCGGATACTTGAGATGAAGATATTTGTAAATACCTTTATTATTCATTTAAGTGATAATTTATCTGGCAAATACCTAAAGAATTCTTGCGAAATGCAGCAGTTTTCTACTGTATCTACACAGTCAATGTGTGAAATCAACACATCTACTGGGTGACTCATTCTTGAAAATAAATTATTTTAATTTTGTGTAAAGTGGTCGTAAAAAAATCTAAAAAATAGGAAAAAATGAAGATCTTTTAAATCTGCTATCCTTTATCTCAACCGATTTCGAAAGTTTTAAGCACTCCTAAATATACAAATAATTAATATTCTGTTAATTATACTACCGTACTTGTTTAAATTTTTTTTTTTATTTGATAATAATGTATCAAAATTATTAGAAAATAATTTATTCAACGTCAAATTACAATTTACACATTAGAAATTTATAAAATCAGATTATTTTTAGTCACCATATAAATTGATGAATGTTCAAAATATTTATTACAAGCTGAATTTTTTTTTTTAATAAAGTTCCATAATAAAATTTCAAATACAATGTGTTTTCTTCAAATAACATAATAACAATTTAAACTTATCTCTTTATTAAGTGACTTTCTTAAAGTGTGTAAAAGAAAAACTCAACTACAGTTTAATTAAATAATTCTGGTTAAATTACGATATCGGGATAGTAGTTCAACTGACTCGTCAATAATGTGGAAGGGAAGTTGTGACCGCCCACTCCCTGTACCATTTGATCGTTGTTTTACTCTCTGAAATGTTCTTATTTACCTCACAAGTTTTGCTTTAAATTTATACTTACTGTATTTGGCCTTTTTCCTCTAGTAGTAGAAGTGATCGTCTAGTTAATTAATTGATAATTTATAAACCCACGTTGTGATAATGTTAATTAAGGTAAACCAGGATTCGGTGCAAAGTTTGGTGCAAATTGGTAAATAAAACCATACAAATTTATATTTAAACTCTTTTATTTTTCATACTTTAAGTGTGATGCAATTCAAACGCAATTCAACGTTCATTTGCTATTAAGATATATTTTATTTAGCTTGATGGCCAACAGAGTCAATTCGCCAGTTGGTTAACTACTGTGTTGATGTTTATACTTTTTTTTAGGTTGATGACAAACGGAGTTAACGAACAGCACCAATTCGCCAGTTGGTTAACTACTGTGTTGATGTTCACTTTTATTTAGCTTGATTTTGTTCTAGATATACACAGGTTGTACCCTTTTAGGTAAATATTTCGACGAGTATAGAGGTGATGACCAACGGAGGTAACGAACAACGCCATATGGCCACTTGGTTACCTTACTATGTTGATTTCACATATACTTTAGCATAGCTTACTTACTATTAAATTTTACCATCTCGGTTTGTACAATTTATCCAAGATATCACATCTCTGTATAATTCTATAATATTGATTTTTATATTTTTAATTATTTTTATTAAAATAAGGATCTTAAAAATGGTTACAAATATATCTGCTTCCGGAAAAAACTTTAAAGTTGCAGAAACTAAAAATATGCCACTTTGTAGTTACTTTCATCGAATAAGTTGCAGCTGGACCTAATCCAAAATATTTTTTACCACTTCAAGGTGGTGGTTACGTGGCAGCCACCTAGTGTTTGCCACATTGTTGTCAGATCAGCCATTTCTCCACTTATTTCAGAGTTTTTGAGTTGTTCAATAAGGCCAATGTCAGGGGGAAAATCAAATTTACCTTAAATTAAAAATATGTCATCCATCAACCTAGATCAAGGTAATGTAAATTTAAAGCAATTTTAATCTTGAATAGCGTAAAACGGCTTAATCAAATATTAAGGTACAGTATATTTGGAATCGCCATAGTAAAAAAGATATAGGGCTTCCATTTTAATTCACAAAGTTAATACTTGTTAGTTACCGTTTGTTTATCTTAATAGTAATTTCTAGTAAAGTCTTATAACTTATGTATTTAACAATTTATTTGATCTCTTTTATTAAACGTTTTAAGTGCCGTTCTAAAAATAACTGAACACCTTGTACAAATATAGTGTGCATTCAAGAAGATTATGGGAAAAATGTGTATGCTATATCTTCTCAGGGAAATTGCGCTCTGATAATATCGCAACACTGTATTAGTTGTATTATTCCATATAACCTCAAAATGTACAGTAGATTTCGCCGATTAAATTTGTTTATGTCACAGATCACTTAAATTTATGTATTTAATGTTTTATATTGTGTTTGTGTGCACACCTTAGATTTATAAATGAAGAAAACAACTCTTGAGAATTTTTACATTTGTTCTGTTCCGACAACAGCTGCTTGTTCACTACAGGAGTGCGTTTAGAAACCTCACATGGCGCGTCTCACCACATACATTAGAATAGGGTCCAAACACCCTGTGCGAGGTTTCTAAACGCACTTCAAGAGTAATAACGTTTACGAGTTTTGGTACCATTTATTTGTTCTTTAAGTTGTCTATTAAAAGTTGTCGAATGTCGAAAAGTAATCTTTTTGCGAGGCTTCTTGTTGTTTCCCATATTACACACAAATGCACTCTAGATAAGTCTAAAAACAAAGTAATTTGCACACAGATCAACGACACTTTGGGAGTTTTTTCTTTATTGTAAAGGCGGAAAATGTAGAAAGCAGCCCACTAATAGGCAACGGTTACTTCATTGTGAATTTTGAAGGTAATAGTAACTTTGAAATGGCTTTTGTTCGACGCAATATGTGGAAATCACTTATAGCCCAAGAGCCTACTGCAAATTTTTACCGTCATCTGATAACGAAATGAAATATGCCCCAAAAGCATGGAAAAACATTGTACTTTACCAAATGGCACCTGTGCCAATCCCTATCCTGAGCAAAGTAGCTTAAAAAAAATATTTTATATTAAAAAAATCACATAAGGCATGACAGCTCTAATTTCGTTTGCCCTTAAAGTTTTCCAGAAAATAACATTCAAATATATCTTGATATATATCGTTAAAGGGAAATATTTTCTTCCTCTTAACATCGCACAAAAATATCTATCCACGATTAGTAGGTAAATATCATTAAAAATATGAATCAATGTTGCTGATTTAAAAATTTATTTGTATTCCTATTGTTGTGATTCATTTTTACAGGTTGCCATAGAAACGACAAAAAAACTACTATGATTATGGTTTAAAATAATTGTCTAACAAGAGTTTATAAATATTATTGACTATCTCTGCAAATGGTTTATACAATACCATCCTTCTTCCTTTCATACATAAACATGGTTTAAAAGGTAGGTAAAAATATTAATAATTCAGGTTTAAAAGCGAGATTCGCAATGAATTAGGATTGTAATTTTCAGGGAAAACAATTGTCGCTGTCATGTTTTATTTGATTTTAAGAATATAAAATAATTTTTTTTAACCACTTTGCTCAGGATAGGGATTGGCACAGGTGCAATTTGGTAAAGTACAATGTTGTTACATGCTATTGGAGCATATTTCATTTCGTTATCAGATGACGGTCGAAATTTGCAGTGGGCTCTCATACTATTAAGAGCGTGGCAAAAACGTGGCAAGAACTACTGCAGTTATACAGTCAAGTGCGGCCACTTTAAAGATATATTTATGGTTCCTGAAACGTTACAAAATATTAAACCCACTTTAAGATTACTCCCACTTCTAGGTGGTATTTAAGTGTTAGTAATTGAAAATAATGTCCGTGAAAATTTAAATCACTTGCATATTGATGAATATTGAACAAAAAATAAAAGACAGATAAATATTAATGTTGTAAAAACCAAATTTAGTTTTTCTTTTTGTTAGACAAAAAGCACAGATTTTGTTATAATATACCTATGTTTTTTCTTCTACCGGGCGTATAGTTGTACTTTTTTCACTAGGGCGTAAAGTAACCAAAAAAGACCTCAAGGGCCATCTCTTCGTCTTCGGTATCGGAGATGAAGACATGGGAACCCTAAAGGTCAATTTAATGAGGGTAGCTATGCGTTCGCCTCATTGCTTAAGTACTTTACGCACTAGTAAAAAATTTTATATTTCTAATATTAGTGGATAATGTGTACGGTAGTAGAAAAAATATTGGATGTAATTCGTGTGTAAATCCCTTTTTTGACTCATGTGATTGACACATTCACATTCGTCAAAAAAGAGTAACTTTACACACTTGTTGCATAAATAACTATTGTTTTTCGTTTGTTTTTTTATTTAATATTTTTTGTTATCAATTAAGGTTATTTTAATTTAACGATTTTACTTATTAAATAATATATTAGTAAGTATTTCATAAAATATTTTGCTTATAAAAAATTATATTTTATAAAATATGGGGGCGGCATTTTTATTGCTGCACAAAGGCGGCAGAGGAGCTAAGAACAGCCCTGATAATAAATTTAACCGCATCTCTTCGCAAATGACTAAGTAGTAAAACAATAATTTTAGAAAGAAATAACGTCATCAAATAAACAGCGTCACAAAAATAAACACAATTTTACAACTTTGAATTTCATTTCGATGGATGACTTGTTGATTTAAACATTTTTATGATGAACATTATTCAATTACTTAGAATTTTAATTAGTTTTATTTTTAACAGTGTATATATTGGCGAGGCTGGTCAATTTCTTCGCAAATAAAATTTGGTGTTAACTACGAAAACAGTTAATCAATTGTGTCTGATTTTTAGTTCAAATATGTTTCAAGTGAGTATTTTTTGTTAATTAATAATTCAAATACAATCTATAATATGGTAAATTTTCTAGTATTTCCATGTTTGATTTTTATGGTGCATACGATGATATTATTTCTAAACAAGTAAATTTAAATAAATATTTTTTTCCTACATTTCTATATGTTGATATAGTTCTAGTGTTGTTTTTAATAAATATATATTCCACCACAAACGCCCCATACTGAATTTGAACATTTTTTTGAAAATCTGTATTCGTTAAATTTATTATATAACAGTTTCTTGTTAGTTATCAGTGATTTTAATATCAGCAAATATGCTCAATATCTTATGTTATGTTCATAATGGGGTGTTAATACACTGCGACCTAAAAGATCTATTGTGCCCCCTTCTGTCGCCACTGCACTAAGGAAATGTCTCAATGCCTATAGCGACCCTTCCAATCCTATTTTCTCAAGGAAGTGTAGGATTTGAAGTGGCTTCAAGTTAGGTAAGTCTCCCTCTTCTATTTGATATCCTCCTAGATATAGTGCCCTTGGATTCTGGAGTGCTACACATTCAGTTAGGATGTGAATGGAGGTTTCGTCCTCCTCCTCACAGAATCTGCACTCACTATCCTCTACTACTCTCAGTTTACTTAGGTGTCCTTTTAGTCGGCAGTGCCCGGTAAGGATCCCTGTTACAATACGTAGCCTGTTCTTGCTCAGGCAGTAAGATCCTTTATGTACGGTGATGAAATATATCTTACACAATTACTGGTAACAGACTGAGTATTTTTTGATGTTCCGGGATTGTTTCCTTTTGTAATATCGTTGTTACATTATTAGCAATTACTATATTATTATTGATGTTATCGTTATTACCATAGATTGCAACATCAGTGACAATACTACTAGAATTGAATAGGATTTTATCAATTAATTGTTTAGGATATCCATTTTGTAAGAAAAGTGTTTTTAGGATGTTTAGGTTTTTATGATGAAAACAACAATATTTAGAACTATCAAATAAAATTATCATAGAAAGTGGATCATATCAAGAAATTAATAAAAATCCCACTCAAACTATTAATAGAAATAATAAAACATTAATTAAACGTCTAAAAGAAAAAGGTTTTATTGATGAAAGAACGAAAAAATCACTTACTCGTTATAATGGTGTCTTTACTAAATTTTATGCCTTGCTGAAAATTCACAAACCTACTTTATCGGTAAGACCTATTGTTTCTTGTATTGGAGCTCCTACAGAATTTTTAGCAACATATATGACTGACATTTTAACTAAATCTTATGATTATAGTAATGATTTCTACATAAAAGACTCTTTTGAAGTAACTAAATTATTCAATAATATACAATTACCACCAGGTTATATAATAGCGAGTTTAGATGTGGTCTCTTTATTTAGTAATGTTTATCTTGATGCAGCCATAAGAGCAATTACAGTCAATGGCAAAAAATTTAATCATTCTGTAATATTGACTATGATACTTTCATTGAAATAATAACTTTTTTATTTAACAGCACTTATTTCTCTTTTGATAACAAATTTTACAAACAAACTTTTGGTACTTCAATGGGGTGAGTTATCCCCAATTATTGCAACATACGTGATGAACAATATTCTGGATACAGTCATACCTGTCTTATCTCTCAACGTACATTTTTTTGAAACAATATGTCGATGACATATTTGTTAGCTATCCCACAGAAGGTATTGATGAGATCTTGTTTACTTTCAACAGCTTCGATCCACACATACAGTTTACCATCGAAAAAGAGAATGGTTCTGGTTCAGTTCCATTCCTTGAAACGAGAATTATCAGAGACCCTTCTAGTAACAAGTTAAAAGTTGATTGGAATAGAAAACCATATAGTTCAGGTAGATTTATTAACTACAAATCACATCACCCATTTCAAATGAAAAATAACTTAGTGAAACAAATGAAAAGTAGAGGATTACAGATCTCAGATACCAATTTTCATCATTAAAACCTAAACATCCTGAAAACACTTTTCTTATAAAATGGCTATCCTAAACAATTAATTGATAAAATCCTATTTAATTCACTGATGTTGCAATTCATGCCATTAACGATAACATCAATAATAATATAGTAATTGCTAATAATGTAACAACGATATTACAAAATGAACCAATACCCGGAACATCAACAAATACTCAGTCTATTACCAGTAATTGTGTAAGATATATTTCGTTACCATACATAAAGGATCTTACTCCTAAACTGATGAATATTTTGAATACTAGAGATAACATCAAAATTACAAATAAAAATGTTTTAACATTAGGATCTATATACAAAAAACCAAAAGACAAAACCCTTCAGCTTTTCCTATCGGATGCAGTTTGCAGAATCTCTTGTACAAATTGTGATTTACAATATTTCGGAGAAACTTGCAGACGATTAAAGATCGAATTACATTACATAAGAGTGACTGCAGACCTCAACCGGAAAGATGTGCACTTGCTACACATGTCTCAAATGAAGGATAAAACATGTCTTGGGAATCATCGACAGTTTTAATTACTGAATCTAACCTTGGAAAAAATGTTTCTAGAAATGACATTTATAGCTCAAAACCCTAAAAACATGAACAAAAAAACAGACATACAACATCGTGAAATTTACCAAAATCTTTTATTAAAAGACTCCTTGTAATAAGTTATTTTATAATGAATTTATAAACATTTTTAATTAATTTTTAAAAAGAACTCTTTTTCTTTTTTTTCTTTCATACAAATATTTTGCAATATTTATAAGTGAAATGACATTTTTTGACAATGTCAAATTGTTGACAAATACATTATAAATTTAACAACGGAGTATATTGGAATCCTTACTGTTGGTTCGGTTTCAATATTTGCAAATAAAATATGAAGCAACTTCTGTATTAACCATTGTCTCGTAGTTTTCTTAGTTCAAACTAATTGTACTAAAACTAATGTAGGTCTGTTTTCTTTTCAGGAAATTATAGCAGCATTTCTCCTCATCGTCTGCACAACATCACTGCTGGCTTCTCCAGTTCCAGATCCTTTAATTCCGTATCCTAAAAATTCCATAAATCATCTTGAAGACGACATAAAAAATGGTATTACAGTAACGGAAAAAGTATTTAATCTTAAAGACATCCCAGTAGAAATGAAAGCTAATGACGATGACGATGATTTAGAAACGGCTGATATGATTATATTCCGCCCGCTATTCGTGTACAGAAGAAAAACTGCTCAAAAATATAGAATACAAACTGCTAATAATAACAATAACAGACGATATGATCGACCTTATTATTATTAATAAAATTTATCCAATTTGCCATTTTAAAAAGACATTAGGCAACACTGTCAACTATAAAAAATATTTGTCAATCGTATAAACACTCCTTAACAGGGCAGACATTTAGTAAATTTTGAGCTTTTCTACTTTTTATTGGAGAATTTTAATATTTAATGAGTGCCATATCTTGATATATTTCTTGTGATTATATAACTTAATTTATTATTTATTTATATTTTCAAGCAGTTTAATATAAATTATTTTAATATATTTTTTTATTTTTGTAAAATAAATATTGATAATAAATAATGATTTTTGAAGTGTTGTAGTTGTTATTTTTTATATAGGTACAGTATAAAGAAAATTAATATCCGTATCTCACGTGACAAAATTGGTGTCATCAGTTGATTAAATGACTAAAAGTAACATTATTAACTTCAGTAATAATCCCAATAACAAATCACAGATGTATTTGATAGAATCTACATTTAAGTTGTCATAAATTCACTGCGAATGGTTTTTTTCGATAAATTTTACCAGATCACCTAGGATTCCGGTATTGTTAAAGACTTGTTACAATCATTACCAGCAAACCAGCACAGCAAACTGAATTGATAGTTGATATCAATATCTCATGCTGATTTTATGAACTGCGTCTGTGAACGTCCCTCTAATGTAACTCGCGTATCGGGGACAACACTAATGATTTTTAGTGCGCATGTCATCTATGATTTTTATATAAAAAAACAAATGTTTTCATGATTCCTACTTCTACTTTATTAAATTCAGTTTTTGAAATAAAAGTGCAGTTTTTTATGTGTCTATTTTCTGTAATTTATTTTAAAAGAAGATACAGGGTGTTTCATTGGAAAAAAGAAATATTTGAACCCTATACAGAGGTCATCCAGGGGATCACAAAAAACCCATATAGTATGGGTCTTGCGACCTTTATAACCGAGTGCGGTGTCATTGACAATAAACTAATTGGACTCCATATCTTTGACGACAGATTAACTGGTAAAATTTACTTGGACTTTTTGGAGAACATTTTACCAATGTTTTAAGGTGAAGGGTGAGAAAAAGTCCTTTATATCTCACAAGGAAAGCCAATGTTTAATTGTTTAACAAAACATTGAGTGCGACCAGTTTCGAAGTGTCATCACTTCATCTTCAGGCTCGCCTAGTGGAAAGGAGAATATGTGGTGTAAGGTGTGTTGGAAACAAAACGATATATAAAATAATAAAAAAGAGAAAACTCACCATACTCTCCATCCACTAGGGAATACTACAAAAACAAGTTTCATCAATTTTGGGTTGAAATAAATTGTAAAATGAACCGATTTACACGTAATAAAAAGTTAAAAATATTTGAAAAAACAAATATTAGTCAATTATAGTAAAAATTTAAAATATTCAAGACTATACAAAAACAAATCACATACATTAAACAGATTAAAAGATAAGGCCTATTTTAAACATTGTTTTTTTAAAAAACTAACATTTTTTGAAAGGAGACCTGTCAAGTTAAGGCCTCTACAGGTGGTGGTAAGTATTATAACGAAAAAATTCTTGGGTAAACTTATGACAGGGTATAGTTAATAAGATGTAAACTATGAGTGAAGAATTATTTATTATCTATTATATAAGATTTGGGCCATGAACCAATCACCAAGTGTATGTGATGTTGTAGGAAGAAGAAAGAAGAAGAAATGAATGGGTTAACTGTTGTGAAGCAACTGAAGAATAAAAGAAGAAAATGACGCATGTGGATATCAGACAATCTAACCTAATCTTTACACGTGCTCGTTGGTTTCTTATGGGAAAAATATAAAAAATATAAAAATTACTTACTGAAATGTACCCCTTGCAAGAAGATATGTGAATAGAAATAAAGGGGGGAGGTTAAAAAGGAAGTTAGAACGATAAATTTAGATTAGTGTTGAGAAAACAGGAGGAGTTTCTGACAATATCTGGGCATTTAAGCAACCAACAGGATTTAATTTTAAATGTCTCAATATCTCGAGGTTTTCGAAGCTATTAAGAGTAAATCTATTGTAGGAACTATGAAGGATTTCGAAACCTTCAGTTGAATCGAAGTCGTGATTTGAGTCCAGTAGGTGGTTGGCAAAATGTGAAAAACCTGTTGTATTTTGGTTAAGACAACGTAAATGTTCTTTTAAACGGATCTTGAAATTTCGAAATGTGCGTCCCACATAGAAAGAATGGCAAGATTTACAAGTTAATTTATAAATTCCAGATAAGTCAAAGGGATCTAATTTATCTTTATTATGAAGAAATAACTTATGTAATGAAGAGGGGGTTTTGAAAGATACTTTAAAGTGGTCTTTGAGTAAGCTAGCCACTTTATAGGATGCTTTTCCAATAAAGGTAAGAGAAATGTATTTCTTACTGGTGGTTAGTTCATGTACCATATTAGGATTGTTAATATAAACTAAATTTTGTTGAATTTTATTTTGTTAGTTTTTTAAAAAAACAACAATGTTTAAAATAGGCCTTATCTTTTAATCTGTTTAATGTATGTGATTTGTTTTTGTATAGTCTTGAATATTTTAAATTTTCACTATAATTGACTAATATTTGTTTTTTCAAATATTTTTAACTTTTTATTACGTGTAAATCGGTTCATTTTACAATTTATTTCAACCCAAAATTGATGAAACTTGTTTTTGTAGTATTCCCTAGTGGATGGAGAGTATGGTGAGTTTTCTCTTTTTTATTATTTTATATATCGTTTTGTTTCCAACACACCTTACACCACATATTCTCCTTTCCACTAGGCGAGCCTGAAGATGAAGTGATGACACTTCGAAACCGGTCGCACTCAATGTTTTGTTAAACAATTAAACATTGGCTTTCCTTGTGAGATATAAAGGACTTTTTCTCACCCTTCACCTTAAAATTACCTCAACTCACACATGGCTACCCCCCTTGTCAATTTTACCAATGCTCTTACAGGATGCGGGTGTAAATCTAGGTGGAATGTATTTTCAACACGACGCAAACAGGCGAATTTTCCCGAAATCCTGGCCAAAACTAAATGTTTGTTTGATATTAAAAATGGTTAAAATTAATAACTGATGCGTAAAATAGACAAAAAAACATTTTTTTGAACCGTTGTCAATTCTACACCCCTCCCCATCCTTCAAAATCATTAAACTAAAAAAAACAGGAAACTATTAAGAATATATTTATTTTACAATATTCCTACCAATACAAAAGCTACTTTTAGGCTTAAAATTATTTACTATTTATTATTACTAGACACATACATTTTTCTTGACATTACTACAATATCATTATTCGCTATCGCTTTCACTTTCTTTTTCTTTGTCCGCTATAAATGGCTCTCATCAAATAATTTTAAAACTTCTAAAGGGTATTTTTTTAACTTTTTTGAGTCATATTTTTTGATGCCGGAAATAAGAGGATCTGATGACACAAGAAGATTGCAAAACATATCTTCCATATTTTGGATCCTAGAAAATTTTCGAGAATGAAATTTTCCAGACCGCTTAATGTCTTTATTTCTAGACTCTTGAGCTTCTTCTCCAAGTTGTCCAATTGGCAACATAAAATGTGCAATAATTTCTGAGCTATGAAATAAAATTTTATGAACAGAAGTTGGCATGTTGTACCAAGGATACAAATCTATAAATCTTTTAGCTGTATCCTGACAATAAGTTTTAAAAAGTTCGATTTTAATGGAATACCCACTAGATATAGTTAATAAAATTATTCTAAAACGAGTTATAAGCTCTTCGTCAATTCCAGTAATTTTTGAAGATGTGGTTGCATCTTCAAAAAACCTTCGGGCAGTGTTTCCATCATTGGTGCTTCCAAATCCAGGCTTTGGCTTATCCACCAAGAGTCCCATTTCTTTTTGAAATAACTCTTGGATTCGTTTTTTGTTTTTTGCTACCATTTCTTTATTTTCATTACCACGAGCTTGCCATTGCTGAATTACCAGTTTATAAGAAACGTGAAGCAAACACTCAAAAAAGCGAATCCAACGTGCAGTGATGATAATCCGAACTGATACCTCGATTCATCTATAACTTTTGTTTCAAGAATTTTATCAATTTTATTGAAATCCTTTGAAGTTAAACCACAAATATAACACCTTTGTGTAGACGCATTTTCTGTGACAGCGTTTTCAATAGTATTTTTTGTTGGTTTTAATTCACTTATTTGTTTTTCAATATGCTGCATTTCCATAACTGAAAGTTCTGCTGTTTCATGTTTAAATTGAACGCGTATAGGTCGGCAAAAGCGGGTAGAGGAAGGTCTAGGATTTTGCCAAATAACAAAATGTTCTTTCGAACTGGAATCACCATTTATTAATTGGAGTGGAACCATAGATGTTAAAAATATATTAGCGTCTGATATATTTGGATTAAAAAACTTTTGTTTATATTCACTCATCCCAGAACTTCCGTCACATCCCCACTTACATATTAAATACATATTGCTATATTGTTCAGGTTTCAGAGCATCAAGCACTTCCTTAAGTGATTGAAATAATCTGGAAATTGTATGATCCAGTAAATTTTGTAGAGGTTCTTCGGCTTTATCTTCACTGATCGTTACGTTACTTGGATAGCACTTTTTTTCGTCAAAGTAATATATTCATAATTTGGATAAAGGTTTGAATTATTACGTTTTGCTGCATCCCTTATTACATTGTACTGAAATTTTGTCAATTTGGCTTCCACAAAAATTGACAAAGCCTGATCTGGTGAAAATGGTTGTACTTTTATGGCACTGATCGCTTTTTTATATTTTGACGCTCGAGTTGGAGTAGAAAAGGCAACATTTTTATCGCCTCTGCCTTCTCTAAATGGCCTTCGGATCGAAATTGCATTTGTGCAGCATAAGTTAGTTCTTCTGGACTAAAACTGGAACGAAGTTCCTCAGTTTTTCTTCTTTTTGTTCGGTCACTTGAACTTAGAAACAACGCTGTCGGTCTTCCACCACTTTTAAGGGAATCACTTCTTGTGTCTTGTTCTTCTGAGTTAAAAGAATTAGAAAATTGTACTTCTGAATTTAGCCATGGTAAATTTTTGTTACAAAACGCATTTAGATTTCTCGAGGATGCCAACCACTTTTTGTTATAGTGCACCAAAAAGTTTTTTATTTTTGTCTGGGATTCTTCTGACAAATTATCACTTTGCAGTGCAGTTGCCACTTTATGCACTAAATAATCACACTTTTCTTTAAAGTTTTTTGTTTTACACTCTTTTACCCACTCAACAAGTTGATTTCTGGTCAAAGAGACGTACATCGCTCCAGATCCTGTAACAAAAAAAAAATCGTCCTTTATCGGGTGATCTGTATCTATTTGTTAAAAAAAAATATTTTTACGACAAGATCGCAAAATATCGGAATTTTTTTTTATAGAATCTAAAAAACTACTCTTCCAAGCATAAAACAAAAGTAATATTAATGTTGAACTATGTTAAACAATTTACTTTTTCTCTATGCAAACTTTATGAAATGCAATTTGTGTACTGTATTATGCAGGTACAATATAAAAAATTGATTCAAAAAAAATGTATTGCAGAAACTATCAATATTTAACTCTTGTATGCTTTTACTTACCACCAGCAATGGGCTCCATAACAGTTTTTTTAAATATTCACAGAAGTAAACACAAAAATACAATCACAAAACAGACAATTTTAAAAGCACTTCTACCAGATTAGACACCACTCACTAAGACGGTCTACTGTCTACTGAAATATTTTGGTACCCATCGCGAGGCTGAAGTATAAAACAGGTAGTTTTTGACCCGTTGGTGATTAGATAATCGATTATTAATGTGTTTTTCCCAGTTTTTCCCAATCGATTATTAAGGGTTTTGACCACGTTTTTGGGAAAATTCGCCTCTGTGCAACGGTGCCCCTCCCCACTATACGCGAATTGTGAGAAATTTTTTAAATGACAATTTTCCTTATATGTGGATAGGTAGTGGAAGTTCTAATAACGGGCCATCAAGGTCATCTGACCTAAATCCTCTAGGGGGGGGTAAATGTTAAAGCACGTCAGACGGCTTCGAGAATTCCGTAGTAATGTTTACCTGCCGGTGTCGTTTCATAGAATAAGTCATTTTAAATTGTAACCGGACAATCGCATGTATTTATGGACTATAAATAATTATTAAACATGTATCATAATATTCAAATAATAATTTTACAAAATTTCAACAGCTATTCACAATTTATTAAACTATTTACCTAAATTTGTTATTAGCATTTATAAAATAATTTTGTACGCCAATGTATCGCGTTCACTTCGGTTAGATCCACCCCAAACCTGTCAATTTATATGTATAATGTGGGAGAACTGGCAAAAGCCTTTTTAACTTCTACCGCTGCTATACCCAAAATCAAAAGTTTATTGTCCTATAGGTGTAGATTATCTATGCCAAATATCAAAAAATTATACTAAGTGATTCAAAAGTTATGGAACACAGAAGAAATGGGCCAAATTTAAAAAACATCCTGTAATTCGGTTATAAAGGTCGCAAGACCAATACTATATGAGTTTTTGTGATCCCTGGGAGACCTTTATATACAGTTAAAATATTTCCCTTTTCCAATGAAACACCCTGTATTAGGTAAAATCTAAAATCTATGCAGTGATTTTTTCCACCTACATACTAGGTATTTTATGTGCTCGAGTGGACTTTTTTAGGTTTAGCGTCTAACCTAAAAAAGTCCACTCGAGCACATAAAATACCTAGTATGTAGGTGGAAAAAATCACTGCATAGATTTTAGATTTTACCTAATACAGGGTGTTTCATTGGAAAAGGGAAATATTTTAACTGTATATAAAGGTCTCCCAGGGATCACAAAAACCCATATAGTATTGGTCTTGCGACCTTTATAACCGAATTACAGGATGTTTTTTAAATTTGGCCCATTTCTTCTGTGTTCCATAACTTTCGATTATATTATGTACAGACGGGATACCACTGCATAAATCTATACAATGTTGATGTCGCTCTAATAAAATCATTGTTTCTTTTTCTAATGCAGGCTAATATGTAGTCCAAGAGCTAGTAACACACATTCCATTAAGTGTTTGATGCACTTTGAAATGTTGTAATTTGAAATCATTTGGATGGAAAAGCAGATATACCTGTGTTGGCTAGACCCACCCCGGGACACCAGGTACTGCGCATAATAGAAAGGGGTCGTAAAATATGACCCAAAAAAAATATTTGATTCAGAGGCCAACAAACAACAATTGAAAGTTTAGGTAATTCTAAAAATACTAGTAATTAAGCAGACACTTTTGAGAGGGTTTATAATTGATAAATCAACCCCAAAGTTCATTTTTTTTAAATTAGATTTAAAGTGTTTGAATCACGCTGAAATTTTAATGGCGTCTTAATTAAATATAAAAAAAATTAATTCCAAAAAAGCAGACACTTTTTCCGGGGTTTAATTGCCGGCCAACATAAAAATGAATGAACCTCATTATGGGCCACTATGCATTGAATAAGTATATACTTTTTAAAAACTAAACATTTTAAATTACCAAGACTGTGAAATAATAAAACAATAATATTTTTCCTTTTTTTTAGGAAAAAAAAACAAAAAAAAAACTAAAAGTTTCGGGGCTCGAACCACCAACTTGCTATCCACACTATCAAAATTTGGATAGTGTGCTTTGCGAATACGGATGTATACTATTGTGAAAATAAAGTTTTAATTTGAATAAAACCCATCTAATGGTATCAAGTCTGGAAATTTTGCTGGTCATCTTAAAAAAATAAGGAATCCCATTAAAAACAAATGTACAAAACTAATGTTTTCAAGACAGTCATAGTTAAATATATTATATCACATAAACGTATAATTTTTACTTTATTTGTACAAAAATATCAACAAAAATGTCTTTGTCTCTCTATAAATGAAACAACGTCTTGGGTGATGGTACCATTCTTCGAAAATATATTAAAACAGGGCACTAATTTCTTCTTCATAACAGCGTCTCCCAAAAAATTATGTAAGGCAGTTTTGACAGCTTGGGTATCAGTCTTAATGGAACCTAAAAAATTAAAAATAAGGACTTGTAATTAATTTTCCAACTGAAGAAGTTTTATTATTCAGGGTGTCCCAGAATAAGATAACGATCTCAGGGATTCAGATATACACCTAAAAATAACATGACAAATTCCTATAAATGTATAAACCAATGCAAAAAAACTGGTTTTATCGGTATACATTTAAAGTTCTTTTTGTAGTTTAATGTTTAAACTATTCCAAAATATAATTGTTGTGTATCAAACAGGATGTAAAAAATTAGGTGTAATTGTGTGGCAAAGTAAATAAGCCAAATATGTATAAAACAGGAGACTTATTTAATATCCATTACATTAAAAAAAAAACTTAAAATTAGTTGTAGGTATATGACCTTTTTTAAGTACGGATCTGTTTTATTTATCTTGTAATACTTCTCTATAAAAATCATGTAATTGGCCGTTTTTAATTCAGTCATCGATAGAAATTTTAATAGATCATTCTAATTTAATTTTACACCTAATTTTGAGCGATTGAGTATCTGTTTTGCAGTGATTTAGAAACGTATGAATAAATGTGTTAGTCTCAGTATAAATTAAATATGAAAATGTATATTAGGTACTTGTGATTGTATACATTAACAAGTTAGTGAAAGTAGAAATAAGTAATGATTAACTATAAAATAGAGAAATATAAGAGCAACCAAAACTTTGCCTAACCTCACAACAAACCTAATAGTTATGAGTAATGAAGATACCTAATTTGGTATACCCTTAAATACAACTTACAACTTACAAGATAATATAGTTAGATAATTCTAAAAAGATATTGTTGTAATTCAAAATTAATTTCCAGATTTAGGTTAGGCATGTCACTTTTTAAGGTTTTCCGTGTTGTGGTTGCATATTTCTCATAAAAAAATTACCTTATTTTTAACGTTACATTAATGTAATTTACTTTAAAATATACTCGTAAATCACTTTAACCTGTACATTAAACAATTTTCTGAAAGGGTGGTAAAATTTCACTCCAATTCGTGAGTCTTTTTTTAGAGTGACTATATGTAAAGGATCCATCTGCCCCCTTTATGTTTAACTTTGGGGTTGACGAGCAGAAAAACAAAAAAAAAACAAAAAATACAAAAAAACAAAAAAAAATCAAAAACAGAAAAAAATTAACTAAACAAAAAAAGGTTGTCGCTATTTGAAGACCTAATAAAACAAAAATTCGTGTTTAGCCTTGAAAAAGTTTGTCCCATCACGAAAATTCAGCTTGAAGCCACACTTTAGGTCAAGACCAGCCATACTCAGCCTGCGGCCCGCGGGCCACATGCGGCCCTCCAAGCTCTTTTTTGTGCGGCCCTCCAAGCTTTTTTGTGCGGCCCCAAACACTATTATTAGGAAGGTACTTTTTAAAACTATGGCTTTGTATTTTTAAAATTTTGAACGAAATACACGAAAAGCGATAAAGATTATGCTAATATTTTTATTGTTATGACCTACAGTCCTTTTTTGAAACAAATTGTCCTTGCGATTTTTCATAGTTTATTAAAACAACTAAAACAACATGCGGACTTTTCTTTAGTAAATATTTACATTTCAAAAAGGTGCCAACCCTAGTTATCACCCAAAAATATTGCGGCCCGTGTAGCAAACAGACTTACGTGGCCCGAAATAAAAAAAGTTTGAGTATAGCTGGTCTAAACGATACTTTGAATGAGTCGAATTATTGAGTTTGTAGTTTCGATTAGTAATTACTGAATTTATTAAAATAATACAATATAAAACAATTAAGTGTGTAATAGCCTATATAATTTTTTATATTTGTATTTTGACAAGTTTAGCTTTTCAAAGTGCAAACTAAATCGAATGCTGATACTTTCACTTGAAAATTTAATGTATATGTTTTGCACAATACTAGAATTGCCGGAAAAAATGCGCAAAACCAATTTTGCGCAACGGATAATTCCCATCCCCGAAAATGTACTCTTCTACGGCTATTGATCGTTACAAAATAAGCAGAACTAATTTAATCAACGTCCGAACCCGTATAACAAGTAGGGTAGTAGTATGTGTCAACAATTGACAATTTCATGAATTAATTTGTTTTATGTTTTGTGAAAGGATTCTAAAAGTTAGGTCAAAACAGACAAAAAATCGCATTTTATTAAAATATTAATGAAAATAAAAAGTGAAATATAATTTTACAAATGTAATTTCAGCTAAAACATTATAATATACTAGCGCTAAGGAAGACTGTGACGTCACGGAATGAAAGATCGAGTTGACAGAAAATATTCAGCTGCGCTTCGTACATTAGTTTTTTAAAATATCTAATATTTTATTAATATTTAGTGGTGTTTATATTTTTATTTTTGGACTATACACCTACGTTGTAGTTCTTATAAAATCGGTAATTTGATTTTTTGAAAGACAAGCCACAAAACAGCATGGAAAAATCGTGTAATGATTTCCATCAAATTTCAAATGAATTACTTTTTATTTGAATTATAAAGGGAAATATTATTGTGTGAATGGTTTATTTTAAATATTTTTGTAGTATACGGCCTCCTTGCTAAATTCGGATCACACTTTGATTATATCCCGAAATAGTTTGAAATTTTGGCAAGTCTGGAGCGAGCTGTAGTTTTGGTGTTAGCAAACAATTTTTACTGTTTACGCACAAAAATCGTTAAAATAAATAAATAAAGTGAAATTAAAGACTAATGGTAAGATTTTAGAGTTATTATTCTGCAAATATCATTCACCATTTTTAAATTAATTGCAGTTTTGTCCACCCTAGAACACTAGAACAAAGTTCAAAAATAAAAAAATATAAACACCACTAAATAACAATAAAATATTAGATTTTTTAAAAAACCCAGTAAAATATTTTCTGTCAACTCACTTTCTCATTCCGTGACGTCACTGCGTCCTTAGCAACCGTGATGAGGCCACCGTGGTAGTCCACGAACCGTGGGATGAAACCAGCTTTTAAAATGATTTCTAGCAAAACAGATTCCCTTTGTGTTATATTTTGTTTTTTTTTTTATTTTAGATGCCTCGACACTGTTGCATACCTGAATGTCAAATTATGACTATCTCTATAAAAAATGGGAAACAACATTTAGCTTTCCTAAGTGCTCACAAAAACTACAGAAGTAGTTAAATGCTATTCCGGGAAAGAACTGAACTCCTAAAAATAGTGTAGTGTGTGCAAAACATTTTAATGAATCGGAAATTATCCAATTTCATGAATTTAGGACAACATCAGAAGACATAAAACAAGTGTCTTTGGCATACCCCAAATTATCTAAAAGTGCAGTATCGCGAAAGTTTCCTAATCTTCCAAAGTATTTATCATCAGATCCACCAAAAACAAGACCTGATCAAGAAAAAATAAATAATGAAAATTACGAGAACCAAAAAGAAAAAAAGTAAACACAAATATTTAGAAACTGAAGACAACTCACAGAAAAAAAAAGAAAACCAGACACATTGCAAAAATAGATTTAATGTAGTCACATTTCTTTAACTGTTTTTAGATACATGTGATTATAGCTTAATTTTAAATAGATCTAAGGTTATTTTTTTGTGTAATGAATTTTGCTCTTCCATTTATATAAAACATAAAATGTATGATTTCCCACATAACATCAATGTTCTATGAATATACTAAGAACGTTCTGTTTATGTTCTTTTTAGTATGTCCTTTCTAGAATGTTCTAAGAACATACCTAGTATATACTTTGAAAGTATATTCTAGAAAGTATATACTGAGTACGTGCTTTGAAAGTATATTCTAAAAAGTATATGAGTACTTGCCTCAAAAGTATATTCTAAAAAGTATATACTGAGCACGTGATATAACAGGACATTCTTAGAAGATACTAAAAGTAATATACCCAGCATGTACCTCATATTCTAAGAATGTTCTAAATGCTTTAACATCAAATACATGTAAAAACACGTTTATATACATATCTATATGAATTTTTCCCAGATGCCGATCTGATAATTCGCTAGCAAACGCACTAATATTGAATGTTCAGGCCAAAAAATATTCACAACCTTAATAAAAGAGAAGGAGAAGAAGAATAACATAAGCTACAAATTTTTTGAGGTAAATAAATTAATAAAAATTAATTGCATCGTGTGTTCTATACCGGGTGTTCAAATTAAAGTGTTATAGTAAAATACCGCCGAAAATATGCATTTTAGAAAAAAAAGTTTCAGACAAAAATTTTATAGTTTTTTGGGGGAAACATTTTGGCTAAATTAATTTTTTTATAGCTGACCATAATATGGCTATATCGAGGTGGATTTTGTTTTTTTAAATTGGAACCCCAGTTTTTTTTACATATTCTTAAAGTTCATAAAAAAATAAGAAACTTTTGAGGGAAATATATTTTTTATTGGACTTTTACTTTTTGAGTAACAGCTACGTGAAAATTTTGCTGCGCGAAAAAAAGTTGGCCATATTATGGCTAGCTATAAAAATCGATTTTAGCCAAAAATTTTTCCCCACAAAACTATAAAACTTTCGTCTAAAACATTTTTTTTTATAAAAGGCGTATATAACGGTAACGCTTTAATTTGAACACCCGGTATCAAAATAAACATATTTTACTAAATTTGTAGTTTTTAGGACATATAAGTGATGTTAGAACACAGGATATCCCAAATATTAATTTCCAGTGTGAACTTATTAATATTATGGTCAGTACTAATGGCGAATTGAAACTAAAATACAGTGTTACCAGAACTACATACACACTTTCTATGAAAAGAATCCTGTAAGGCTAGAAATTGACCTAAAAGAACTAGAAAATTAGCTAAAGGAGGACGAAAATTACAAAATAATAGTAAGTAATTAACAAAAATATAATTAAACTTTTACTAAACATAATAATCATTTATGCAACTCTTGTTTTTGTTAGTGGAATGCCGTGTACAATTTTTAATGTATACATTCACATAATTTAGATTCTGACTGTAACAAATACAAATTAAGAAATTGAGAATGAAAATATTAAATAGAATAAGTTTTTTTAATACCTAATAACGTAGCAATTGTAAGCCGCTTTCTGTCAACTTTCTCATTATTAGTAGAATTCTTCCAACCTCTTCCTTCGTACAAAGTCCCATTTCCATCGATAATAAAATTGTATAAAATATCTGGTTTTTTCCATTTGGAAATGTGCTTCTGTTGCAAGTACTGCAAACACTCGGTTATTGATAAATCTTGCTTCGCGCATTTTTTAGAATTTACTTCTATTAGGGAAATATTTGTAACGGGCAGTCTTAATTTTTGTACTTCAATTTTCGGTTGAACTCCAGTCCATTCGAATTTTTGTATTAATTCATAGTTGTTATCGGCATTTTCTAAAATTTATCTAAAGATAAAATGAAAATTAAGTATAACTTACAAAATATTTACTAACTACTACTAAGAATGCAAACAGATTATTATCAAAGCTAAATAATAATTACAATTACACTATTTTAAAAGGTAATTATGTTTAATGAGATATGATTCATAGAAACTTATGAACGGATAATAGAAAACCAATTTTTACCTGATGTGTATTATCAGCAATAAGATTAGTAAAAATATACTGACCGGCACAAAAAGAGAATCACTAAAATATTTTCTTTAAAATAATAAAATGTATATTTATTTTTGCTTTGGCTTGGATTTGGTAAACGTGTATTATTGTTAAAATTATTTAACACTTATTTAAGCTTGGATCCGTAATAACAAAAATCATTAACACTGTAATAAAATAAAAAAAATAAAGTGGCAATATTTAATTAAAACAAATATCCAGATAACCATATAAAATCAGTTATACATATCAAAAAAATTAAATTAATAACTGGTATTGCCCCCTGATATTGCCATCTGTACATCCCTCTCACCAAGTGTCTTATGCCATTTTGGTCCAACGTTTCCATATGTCAATTAGCATATTTCTAAGTTCTTCCAAGGTGTCTGGAGCTGGTACACGCGATCTAAGTTGTCTGCCCATCATGTCCTAGACATGTTCAATGGGATTTAAGTCGGGGCTCCATTGTCTCAATACCGACGTCAATAAGATACTGACGTACTGCCCTGGCAACATGTGGTCGAGCAATATCATGCATAAGAATAAAATTGTTGCCAATTAGAGGTGCAAATGGAATGACGTGATCTTGTAAAACTTTTTAATATACCGATCTGCATTCAATGATCCTCCTTCCACCACGACAAGCTCCGTGCGGTAGTCCGTAGTGATGCCTCCGCAAACCATTACCGACCCACCATTAAAACTAACCCGTGGAACGACATTGCATTGTGCGTACCTTTCTCCAGTTCTTCTTCATACCCTTTGGCGACCATCAGGTGATCTTAGGCAAAATCTAGACTCGTCAGAAAAGAGAACTTGGCTCCATTGATTTATGTTCCAATGAAGGTGCTCTCAAGCAATTTGAAGACGAGCTACTCGATGATATGGGAGAAGTTCTGGGGCATTAGCAGGCCTTCGAGCAATTAAGCCAACTGCATTCAGGCGTCTTCTTACTGTTCTCTCAGTTACATTCACTTCCCGAACTTCTTCAAGTCGATTTCTTGCTTGAACAGCAGTGGCATGCCGATGTCGAAGAATAAAGAGTTGTAAAAAACGATCGTCTACAGGCAATGTAGATCTTGTCATGCCCGAACCAGGTCTTCTAGTGTAATTTCCAGTTTCAAGAAAATGTTCTATGGATGTTCGCCTGTGATACTCCAAGAAGATTAGCTACATAACGCTGACTACGACCATCCTCAATAAGAGCAATGGCGCGAGCAGCATCTGTTGGTGACAGTGCCATTATTTGAATAAATGTACGTTAATTAATTAAATTTAGGACAAAATAAATTAATGCCGAAGGTCGCAAGTCGAAAACTAATTTCAAACTGAAGTAAAAATAACCCGAAAAATATTTTTAGGCCCTAAAAAAGTGGTAAAATGATAAACAAGTTACAAAAAATACGCTAAATATACTTATTAGCAACTTGACAATAAAAAATATCCTTATCAACAACGAAAAATAAAAGATAGATGAAATATTTTAAAAATTATCTGTGATTCTCTTTTTGAACCGGTCAGTGTAGATTATACAAAATAATCATAATACGAATTTGGAAAATTGGTTTCTGCAAAGCTATGTAGATTATGTTAAATATTAATAGTAGGTAGTCTTGATTATTTTGACCTCAACTTCATGAAAATCCATAATTTTTATTACCAAGCTATGATCGATTTTCTCAAAAATAAGTTTATTAAGGTATAACTTATTTTTGTGAAAATCTACCATAGTTTGTTTGTTAGCACTTGTATGAAGTTTCATACAGTAACTTACCTTCAAAAAGCAATAAGTATGTGCCAATGACAACTCCTGTTATAAGTAAAATGGCGAGAAATGCCATCGCCAGCCTGTCATAATATCTGTTTTCGTAATATAGGTATCTGTTTATCAGTGGTGTTTCTTCATCTCGTACGCTATATGCACGTGAATAATTTATTGAAGTTTGAACTTGTTGACCTGTAAAAAATAGTTTCATTTAAGGGATATGCGATATCATAAAACTCAAAATGCAGCAATAGGGGTAGCGCAATAATAATTAGAGAAGCAATTAAGCATCATCAAGAAGCGGGATACAGGACTGAAGAATTTAAGACTACTTCAGTAATAATAAAATCCAAAACTTATGATGTTATGGTCACTTCTACATATTGTCCTCCAAAACATATTGTTAAAAAAGAACAATACCTAGAACTTCCTCAATAGTCAATGACCTAGATTTATTATTAAAGGCGACTTCAATGCAAAACATACCTATTGGGGCTCCAGACAAGGTAGTAGCGAGGGGGAGGGGATCAAGGGGGATTGATCCACCCGAAAAAAAAGATATTTATTTTAGACTTTTTTTTTCGGGGGATATTTATTTTAGACTTTTAATAAGTACTAATGAGACTGCAGTTATACAGGGTGAGTCGGGAGGAGCCCACCAAACTCTACGAGTATATTATACAAGTGAAAATAATGTAAAAAACTCATAAGTTCTTATCCTATTTTCATTTGTTTTCAAGTTATAGCATATTAACAAATAAACAAATTTACACATAAAAATTCTCTTAATTATAGCGTTCTTTCAATAAATGTTCAAAAATACCGCCATTGACTTCTAAACATTTTCTGCTTCGTCTACGAAGAGCGTTTGTTGCTCTCCTAATTGATTCATTTGTTTCTTCTTTACACTGACAGTTCATCAAAACGTCAGAATTATCAAATGCCTTTGAGCAAAATCAAAGTATGTGCTTTGAGCCTTGAACATATGGCATAATTTGATAATGTTAAAATTCAGAAGTGGAAAGCTAGATGAACATTTTTAATTACGCCACAACTTGAAAACAAATGAAAATCGGATAGAACATATGAGTTTTTTTTACATTATTTTCACGTGTATAATATATATAGGTAGCAGGAAATCAAAATTTCAGTAAATAATTATAATTTTATTTAAAAAAAAAAAAAACATTATATGAAAAATGTTGTGTCGAGGTACGTATTGTCTTGTCTTTTTCGAAATCAGTAATCCATCAATTTTTTGTTTCCTTTTTCCATGGTTACCATCCATCGGATAAGTAGGGTGCTAGTGTACGCAGCTATCGACCAAGATCATAATATATGTGATAGTATAATGGTACCATCTGACATTGACACTTGACCAACCTCAAATAAAAACTGACTAAGAAACCTTAAAATAAATTGACGTAAAAGTCAAAACTAAAGGTGCTATGATGTCGCCACAATATACTCCTAGAGTTTGGTGCGCTCCTCCCGACTCACCCTGTATATAGTGCGCCCGTCTCAGTTTGTTGTTATACACAACATAATAGTTAATCACCACAAACAAAATTTATTACTTTATGCTCGCTTGGTATTCGCACGATGATACTTAAATAGCGGCGCAGCGACATCTATTAGGGAGCGGTGAAACTACGTGCTACGCCAACTACACAAGCAAGGCAATTTCGGGGACGTACTCGAACTGCATTTCGGGAATATTTAATAAGCATAGAATGAGACTGGTTATTTTTGATGTTATATTCAGGGTTGCCAATCTGTGAGTAATTCCTCACATTTGTGAGTAATTTACTAGTCTGTGAGTAATTTTGTGAGTAAAGGGCAATTGTGAGTAATATGTGAGTAATCGGGAAGTCAGCGTGGGTATATTCATGGTAGTTAGGCAAAATCCTGATCGGATAATTTATTAAAACCGTGTTCTTTTTAAAATTTTAATATAAGCCTTATTTTACCCCCTTCCCCCCCCAGCACTTTTAGCAGTCATTACAATTTTATAGTTTTAAAATTGCAACGTCCTCTATTGCTTGGTCAATGTAAAAGAGTAAAAGTAATTTTGATATTTTACAACACTATAGGTGTCTTGTCGATAATGGATAGTCCCATTGGGACTGTCCCAATCGTCGATTAATATATTTTTTTTGTTCATTTTAAAAGTATATACTTTTATTAGTAGATTTTTTTTAAGTATTAGAATTATTTAATGATTTATTATGATTTGGCCCGTTAATAAAGAAGCTACTCTGATTCTCCAAACCTTTTGATCTGTTTTTTGTTCAGCTGATGACAAAGATGTTTTATATACAGGGTGGTTCATAACTATTTGGAACATAGGCTAAGGGCAGGTTATTTGTATCAAAATATGGGGATAGGGCCAAATATATACCTTAATAAAATATTGCTGTGGAATAAGATACAGGGCGTTAAATAATATTAATAATAGTAATAATAATATAGACTATAATCTAACAGCAAATTATTTGACACAACAAAGCAAACTTTTCATAAATGAAATGTTTTGTGAGTTGTTCAATTGCATTTTTCTCGAAAACGGGTGAAATTTTCTAATCAAAAATACTAAAAAGTTTCGTAAAAAAAGCTACCACTTAATTTCATCATCAGGAATCATTCACGTGGCGCCTCCTGTAACAAAATGTGAAATAATACATAAAATATTATTCCTTGTCGAAAAATATGCCTTTGTGCTAATTTTGATATCAATTCATAAATATACAGTGACATCAGAAAAAAACAAAAAAACAGTATTCAAATTTAACGCCCTGTGGGGTCTATTCTGTAACAATTGCTTTATATTTAACGGCCTTTAAAAATATTGGCGACCTTTAAAAATATGTTTGTATTCGTTAATTTACTTCTGTCATTATTTAAACCGATTTCTTTAATATAGTCCTCTAATGTATTTTAAAGATCCGTTTAAATAATGACAGAAGTAAAGAAGAAAATATTTTTAAAGGCCGTTAAATATAAAGGAATTGTTACAGAATAGACCCCTGTATCTTATTCCACAGCAATATTTTATTAAGGTATATTTGGTCCTATCGCCATATTTTTATCCAAATAACCTGCCTTAGCCTATGTCCCAATAGTTATGAATCAACCTGTATATTACTCTTTCAAAATTAAATGGATTTTCATCAAGTAAAGGCCGAAACAATAAATAAATTAAAATAATGAATGAACAGAAAAAAAGGTGCATCTGTTTTGACTCTTATATGTTCTGAAAATTTCTCTTTTAATGTTTGGCACAGTAGTAAAATAAATTCAAACCAAAGTGCAAGAGTACGAAATATACGATTTATATATAAAAAAAGTAGTAATATTGATATTTTCAAGTTGTGAGTAATTGTGAGTAATCCGGAAAAGTTTTTGAGAGTAAATTGGTAAAGACCGGTTGGCAACCCTGGTTATATTGCGCCGCGTCTGCGGAATATATAAGCGAGCCGTCGAGCACGGAGAGTCAGTTCTGTCTTGGAAAGTGATCCAATGCGATGCGACTAAGGCGATATAAGCGAAGTAATAGTGCAGTGTGAGAAATAGTGCTGTGAATTAGTATTGAAGTGAGTGGTGTTATAATTTTTTTTATTTAAATTAAAATTAAAAGGATTTGACGCCTAGGAGTAGACTATCTACTCGTATTCATTTTCTTTTAAATCTTTATCGAAGTGTGAACAAATGGAATTAATACTTGGCTGTTTTTTTAATTATTACAGGTCGGTTCAACATTTGAAATGGCAAAAAGGATGCAAGAAAACACATTATTTAAATATTTATTTAAAAAATCTAAACCTGGTACTGGTAGTGAAGGTTCTACTGAAAATCAGTGTTTAAGTGTTTTCGACAGTGATACTGCTACAAGTAGTTCTGGTACTTCTGCTGCCATTCCTGAGGCTATGGATGATGTTTCTCACCATGTTTTAGATGTGGGCTATTATACGGGATCAAACACCAAAATTGATGATGGTTTAAAGTACAGTTTGTTGAAATCTCCTTGGATGCCAGAAACGACATTCAAGTTTCCAGTAAGTGACGATAAAAGAAAGCTAAAATTTCAAATGCAATGGTTTGAACGGTTCTCGTGGTTGGTTTACATGAGTACAGGGTAACAAGGCGATTTATGCAAATATTGGTATTATTTGCCAGATATTGAGCAGGTAAAGGCTCTCATCAGCAGTTGAAATCCTTAGTTACTCAGCCGCTTACTAAATGGAAAGAAGTCAGATTGATATAGTGGATACCTAGCGCAAGTAGCTGAAAATCGGAAACGGCTTATTCCGATTATTGAAACAATTAAATTATGTGGACATCAAGTATTGGCACTGAGAGGTACGTGCGACTCAGGTCCAATAAAAATTAATGATGCTGAGCCAGAAACAAATGATGGACACTTTCGTGCTATCTTACGGATGAGAAGCATATGTGAAGACTCAAATCTAATAAAGCACACAGAAAATATGACGTTGAACGCTACCTACCTAAGCCCGACCATACAAAATGAACTTATTGCAATTTGTGGTGAAATAATCCAGAAAAAAGTTGTGCAAGGATTAAATTCTGCGAAATTTTTTTCAGTCCATTTGTCTAAGATATGCCGAGCCAAAAGATAATGGGTTTTTCTTGCGTGAAGATTTTTTAACTTTTATAACAGTTGAGAATACAAAAGGAAGATATTTAGCTAATACAATTTTATCTGAATTAAAATCTTTGGGAGTAGATTGCGAATATTTAGTCGGACAAGGATATGATGGAGCTTCTTCGATGAAAGAAATGTTTAAAGGTGTGCAGGCAGTAATTCGTGAGTCACATCCAGAAGCCCTATACGTTCATTGCAGCTCACGTTCATTGAATTTAGCTCTGGGTCATTTTTGCCAGGTTCAGCCTATTCGAAATACTATTGGAATTAAAAAAATCGGTTGGAAATTTTATCAAATCCTCGCCAAAACAAACCAAGTGTTTAAAAGATAATATCGAAAAAAACTTTCCTGAAACACACAATGGTAAAACCTTACAGCAATGTGCGAGACCCGCTGGGTAGAAAATCATGATGGGTTTTTAAGATTTAAAGAAATTTATAAAGCTATTCTTGATACACTTAAGCACTGACGTGAATTCTGAAACATCGTCAAAGGATAATTCTTTTCAAGTGATTTTGTTATAAGCTTATGTTGCTTAGAAATGTTGTTCCCGTACACACTGACACTATGCAAAATACTTCAATCGCCCCTATGCGATTTGGCAGCAGCTTTACAACATATCGATTTAATTACAAAGACTATTAAAAATGTTCGCCAAAATATTGATTCAAAATTTTCTGAACTTTTCAAGTATGCACAGAATTTGCTCAGTACTGTAAACGAGAAAATGAAAATTCCAGGAATAACGTCACTCCAAGAGCATAGGGCAAACTACAACACAAAATATCCTGAAACTTATTTTAGAATTACTATAATGATTCCACTTTTGGATGATTTTATTGATCAGCTTCAGTCGAGATTCCAAAATCATAAAGCCACATTATCATCTCTCAATATTTTAATTCCGTCTGTGTGTTGCAAAGAACAAATTAATCAAAATATTATCAAGAAAACTACTTTGAGTTCTATAAAAAATATTTGGAATGAGACTTTATAAAAGCTGAATTAGACATGTGGCCGATAAAATGGGTGGAAGAATCTGAACTAGAACGACCAACATGTGCTATTGAAGCTCTCGGAGAATGCAACCAGGCCTTATTTCCAAACAATCACAAACTTTTAAAGATCTTGGGGACACTGCCTTTTTCTTCATGTACTCCTGAGAGGACTTTATCTTCTATGAAACGCCTGAAAGCTTATTTGAAAAACTCCACAGGCCAGGAAAGACTAAACGGTTTGGCGTTAATGTCAATCCACCGCAGAATTGACATCGACACCGAGGAGATGATTGATTTGTTTGCTGCAAAGAAAGCTAGAAGACTAAATTTAATTTTGTAACAAGGTGTTAATATTTCTGTAATGGTTTTCTAATAAATATATATGATAAGTAACACCATTTTATTTCTTTTATTAAAACGATTTTGTTTTTCTACTGTTCCACCAAATCAAACCCCCCCCCCCCTCGAAATTATTTTCTGGCTGTGGCCTTGGCTCCAGACTAACAACAACTAAGGGTAGAAATTTAAAAGAAGTAATGACACAGCTAAAGTGTGAGTCGCATCAACTAGCAAAAAAACTTATGGGGCCATAGGTAGAAATAAAGTAAAAATAAAAATAGTACACTTTTTGCTGTACGAAATATTTCAGCAAAATACATCAAGGTTGATCATTCGATCATTCTTCTCACTCTTAGTGACATCATTATCCAAAAGTAAGGCGCTCTTATACTTATAAATAGGAGAAGAGACTGGCAAAGCTTCAGACTGGACCTTAAAAAGAAAATCTTTCAGTTCTGTTAAGAACAAAAACACAGCCTATATGAAGAAGTAGAACTACTTGAGTCTAACATACAGAGCAGCATGGGATTATACCCCACCCATTGTTCAACGAACAACAAGAAATAACTATCCTAAAAAAATAAGAGACCTAATCTCTGCAAAAGAAAACCAAGGAGGAAATGGCATCAGACCAGCACAGGGATTCTTATGTGCGCACTCGACACGTTACGATAAGATATTTACGTAAATTTTCCAGCAGTAAATTTATACAGAACCATGGATATATATTTTTGACTGGACAAAAGCGAGAATTAGACAATAGTGAAGCATCAACAAGTCCACAGTCGACCATAGCTTTGAAGATAAATTCAAGAAAATATTCGCAATTCCTAAATGAAGAAGAAAGACCTACGTGGGTCATTTGTTTAGAAATTTTAGCAGCAGCCAGCATGAAACCTAATAAACTTAGGCGCCATTTAGAAATACTTCATAGTCGATGTGGTCATTCACTAGACGTTAACAAGTCCTGAGAATTATCTGAATTAAAATTAAAGTCATACGAAGAGAAACCATCGTTCTTCAAAAAAACTTTGTTAACAAAAAAGCTTTACTTTCCTTTTACAAAGTATCATATAAAACAGCCAGATGTAAAAAGGCTTACACCATTGGTAAACATTTTACTCTGCCAGCTGCGATGAAGATTCTTGAAAATATGTTTGGCCAAACAATTGTAATCCATACCTCTTTCAAATGATACTGTTGCCCGCCGAATTGGTGTACAGCACAAGTTGCGTGACATATTGTTTTCGATTCAGCTTCATGAAGCAATAGATAGCAATAAAGATGCTTATTTAATTGCCTATGTCCGATTTTGTGATAGTATATCGGCAGTAGAACTACTTTTCTGCAAACCTATAGAACTCAAAGTAACAACACTCGCTTTGTTTGATGTTTTAAATGAGGCAAAGAAAGAGTGGATTGCATTGGAATATGCACCGATGATGCTCGTACAATGTCTGGAAGATTTCAAAGTGTACAAGCACTTGTGAAACAAAAATCTTCGGAATGTATCTAGACCCATTTCATGATCCACATAGAGGCTCTGGCTTCTAAAGAAATGAGTCCTGGTCTCAACATTGTGCTAACGACGGTTGTAACTGTAAATTATATAAAAATGAGACCCCTTACTTCAATAATCTTTAATGAACTTTGCAAAGATATGGGTGCAGAACTTTCGATGTTACTAGATGACTATCGCGTGGGAAATTTTTACAAAGTATTTATGAGTTAAAAGAGCAAATTGTTACTTTTCTAGAAGAGGAAAACCGCCAGGAGGTCGAAAAGTTTTGAGATGCTATTTGTGATGAAATTGAGTAGGTAGCAAGTTACGAGTAGGCTAGGGATCCATTTCGAACTACTCCCGACGGTCTCTCAACTGCAAAAGAAGAAATCTTCATAGACTTTACTGCAAGATAATTTGGTAATAAATCTCTCTTTCAATTTTGGGCGGGAGTGGATGATGCATTTTATCCACTGTAAAAAAGATCATTTTCTGCGGTGGCTGCTTTAAATATAAAATATAGCTCTCGACTAAATATAGACAAAGAACTGAGAGTGGCTATTTATAATATAAAACCTTCTTTTGAAAAACTTTGCTGTGCGAGACAGGCCCAAGTGAGTCACTAATAATTATTAGAGCTACTTTTAATTTAGTACTGATGAGTTTATTTATAGTTTTATTTGTCAGGTGAGAGTACCTAAGTACTGATACAATCATATTTATAATAATTAAATATTATATTAGTTTACGTGTACTGTACTTAGTTAATTTTTTGTAATATCAGAATGAATATCATTTTGCTTTTCTTTCTGTGAATTCATTTTTTTTTTATTCGTAATTATCGTTTTTTTTTATTTTGATGTGCTGACGCCCTCACGTAGAGTTATGGCGTCCCCCTACTGGGGCGCGCCTCTTAGTGAGTTTAAAAACGATAAAGCCACTGATTATTCTCTATGGAAAGCCATAGCTACTGAAAAGGCCCACTATGCAGAATGCTCCAATCAGGAATACATATGGTAGCTGGGCTAGAAATAACATGTATTGGATTTGTAGATTACCAAAAGTTGAACTCAACCTAAGGCTCGCTTACCAAGTGGACTATATCCTTTCGGTTTTCGGTGCTAGCTGCAAACATTTCCATACGGATAATGATATTCCAACAACTCTGTAAAAAACAATTTATTGTGCAAAACATTGCACAACTTTTAAATTTTTACATATTTACACTACACTTTTATTTAAAAATACCTAGAAGCTTAACACTGCCTGAGGGTTCACATTTTGTTATAAAATGTATTATTATTCGAGTATCTTTGCTCAGAGAACTATGTATACATAAAAAAACACTGCCATCGTGTTTCTATTGAAACCCGTCTGACCTCTATCGAAGTACAAACCGATCCGGTCCTTTTCACAGTTCAAAGAAGAGAGATGCATATATTTGCCAGCGCCAAGTTGTTAACCTTGAGACTTCGTTTTACTTTCAAAACAAAAATGCATACACACGTATGCAATAAACAACTGTGCATTGAGCACATGATTATCGTTGAATTTACTATTTTAAAATATATGTTTTAAAACAACATACAAAAAGTTAATAGATTCGCAGAGCACTTGCAAAATAGCTTCCAACCAAATAAAGTAGAATTACCGAACGAAAATCTTTCAGAGAAAGATAGCTCAATTATCAGACAAACCTCTCCAAAGGAAATTGTAAAAGATATAAAAACAAATATTTTTCCTAAGGATTTAATTACAGAAGAAATTTTTAAACAACTTTGAAGAAAGCCATAATTAAACTTACACACCTGTTTAATGCCTCATTCAAACTAAGGTATGTCTCTAGGTTATCGAAAGTAGCTAAAGTCAATATAATCCCCAAACCAGGAAAACCTCCAAACGAAGTTTCGTCGTGTAGGTCAATATCTCTATTGCCTATCGAAACTATTTAAAAAATACTAATGAAAAGACTGGAAATGAAACTAATTCCAGATTACTAGTTTAGCTTTAGAGAAAATCATTCAACTATAGATCAGGTTCATAAAATTTCAAATGCGATTGAAATGGCATTAAAACAAAGAAGTCTGTTCAGCCATCTTCCTCGATGTTGCGCATGCTTTTGATAAATTATGGTATGATGGCTTAAAACATAACTTGAATATGCTACTTCTACACAATTTGTATCTGTTATACATTTGTGACATACCACAACTAGAACAAGACACAATACTTATGTTTGCAGATGATACTGTCATCCTAGCGATAGGCAAAGAACATGAAGAGGCTGCAAATTAACTATAAACATCAGTTAATCAAACAAATAATTGGACCAAAAGATGGCGTGTTAAACTGAACGAAACCAAATCTGGTAATAATAATTTTACCAACAAAACGAACACCAACATAAATAATGCCCAGATCCAGCAAAATATATAAATAATACATTAGATGCAAGACCTAGCTGGAGGACAAGAGTTAGATATAAAATTCAAGAAAATGTACTGGTTATTTGGTAGGCATTCCAGCCTATCTACATATAAAAAAATTCTATTAACAAACAAGTTCTTAAACTAATTTGGACCTATGGCATTTAGCTCTGGGATTATGCCATCTACAGTAATATTCTAATTATTCAGAGGTTCCAGAACAAAGTATTGAGGAACATTGTCGATGTTCCTTGATACATTAGAAACAGCGACCTTCATCGAGACCTTCAAATGGACCCTGTTGACCAAACTATCACCAGATTCGCTAGGAGTCACGAACAACAGCTCCACCAACATGTGAACGTTGAGGCGATCCAGCTTTTTTGACAACACGAACCTGACAAAAAGACTTAAGAGAGTAAAACCTTTTGAGTTAGCCAAGTGATTGTGTTAATAATAAAGCATTGTGCGGTTTAGTGTTGCACGTTAGTTTAGTGTAATTAAGTTATCAGACTCTAAGGTATACTTTCGAGTGGAACTTTAATTTTTAAGATTGCAACCCTAGTTATGTTAGGTTATAACAAAATTACTCATTGATCAACTCTTGATCGGATTGTAATATTAATAAACGTCCGTTTTGGAGTGTTTTTTTACAAAAAAAAAAAAATTGGATAAGAACAAAATGTCATAATTTTGAACAGTGTTCTGATTTTAAACCAGTTTTAACGACCCCCTTCACGCCATACAATATCAAATGCTTTTTTGATATCCATGATATCTAGTTGAATTAAATTCAATATTAAATGCATTTCAAGTTTGCTGCTTATGATTTTCTCGAAATTCTTCCCAATCCCTTAAAGGGTGCGTAGTTACTGGTTTTGGAATGATCTGTATTGGGTTTAAATAATAATTTATGTTAGTATAAGCTACATTTGACGGCAATTTAGAAATGATTCCAGTAACATCACTATAATGGTATATGTATATGTTAAACAAAATTATAGAAGTTCGAATTATACAATAAAAATAAAAGCGGTCCCAGAATAGACCTCTGTGGCACACTCGTATTAAAAGGAGTCCTTCAGGCTACGTGAAGTTCTCGATCTGACTCACATCTGGCCTCTTCAATCAGATCTGCGACCTTTCCACATATTAAATATTTTTAACTGCACAGGCTGAAGGCCATGGCAGGAATTGTACCGTATGGGACGGTCGTTTACTTGAGGTTTATCGACCACAAAGATAATGTCTAGTAAGGAATATGATTGTGAAACAAAGATAAATTGAGTTCGATAAGCAGTGGTGTTCAGTTATCTTTATTTTGTGGCCATCGAGTTACCAAAAGTAGCAGCTAATCTAGCTTTGAATGGAATGGAATGCGTCTGGAAAATGTGTAAATGTAAACAGCAATTTCCTTACGAAATTAAGGAATCCATCCACTTCAATTGTTGATCGGGGTATTTTAATCCGCATAAATCTGAATAGTTTGAATCGTCTTAAAAAAACATTTCAAAGAATGTTATTGAAATATTATGTAACAGTAAAATTTTAATAATAAACTAAATCTTTCCTATTTTCTGATTTGTTTCCGGAATTGATTGCAAGTTACCATTGTAACGAAAAAAAAAAAAACAATTTTCTGATTCGCTAAAAACGCTGGCAGTAAAATTTATTAACATGTGTCTCATGGCTCTGTAAAATCACACGATCCGCCACTGGCTGGATTGCTTTTTTTAACTAGTTTGTTTCAGTACTTGGTAACTAAAAATAATCGTATAACCTTCGCCTTTATACAAAATAAAAACGTTTAAATGATAAATAATAAATTAAAAATATGTTTAATGTTATTTCATAATGTAAATTTCAGTTGTAGTTTAGGTAAGTAAGTATATCGTCATTTATCGAAACTGATTAGTTCAAACTAGGTATTTTAGTATTCGTTTAAAAATATTTTGATAATATGAGAAGCCAAGAATATTTTAAATACGACATTAGGTAGACAAACAACTTATAAATATGTACTTAGCTAAAAATGACAAAAAAATTGTTGGAATATAAGCAGATACACGCAGTCTACGTAATATATACTTGCGTGCACAGAAATCGGCCCACTGTAAACTTTTGACTTTAACTATATTTTTTTTTAAATTATTATTGTTATTAATTAATTACTAGACAACATTAAAGCATATTAAATTGTCTTTCACACAGCATATTTTTTTTTATCTGATGAATAATTAAAAAATATATATAAAGTTAAAGTGGCCGATTTCTATGCACGCAAGTATATAAAGAATATATTTAAATAATAAATCATAAACTAACCTTCAGGTGATGAGTCAGGAGAAATTACATCCATTGTTTATAGATTATGAGAAATACATTAACATTAAACTAAATCATAAAATCACATTATCACAAACTTATACATCGAGGTAAAAACTTCATAACAAACTAGAAACAGAAAACTGATATGATAACAAAACCCATCCACATGGTCATCAGAAAAGATAAGTTCTGAGCTCACGCTAACATCGATGAAAAACGAGGTTTTTAAGTTTAAACGGATGTTCTACAACACAAAACAACACAATAACTACAGGCAACGTGCAAACGTATTAATAGAAAGGTCAATCCCGTGTTGTGGTGAACTCACAATAGGAATCATTGGAATGAATATACGGGTATTTTACACGGATAAACTGATATAGCAGTGGCGTATCTAGAAGAAAGCGGGTTTGTATACTCGTTCATACATAACGCTAGGTTTTATAATTTATAATAATAACATGATGATTTCAAAAATCCCCAAACCATATAAGTTCGCTTTACAACATGCATTACGTACTATTTGTCTCAACTTATGTGGGTACTTGACAAATAAAAATTTATTTCTCCAATTTTTACATATAAAATGACGTTTTTTGTAATCACAGCATGCAAGTGGCAAAATAATCTACCTACTTCATGTAACCAGTTACATAAAGTTCGTCCTATATGTGACTTACTTGCCGTAAATGACGAAATTAAAGTTATTGAAAACATTTTTCATTGTCTTATATCATCTTTTTATGGAAGTATACATCAGATTTGGAAAGTTATTTGTTAGGGTGGCCAAATTACAATTTTCAATTATCTTCTTTTTTAGGTTAGACATTAAAATAGTTAAACAAACATTGCAAATAGTGCAATAATAGCTATTTATTCAACCAGTTAGGAAATGCCTTATTTTATGTAACGAGGGAATATTTGCGGAACGAGCAGAGCGAGTTGTTACATACAATATTTCTAATTTTGAGTAGAATATTTATAAAATTAAGTTTTGGTTTTGGTAAAACGGGGCCGCATCGCACAGTTCGTAGACAAACCGGTGGTCAAGTTGCTATGGACAGAGGTGTGATGTCACAGAATGAAAAATCGAGATAACTGAAAATGTTCTGCTGTGTATCGTACATCAGTTTTTTAAAAATCTAATATTTTATTGTTATTTAGTGGTGTTTATATTTCTATTTTTGAACTTTGTTCTAGTGTTAGAGTTTTTTTTTATTATCAGAAGTTTGATTTTTTTAAAGTTAAGCTATAAAACATCAAGGAAAAATGATGTAATGATTTTCAAAAAATATCAAACAAATTACTTTTTATTTGAATTGTAAAAAAATATGATTGTGTAAATGGTTCATTTTAAACATTTAGGGTTAAAGGACGGCCTCCGAGCCGAATTCGGATTACACTTTATTTATATCCTAAAATATTTTGAAATTTTAGGAAGCCTGGAACGAGATGTAGTGTTGCTGTTGACAAACAATTTTTACACACGAAAATCATTAGAAGAAAGGAACCGTAAACTGAAATTAAAAGCTGATGGTAACATTTTAGAGTATTATTCTGCAAATATCATTCAATATTAATAAATTAATGGCAGCTTTGTCCATTCTACATTTAAAAGCAGATGAGATGGTTTCTTACAAGCATTAAACACAACCGAGCGCAAGAAAAATCAAAGGGCTTTACACATTATTAAAAGGAAAAAAACAAGGACCTTTATGAGTTCAGAAGAAATTTGTAAAGCATTCACGATAAGATATTTGAGTAAAAGGTGCTATCTTTACCTCAGAAATATTCTAAACTATCCCTTGCTGGATATTTCAACTTTACAAAAGTGCGCTACTAAAATAAATGTCGTTGTCGTTGTCGTTGTCGTTGTCATTGTCGTTGTCGTTGTCGTTGTCGTTGTCGTTGTCGTTGTCGTTGTCGTTGTCGTTGTCGTTGTCGTTGTCGTTGTCGTTGTCGTTGTCGTTGTCGTTGTCGTTGTCGTTGTCGTTGTCGTTGTCGTTGTCGTTGTCGTTGTCGTTGTCGTTGTCGTTGTCGTTGTCGTTGTCGTTGTCGTTGTCGTTGTCGTTGTCGTTGTCGTTGTCGTTGTCGTTGTCGTTGTCGTTGTCGTTGTCGTTGTCGTTGTCGTTGTCGTTGTCGTTGTCGTTGTCGTTGTCGTTGTCGTTGTCGTTGTCGTTGTCGTTGTCGTTGTCGTTGTCGTTGTCGTTGTCGTTGTCGTTGTCGTTGTCGTTGTCGTTGTCGTTGTCGTTGTCGTTGTCGTTGTCGTTGTCGTTGTCGTTGTCGTTGTCGTTGTCGTTGTCGTTGTCGTTGTCGTTGTCGTTGTCGTTGTCGTTGTCGTTGTCGTTGTCGTTGTCGTTGTCGTTGTCGTTGTCGTTGTCGTTGTCGTTGTCGTTGTCGTTGTCGTTGTCGTTGTCGTTGTCGTTGTCGTTGTCGTTGTCGTTGTCGTTGTCGTTGTCGTTGTCGTTGTCGTTGTCGTTGTCGTTGTCGTTGTCGTTGTCGTTGTCGTTGTCGTTGTCGTTGTCGTTGTCGTTGTCGTTGTCGTTGTCGTTGTCGTTGTCGTTGTCGTTGTCGTTGTCGTTGTCGTTGTCGTTGTCGTTGTCGTTGTCGTTGTCGTTGTCGTTGTCGTTGTCGTTGTCGTTGTCGTTGTCGTTGTCGTTGTCGTTGTCGTTGTCGTTGTCGTTGTCGTTGTCGTTGTCGTTGTCGTTGTCGTTGTCGTTGTCGTTGTCGTTGTCGTTGTCGTTGTCGTTGTCGTTGTCGTTGTCGTTGTCGTTGTCGTTGTCGTTGTCGTTGTCGTTGTCGTTGTCGTTGTCGTTGTCGTTGTCGTTGTCGTTGTCGTTGTCGTTGTCGTTGTCGTTGTCGTTGTCGTTGTCGTTGTCGTTGTCGTTGTCGTTGTCGTTGTCGTTGTCGTTGTCGTTGTCGTTGTCGTTGTCGTTGTCGTTGTCGTTGTCGTTGTCGTTGTCGTTGTCGTTGTCGTTGTCGTTGTCGTTGTCGTTGTCGTTGTCGTTGTCGTTGTCGTTGTCGTTGTCGTTGTCGTTGTCGTTGTCGTTGTCGTTGTCGTTGTCGTTGTCGTTGTCGTTGTCGTTGTCGTTGTCGTTGTCGTTGTCGTTGTCGTTGTCGTTGTCGTTGTCGTTGTCGTTGTCGTTGTCGTTGTCGTTGTCGTTGTCGTTGTCGTTGTCGTTGTCGTTGTCGTTGTCGTTGTCGTTGTCGTTGTCGTTGTCGTTGTCGTTGTCGTTGTCGTTGTCGTTGTCGTTGTCGTTGTCGTTGTCGTTGTCGTTGTCGTTGTCGTTGTCGTTGTCGTTGTCGTTGTCGTTGTCGTTGTCGTTGTCGTTGTCGTTGTCGTTGTCGTTGTCGTTGTCGTTGTCGTTGTCGTTGTCGTTGTCGTTGTCGTTGTCGTTGTCGTTGTCGTTGTCGTTGTCGTTGTCGTTGTCGTTGTCGTTGTCGTTGTCGTTGTCGTTGTCGTTGTCGTTGTCGTTGTCGTTGTCGTTGTCGTTGTCGTTGTCGTTGTCGTTGTCGTTGTCGTTGTCGTTGTCGTTGTCGTTGTCGTTGTCGTTGTCGTTGTCGTTGTCGTTGTCGTTGTCGTTGTCGTTGTCGTTGTCGTTGTCGTTGTCGTTGTCGTTGTCGTTGTCGTTGTCGTTGTCGTTGTCGTTGTCGTTGTCGTTGTCGTTGTCGTTGTCGTTGTCGTTGTCGTTGTCGTTGTCGTTGTCGTTGTCGTTGTCGTTGTCGTTGTCGTTGTCGTTGTCGTTGTCGTTGTCGTTGTCGTTGTCGTTGTCGTTGTCGTTGTCGTTGTCGTTGTCGTTGTCGTTGTCGTTGTCGTTGTCGTTGTCGTTGTCGTTGTCGTTGTCGTTGTCGTTGTCGTTGTCGTTGTCGTTGTCGTTGTCGTTGTCGTTGTCGTTGTCGTTGTCGTTGTCGTTGTCGTTGTCGTTGTCGTTGTCGTTGTCGTTGTCGTTGTCGTTGTCGTTGTCGTTGTCGTTGTCGTTGTCGTTGTCGTTGTCGTTGTCGTTGTCGTTGTCGTTGTCGTTGTCGTTGTCGTTGTCGTTGTCGTTGTCGTTGTCGTTGTCGTTGTCGTTGTCGTTGTCGTTGTCGTTGTCGTTGTCGTTGTCGTTGTCGTTGTCGTTGTCGTTGTCGTTGTCGTTGTTGTTGTTGTTGTTGTTGTTGTTGTTGTTGTTGTTGTTGTTGTTGTTGTTGTTGTATTTTTTTTAAGTAAATTACACTTTTTATACATCCAATAAGTAGAGACTTTCAAATTATATTTTTTCTTCTGAAATCCAACAAACCCTTGTTTTCTTCTATAAAATTATGTGTAACTACTTTTTACTAAAAACTTCCTGTAGCAAACCCTTTTTTCAATAAGAAACTATATTATCTGCTTTTAAATGTAGGGTGGACAAAGCTATAAATATTTTAATAATTGTGAATGATAATTCCAGAATAATGTTCTAAAATCTTACCATTAGCCTTTAATTTCAGTTTATGTTCGCTCGGTCACTTTCTTCAGATTCTTCTAAAGATATTTGTGTATAAAAATGGTTTGTCTACGGCTCGCTCCAGGCTTGCTAACATTTCAAAATATTTCAGGATATAAACGAAGATTCGGCTCGGAGACTGTCCCTAACCCTAAATGTTTAAAATAAACCATATTAGATTTTGCTTCAGTTATGTGGCTTGGAAATTATCAAACCATTTTGCAAGAGTTAGAGAAAATACAAAAATTCTTAAGATATCTTTACTTTAAAAAGTACCAAATCAGACCTGGGGCCTATTTCATAAAACTACTTTGCAACTTTTCACTTTGCACTTTGCATATTTTACTAAATGTATGTTTAATAAAAGAGAAATTTGATGAATTAAAGTAAAATTTATAAAGAAATTTAAATTGATAATGAAAAGTTAACGTAGTTATTTTATGAAACACAAATATTTTGTACTGGTAAATTTGCAAAGTGCAAAAAGAAAAGTTAAAAAGTAGTTTTAGAACAGCATAATTAAGAATAGAGTTTAAAATACCTTCTCTTGAGACTAGACGCAAAATCACCTTATTTTTGTATAAAATAATCAATAATCAAATATGTTCCTCAGATCTCTTAGCCCTAATACCATTTTGTGTTAAATCACGTCCAATGCGTAACTCAAATATGTTTATTGTTCCTTTTGTAACGATAACATTCAGAGCTTCCCTCCTGATCCATGCTTCGCTTAGCCAAGATTATAAATAATTTAGATGATATGGACTGGTATGCCGAATACAAAACACTTGAAAAAAAAATTATTGAACAAATTACGAACATGTCCATTTAAGGAAGTAATAATTATTTAATCCCACGGTGTTTCTTATATTATCAAAATTATGTAATTATTTAATAGTAATTATCCTTGTAATTAGGCCAATAGGCCTGTTAGGATAAACATATATAAATAATGAATTTTTCGTAACCAGTTTCATAATGTGCAACATTATGCAACTGATTGCGTAAAGTAGGTAATTTTGACACTTGCTGCGATCACAAAAATGTCACTTTAGGGCTGAAAATTAGAAAACAACTTTTTTTCTACACCCACATGGATATTAGCTTATCTACGCACAGACTACATAACTAAAAAGTATGCCATTGCGTTCAACTGAACGAATATATCTCATATTCATTCTAAGTAGTGAGAATACCGCAAAAAAAAATTAAATCCATCAATCACAGTTCATATTTTGGTCACCCAACTACTACTATTTTTAATATTTTAAATAAGGGACAATTCTGTCAAGCTAATTGTCAGTATATTTTTTAGTTATTGAGATTGAATATACATTAAAATGAGTTATTTTTGTGTAGAATCGATAAAAAATAGCATTTCTATTTTTGTTTTGTCTATAATTTTAAATAATACTTTAATTTTAATAAAAATATATGAAACTAATTTAATTACGAGTATTAAAACTAAAATCCTAAATGTGACGGTGGAAGCCAGAACACGACGTCTGTTTTCCACGCCACAGGGCCGGGTTCAAATCTGGGCTGGGTACTAATTAAATTAAATCTCTTCTATACGTTTATTTTCTTTTATAAATTAGTAGAAGTCATAAAGTATTTTAAAATTAGTTATTTTGTCTTAATAGCCTAAAATATTTTTTTTAATTTGTGGATTTTCGTTAGTAAGTCGTAGAAAAAATATTCTGTACAACTCGAGTGAATTATCCATATCGCACTCAGACGATTGAGCACTTTACCCACAAATTAAAATTAAAGCTCATACTCTGTTTACATAAATGATTTAGGTAATTTTATGAAACCTCATTACAGTACCTATATTACGGTACTTATCCCCTAAAAACCATTCTCAAGTACTCCTTTGAAGTAAAGGTTTCATAAAAATGCCTGATAAGGATTAAAGTTGATAACTTGGAAACATTTACGGTATTTTTTTGCAGTAAATACATAAGTTCTGATAATAAATAAATAATAGAATTAACCGTATGAGAATATCACATTTGTGAGGAAATGCGCGACTGATTAATAAAACCAATCGATACTAAAATATTTCTAAAATTGACCTATTTTGATAAGCCGTAAAATCTAAATAAGAAACAGTAAAAATTTGTACATCTGCTGATAACAGGTTATTTGAATAATACGTATAAATAGAAATCTTCCTAAGTTATTAAAAGTTGATGAGGAAAAAAAGTATTTCGAAAAACAAAAACTAATTTATAATAATAATAATAATGCTGCATTTTCTTTATGACAAACATAGTTTGTATAGAATTGGTCAAATTATAAATATATTCTTAACCTAACTCCGTGCGTGACAGCAACGCCAACTATTTTATGAACTAACGGACGATATTTGCATATACTGACAATACAATTTTTAATAGAGTTCGTAATATATGTTAATTTTAATTTTAAAACAAGTGAAAAAATTATTATTATTATTATTATTATTATTATTATTATTATTATTATTATTATTATTATTATTATTATTATTATTATTATTATTATTATTATTATTATTATTATTATTATTATTATTATTATTATTATTATTATTATTATTATTATTATTATTATTATTATTATTATTATTATTATTATTATTATTATTATTATTATTATTATTATTATTATTATTATTATTATTATTATTATTATTATTATTATTATTATTATTATTATTATTATTATTATTATTATTATTATTATTATTATTATTATTATTATTATTATTATTATTATTATTATTATTATTATTATTATTATTATTATTATTATTATTATTATTATTATTATTATTATTATTATTATTATTATTATTATTATTATTATTATTATTATTATTATATATTTTTATTACTTCAGCTAAAAAAGTCAATAAAAATTAATAATAAAACATAGGCAAGAATTGACGAGAAAATGTATGAGATCTTGCCTAAGCCTAATAAGTTGTCATTGAAGAATAGGTTAAATAATGTCAAAATAAAAATATTACCATTATATAATAACGTAGAATTAAAACGTAATAACAAAAATAATTGGTATATTTGCGATTGTAATTTATATTTTCTTCATTTTTAGTTCGAAAGAACTAATACTATAGAAATTAATGAATAAAACTGGTTTCCTATCAATAAGTCACAAGATTGCATGTCAGCTATATACAATAATTAAAATCAGAAATCTAATCATTTGCTAAACATTTAGGATTTAAGGGATGTTAAAGAATATCATAAAAAAATAATTTATTGCTTAATTATTACAAAAGTAAAGGTTTTTGTTGTTCTTATTATACAACTGTCCATTTATTTCTTTTATTTAATTTCGATTTTGCTACGGAACATTCATATAATTTACAGCCTTTTTGCTAGTATAATTTGCAACATAGCAAATCCGGTTGCTCATTTTATTGTTTTTACCTATTTTTTTAGTAAAAAGTAAAATGTATACGTATATTTTACAAAATATCGCCCTAAAATACTCGAATTATCCGCAGCTTGCACTAGTTTCGCTTTTGCTTCCCCTACCATGACTTCGCACTGATCGAATAGACCGCAGCCATGTTTTAACATGCCTTAGCGTTCTGTCGTTGGTGGAAGAGCCATAAATATTTTTTAAACTACTTTGTATGTCTGGATAAAATTCACAATATTTGGATGCTATATCATTAATGGAGAGCTCATTTGTGCAGAAAGCTCTTTCGTATTCCAGTTTGGTATTCAGCTTCAAAATTGTCAATTCCAAATTTTTCCAACACTTTCATTTTCTTATCGGTAGTGAAAAAAATATTTTTTATGTTTTTGGGATGTAACAGGCTTAAGGACAAACTAACAAAGTCTTCGGAAAAGCGGAACCCAGAAATGCAATAAATATATTCAACCTATAATATTCTTCAACTATATTAGCCTGAATATTATTTCTAGGAGATTGTTGTTCGTAATGCATATCTTACGCGTTGTTGATTAAGTCGTAAAAGCCAAGGGGGGGTAACTGCCCCCCCCCAAACGACGCCCATGTGTACAGCATGCTTGATTGAAAAATTATGGGTTTCTATTGATTAAAAATCTATATCGTTATGAAAAATCTGTATCATAATGGGTATCATCATAAAACGGATTATGGGCATATAAGTGAATTATTATAATAGGGGTGTAAAAAAATTATTAATTAGAATTTGTGACGTTATGATACCATGAAAACTAAACAATAGGGAGGTATTACCGAAATTATCTGCATAAAATATTCTACAAATATAAATACATTTATGTATAGAGGAAGTGAGCCAAATATGGAATGCCGTTGTGTTTTTTTACACATTAATTTCAGAACGTCTTAACACCTCTTGTTTTTTATATAGGTTCTTTACAACTTTGAAAACCATAATTTATTATTCATAATGTTAAATCTATTAGACAGAAAAATATTCTATAAAAAATATTGTAATTTGGAACAAATGTTTCAAGGAAAAATAGAAATAAGACGCTATAAGTATTTTGAAACTGATATAGGGTTTTTAAAAACAACTTTAATAACATACGTCTTTAGTCAACAGAAGCTAGACAAAATCTACCTAATAAAACATAAAAGGTCAAAAGTACAAGCTAAGCATTGAAATAGAATATGATGATAACATGTTGACAGCTTCTTTTTCTTTGGTCAATAATACATAAAATTATTAACGTTGGGAATGTTGCTATTATTGGAATTTGTTAAGAGTATCCCGATTCTTTGGTCGGCAATAGCTGTTTGGCAATTCTATTGAATTCGTATATGTTGTCGAAATTTATTTTACTAATATTTGAAGTTACATAGGTGATTTCTTTAACTTTTGAAAACTTCAATTTTGAGTTTTGGTAGGATTAGTGTTTTGCCTTTTTGTATTTCTTGTTTATTTGAAAATGTAAAATCTTTAGTCGTGATTTTACAGCCCTCTGGAATGCGAATAAAGGTCGGATACTGAATTTTGAAAATTTGGTTGCTTCTACAATGTGACTTAACGTTTTCTGGCAAGTTCTTTTGAATGGCGTAGCATCCTTCTGGTAACTGGTCATCAAGGCGTTGTAAAGTACAATTGTCCCTCGGAATAAAATATTGTAAACAATAGTGAATATTTTCGAGTTTCGGGCATTCCTCTTTTTTCAATTGGACTTCTTCTTTATTCCGTGCCAAGTATGAAGGTATGAACATTTTATTATTTTGGATTACGGGATATATTTGATAAAATTCTAACTATGCTACTTTTGAGATATAGACGTGAATGGCAAAAATTAATTTTGATTCTGAGAAAGTAACTTGAGTATCATTTTTCGTAGCTTGATATTATAGATAACTGTGCAGTGTTCATTTTAAAAAACATAATTGCGTTTAGTATTGTCTGTAAAATGATGTTAAATTTTGACAGTCAAGATTGATTTGGCTAATTGTTCCTTGAAAGGTTATAAATCGGCTCAAAAAATTAACTTTGTTATATATAGCAGCTTGGAATGTTTTTAAATTATCATAAAGTTTCTATTGATTTTTCCATAATATTGTTATTGATTAATGATGATCAATTTTTTGAATAATAAAGTTTGTAAATTAATTTCGTTTGTAATGTGCTTTTGATTATCCTGCAAAAGTTTAATGGCAATATTATAGCGATCTCCATCATCGGAGTCGTGGTTGCCAAAAAGCCACTTATTGACTTTTCCAACCCCGTTTAATAAACTTCTTGTTAAGCGCATTTAAGGATACAAATTTTGAAATTTTCTTTCTAAGGCACTCAAGCCATGGTATGAAATGAAATGTTTTTACTACGATTTCTTTAATTATAGAAAAATTATTAGTTTATTTGAATTTAAATATTACTTTATACATGTTCTTATTGAACCTTTTTCTCGTACTTACTGTCATAGAGGTAATTTAAGTCGAATTTTTTGGTAAAATTACTCAAACTGCACTCTCGCGATTTTGTCAGACAGTTTTTATTAAATTATCAATAAAAGTCAGTACTCAAAAACAACTATAAACATATCCGACTAAATCTGACCTCTTCAGTACCATTTATTTTATAAAAAATCTGATGTGTCCAACACATGACTTTCCTATCTAGTTATTACAGGCTTTTTCCGGTTATTTTGTACAACCTATTACAGCACCTCCATAAATGTTTAGAGGATAAAATAAATATATACATTTTCCACATACATCTACCTCGAAACATTTTTCTATAGATATTTATTGAAAATGAAAATACTGAAAAATTTAAATTTAGCACTTTTCCTACAATTTTTCCATTACGGTCAATTTTAGAAAAATCATGTATAAACAAAAATTATAGAGATCGATATCGCAAACAACTTTTATTTCAACAATTTTCATAAAAATCGGAATTTTGCACATTTTGTCAAATTTCTCGAATACGGACCATTTCAGGAAATTTTGACATGAAGCAAAAAATATAGATAATAATATAAGAAGTAATTTTTATTTGAAGAATTTTCTTCCCCAAACGTAAATAACAGATATATTCCATAAAATATAAAAATGACCACCTATAAAGTACCCCCCCCCCCCCCAGATGTTCCGACACTGACCAAAATCTAATCAGCACATTGGACACTGGAACAAAGCTTAAGTTTGAAATTTAATGTTTTTCTGTGTATCGGTTCATGAGTTATGCGACACACAGACACACACACACACACAGACATCATCGCGAAAATAGTCAAAACGGATTCAGGGGACCTCAAAACGTAAAAATCCGTCGAAAACTCGAGGTCGAAAAAAATCATGATTCCTATACTTTCCTTATATCTGTATACAGATAGGAAAGTAAAAACAGCGGTGTATTCCTAAAATAGACCTACTTAGAAAAAAATAAAACACTCCTAATAAAAAAAAAGTAATTTATTATAAAAAATAAAAAATGCTGAGATAACGCATAATATTTCAGAAAGAAATTATTATAATATGTGCGTTAAACCTACTCTAATAACAAATAAATAAACAATAGAAATAGCACCTTGTCTTTTTGAAAGACATTGTTTAATTAATCATCATTTTCCTCATCACTATTTGAATGCGGATCTATGGCGTAAGCAGCACAAAAATTTTTCTTTTTTTCTTCCTTCTATCAACATTTCTTTCACTAATTCTGTAAATTCTTGGAAAGTAAAATGAGTAACGGTTATCACTAAATCGAGAAATTTGCCGTTTTCTTCTTACAAAATCTGAATTTCGTTGAATTCTTTTAGTTTTTCTCGGAAAGTAAGGCAAGAAATTTATTTCTGCGGTTATCAAATCATTTCTATCCTCAGCTAACTCACTATTTTCTCTTTTCCTCCTTGTATTAACAGAGTTTTGAATAATTCTTTGATTTCTTCTTGGAAAATATGGTAAAAAATTTCTTTCAGCTGTTACCAAATCATCTAAATTGTAGTTTCGTTTTTTTCTTCCAGTCTGAGAATCTCTTTGGATAAAGTCGCTGTTTTTTCTTGGAAAATACGGCAAGAAGTTTCTTTCTTCTGGTAATAAATCTTCATTTTTATAATCATTTACTGTCAGATGTGTAGGGTTTGTAGGTGCTGGATTCGAAGTGGTGAATTTTCTAGTTGTTTGAGGGTATGAGTTCGCATTCAACAAATTTAACAAAAGGAAATAAGTGATAATCTGTAATAAATAAAATTTAAGTAAGAATATGTAGGATTTATAAAAATATTATACTGTAGAAGACAAGGCTTTAAAGAGTATATCGATTTTATCTCTTGGTTTATTTTTTCACGCAATAAGAAGGAATAATGGAAAATATGCTCTCTTTGATTAAAACGAACACTTTTAAGTAATTGGAATGATTAAAGTAAATTTTATGAAACGTTTTAAATATAAAACAGGATGTCCTCTAAAGGAGATTGTTAATTAATTAGTTTGAAGTGGTTGAACAAAAAATGGAAATAATCAAAAAAAATAAAGACAACTGCAATGGCAATTTTAATTATAACTAAGTGACTGAATAAATGTATTACTTCTTTTTAAACCTAAAATCTCCTAAACATAGACGCACGAAAATATTTTTTTTTCTGTAACGGGAAAATAGTTTGACATTTATCTTTCTTGTCAGGTAACAAAATGTCACTTATTATGAAAATACTTTTTTCCCTTTTCCCGGGAAAAAAGTGAGTACTTTTTTCCCGGATATACATGGTGTCCCAATAGTGTGTGGAAGTTCGATATATCCTATATTATAGAAAATATCAATGTTATTTACAAAAGTTGTAGATAATAATAATAATCTGCACATTTCAAAATTATTTTCGATTATACAGAGTGATCCATAACTTTAAAATTGATCAAACTTGTTTTTTTAAATGGACCACCCTGTATTTAATTGTAAATTTAAATTCCCCTGACTTTGCCCTTCAAGAAAATACCAACATGTATGAGGTTATATTGGGTATTTTGGAAGTTTAAACCAATTTTATATGAAAATCGTACTAGGTTCAACCCTCTGTATATTTCAAAAGAAACAATCGAACATCAAAATTTTTTGATGAATCATTTTAAATGATAATCTGCTTTTATAAGAATATACTAATTTTTTCCTGGCGCAACAGACGTGTACAGGGTGAGTCAAAACTCAGATACATGATTTTCTCAATTTTTTTAAATGTAACGTTGGTTTGAGTTAAATATTGCCTATCCCTAAATACAACAGTTTAGCGAGATTCTTAGATGAAATGTTAAAAAGGGTTAATTATAACTAAATTCACAATGTAATTTGATTTAAACTCCTGTTAAATATTACATACTAGTTACTAGTTAATCAGTTTATATTTTTAAGGTACCTGGTACAATTTTTTATCAACTGAAAATATTTTTTGGGACCTTTACAAATTTTTATATAAAATGCAATAAAAACGCTAACAGAACTTCAAATTTTTTTGTGCGTTAGGTCAAGCGGGCTTTGAAATTCATGTCAAAAGAATAATTTGACAGTCCCGAATTGTTTAAATAAAAAAATAAAATTACCTTCAGTGTTCACAAGTATTTAAAATAATTGATTTGACTAATTTAAAAATGAATTTTGAAACGAATGAATTGACTGATATGATTTTAGTGCTAGGGGCTAGTGATGAAAATTGTTTGTTGGCAACTAGAATTTATAAGCAAAAATATCCTGATCGCCGACAACCTCGTAAAAAAACTTTTGAAAATCTGTTGGAAAGATTCGAACGTACAGGTAATGTAGCATATCACAAAAATGATAGAAAAAACGAAGTTTAAATGAACAAAATAAACTAGTATTCTACTTAGTGTAGAAAATGCATACACCAGTACACGCATCATGGAAAATGAAACGGGAATAAGTAAACCATCTGTCAATAGGATACTATTAAAAATAAAGTACATCCATACCACATCCAAAGTCATCAGGAGCTTCTTGTAAACGATTTTCAAACAAGAATACCTTTTTGTGAATGGGCAATAGAGAGTATTAATAATGAAAATGATTTTTTTTATTATGTACTTTTTGGGGATGAATCTACATTTCACAAAAACGGTTTCGTCAATAGACACAATTTTCAGTACTATTTCACCACCAATCCTTATGAGTTAATGACACATAGCCAAATACGATGGTCTATTAACGTTTGGGGTGGTATATTAGGGGACTATGTCATAGGACCACATTTCTTTCATGGTCGTGTAACTGCCGAGGTCTACTTAGACTTTCTGCAGAATCATCTATCACTACTATTGGAAAATGTTCCACTAAATATAAGACGCCGAATGTGGATATTACATGATGGAGCTCCTGTAAACCATGTTCAACCAGTTCGCAACTTTCTGAACCATAATTTTGAAAACAGGTGGATTGGAGGAGATGGTCCAGTTATGTGGCCTCCCAGGTCCTCTGACCTCACTAAAGTAGATTTTTTTTGTGGGGTTCCGTAAAAAACGAGGTTTATAAAACTAGTCCATTAACTAGCGAGGAAATGAAGGAAAGAATAAAACAAGTGTTCGCGAGCATAGATGTACAATGTTTAAAAAACGTTCAAAGATCATTTAAAACTAGATTACAACATTGTATTGCAGTTTGAGGGAGTCACTTTGGGCAGCTTTTATAATAGCTTTTTTTTTCATTTTTTAATATATTAATGTTGAATTCTAAAAAAATTAAAATAATTTATTTTTGGCTCATATTTTTTTCATTCAAATATAAAATATCTTCTAAACTGGTGTGTTTAGGGATAGGGACAAACGAATGTATAATTAAAGTACTTTTAGTAGAGATATGAAATACAGGGTGGTACATTTAAAAACTTGAGAAAATCATGTAGCTGAGTTTTGACTCACCCTATACACGTCTGATGCGCTAGGAAAAAATTAGTATATTCTTATAAAAGTAGACTATCATTTAAAATGATTCATCAAAAAAAATTTTATGTTCAATTGTTTCTTTTGAAATATACAGAGGGTTGAACCTAGTACGATTTTCATATAAAATTGGTTTAAACTTCCAAAATACCAAATATAACCTCATACATGTTGATATTTTTTGAAGGGCAAAGTCAGGAGAATTCAAATTTACAATTAAATACAGGGTGGTCCATTTAAAAAACATAGGTTCGATCAATTCTGAAGTTATGGATCACTCTTTATAATCGAAAATAATTTTGAAATGTGCAAATTAATATTATCTACAACTTTTGTAAATAACATTGTTTGATATTTTTTTTAATATATAATATATCGAACATAGGTATAGGTAGATATTGTAGAATATTTTTTCAATATTAAATCGTCGTTTTTCCCGTCACAGAAAAAATAGTGTAATATACACGGGAAAAATATTAGATTTTAGCTTTTTGTTTTTTGTCTCCCTCCGCTTCGTGTTGGAAGACAACATCGCCTCAAGCTAAAATTCAATATTTTTTCCCTTGTATAATAAATAACTATATTGTGTGCATAGTATATAAGTATCTCCAAAAAGGTTGGGACATAGCTTAATTATAGACTCCTTTGATAATAAGAAAATTGAATCCCATATTTAAACATTTGGCAAGTCATATAAAGTTAATGAGACGAAATGCTAATCCATAGATATTGCCAATCCTCCAGCCTACAAATTATATCACTCACAACCTTCTTTATTACTGGTATTCTACACCTTTTCCTACAACCATATTGGTTACAATGAAGTATTTTGTTACTCTCTAAATATTCAATTAACCTATTATTTAATATAATAATGGGATAATACCCAACAACGACAGTTCCTTACTTCGTTTATTACAAAATATTTCAAACTCGATTTAACTTATCCTTCTCTTACCCTAGATGCGATCCTTGTACGTTTTTTGTGACGAAACTGAAACTCAACTAAAACTCCCTAATATCGACCAGTCCAAAAAGGTTGAACTTTTCAGTACAAGAAACCTTCATCAAGCTAAAGCAAAGGCGTTTTATGATATTAAGAAGAAAATTAAAACTAAATGTCAAAGCAATCGTAAAGTATCAACAATAGCTTTCGATTTTATGCAGAATCTGCCTTTGCCCAATCTAACAACAAAGTATTTTATAGCAGGCAACTTTGGCATTTTGTGTTTGAAACACATGACATCGGAAGCAGTGACGTCAGTATGTATACATATCATGAAGGGATGGCGAAGCGCGGTCAAAACGAGGTGACATCCATGATATTTCACTATATCAAGAATCATATTCGAGAAAAAATTGATAAAATCTGGCTCTTCGCTGATGGATGTCCAGGCCAAAATAAAAACTACGTTTTCATTCGTTTCGTGTACATATTTGTGCACGTTCTAAAAATAGCCTCTGAGATAACACACGTCTTCCCAGTTCGAGAACACTCTTATTTACCTTGCGATAGTGACTTTAGCCTCATTTCTCGTGCAAAAAAAGTTGTCCTTGATGTTCCAGAAGAATGAAACGACCTTATACGACAGGCAAGGTGTAAGCTCTCTCCATTTAGGGTAATAAATATCACAGCAGTATTCGGGTCAGATTCTAGTACGTCAAAGTTATCATGGTCCTTGGACGTTTCATACCATTGCAGGGAAAAGAAACTCACAAGAAATAGCTCTAATACCAAACAAACGCTAACCTTAAATAAGCAATGTGAAGTTTCGAGACTTAATGGAACTCACTAAATATCTTAAGAATCCTCTTAATAAAGATTTTTACCTTAACCTGAACCCACAAATAGATGAAGGGAAAAAATCTTCAGATATTGAAATCATTAGTGACGATAACAGCAGCAGTGGAGAATAAAAATAGTGTTTTTTTATATAAGGACATGTGTTACTTTTCCAATATTCGTAATTTTTTTCAAATTTTTCGTATGTTTTGTATTTTCAACCAAAATAAATATTAGAATATGCTTCGTTATGCAAGAACCACAAAACTCAAAGGGAACTGGGATACTTATAAATCTCAATTCAGAGAATACAAAAAAATCGTCAGACAAAAACAGAGAGATTCATGGAGATCCTACTGCGAAGAAATCGAAGATTTCCCGCAGGCAGTGAGGCTTCAAAAAGCTCTCTCAAAAGATCCACACTGAAGCATTGATGCGCTAATCAAAGAGGATGGCACGAAAACTGCCAACCTCGAAGATAGCATCAAACTTCTGCTGTCAACACACTTCCCTGACTCGGTCATCACAGACGTGGCCGACTGGGCAGAGAAAGAATACAATATATCTGTCTATGATTGGCAAACTGCCAAACACATTGTAGACGATGAAAAAATTAGATGGGAAATATCCAGCTTCTCTCTATTTAAATCGCCAGGACCTGACGGTATCTATCCAGCCCTACTTCAGTGGGGTCTGGAAGAACTCACAACGCACCTGGTGGGTATATTAATCTCCTCGTTGGCTCTGAGGTATATCCCCAAAAAATGGAGAAAGGTAAAAGTGGTATTTATACCCAAACCTGGAAGGATGGATTACACTGTTCCAAGAACATACCGACCAGTTAGTCTGACATCGTTTTCCATGAAGACATTGGAAAGGCTATGCGAAAGTTACATAAGGGATGCGGTGATTACAACAACACCACTACACCCAAACCAAAATGCATACACCCCCAGGCAAATCTACTGATTCAGCCCTTCATCTAGTTGCTGGCCGGATAGAAAGATTCCTAGAAAATAAGGAGTCCGCCTTGGGTGTTTTCATAGACATAGAAGGTGCTTTATGTGAGTGGATAAATGCTCTCAAAGCGAGCAGTAAACATAAGTGTAGATGTGAATATAAAAGGCTTGGTTGCGATGGGATGTCCACAGGGAGGGGTGCTATCACCTCTACTATGGAATATGGTCCTCGACACCCTCATCAGCCGCCTCAATAATGACAGTCACTACACAATAGCATATGCAGATGACCTGGTCATTCTACAAACAGGGAATTTTGAGAACATACTCTGCGAAAGAATGCAAGTAGCTCTAAAGATTATAGAACAGTGGTGCAAGGACCATTCACTGTCTATCAATCCGAAGAAGACAGAAATGGTCCTTTTCACAAGGAAAAGGTTGAAAATGGAATTAAAACATCCAGACCTCCTAAACACAAAACTAAACTTTGCAACAGAGGTGAAATACCTAGGTCTCACCTTTGACAGCAAGTTAACATGGAACTCGCATTTAGAAAACAGAGTTAAAAGGGCATATATTGCTTATGAACAATGCCGCCGAACCGTGGGGCGCACCTGCGGTTTCTCCCCCACAGTCGTCGCATGGACTTACACAACTATCATAAGACCTATGCTTACATACGGTCAGTGCCGGATTTATAATTTTTATGAGTGTAGGCCACTTTATTTCCACCGCCCATGTACCTTTCTAAAATAATAATTTTCCATTTGTAGTAAGGAAGGCACTAAAGTTAAATAAACGAATGAATTAGTCATTAAGAAAGAATCTAAAAAAGAAACAAGAATTACAATTTTTTACGGGACTTTTAACAGTAAAATCATCTATAATATAATAGTTTATGGTGTTCATTATCTCTGTTTCTATGTCGAGATGAGCTAAAGAATTCATTTTTTCTTGAGACAATGAAGACCTTTGATAATTTTTCACGCGTTTTAAACAGGAAAAACTCCTTTCCCAAGAAAAATTTGTAGCCGGAGTGGAAACTGCGATGCGGAGAGCTATATCCAACTAAGGGTAAACATTAGACAGAGATTGACTCCTTAAAAACCTTGAGAGACAGTAGTGAGTTTGATTCACGCTTCACTGCACACTCTGCAGTTTTATTAGATGAAAATGTGACTGAAAATGCACACATTCTTGAACCAAATCATCATAATATAGATAAAATAGGTACAATAACAGTAACCAAATCATCATAATATAGATAAAATAGGTACAATAACAGTAGGTACCTAGGATTGATAATTTTCGATAGGAATGAGTTTCTATAGGGATTTAACGTATTAGCATAAAAAACCATGAGAAAACCTGTGAACTTGTTTGACTTTTATCGAAATCGAGTGAGCGTCCTCTGAAATCTGCCGCCTCTAGGAGGCTGCCGCCCCTAGGCCGCAGCCTATACGGCCTATTGACAAATCCAGGACTGCATACGGTGCAGTTGTCTGGGTACCGAAAACCCAAAAATTAACAGCTATCCGTAAACTAGAACAAATTCAAAGAACAGGATGTCTCAACATAACAGGAGCCATGAAAACAACACCGACCAGAGCGATGGAAGTCTTTTTTAGTCTCACTCCCCTTGATATTTACATCAAGGAGGTTGCTCTGAAGATAATGACATGCCTCCGCACGGTTGGAATAGAACCTGATGTAGGATCTGGTGAGGCGAGACGTAAGCAGTTTTTTTTTGATTTCTCAAAAGGTTTATTTTTGGACATGTGTTGTTTTTCAAATAAACGCTTCAATTGATTGTATTAGATGGCTTTAAATATCGTTTTCATAAAATGTTAAAAATTGGTGCCAAACGTTGGATTTGTTGTGCACAGGCAAAAGAAAAATGCAAGGCATTTTTAAAAACCGAAGGTGCTGACAAAATAATAACTTAACAGGGTGTCGTTTTTTTACTTCATGAAAATAAATAGTCTGGACCGTATTTTCTTAGGCAACCCATTTCCGGTTTATTATTAAACATATTTTATTTAATAAAAAGAAACTTTCATCCATTAAACAGATGGGTGAAGGTCGAGTTTACATCGGATCTTAGACAAATTGTAAATAATTGTAAATTGCATAAAATGGATATTAGTTTTAATATTCTAAAAAGAGATTACGAACCCCTACTAACTGTGCAAGCTCAGGTAGGCACGGGACTCCATTTACCCATCTTCGGGGACTCAACTCGGCTATCATTAAGGCGGATTATAAATTATGGGACTCAATTAGGCATCTCCGAATAATTGAAATAATTTTACTAAAACTGGTTACGATTTAAATTAACCTATAGTTTTCTGGCAAATGTGTTTTGTGCCCTTTTCCTAAATATAGATTATTTTGTAAGACATGTATTACATGTATAGCCCCGATTTTTATGTGATTCCAAAAATCAAGGATCAACTGAAGGACCACGATTTGATACTGCTGATGCTTTAATTGCAACTAAGGTTCCTTATTACGAAAAAATGTTTAAGCACATTGTTGAAGAATTAATTTAAAATAATTTTTTTGCGATATCTGTAGAGAGCATTTTTTAAGACCTAATATACCTTTATTTAAGCTTTTCAGCTAAGAATTGACTAGATAATTACCCTCTGGTGTAAAGGGACGTTATAAGAGATTTATTCATTTATAAATCTAATAAAACTATTCATTTGAAAATGAAATAAAGCATTTTACACAGTTTAATTTACATTTCTGCTGACAAAAGTGTTAAATATAAAAAAATAGGCTTACCTTGTATTTCCTCAAAAAATTATTTTTATCCATGTTAGATAAACCAATATCACAATATCACAATTTTTTCCAAAATACCTTAACAACTGGTATATCTTATAATATTTATAATTTATCACAAATAATTTATTTGGTTCTTGGTGTTTATTTATATACCTAAATGGGTTCACTTATTTACAAGACTCATTGTTTGAACAACGTATTTCGGTAAATTATGGAAAAAATATGTTACTACAATCTATTTTTAGAATTGTTGTAAATTATTTACCATTCAGTTTTTAGTAAATATAGATTTATTGGTTCATACATTGTCCTTTCAATGCCAAAAATATTTACACTTCGAATTATATAACATATGATAATGTCGATAATTTTTTCGCAGTAATTATTCAAAAAAGTACATACATTTCCGTCCAAAAAAATTAACCGATCTTCATGTCGTTGAGGATCCATGCGATGTTAGACCAAAAGGAAAAGTCCAAAGGAGATAGATCCAGTATATAAATAATTAGAGGAAATTCTTTAAGAGAAATATAAATTTTTTCATTTCTTAAAAAGAGAAAAGTTAGTTAATAGTCAAAGAAAAAAATAGATATATACTTGTAGGTATAACGAATTTGGCAAAAATTTATTATTTTTTTATTATCATCACCACAATTGTAGGTATTGGAGCCGTAAAAATTCTTACTAAATCCTCCTAAAAATACGGCTAGTTTAATTAACATTAAATTTAAATTTACTACTATTTCCAAGGTCCAAAACTAGTTAATTTATAGCAAAATAGAGCTCTTATTTATAATTTGTAGAAAAAAATTGCAAAAGTACTACAAACTTGAAGTAACAGTCCACAGTACGTCCACCCTTGCTTTACTTGATTACCACATATGTATTTAAAACTTCGTGAGTGGCCATAGGCGCTGGAACTTAAAAATTGCTTTGGGAGCCGGTCTTCCATGCGGGAAATGGGGGCTCCCCCCTTCTCCACTTAGGGTCACCACCGATGTTTTAAAAGCACTTTTATAGCCAGTTTAAAGCGTTGATTTTATAAAAATTTTCTTTAAAAAAAGAAGGTATTGTTAAATGTCGAATTGCTGGAGTTTTGAGCACAGTGTATCCACCACATACTTTGATTTTCTTTTACTATACGGAGAATGGTCGCACTGCGCAGCTTTCTGAGTGCCTTTTAAAAGGAGATAGAAAACTCCGCCATTTTGAACCCTTATTACGTGTTTCCTACATCTTGGAGCAATATTTTTAATAGGTGCGTTTTAATCATCCGCTACTGCTTCGGAATTGTCGGTTTTCTTATTTTAATCTGACAGCTTAGAACGACTGAACCGACAATTCCGGAAGCAGAAGCGGATGATTAAAACGCACCTGATATTTTGCTTGATGCTGTCAGTGTCAGTGAATATTATTTTTGGAGTCACAGTTTATTGCTAAAGAATCAGTTAGCTCACTCGGACCAGTTGAAAGTTCCAAAATAACATCCACTCCAGGGATACAAATTCAGGATACGCAGAAGACTGCTGTTTTATTATAGGCGGTTGTCATATATTGTATTATCCGAGTTGCACAGTGTATAAACTGAAACATTGAGATCCAAAGCCCAGTATAATTAATAATACAGTAGCGACAGCTTGAGTCGGCTCCTTTGTTGTCGGGGTGGTCAGATTTTTATTGACGGTTGAGGTTTTTGTCGCTTATTTCTACACTGAAATAAGTAACTTTAAAATATCTTGTCCCTACGTCTGTTTGAATAAAATATTACACAATAAATGAAAGATGTAAACTAAGTCTAAATATAATAAAAATGTATTAAAATGTGCATTACAACCTATCAGATAATCAAAATAATCAACTACCATTAATCCATTGACAATTCACATATGTCAGTTTGACGTATTTGCCGCTTATTTGCGGACATGCGCAGAAAAATATGGAACCCTCATAAACAATGAACTGTCGCTACTGTATTATTATTTATACTGGCTGGGTCCAAAGTGCCGACGCAGAGTGAGCGATCTGATTCTTTAGCTGTAAACTGTGTCACAGGGTTCAAAATGGCCGCGTCCTATATTGGGCGTGTCGGACCTCTCTCTTGCCTCGTATAGTAATCAAAGTATGTGGTATCCACTCTTACCGTCAAGGTCAATGCGTGTTAAGTTTCATACCCCCGCCGTCGTGAGGTCGCCACCGTCACCGTTTATAGGACACGCTTATGCAGCGTTGCCAATAGCAAGAATTTTACCCGATTTTTGGGTATTCTTAACCAACCAATGAACTTTTATGAATTGATTTATAATTTATTCATGCAAGATTATAGCGTTTTTGCCGTTTTTCATTTAATAGTATGCACTATTGCTGAAAAGTCATGTTTTAAAATATTTTCATTGTCACTATTGCATTTATTGGTGACTTCAGGCGTTCATTGTAATTGATGAGAATTATCACCATTTGACCGTGACAACACTGCCTACTTGATACCTAATACCTACATAACCACAAATATTTCTTATTTATTATTTTTATGATTATTGTGAGTGATTTGTTTATTTTTGAACTGATTGTTAAATAATAAAATGGAAAAAGCAGAAAGTCAATAGTGAAATGGAAATAAAGCACAAAATTTATACCACAGCATAAAGTTTATTTAATAGGTAGTGTCGCGATTAGTTTCGGCATACATTGACCAGTGACCACATGGAGGAAGGATTAATGTAACCACATTACATTTGAGATAATGGATAAACTTTCAGTCATGATTGTAAAGTGTAGGTGTTCCGGGTTCCAGGTTGTTACATTATTTTAATGGTAAAATACGTATTCTTGCTAACACAAGATAAGAAATAAGAAAAACCAGATATAACTAAAAAAATTAAAACACTTGAATCTTTTTTATTTTATCTTAATATTTTGCATGTACTTATTATTATTGCCTTATCCTTTTAAGTCTATCCGTCGGTACTCGTTACTCGCCAGCTGTAGGACTAATTGGAACTGAGTACTCTAAAATGTAAAGTACTGGAAACATTTTGAGTAATGAGTCTCGTTTAAATAAAAGTACTCATTAGTACCAATAACTGAGTATTTTGAATACTTAAGTATAATTTCGAGGTACAATTTATTGTCCAGCTCTACCGACAATGCATACTGCTTACTTTGAAAATATGTTGATATAAATCACCCTGTACATAAACATAAGAAGCACATAAGAAGGGGATTCTTACTTTTGAAAATAGGCATAAATTTAGAGGATTTTCATAAAGAATTGTAACTGATCTAGTTATCCGAAGTCATTGAAAAAAATATATATTGTATAAACAATTGAAACTTAGATTACTCTTCATTTAAAATTTTCCAAAAATCAATAGGAGACCCATTAAAAAAATTGAAAGTCGGCTTAAACTCGCCCAACTTCAAAAAATTCAGACGCGTATATTTTTATAAATATCAAAAAAATAAAAGAATAGCAGACTTTTATTATGTATTCCTAATATCCTTTCAAAATTTCAATTAATTTGATGCGTTAGAATTAAAAAAATTCCATGTTTAAAATGCATTGTTTTTAATGCCAAATCCAAGCCTATACACTTCTATCCTTCGCAATATTTCCTTGTTGTCATGACCTGCAACAAGTGATCCTAGGGATTCAGCGGTAATATATAACATCTGTAAAAGATTTTATATCGATGCCGGTCAGTGCCAGTGGTGTTTAGTTTTTAGTGGTGATATTTTGTGATTTTTATGTGTTCAACTGTGCAATAATGGGAAATAAACAAAAATTGAAAATAAGTAGCCGTAGAAAAAATAAGACTTTAATTGCAAAGGGAAGGTGGGTATTTGTTATTATTATTATGTTGATAATTAATTAATTATTATTAATATTACTATCATTATTATTATTAATATTAATTATTATTATTATTGTTATTATTATTATTATTGTTATTAATTATATTATTATTAATAATAATAATATTATAATTATTTAAAATGTGGTTTGATTATGGCGGCTTAAATATCAATTTTTTTCCGAGTTGGATAAATTTTGATATAAGTAGTTTTTGGGGTCGCTAGTTAAAATTAAAAATACAGGGTGTTTCGAAAGGAATGGAACTCAGAACAGAGGCAGATTATTTACATAAAACTATGAAATTTCACACTTCAATTGTGGCAGTCCATTTGTATTTTAGTAAAAAAAAACTGTAGCTTTACCCTATATGTCGCTTAATACCTACTTTCAGATAGGCAAGTTTGGCTAAATTGTGATATTTCTGACATAAGAAGAAATTACTTATCTGCTGCTGTTTTATTCTTATGGAACTTGGGTAAATATTTTTTGAGTTTATTAAAATTATGTATAGTGAGATTTCACTAAAAATCTAAGTAGTGGAACTCATTATGATATATTTAACAGAATAATTTTTAGACTACTAAGGGTCAATTAAAATTAAAAGGACGCTTTAGATATTATATCAATTTCATAATACAAATTTATTAACAAAGTACCAACTAAATACCCGTTTATATTCCTTTAAAGCGTGCTGTTTCCGATAACGTTTGAAAATTTTTCGTTTTGAATCATAATTTTGTATGACATGGCACCAGTTGTTTGGTTTAATTAGATGTGAATACACAAACTAGAATGAAAATATGTAATGCTTATTTAGTTTTTATTCAGATTTTTTTCAGAATCAATAGGCCCTATAAAATCTTTATTTTTCCTGAAGAATTCAAGTTGACATCATTTGTTAACCCCCTATTTAATCACCCATTTTTAATAATTTTTTTTTAAATTTTAACCTTTTTAACCCACCATTTTTAATCAGATTTTTTCAAAATGAATATGCTTCATTCCATTGTAGAGCTAGATTTTCCTGAAAATTTCAAGTTGTTATTGTTTTCATTTTTATTTTATGATTTTTCTATCCCCCCTTAACCCTTCCATTTTTAATCAGATTTTTTCAAAATCAATAGGCTTCGTACCCTTATAGAGATTGAGTTTTCCTGAAAATTTTAAGTACATATAATTTTTCGTTTTTGACTTATCGTGTGGACAAAAAACGTGACATCGGAAGGCAGACGTACGATTATTTTTAAAAGTTTTAACATATTTGATGAGAAGGATTTTGGTACAAAAAATTTTAAATTTGGATGAATATTAAAAATTTTGGTTTCTTGAAAGTAAACCAATAATACTCTTTACAGACTACTGTGTGAAGAGTATAATAATAAAACTTTATTTTGAAATTGTTGAATTTTGATTTTAACTTTTCAACAATTTTCGTCACTTGATTTATAGCATTGAAATGTAAAATCAATAATTTTCAAGCTCTTTTGTAAAAAAGATTTTCATATTTATCATGATAAAAATAGTATTCTAGCTATACCAACATTTTCAACATTCTTTATTTTATGTGTTGTTTTGAATTCAAAAATATTTATATTTTTCAGAACAAGCACTAAAAAAATATTATAAAATATACTGAAACAATTTGCTGATCTAAACTTTTATTTATTTACAGAGATTAAACCCTTTTTCATCATAGGGCACATTGACAAATACTATAATTTCGGAAATCCCAAACTAAAATTTAAAATAGATTAAAAAGGTTCCTAGAATAGTTAATAAGATTATGCATGGCATTATCCTGCATCCTATGTCCTACACTGCCGAAGAGATTACACGATATCTTTTTTTGTTAAATAAATATTTATACTTTAAAATTAAATATAAAACATGTTTGAATTCAAAACTTTTCATAGAAAAATTTACTTTTTTGTGGCTAATATTCCGGTGAATTAAACACAGATCAGTAATACCAACATGGTAAAAGTTTGTTAAAGCACGTTTTAGTAAAAGTACATTAGGAAAACCATTATGAAAGTGAACTTTAAATAGAAGCTTCCTTTGTTTAAATTCGCCTTCAAGGTTTGATTGTGTTTATTTGACAATATGAGTTTAGAGATAATTTTTTTTTACAATAAATTTTATAAAGTCGCAACTAATTTTTCCAATAAAGGCAAGAGCGGAAATTTTTTATGTTGGTACAGAATTAGCCTAAAATTATGACATCCATTTTTTAGTTTTTTAAATTTTTTAACGAAAAACACTATAAACTCGTATTTTGAAGCTAGAAGAGCACTTAATTTTTCCGGTGAAGGCCAAAATTATGCCGTTATCATTTTTTACACAGCTCAATTTTTTAATGAAAAACGAAATAAATTTCTGCTGTTAAGCCAGCAGAGCAATTAATTTTTTCTATAAAGAAAGGAGCGGAAAATTTTTTGTTGGTATAAAATTAGCCTAAAATTATAGCATACCTATGGGTCTATTCTGTAACAATTCCTTTATATTTAACGGCCTTTAAAAATATTTTCTTCTTTACTTCTGTCATTATTTAAACGGATCTTTAAAATACATTAGAGGACTATCTTAAAGAAATCTGTTTAAATAATGACAGAAGTAAATAAACGAATACAAATATACTTTTAAAGGCCGCCAATATTTTTAAAGGCCGTTAAATATAAAGGATTTGTTACAGAATAGACCCCCATAGAGTGTGAAAAATCCAAAGGTGCCGTGCTAGCTTGCTTGATACTTAATTAAAAATCTGATGTGTCCAACACATGACTTTCCTATCTAGTTATTATAGGCTTTTTCCGGTTATTTTGTACAACCTATTGCAGCACCTCTATAAATGTTTAGAGGATAAACTAAATATATACATTTTCCACATACATCTAACTCGAAACATTTTTCTATAGATATTCATTGAAAACGAAAATACTGAAAAATTTAAATTTATCACTGTTTCTCGAATTTTTCCATTACGGTCCATTTTAGAAAAATCATGTAAAAAATAAAAATTATAGAGATCGATATCGCAAACAACTTTTAATTTAACAATTTTCTTAAAAATCAGAATTTTGCACATTTTGTAAAATTTCTCGAATACGGACCATTTCAGGAAAATTTGGCAAAGGGCAAAAATTATAGATAATAATATTAGAAGTAACTTTTATTCGAACAATTTTCTTCTCCAAACATAAATAACAGATATATTCCATAAAATATAAAAACGACCTCTTATAAAGTACCCCCTCCATGTTCCGACTTTGTCCAAAATCTAATCTTTTCACCTCAGGCCGAAATAAAAGTTTAAAATTTAATGTTTTTTCCTGTATCCGTTTTTGAGTTTTATTCAAAATTCGTAATTTACACATTTTCTCAAATATCTCGAATACGGTCCATTTTAGAGAATTTATGTAGAAAATAAAAATTATAGAGAATTATATTATAAGTTACTTTTATTTGAAGAATTTTCTTTTCCAAACGTAAATAACAGATATATTCCATAAAATATAAAAACGGCCTCTCATAAAGTTCCTCCCCAGATGTTCCGACTCTGTCCAAAATCTAATCATTTCACCTCTGGCCGAAATAAAACTTAAGTTAAAAATTTGGTGTTTTTCTTTGTATCCTTTCATGAGTTATCGAGGATACACACACACAGAGAGAGACACAGACACACACGGACATCATCGCGAAAATAGTCAAAACGGATTCAGGGGAGCACAAAATATAAAAAACCGTCGAAAACTCGAGGTCGAAAAAAATCATGATTCCTTTACTTTCCAATATGTTCCACGTTCTAGTTGTCATTTATGTATTAATAAGTATTTTCGCCACATTACGCGCCACAAGAGTCTACACCACTGAGCAGCATTTTACCTACCTTCTAATAGGCTGCCCTAATAGACCAGTTAATTATAGCATTTGACAAAGCGACGTTATTGAAATTAACCACCTCGTCAACTGTAGTACGCCCAACCAATATTCAAGTAGACCAGTTTATTGCAGCACATCCGAAAGCGAGGTTCACGTGATTAACGAACTCGTAACTTTTTATCTATTTCACTAAAATATATCTTCACGTCGGTTTCACTGCGTTACATGTGACCAAATGTAAACGAAAATTAGAAATGCGCCGTCTAGAATAAAGCAAGAATCCCCTTATCACCGAAACAACACTGAAATGTCAGCTTTTCGCATTTCTTGAAAAAGCCAAGCTTACCCACTAGGGAGAAAGGGTGAAAAAAGCTCTGAAAATACTTACAAAAAAGTGCAAGACATTAGTAATGTCAAATAAAAAGATTTACTAAAACTTTGTAAATCTGATGAATTTCACCATTATTATCACAATCCACCTGTATCTAATAATGTTAAAGACACAGTTTCTGGACCTTCCACAAAAGATAGTGACACAGACATTGAATATTATGACCTGCACAGTGCACATGGATTCTTGTGATTGAACTCGACACAATACATATCGAATAGAGAGAGACATTACATAAGAATGGCAGTATGTTGAACGAAGATAGGTATCTCGATACATGCCGTATCGAAAGATAAGAATCTCATTGTTGTATGTAGACAGCTAAAATAAACTAAGTGACGCTTTTTTCACTTTTTTTTTTGTTTCCAATCGATATATTCTTAGATTATATTTTGCAAAGATTAACTTTATTTTAAATACCTTTTCTTCATTGGAGTTATTGTTTATTAAACAGATTGATGTTATGTTATGTTGATAATGGGGTGTTAATACACTGCGACCTAAAAGATCTATTGCGCCCCCTTCTGTCGCCACTGCACTAAGGAAATGTCTCAATGCCTATAGCGACCCTTCCAATACTATTTTCTCAAGGAAGTGTAGGATTTGAAGTGGCTTCAAGTTAGGTAAGTCTCCCTCTTCTATTTGATATCCTCCTAGATATAGTGCCCTTGGATTCTGGAGTGCTACACATTCAGTTAGGATGTGAATGGAGGTTTTGTCCTCCTCCTCACAGAATCTGCACTCACTATCCTCTACTACTCTCAGTTTACTTAGGTGTCCTTTTAGTCGGCAGTGCCCGGTAAGGATCCCTGTTACAATACGTAGCCTGTTCTTGCTCAGGCAGATGCAGGCTTCCGATCTTTTTTGGTTATATTCACCCAGAAGTATCTTGGCCTGTCTCAGCCCCAAGAGATTGTTCCAATTATCGGTTCTTCTACTACCCAATTCTTTTTTAATCTCTCCTAATATTATGTTACTGCTGATACCACAGAACGGCTCAGGTCCTACAAAGGGTGTTTGAGCCCCTTTCCTTGCAAGACTATCTGCTCGTTCAATTGTTCTAGGCATCTCCAGACCATTTTTGAGCTGATTACGTAAGAACTCAGCGCTTTGATGGCTGCTTGACTATCGGACATGATGATAATCTCTTGTCTATGATAGTTTCTCTCGATGTTAAACTTGATACACTTCTCGATGGCGTGAATTTCCACCTTGAAGATGCTTGGCTATTTTCCCAAGCTTTCGAAGTGCTTGGTTCTCGGCCCATACACTCCTATTCCAGTTCCTTCTATAGTTTTGGAACCGTCCGTATACCACTGAATAGCACGTCTTTCGGTTGCAAGCGCGATGGATTCTTGGCTCCATTCTTTCTTGCAGCCCAGCTCTGTGGTTTTGAAGTTTTTCACAAAACTGTACTTCTTTTGCATTTCATCCTAAGCCATGTCCCAGGTATCTTTAGTCCTGAAGCAAGTAGACTTTCGTCTGATTACTCCGTTCCTGATCATTCTATATCGTGTCCTTTTTGCCACATTCTCTATCATCAAATGTAGAGGGGTGAGGTTTAAGATCACCTCCATTGCGGCCGTAGGACAGGTTCTCATTGCACCAGTAATGCAAACACAGGCTAGTCTTTGTATTTTTGAGATATTAGCTCTCGTAGTAACTAAACTAGTTCTGTTACTCCAGGCTATAGCCCCGTAAGTGATGATTGGTCTCACTATTGCAGTATACATCCATCGCAGTATGTTTGGGTTACATCCCCATCGTTTACCCGCAATGTTTCTGCATACTATTAGGGCTTTTGCGGCCTTATTTACTACTTCCTTCTCATGTGTGTTCCAGAGAAGTTTGTTGTCCAGGGTTAGGCCTAGATATTTGACTTCATTTTTCCATTCTATATCTATCCGGTCTAATTGAACGGTTTTGAGATTAAGTTTTCTTTTCCTTGAAAAGGCTACTAGTGTTGTTTTTGTAGGGTTTATACTAAGTCCCACTTCACGGCACCATCTTTTGGTATGTTCTAGTCCTTTTTGGACTATATCACACAGGATATTACTAAACTTGCCACTAGCAAATATGACTATGTCGTCGGCATAACCTTGACAGGGTATGCCGAGGTCAGTCAATCTGCATAGAAGTTCGTCTACGATTAGTAGGGATAGAACTCCTCCTTGTGGACATCCTCTGGTTGTGCAGATGGAGATGGTGTCCTGCCCTATCTATGTCTCTGCAGTTCTCGTAGATAACAGCTGAGCCATCCATCCGGATGTATTGTTATCTACTCCTCTGTATGCAAGTGCTCTTTTTACAGATTCGTGTGGCGTGTTGTCAAAAGCTGCTTCTATGTCTAGGAAGGCACACACGACCGTTTCTTTGTTTATCAGTGCATCCTGGATTACATCAGTCAGCTGTACCAGGGCAGTTTCTGTAGATCTTCCTGCTCGGTACGCGTGTTGGCTGTGGTGGAGTGGCACCCTCTCCAGGACTTCTGTTCTGATATAATTATCAACAGCCTTCTTCATTGTTTTTAATACAAAGGATGTGAGGCTGATTGGACGAAAAGATTGAGGATGTGTGGTATCCTTTTCCCCTACTTTTGGAATTAAGGTAACTCTGGCCCTTCTCCATGCTTCTGGTATATATTCCAGCTCCAGACTGCTCCGGGATAGCCGGATTATGTGTGGTAGTAATTCCTCCTGTGCCTGCTGAAGCAGGGCAGGAAATATTCCATCCACACCTGGAGACTTAAACGGTTCAAAAGTGTTTACGGCCCACCTTAACCGATTTCTGCTGCATATGTGCTTGGCCACTACAGCGGCCTCTCTTGGGGGTCTGCTTACCTTAGTTGTGTCCCTTATTAGAAAAGGTGTGCTTCCAGGAAAGTGTTTCGAGTAAGAGGCGAGCTCTTTCCTCCTCACTCTCCGTGAAGCTTCCATTTGGTTTCTTTAATGCCATAACTGTATCAACTCTCCCTTTTGCCAGGACCCTGTGCAGTCTCGCTGCCGCAGGTGTAGAGTTAATATCCTCGCAGAATTTCTAAAGCTGTTACGTTTAGCTTTCCTGATTTCTTTGTTGTAGGTAGTAAGTGTAACAACCGGTTAATCCTAAAGACCAACGCTCGTCACCAAATGTAACAACCGGTTAGCCTAAAGACCATTTGTAACTACTGGTAGGTCTTTAGCTACTGCTGTTAATATACTATTAAGGGATAAAGGCAGCGCCTGTCACCAGCCCTAGGGTCCTGGAGTCCTGAAGGAACATCCATTCGCCAGTGGCAAAATAAAATAATAAAAGAAAATAATAAAAATACAAAAAAAAACATCCCTTAATAGCATATGTCGAGCGGTTCTTGGCAACTAGTTTTAGACTCTTTTAGTCCTAAGGGAATAGAAACGCCGAGGCTTCTCAAATGCTCGGAGTATTTTGCTGGTTTGGGAAAGGAGAAGAGATTAATAATAAGTATTAAACCATTAACAAATGTATATTAACAATAAATAAAAAACTTGACAAATAGTCTTCAGAAAAAATGAATAAAATTCCATTTAGAGAATAATGCACTATAACTAATAGTAATAAAGATAAGCATAAAATATAATTCGGGACGAAAATGTTAAATTGGCATTTATATGTAAATCAATTAATCAATTATTATTAAACAAAATTAAGTTAAAATATTTACCCATAATTCACATCGTACACAAAAAACTTTACACATTACCTTATAATACAAAACAAGAACTTTCGCCCAAGGGGCGAAAGTTCTGGACCTTAGTCCGAACCCGACTGAGCGTTTCCCCCAAGTGATCCTTTCTATATAAACCAAAATTTATGTGACTGTTGATTGTATTTTACAATGTCACGTTCAATGTAAATTAATAAAATGAAGGTTTGTTTCATTGTCATAAGTGTCTTTTTAATTATTTAATTTAAACATTAAATACTTGTTTAGAATTTTTGGTAAATTCTTTAGATTTTTTCAATTAATAATAATGCCAATTATTACATTATTCCCCCGACAGAAAAAAAATTGAACTACTTGTTCAATTCTTTTTAAAACCCTTAATGTAAATAATTTACAAAAATTTTTAAAACAATCTACAATAATATGATAACCTCACGCTTGCTTCACTGCACAAGTTGTATCTTCTTTGGTCTTCTTAATTGGCTGACCGTAACTACCCTTTCCTCTCTGGCTGTCACCTCTCATCATCCCCTGATCCTTGACCTTCCTGGAATGGTCCCTTCCCGATCTGGTTTGGTCCTTGGGCTGCTAAACCTGGTAACCCTTTTGGCTGAGGTTACGGGTTCTTTCTGCTACGGTAGTCTATCAATTTTTCAATAGACTTTGGCTTTGGACTCTCTGGTTGACTATTTGCTCGGGACTGCTTCTCTCTTTTGTTACTCTGAGACTGGTAGTGTACATGGCTGCTGTACACGGCTGCTACTGGTGGTCCCTATTGACTCATTACTGGGAATGGCCTCTTTCATTGAACCTTAGTCCATTCCATATGAATTATTTGGTCCCTTTTTTCCGCATTTGACTCCATGTTCTTCCTGCTGTGGATTTGGCTCCCACAGACTCAAAATGGACCCAACATCATGTCAAGCTCCATTGGCGGTATAACTCATGCCCTCTGAGAGCTTGGTGGTACTGGTTGGCGGATTTGGATGGAACAGTCTCTTTGTAGCCTTGGATTCTGGAGTCCTGGAATTCGGCCAATTCTCTGCCGTGGATCGTGGAATCGTGGAACTCTGGGTTCCCTTGGTACGGTCCTGGATTTTGATAACTATCACGATTTGGACTTCGTGATCGTCCTGGAAACGGTGCTGATGGTGACTCTGGCAAAGGTAGTACGGTGTTGACCTCTTCTTCTTTCTTCTTTTCCTTCTTCTTTTTTCTTTTTCTTCTTCTTGTGCAGTGGCAACGTCTTTTGATTATCCTATGACAAAAATATTATTTACATTTCAGGTTTTCCAACAAAAAAAACAAATCTTTTATACAAATTTCCTTAATTATCCCAAAAGCACATTTACAGTTACGAAAACAAATATGTTTTATAATATACCAAAATTATTTTTATATTATTGAACTAGAAAACGTTATTTATTTTTAAATCTCTATCTCGCAATTATTTATATTTACTATGAATATTAAATTTCAAAACATTGTAACTAGAATATATTTTTTTTGAGTAGGTAGCATTTTCTAATTCTCTGAGACTTTATGCAGTTCTTATTTTATTTCAAAATTAATCCCACTAAGATTTTATAAATTTGTATTTCTCCCCATTTTTGTTTTCGAAACGAATCAACAATCAAAGCTAGTATGTTTTATTACAGAAACAATACTATTATTTATTTCCTGGCCATTAAAAATAAACAACATATATCTCTAAGAATAAAACATACATATGTTAAATGCACATAAGCGTAGATTAAATAGTTGTCTACACCTAATAAAACCCAATAAAATACCTTTCTAAAATAATTCTTATGTCATTAATTCTACTAATTCCAATAAATACCATTTTAAAATAATTTTTACTTTACTTTACCTATTTACTTCATATATATTTTTACCACCTGTTGATATATATATGTTTTCTTTTCTTCTTACTCTTCTCTCGATTTCGCTTGAAATTCTGCATCTCCATACTTTGAAACTTTCCTGTTTCTATCGCAATTTTCTCATCTGGTGGCGCGTCGTGGCGCCTGGCATAGCGGCGTAGCTCTCTGGTAGGGCGGCGTTGCTTCTTGGTAGAGCGATCTGGCTCCTAAAAAATCGTTATTGCTCCCTGGTAGAGCGGCATTCTCCTATAAAATCGACGTTGCAGCCTTGCAAAGCGGCGTTGCTCCCTGGCAAAGCGGCGTTGCTTCCTGGCAAATCGGCGTTGCTTCTTGGCAAAGCGGCGTTGCTTCCTGGCAAAGCGGCGTTGCTTCTTAGTAGAGCGGAATGGCTCCTAAAATCGATATTGCTCCCTGGTAGAGCGGCGTTCTCCTAATGTACGTCGTTGCACCCTGGCAGAGCGACGTTCTCCTATAAATATCGGCGTTGCTGCATTGCAAAGTGGCGTTGCTCCCTGGCAAAGCGGCGTTGCTTCCTGGCAAAGCGGCGTTTCTTCCTGGCAAAGCGGCGTTACTCCCTGGCAAAGCGGCGTTGCTTCCTGACAAAGCGGCGTTCTTCTAATGTATTTACTTAAATTTGTAACCATCACAGTCTGGGGAAAAGGTCCTTAGAGCTTATCCCTTCACACCGTGATGTGACAACCTCTCCTCTAGTTTTGTCCTGTCGTGGACACTGCTTGGGGGTTGATCGGCATTGTACCTCGATCGAATGTCCCCAAACTTTCTTCTTTTCTTCCTGTTTTTCGCCTGGAGCTCCTGGAATTCCTGGTCGCATATCTGTAATACAATATTCACATATTACTACATAATCACTATACATATTAATTTTTGCTCTGCCTCTTTTGGGCAGTCCAAACCTCTATAAATCATCTTAAGATGTGCTCATTCGCACATCTCGCACTTGTACGCCTTTTCTTCTTTTTCGTGCGTATACAACACGTCCTCTTCCTCCTCAAACTCTATTGCTGATGGCCTGGTAAACATCTTTAATCTAAAACACTATATCTATATTATTATTTTTAATTCACAAAATTTAAACCTTAAAATTCCATATACTTCTGAAAAAAAAACAATTATTTAAAAAAATGCCAATTTTTCATTAACGCTGTACGTCGCTGAACTAACTTTACCTATATAACTGACCTACGACAACTGATAGCAATGCACATTGAAATAAATACTTTGCGAAAATGTAATATCATATTTATAGTTCATTATAGTTCAATGTCAATTTTTTATGTAAATAGTGACAATATTTACCTTTAAATTCTTTATCATCTAAACTAGATATACTTATACATCATCAACCTATTTAAATATTTTCCCTTCGCAATTCTTATTTAACATCATAGTTATTTTAAAATAAATTAAAATTCTCCTTTTGAATAATTTTCTCTTTATTGAAATGATGACTTTTTGTACACAAAGAAATATAATATTATAAATAAAATTGTATACTATTTTCGACTTGACCCTAATGTTTATTGTTACAATTATGTTCAATATCAATGTTTTGTTTAAACAACTACTTAGTTAAAACATTATATTAAATTATCATCTATTTATTTATCTTTGTTTTTTATCAATTCAGGTTCGCTAATTTATTTAATAAAATGAAATTTGCATTTATCACTTGATTTCTGTATCTACTCAATTTAGTTTATTAAAAGGCACTTGTCCTCTCTAAAAAAATTACAAAATTTAAAAAAAATGTCTGTAAAAAAATGATATATCTCCTTATCCTTATCTTTAATAACAAATTTTCCCTTTTCCTTCCAACCAGTCAAATACTATCAAAAAACACCGCTTGTCACCAAATGTAACAACCAGTTAGCCTAAAGACCATTTGCAACTACTGTTAGGTCTTTAGCTACTGTTGTTAATATGCTATTAAGGGATTAGGGCAGCGTCATCACCAGCCAAAGGGTCCTGGAGTCCTGAAGGAACATCCATTCGCCAGTGGCAAAAAAAAAATAATAAAGAAAAATAATAAATTACAAAAAAACATCCCTTACGGCGTTGCTTCCTGGCAAAGCGGCGTTGCTTCCTGGCAAAGCGGCGTTGCTTCTTGGTAGAGCGGAATGGCTCCTAAAATCGGCGTTGCTCCCTGACAGAGAGGCTTCTTCTAATATACGGCGTTGCTCCCTGATAGAGAGGCTTCTTCTAATATACGGCATTGCTCCTTAGCAAAGCGGCGTTGCTTCCTGGCAAATCGGCGTTGCTTCCTGGCAAATCGGCGTTGCTTCCTGGCAAAGCGGCGTTGCTTCCTGGCAAAGCGGCGTTGCTTCTTGGTAGAGCGGAATGGCTCCTAATATACGGCATTGCTCCTTGATAGAGCGGTCTGAATCCTATTTTTCCCTCGTGTACATCTTGTCCTGGTATCAAAGGGCGTTGTTTAGGGCTGGTCGGAAACTACGTCGATCCATGTGACCCCAAACTCCCTCCAATCTATTTACCTGAATTTTTCACCATCACAGTCTAGGGAAAAGGTCCTTAGAGCTTATCCCTTTACACCGTGACGTGACAACCTCTCCTCTAGTTTTTGTCCTGTCGTGGACACTGCTTGGGGGTTGATCGGAATTGTACCTCGATCGAATGTCCCCAAACTTTTTTCTTTTCTTCCTGTTTTTCGAATTCCTCGTCGAATATCTATAACACAATATTCACATATTACTACATATTCACTTTACATATCAATTTTTGCTCTGCCTCTTTTGGGCAGTCCAAACCTCTTTAAATCATCCTAAGATGTGCTTATTCGCACATCTCGCACTTGTACGCCTTTTCTTCTTTTTCGTGCGTATACAACACGTCCTCTTCCTCCTCAAACTCTATTGCTGATGGCCTGGTAAACATCTTTAATCTAAAACACTGTATATCTATATTATTATTTTTAATTCACAAAATTTAAACCTTAAAATCCCATATACTTCTGAAAAAAAAATTATTTAAAAATACCAATTTTTCATTAACGCTGTACGTCGCTGAACTAACTTTACCTATATTACTGACCTACCACAACTGATAGCAATGCACTTTGAAATAAATACTTTGCGAAAATGTAATATCATATTTATAGTTCATTATAGTTCAATGTCGATTTTTTTGTAAATAGTGACAATATTTACCTTTAAATTCTTTATCATCTAAACTAGATATACTTATACATCATCAACCTATTTAAATATTTTCCCTTCGCAATTCTTATTTAACATCATAGTTATTTTAAAATAAATTAAAATTCTCCTTTTGAATAATTTTCTCTCTATTGAAATGATGACTTTTTGTACACAAAGAAATATAATATTATAAATAAAATTGTATACTATTTTCGACTTGACCCTAATGTTTATTGTTACAATTATTTTCAATGTCAATGTTTTGTTTAAACAACTACTTAGTTAAAACATTATATTAAATTATCATCTATTTATTTATCTTTGTTTTTTATCAATTCAGGTTCGCTAATTTATTTAATAAAATGAAATTTGCATTTATCACTTGATTTCTGTATCTACTCAATTTAGTTTATTAAAAGGCACTTGTCCTCTCTAAAAAAATTACAAAATTTAAAAAAAATGTCTGTAAAAAAATGATATATCTCCTTATCCTTATCTTTAATAACAAATTTTCCCTTTTCCTTCCAACCAGTCAAATACTATCAAAAAACACCGCTTGTCACCAAATGTAACAACCAGTTATGCCTAAAGACCATTTGCAACTACTGTTAGGTCTTTAGCTACTGTTGTTAATATGCTATTAAGGGATTAGGGCAGCGTCATCACCAGCCAAAGGGTCCTGGAGTCCTGAAGGAACATCCATTCGCCAGTGGCAAAAAAAAAATAATAAAGAAAAATAATAAATTACAAAAAAACATCCCTTAATAGCATATGTCGAGCGGTTCTTGGCAACTAGTTTTAGACTCTTTTAGTCCTAAGGGAATAGAAACGCCGAGGCTTCTCAAATGCTCGGAGTATTTTGCTGGTTTGGGAAGGGAGGAGAAATTAATAATAAGTATTAAAACCTTAACAAATGTATATTAACAATAAATAAAAAACTTGACAAATAGTCTTCAGAAAAAATGAATAAAATTCCATTTAGAGAATAATGCACTATAACTAATAGTAATAAAGATAAGCATAAAATATAATTCGGGACGAAAATGTTAAATTGGCATTTATATGTAAATCAATTAATCAATTATTATTAAACAAAATTAAGTTAAAATATTTACCCATAATTCACATCGTACACAAAAAACTTTACACATTACCTTATAATACAAAACAAGAACTTTCGCCCAAGGGGCGAAAGTTCTGGACCTTAGTCCGAACCCGACTGAGCGTTTCCGCCAAGTGATCCTTTCTATATAAACCAAAATTTATGTGACTGTTGATTGTATTTTACAATGTCACGTTCAATGTAAATTAATAAAATGAAGGTTTGTTTCATTGTCATAAGTGTCTTTTTAATTATTTAATTTAAACATTAAATACTTGTTTAGAATTTTTGGTAAATTCTTTAGATTTTTTCAATTAATAATAATGCCAATTATTACATAAGCGCCTCGGTGTAGCTCTGCCAATCTCCGCTGTGCTTGGCCCAATTATAGAGCTTCCGCACTTCGGATCGTAAGTTTGACAGATGACGGTTCCACCAAGGAGTATCCCTACTAGTTCTATTTCTTTGAATGGGGCAGCTTGATTCATATGCCTCAAGTATTGCCCCATTTAGTTCTTCGAGATCGCTTTCCAGAGCAAGTGGGTGCCCCGAACCTTTTTTTGTCTGGATACGTGTTAAATTTTATTTTAGAATGGTGTTGTATTTGTCCCAGTCTGTTTTTCTAGGATTCCTCCTGAGGATCGTCTCAGGAATGACGCTCTCTAACGTAAACACAATTATCTTGTAATCAGATAGAGATGGTTCACTCGATACCCTCCAGTTTTTAACTAAATCTTTAATGCTCGGTGTGCTTATTGTGATGTCTAATACCTCACTTCTTGCCCTTGTTACAAATGTTGGAGTATTCCCAATATTTTGCACAATAAGGTTCTTATTAAAAATATATTCTAAAAGTTGCTCACCTCTTTGATTTGCAGATTGATGCTATGATTTTTTATTCAACCTTAAACGTTTGAACAGCGTTTTCTCAAAACTCTAAAAATGTGAGTTATCTTGTGTTTGCAGTAATCCGAGGGGATATATTTTTATTTTGTATTTTTTTTTTTTTTTCGTAGAGATTTCCACTAACTAATTTTAAATGGATGGCCTAAATAAAGGGTCGTCATCCAAAAATATTGCGGATCGTGTAATATAACAAACACACGTATGTGGCCCGAAAAAAAAAATTGACTATGGCTACTTTAGACTATTCAATATTAATCTTTATTATAAATTTATAATTTTATTTTAGCGTAATTATTAACATTTTGCTTAATAATTTGTAAAACCGGTCGATCATAAAAATAATGTGTATTGGTAACATTATTTTCAATGTTATTCTAATGCAACATTTTGTGAGGTAAGATACAATGAGTTATTTTTGTTACAATAATTTTTTAAACTTCTACTTAGATCTACTGTCTACTGATAAAGGGTTATTACCCTCATCATAAATGAATCGTGCTAACAAAAGAGGTCAAAAAATTCCTCATTATTTTTCATCTATAAAAGTTACCAAAATTAAGTACTAAGGTAGGTGAATACAATATCGCCAAGCTGGCAATAACGCCAAGGGTTCATATCTTGGAAGGTTCGGTTTCTGAAAGACCAATGGCGCTTGGGGTACTTTCCCAATAGTAAAAGCAATCTACAATTTCAATTTGTGGTAAATTCTGACATCACATTTTAGTTTAGCAGTTGGTTTCCCACCTAAACTGCTTTGCCACCACCACCGATCTAAGCAATATTTATTGGATATTTCAAAGATTGTGCAGGTAAATGCTTTTTTTTTATCAGCAGTAGTTTTTAGTAAAGAATGAGCTATCAACTAATAATAGACATTTAAAAATCGTATGTTTTTTACCGAAGTAAGCAAGAAACAGTAGAGATGTGCGCGTTTGTAATATCGCCAAAATAACGGCTTAGCAATATCGCCAATGGCGATATTGCCAGACATGAATATTTTTCATGTTTTCTTGAATTTATACTAAAGAATCGTTTATTATTTTAACAGAATCGTCATGAATAAAGCAAGAAACCGAGGTATCAGAGGGAAATGGTCGGAAGAAAATATGCAGCGTGCCCTAGCAGCTGTTGGAAATGGCGTGTCTGTGAATTGAGCAAGTAAGAAATTTTTGGTTCCTTGTAGGACCCTGAGAAACTACTTACGTAACCATCAAACAACAAAATCTGTCATAGTTCGCAAATCAGTTATTAATTTAGAAAAAGAGGAAGAGCTTAGAAACTAAATAGGTCTATTATTGTAAGTGACCATTTTGAAAAATTGGGCGAAATTCTTGCTAACATGGACATCATGGACAAGTCTGAGCATATCTACAACATGGATGAGAAAGGCTGTCGGTTAGCATTACACCACCAACAACCAGTCCTTGCAAAAAACGTAGCAAAGCAAGTGCACCTTGTGGCAAATGCGCATGGACAAAACGTCACAATAGTATCTTGTGGCAATGCCCTGGGTTCTGCGATTACTCCCTTAATTTTATTTAAAGGAAGAAGGATGAAGCCTGAATAGGCAGATACACTTCCGGCGTCTAGTATGGTGTTAATGACTCCGAAAGGTAGTGCGACCATTGATGCTTTTAACAATGGCTGCATCATTTTGCCAAATACAAAGTTGCTGGTCAATCTCTTTAAATTTTCGATGGTGCTAAAAGTCATCTGGATTATTCTATTGTCACGGTTGCAGAAGAGTTGGGTATAATGTTATATTGCTTGCCAAGCAATTCAACGCACGAATTACAGCCTATGGATAGGTCTGTGTTTCGCTCATTTGAACACTATTGGGATAACGAAGTTCTTAAATACTGGTCAACACATAAGGATCGTGCTATAACAAAACAACGTTTTGGAAACATTTTTTCTGTAGTTTGGGACAAATGTGTTACACCATCAAACATTAAATCTGGTTTCGCAGCAACTGGCATTTATCCGTTCAATCCGAACATTTTACCACCCGAAGCATATGCTTCAAGCAGTGTAACTGAAAAAGAAAATCCTAGCTAACAACCACCTACGCAAGATACGAGTCATGACACAACCTCCAGGTCCTTCCAACAGTCGACCCATTATTTCACGTACATCACTTCCAGATCTCTCGACAGCTGCTGGAAAACGTCAACGAATTCAGTTACGTGACATAAGTGAATCCCTGCCGTCCGAATGTTTAGACGATAATACAGATAGTGACGCCAAAGAAGACGAACAGGACGAAGAGAGTAAAGAAAATCAACACACGTCATTTTCTGATATGCTTACCACACCTGAAATGGCACACAAATATTATGACACCAGGCCAAGAAAAACAGCAATCAATTCCAGAGCACAAGTTGTTACCAAACACCTTCTCGCCAAGTCTGATCTAACAGGCAACACTTCTACCCTCAAGTCTAAGAAACCTGCGTCTTCGCGTGGTTTGCAACAGCTATTTACACGACGACTGCTTGGGACTAACCAAGAAGGATAAATTCGAGGGTTACATTTGTCCATATTGTTCCTTAAAATTGTTTGCTTCTTTATTACTACTTATGTTTATGTTTTCTTTTTATTTGAATAAACGTTAATTTAGAAAAACTGACTTTCCTTGTAAAATTTCCGATAAAAACAACAATTTGTTCGAATAATATATGGCGTTATTGTTAACCGCCCTGAGACAATATCGCCAATGTGCAATGTTTTAAAAAAAATGTTCGCAAAATGCACAAACTTGCCCGTAACATCTTTTACTATTTTAAATTATTAGTACGATGTATCAGTAACATTCCTACCCCGAAAAGAAATTTTTTTTATACACAGTACTTTTATACAAAAACATAAGCTTAGCATGGCGATATTTTTATACAAATATTTAAGTCTGGCCCAGGATATCTCTCTACTCCTTCCACCGAGTTTTTCGGTTTTGGCAAAATTCGCGCAGCGGCAAATGCTTTCTATGTTACCTCTTAATATAATCTTTAGCGTAATGTATTTTTTAGTGTGTAATCCTACTAAAACAAAATATTCTTAACAGTTGGCTTAATCACTGGAGCATAATGAACACGAAGTTACATATCTAATCATCCTTAAACAACACAGTCAGGATATCTTCTCCGAATAGAAAACAAAGGACCCTAATATTTTGAATTATTAAAGAACCAGCACAAACCAAGCAACACATAAATAATCTATATCGCTCGCTCTTACTCCAAAACAAATTGTTATTTCAATTTTCTGAAACTAAACATTTCAGGGCATAACAGAATACAAAATATGACGGCGACTTTCATTCAAACTAACGTCCATATTTATAATTTCTTTTAGATGTGTGCTATACAGGAAGACGTCTATTATACAAGGATGATGTTTCGACTAAAATATATCTTGCGAACCCAAGTTGTAAACTTTTGAAATATTGAAAAGCCTAACTAAAGATAAAACTGTTAACCATAAATAATTTGTATTGTAGCACAATTAACGCGAATGCCTGGTATTCAGGTTATAAAATTTTATCAATGTTTTTAAAACTCAATACATAGAATACGTGACAAAAATAAAATCCTTAGTAGATATAGTTAAAAAAATGTATATTTTATTTTTTTTTTTTTTATTAGAAGTAATTTTAAATTTTTGAAAATATAACTATTTTACATTAAACAAACACTTAATCAATATTAAGTTTGCGAAAACTGCCCGATACGCTTCCGATGCCAGTTTCGTCATTTCTAGGAGAGTTCCTTCTTGTAATTATGCCCTTATCACTGAGAAGAATAATTTTATCGAAGGACAGAAGTCTCTCCCTTTTAGCCTCTAGTTCTTCCCTCCACAGGTCCATCATTTGTTTGGCTGGAATTGTTCCTCCAAGCTCTAGAGGTAAACAGTGTTTGCCAACTTTTTGATGGAGTTTCTCCAAAGATTCGTTCATCTAAAATATAAAAAAAATATCCTGCAGGGTTACAGGGTTCTGCAATTTTTTCATAGCTGACGTTCCATGATAGCTACAGGTTAAATAGTGGGTATAATAGAGATGTACCTAGACCTATCTATCATGAAAAAATATATTCAATTATAAGTGCAGGTCGTTTTAATTAATTCTGCTCGATCATATACCTACCTTTTTTTGTCAAATGGAGGGCCCTGTATATTTTAAAACGCAGATACACCTCACGATACTATAAAAAGAATGTATGATATTACAGTTCATCAAATTTCTAGAGGCTTTCGACGGCTAGACAGAGAAAGCACTACTAAGAGGCATCGTTTGGCGGGGCCGACGGATTTACGCAATGAAAGTACACTCTGCGCATCAAGTATTTCACTATTTTATTCAGACGTAAATGTCAGATGTAAATTTCGCTAAAACATTTCTTTTATTTTCGTTTGTGTTTTTTGCTCATTACAGTTTAATAGAACCTAAGTATGGAGTTTAATAGCAAATTAAGAGGCCGCGTGATTAACAGTCAATCTCGCGAAATAATAGCCAATGTTATAGAGTTTATGAGAAGAGAAGGAAACTTTAATTCACCTTCAATACCATTTAAAAATGTAAATGATCGTGTTGCTGCAGCCACAGAAGTATCTAAAAACACTGTCGTCCGCATTTCTGGAGAGAAAAAAAGAATCGATAACCGTGAGATATCGGAATTTTCATCACCAAGAAAAACCATTAAAAAACCAAAAACAGTTAATGATATAGATGAAGCTGACAAAGGTATTTTAAAAAGAATTATTCTGTTCATGTTAATCTCGGAAAATATTGTTCCAACATTAAAAACAATTCTGACTAAATTTAGAGAAGCTACAGGGTACAAAGGAAGCTATGAAAGTTTAAGAAAAATAATAAAGTCGCTAGGATTTCGTTGGCGGAAAACAAAAACAAACAGAAAAATATTAATGGAAAGGTTTGATATTCAAAAGCTACGTTTAGACTATCTGATTCGTTTAAAAAGTTATCGAGCAGAGGGCCGTCCAATTGTCTACTTAGATGAAACATACATTCATGCCTCCCACACACACCAGAAAGCTTGGAGTGATAATTCAAATGAGGGATTAAAGAAACCAATTAATAAAGGTGATAGACTAATTATTGTCCATGCAGGAGGTGAAATGGGCTTTATTCCGAATGCCCGGTTAATTTTCAAATCTGGAACCAAAAGTGGAGACTACCACGATAAAATGAATTTTAATAATTTTTCTAAATGGTTGAAAGAAAAGCTGTTTCCGAACCTCCCTCCAAGAAGCGTCATTATTGTTGATAATGCTCCTTACCATAATGTCCAGGTAAATAAAGCACCAACGTCAACTTCTAAAAAAGCTGACATGCAGGATTGGTTAAGGAATCATAATATTGCTTACGAAGAGGATATGCTCAAAACGCAATTATACAGTTTAGTGCTATTGCATAAGTCACGATTTAAGAGGTATGCAATTGAAGAAATGATAAATGAACATGGTTTTAGTTGTTTGCGTTTGCCACCGTATTATCCCGATCTTAATCCGATCGAATTAGTGTGGGCATCATTGAAACAATATGTAGCTAATAACAACACTACATTTAAGAGGCAAGACGTACAACTGTTGTGTGAAGACTTTTTTGATACGTTTTCTAAAGAGGAGTGGCAATCTCGTTGTAATAATGCTAAAATGTGGGAATCTAAATTTTATGACAGAGAAGTTACTTTGGATGAGGCAACTGATAGATTTATAATTAACTTAAACAGTGACAGTGAGACTGATTTTGAATCTGATATGGAAACTGAAGAAAGTTTTTCGGAAGACCATTAAAATTATATCTGTACCTAAGATCAAAAAAGTATTATCTATTTTTACAACGAAGATGCACAAGAATCAAATTTTATTTTTTTATTATTAGATAGCTATTTTTGTTTCTGAGTTGTGTTCATTTACAGGCTCAATTTTTTTCCGTTTCTCCTTTTTGATTTTATATGGGGTTTCAAGTTGTTTTTGACTTATTTCGACGTAAATCACAACAACACACTTTTTTAATAAAGCAAACAAGTGTTAAGAGGTATATGTACGTGTAAACTACAATTACAAAAAATTGATATGAAACCCATGAAACCACCAACAAAAATGTAAAGCTAGCTTCCGTACTAGAACATGGTGTCATTCGTCGAGATAATTTATCGTTTTGTTTAATAGATCAAGAAATGTAAATATTCCCCTGTTATTTTTTATAAAATTATAAGAGAAATAAATTTTTTTCTAAATAGTATAGTTTATTATTTTGTAGAAAAACAAAATTTCGAAAATTTTAGTAATGTTTCAGAAACAACCGTTATTAATAATAGGTACCATTTTCCTTAATAAGGTAGAAATAAAATATAAACTATTTCCACGATTTACAAAGGCCTACAAAAAAATTATAGGTATTTTCCGCTATCCTATAAAATTTATATTTTCTGACTCAATTTCAAAAGGTTGAAGGAATTCCAAAACACCTTTTATGGCATAATAATTATTTTCAATTCTACATACTATCTTTAGCTGCTTTTAAAAACGTTCTAAGAAAGTCCAATCAGGCCAATTTAATCCCTAAACTATTCCACACTTTTAAAATTTAATTACCTAAAAATATTAAAAACTATTTAAAATAACTTGTTTAGCAGACTGTACAATAGCTATCTTAGTCACACGTAGCGCGTTCTCTGTCTGGGCGTCGAACACCTCTAGAAATTTGATGAACTGTACGTAGATTGTACTATACGTCACGGTGACATAATGTGGTGGAAGGCGTAGCTTTTACGAATTTGACGTATCAGCTGATCGAAAACAACGCTGAAAATTAATTTTAATCAGCTCATGGCCAATCAGATTAACCATATTCCACACCACAATACGTCTTGCGCGAACTCGACGAGATTCCGTCGGCTATGTATCATACCTCGGTTTTTTTATATCACGGATAACTCTGACTTTTATTTGAATGAGATATTAATGCAAGGGTGACTTGTTTCGACCACTGTAGACTATTATCAAGCATAAAACAGGGAAATAACAATAAATGTTATGTGAATGAACAGAAGTTTCTTCCTCTTAACATCTAGAAAACGTCAAAAACTAAAAAAGTGCATCCAAAAATACGTCAGGGAAAAATTTAGTTGTCAAAATTATATTAGTAGCAAGATCAGGGTGGTATAAAAATTGTAACGTCTGGAATTTTTTTTTTTTTTTTTGTTGAGGATTTTGGATTATGAATGGGAATTGTACAATAGGCAGGGGAAAGGGAGAGAGAAAGTCGAAGCTTTAGATATATATTGTATATAAAGAATTTGTTGGAATTGTAGTTGGAATTTGTTGGAAATTATGAAACAAAAAAGTCAAGTCATAAAAAAGGTAAAGAGAAATTTTATCATAAAAAGGGATCATCAACAGAGATAAACACGTTAGTAGAGAGGGAAAGTAGCAGATAGCAGGTAGGAGAGTAGCAGCGTAATATTATGAATTAAAAAGGTTTTATTAACAGAAGTCAAAAACTAAAATTAAATCGTCCAAATTATCGTGCATAGAACTGAAACCCTAAGTCTTCGTTTCATGCTTTGGTCACAGTTTATAGCTAAAGAATCAGTTAGCTCACTCGGACCAATTGAATGTTCCAAAATAACATCCACTCCAGGGATGCAAATTCAAATATTTTTACCTACATTTTAAACCATGTGAACGAGTATGTGTAAATGAAATTTTATAAACCATTTGCAGAGATAGTCAATAATAATTATTAACTCTTGTTAGACAATTCTTTTAAACCATAATCATAGTAGTTTTTTTGTCATTTCTATGGCAATCTGTAAAAATGAATCACACAACAATAGGCATACAAATAATTTTTTAAATCAGCAAAAATTGATTCATATTTTTAATGATTTTTACCTATTAAACGTGGCTAGATGTTTTTGTGCGATGTTAAGAGGATGAAAATGTTTCCCTTTAACGATATGTCAAGATAGATTTGAATATGTTATTTTCTGGAAAATTATTGCTGTCATTCCTTATCTAATTTTTTAATATGAAATACATTTTTTTAAGCACTTTGCTCAGGATTGGGATTTGGTAAAAGTACAATGTTTTTACATGCTTTTGGGGTATATTTCATTTCGTTATCAGATGAGGGTAAAAATTTTCAGTGGGTTCTTGGGCTATTATAATTTGGTTCTGTATGTGCCAGGGATACAAATCCAAGTTGCTCAATGTATTTATAAACTGAAACATTGAGATCGAAGTGCCGACGCAGAGTGAGCGAACTGATTCTTTAGCTATAAACTGTGCTTTACTATCAATCTCAGATATGTTTATCTGAGGCACATACTTTGATTTTGTATGTGATCTGAGGTATTAATCTAGATTATGAGGTTACAACACTTAGAGCATATAAGACAAGAGGTGTTACTCAAATGTGTTTGTTATGTACTGAGGTGGGAACCCCTTCGGTGTTAGGTACACAACGCATTATGATTGGTGAGTTAGGAACCCGACGATTTATGATTGGCGAATTTAAATAACGCGCATATTTGTGATAAATGACATTTCATTTGACGTCTTGTTTTCGTTTTTAAAAAGATCGTTTTTTGGCTTCGAAAGACAATTTGGACGACGTGTCTCTGTGATAAACTTGTTAAGAGTATTTTTATTATAAAATAAGTGCCGAAAGCTTGTATTAGTCTAAGATCCGAAGTAAGGTCGACCTTTACCCATCTGTTTAATGGATGAAACTTTTTTTTTTATTAAATAAAATATGTTTTTAAATATACCGCAAATGGGTTGCCTAAAAAAATTCGATCCAGACTATTTATTTTCTTAAAGTAAAAAAAAAACGACACCCTGTAAAGTATTCCCCAGATGCTTTGACTGTGCCCAAACTTCAATTAGCTCATCGCAGGATGGATTAAAGCTTAAGTTCAAAATTTGGTGTTTTTCTCTTCATCCGTTTTTGAGTTATCTTCAAAATTCAAAATTTGCACTTTTTATCAAATATCTCGAATTGGGTCCATTTTAGGGAAATCATGTATAGGAACAAAATAATTGAGAATGACATCATAAGCAACTTTTATCATGATTCCTATACTTGTCTTATCTGTACACAGAGAGGAAAGTAAAAAATGGCCGTGACCGTATTTTTCAACTTCAAATTTCAACAAAATCAATCAGTTGAAGCAAAAAAAGCTATTGTGTTCTGCTTGTAAAGTTAAATAAATATGTCTATTACGAATAGTTAGGTACCTACTCTATTTTATATTATCTCTTGTATGTGTATATAGTATCTATTGTGTAGATATTAGTAGTATGTAAGTTTTTGTGTGTTAATATAGAGAGTAAAATGAGAGTGTATGATATATTTCACGAATAACATTTATTTTTTCTGTATTCATCCCATTCTATAGGTTATTGTTTTTTAACTGTAATTCGGTAGCATTAATTTTTATTTCATTTTTTGTTTTGTTTTGTAAATAGCTTACTTCTACACATACATTATATCTAGGTACAACCAATAACTATGTTTTGATTACATTGATTAATAATTTTATTATAAAACATGTACATTCAATATTATTACTACTAGAAATAAATTATTTTTACTTGTTTTTATTTTTCTTTTATTTACTCTATATAAAAAAGATTTCAGTTTCTAAATGATCTACTTGAACTAAACGAAAGTAATGTGTGATCAAGAATTCATTTGAAAGCATACCGTTTCAAAACCTATATCTACAATAAAAAAAGTTCAATCCTAAACGAACATATAGTCATTTTCAGTAAAACATATATACAATACAGTGTATAAAGAAAGTTTAACACAAATAGAAAAAGAACATTGTTTAATAAATTTGTTTATTAATCATATGCGAATCAATTATCTAAATTATTAGTTATTGTGAAATTACAGTGCATAAATGGTAAACATAAATACGAACCTTTTCAAACCGTACGCCATTGAGAATGGCTTTATTCAACTTAAACGCAAGTAACGCGTAAACACAATAGCTCTTGACCACAGCACATTGAACTATACTCTGTTTTTAAACTAGGAGGAGCGAATTGAAAAGACGCATTTACACAGGGGAAAGTAACTAGATTTGTTACTAAGAGCGAGATTCGAAATATAGCCGTTTTCAAAATTTATGAAATAGTTAGCTGTATCGGCCTTAGTCGGTGAACGGCCAATGAGCGGTTAAGAAATGAATAAATGTCACAGAAGTAATTTTTTATTGGTCCCAGAAAATAGTCGCAAATTTCACATTATTGTCAAAGTATATTAACCGTTGAGTAGCGACAGCTGGGGAACCGAATTCTAGTGCGCCGACGCGAAATAGAGAGGCGAGACGTCTTCTAAAGATGTAAACAACCCCTTTCACTTTAGTCCGGCAGCTGATATAGGAATTCGTTGTTGTGGATTTATTAGTGCTCTTTTATTGTGTTTTTGTTAAGATTTTTTGGGGTTTTGTGGGTTTTTCATTATGCCAGGAAATGCATGTGCTATAAGTGATATATATTTTTATATTTACTACATAAGTTAAATACTCATAAATATAAAACTGCCTAATGACCAAACCTATATTATAAATGTAAACTACAAAAGAGTTCTACTTCAAATTACGTCGAGCAGTGTAAACATCACATTCAATACCAGATCATAATTCGAGCAGTGTTTTACTGTGTCGTTCCGTTAATAACGTCAAAAGAGAGAGAAATAAAATATGCACTACCCAAGATCAAAGGCACCGACGCTTTATGTCGCTACTCAACGGTTAATATACTTTGTTATTGTGATCTGAAATGTGTGTCTAAAACGAAATGTCACTGTCAAATAAAATTCAATATGGTTGTTGATTGATGTCAGAAATACTTTTTTCTTGCTTTTGAAATCGACTTTTTGAGAATAACTATGATCTTTTTAAAATGGATATTAAATATTTAAGAAAAAGTAAAAGTTAATCAGTGAATGAAAAATGGATCCCACAGTAACTGGTATCTCTCCTATGAGTAATGTGGATATTATGGCTTATTTAGTGTTAACCCATGGTTAATACGCTTAAGGGCAAATAAAGACATTCAAAAGTTTACAGGCCTATGAGTCAGAATTTGTTTTGAAAACTGGAACCAACATTTTCATAACACTACATGTCAACTTATATTTTTTAATTTAAAGTGAACTATTCATACATAACTACCTTGTATTAAGTTTAAATATTTTTAACAAAAATTTTATGAAAGTAATGTTATAACAATTTTGTAAATGGTTTTATTCTATTCTAATAAATAAAATTTACTTGAATATTTAGTTACATTTTAATCATTTTGGTTAGAAATTCATCAATTTTTAGTTTAAAAAAAATCAGTAATAATGTTGTTAGTTTTTTCTAAAATACTTCGAAATTCATCTCTTCATGGTAATCTCCCATCTTTTTACCTTCAAAAACCAATAATGCATTTTCTACAAAACCTTCTGTTGAGAGGACCGAAAAAAAGCAATAACCAAGACTTAAAGGAAAGAACTGTTTTTAATCAAAATCTGACGTATTACATATATCAGTCATTTTTCTAAAAACCAAAAACAAAACATGTAAAACTTTGCAAAAACAAAAGCAAATCTTAATACTCCCACTTTTTGAAAAGTTTCATGTTAACCAAAAAAACATCTTATTTAACAAAGCTTTTAGAAGTAATTCCCATTTTATTGCGGAGTTCTTCAAATTTCTTTTTATGCAGTCCCTTTGTAAAAATGTCTGCTTCTTGATCATCAGTTTTACTAAACATCGGTATAATATCACCAGCTTCATATTTTTCCCGTATAAAATGATATCGAATGTCGATATGCTTTGATCGACTATGGAATTCAGGATTTCTTATCAATTTTATAGCACTTTGATTATCAATAAATAAAATTGTAGGCTTTACAACCTTATCATCTTCACCAACATCTATTAAAAATTGTTGAAGCCAAATTACTTCTTTAACAGCATCCGATGCAGCGATGTATTCTGCTTCAGTAGTAAACATAGAAACACTATTTTGTTTTTTACTTGACCAAGTAATTGGAGCATTACATAATTTGAACAAATATCCACTAGTCGATCTTCGAGTCTTACGATCGCCAGCGTAGTCCGAGTCTGAGTACCCGACCAAGGTACTTAATTTATTTTGTTTTTCATATAGAATGCCAAGATCAGGGGTTCCAATTAAATACCTAATTAACCGTTTAACAGCATTCCAGTGCATTTCAGTAGGTTTACCTACATACCGGCTTAATACTCCCACTGCATGTGCTATATCTGGCCGAGTTACAGTGGCTAGAAATAATAGGCAACCTATAGCTTGTCTGTAAGGAACCTCATCTTCTTCTAATAACCTGCTTGCATCTAGAGACAAATCACAGTTGGGATCCATAGGAGTAGTGCAAGGCTTGGCATTTTCTAATCTAAATTTTTCTATTATCTGTTTAATGTAACTCTCTTGACAAATAAAAATAGATCCGTTAATTGGATTTCTTGAAACCTCAAGTCCAACATAATAGTTGACTTCACTGATTGTTATTTCGAATTTACTTTTCAACTCATCTAAAACTTCTTCAATTGCCAATTTTGACGAGGATATTAACAAACCATCATCAACATAAATGACAAGAATCACTTTAATATTATTGATGTAGCCATGATATACACATCTATCAGCTTGGGACCGTATAAACCCACATTTTTCTAAAAAATTGTTGAACGTCTTGTTCCAGCACTTGGGTGCCTGCTTTAAACCATACAACGATTTTCTTAATTTACAAACTGTATTACTTGTACTATTTACATTCTGTAAGCCTTCTGGAATAGCCATGAAAATTTCTTCATCTAGATCACCGTAGAGAAAGGCGGTTTTAATATCAAATTGCATCATTTTATAGCAATTTTCTGCAGCTATTGCTAGGAGTATCCTTATTGAGTCGAATCGTGTTGTAGGGGAAAATATTTCATTATAATCAACTCCTTGTTGTTGTGCACAACCTTTTACACATAATCTAGCTTTATAGCGCGAAATCTCACCATTGGGATACCTTTTTACCTTAAATACCAATTTTGAATGCAAAATATTCCTATCGGGTGGAATTTCCGTTATCTGCCAAGTATTATTTTTGTTTAAAGCAGATAATTCTTCATTTATGGCTTCTTGCCATTTTTGAGCATCAGTGCAGCTTATTGCTTCTTTGTACGTCTGAGGAATATCTGCTTCAATAAAATTTAACTGATAGTCTTCATATCTTACTGGTACCTTGATATTTCTTTTTGGTCGCAGATCAGACTCTTCATTCTGAATCTCAGGTTCAACAACATCTTGGGCTACATCCTTTGTGTCTATCTCTGGATATTCGGTGATATCATCTATTTCTAGATTAATTTTAACCATGTTATTTATATTTACAGTTCTGGAAGTCTCATTAAAAATTACATTACGACATATTGTTACTTTCTTAGTCATTGGGTCAAAAAGTCTATAGTTAGTAGAGTTTTTGTCATAGCCGACGAATATTAGTTTTTTACTTTTAGCTTCAAACTTGGTTCGCCTCGCATCTGGTACGTGTGCATAAGCATCGCAGCCAAAAATTTTTAAATGCCCCAAGAATGGTTTTTGTCCAGTCCAAATTTCGTATGGGGTAGAATCTGGCGTTTGACTTGTTAAAGTTCTATTTAAAATATAAACTGCCATGCTGACAGCTTCAGCCCATAAATATTTTGGCATTTGTCTTTGAAACATCATAGAACGAGCACTTTCTACGATTGATCGGTTGTCACGTTCAACACGGCCGTTTTGTTCTGGAGTGTATGGAGCGGTTGTTTCAAGAGTAATTCCTTCTTTGTCTAAATAATCTTGGAACTCAATGTTACAGAACTCTTTACCATTGTCCACGTGCAATATATGGATCGGTTTTCCGAATTTGGTTTTGACTTTTTGATTATAGATTTTGAAACACTCCAACGCATCGGATTTGTGTTTGATGAAATACACTACTCGATATCCCGAGTATTCATCTTTCAACGACATAAAATATCGAGTACCCGAAACTGAAGGTACGGTCATAGGTCCACAGAGGTCACTAAATATACGTTCTCCGGTATTTAGCTTTTCGTGCTTACTTTTTGTAACAAATGGTATTTTGTGCTGTTTGTCAAACGCGCATGCTTCACAAAAGAACTTGTCAGTGTCGCTGAAACTCACGCCTGTTATAAGTCCTTTCTTAACCATTTCCCGAATTGCGTTTACATTTAAGTGTCCAAGTCTTTCATGCCACAACTTTAAACTTTCGGGAATGACAATATTTGCGCTATTGATGACTGTGCGAAACATCATCTTATAAATATTATTATAGTCTTTCACTGCTGTTGCGATTACTCCGCTATTGTCCCAAATTTCTGCAAAATCGTTCTGTTTTAAAATTTTCATACCTTTGCCAGTGATGATGCCTTCTGAGAATAAATTTTTCGTTAAACTGGGTATAAATAGAACATTATTTATAGTAGCATTGTACCATTCTCCATTCAGCAATTTTTGAATGTTTACTGTTCCTTTTCCTTTTACAGATAGTCTTTCTCCATTACCAAGTACTACTATACTATTAATGTTTTCATTTAAACTGGCAAAGAAATCTTTTCTGTATGACATGTGAGCAGACGCACCACTGTCCATTATCCAGTAGTCATCCCAGACATTAGCAAAATTTACATCTACATTAAACGCAGTTTCAATGGTTCCTGTGTAAGCTGCACTACCATTATACTTGCTGTTGTTTCCACCGTCTTTTTCATTGTTAAAATTTAATTTTTCCTTCTTTTCTCGACAATTCTTTGAAAAATGTCCCCTTTTTCTACAGTTATAACATACAACATTCTTGTACCTATTTTTCTTCAATGAAACAGTAGCTAATGCAGTCTCAGCTTCTTCATATACGGTTAAACTTTTCTCTTCGTCTAATAGTCGAGCAGTGAGATTGGGAATCGTCTGCTTGTTTTCATCTAATGAGAGCCATGCTTGGCGAAAACTTCTGTATTTTAATGGTAAAGTACTTATGATTTTCATCATTACAGCTGCATCGCTAATTGACTCACCAGACTCTTTCACATGCTTAGCTAGATTTTCCACTTTCGCTATATGTTGAGCTATTGAGTCAGTATTACACATTCTGTACTGATGAAACCTTTCATGAACAATCATTTTATTTGTTTCACTCTTTTGTAGATAGATTGAATCCAATTTATTTACAATCTCTTTACTAGTTTCACAATTCTCGACTAGCGTAATTTGGTCTAGATTCATTGCCGCTGTTAGAAGGAACATTGCTTGAGCATCTTTTTTGTACCACTCCTCTTGTCCTGCTTGAAGTTCTGGTAACTTTATGGTTCCATCAGCTATTCCCCAGAGCCCTTTAGCTTTAAGAGCACACTTAAGCTGAAATTTCCACTGTAGGTAGTTCTGACCATCAAATTTACTAACACTGAGGTCAATTGACTTCTCCGCCATTTTTGTCTTCTAAATTCGTACACAACGTATCTCCTTTTTAAAATACTTAATGCCTTTTCTAGATGCGTACACAACGTATCTTCTTTTCTTAAATTATGCTTTTTTTTTCTAGATGCGTACACAACGTATCTCTAGAAGAAAACCATACAAAAAAGCAACACAACTTTTAAATGTTTTCTTCTCTCTGCTGGGCTCATAACCTGTTGAGAGGACCGAAAAAAAGCAATAACCAAGACTTAAAGGAAAGAACTGTTTTTAATCAAAATCTGACGTATTACATATATCAGTCATTTTTCTAAAAACCAAAAACAAAACATGTAAAACTTTGCAAAAACAAAAGCAAATCTTAATACCTTCTTCAGAATCAGCATGTAAAATAATGTGTCTTCTCTTTCTTGTAGGGCTTTTCAGGAATTGCTACCTTTAAAAGTACTCAGTGTAGAAGGATCCATAATTGTAGATTTTCTATACAATTGCTTACTGAAGAACTATTATTTATACTATTATTTACGAAATAAAGTAAAAAACAGTAATGATGACATATCAAATTATAAAATGTCAGAACTATCAACCAATATCAAATGCGAAGTAATGTGTGAAACTGACTGCAATCTATCCAATCAGAAGTCTACAGAATTGCCAACTTAAATTCAAATCGCTCCTCTTAGTTTAAAAACAGAGTATAGTGGGTAGGAAAACGTTCAAAATCGGATCACTGGGCTGGCCAATACCAGTCGGGCTTGTGCGTATCATGCTGTGGTCAAGAGGCTATTATGTTTACGCGTTACTTGCGTTTAAGTTGAATAGAGTATACTCCTCTCCCCTCATGCCAAAAGTGATTACCTTACTTAAGTATACATAACAAAATACATTGAATGATATCTCTAGTCTTATATGCTCTAAGTTACAACAGGTAAAGAAAAACAAGACCTCCTAAGGAGCATTACATTCAGGCAGTAGCAGAAAGTAAGAGAAGTCGTATCATAGAGACATTTACATTTTATTATTTAAAAAATAAAAATTTTAGACCCCGAATAGAGACTAATATTGGAATTTATATTCCGAAAGGAGATTTCCATATCAATATATTTTTAGATATTAAGAAATTTCCAATAATGTCATTTATAATAACCAAAAAAATTGATTTTTAATATAGTTTACTTACCCAAATTCTTTTCCTTAATTTTGGAGTGATTAAACTTTTCGTTGTTTCAAAAATGTATTTAATAATTGACGATATACTTGTTATTATAAACGACTTATGTCTCATTGGAAAAGATTGCTAAAAAGAACAAATTATGTATTAATAAGCATTTCGTTTACAAAATATTTTTTATCAGATCATAGTAGAGGAAATCTGGCTAGATCTCGATTTATCATCTAGTTAGGGCATAGTCCATTATTAACCGAAATATCGGTTACTCGGTCCAAAACTAACCGCTCTGAAAAATCGGTTAAATTAGGGACGTGGTTACCTGAAAATGGTGACTCAAACGTCAATTCAATAAGCGCTATGTTTTTACGATTATTAAGGTTATTATTAAGTCGAATGTCAATCTGTCACAAAAGTGATGTAAATCTCGACCGTAGTCCAAATCTGGTCCAAATGTAATCAAGAAATTAGTTTTTTTCAGGAACCGCTGTCAAAAATCCTGGTTACTTGCGGTTAGTAGTCGGTTAATAACGGACCATACCTTTATTTGAACTACGTATATGTATTGAACTAATGTAGAGTCTATAATAACATTCAGCCAGACGCCTCTCAAAGAATTGCAAGTAGAACGAATCTAACTCTTCTCCTGCTCACTTCGAGCAACAAACCTTGCTAGTGTCGAGATCAGAAGAAAGAAGACAATAATAATTATTGTCATAAAACAAAACTAAAAATGAAATTTATAAATGTATCTTACTTCTCCCCATTTGATTAAATATCCAAAATCTTTCGTACAAAATATAGGTATGATAGATGGGCCGATATTACCACCCTGGATAATATGTGTGACTCCCATAATTTGACATTCTTCGTCTTCTAACAGCGTTTCGAATGTTACCATATCGGCTCTTTGGATATCCAAACTAGTAACTGTTTGAACATTAATGGAATCTAAAAATTTTGAAAAGTATAATAAATAATATTAATGATAATTAATTCCTATCAACATTTTTATGTATACATATAACATTTGACCACATTATTTATCTGCCCAATAGCATAGCTTGTCATCTCGAGAATCCTCTGACCAACAGTGGCTTGTCTATAGACAAGCCAGTATTTATTTCTTATAAAATGACTTAAGGAAACATAAAAAAAAACTGATGTGCCCAACACATGACTTTCTTATCTAGTTATTACAGGCTTTTTCCGGTTATTTAGTACAACCTATTGTATCACGTCTGCAAATGTTTAGAGGATAAACTAAATATATACATGTTCCACATACATCTTACTCGAAACATTTTTTATATATATTCATTGCCAATGATAATTTTTTAATTAAAAAACCGACTTTCTAAATCGTGCAGATGACCCTAAAAACTGAGATTTTTTATTTTCTCATAGATCATCAGATCCTGATCAATTGTATATGGAACTACAGGTCAACCATTCTTGCTTGGCCTCTGAGATCTGGATGAGCAGTAGCCCAAAGCTCTGCCTTGCTCGGGAGCTCAGTTTAACCGGTCCATTCGTGTTGTTCACATCGCCTAAGGACAGTCCACAGAGAAAGTTTAAAACTTGTGATATTTTGTACGTTTTTAAAAGTGTTTAATTTTAAAAGTCCGTTTACAAGTAAAGATGCCGCTGCGTACATTCGTACATTGTATCTGGTCTAGGTTTTGTGCCATGAGTACAGCACGTCACGATAAGGACAGCGCCCCGCTTGTGACGTATATAATCGCATGTGTTCATCTCTTGCTAAGCGATATTGTCGTTGTCCTTGTTTTTCGCATCAATGAGAGAGAAAACAAAAGAGGCACACATTTACTGTGCCCTGTGCTAATCTTCAACTTAATTTCGGAATTCTCGGAACGTCGCTCAACGCCCGGTCGTCCAGTGTCGTGCCAACGCAGTTTGCGCTGTAGATAAAATAATAATAGGCATTGAGGAAAATATAAAATATGTAAGTTATTTTTTTTGTTTATTACACGGAAAAAAAATTGTAGAACAAATTTCTACAATTATACATTTTTTCTCTACAATAAATAGTACATATAGGGACAGGGACAATTTGTAGTAAAAATTTCCAAATATTTGTAGAGAATGTATTGTAGAGTTATTATCTAAAATATTTAGTAAAAATATCCAAATGCATCATAAGAATTGTTCTACAAATTGTTATAATTTTTGCTATTCATTGTATGAATTTATACTAAAAATGTATTGCGTTTTTTGAAAATAAATACGAAAATTTTACACAATAAATAGTAAAAATTCATACAAATTGTAGTAATTTTTAATAAAATTTGTAGTAGTATTTTATAATTATTATAATTATAACCTAGAAAAAATGTTCCTTAATAGAATATTCAATTTATTGTTTTAATATAAAAGATACAAAGTCTTAATTACATTATGTAATAAATAACAGTAATACTAGCGCCCTCAGTCACAAACCAAGGCACAAAAGATATGAAATAGACCAGCTTTTTAATGCAAAAGGACACGATGTATTGCGACTGCCTCCATATCATCCAGATCTCAATTCTATTGAGTTGATTTAGGCTGAAATGAAAGAGTATGTCTCCAAAAGGAACGTAAATTTTAATTTTTAACGAGGTCATTCAGTACTGTGATGATTTTTTTAAAAAATTATTAGCCGACAAATGGAAATCTCGATGTGAGAGAGCTAAACGGTTTGAAAAGGAATATATTTTAAAGAAACCAACAATAGATGCAGTTGTGGAAGAGCTTATTATTAGATTGGGCGAAAATGATAGTGATTCAGAAAGTGATGGAACTGATGGGTCAGACGAAGAAGACAGTAATTTATCTGGAATCGAGGAATTAAAAGAAAATGATGGGGCGCAAAAGTATCTATTAGTTGAAAATAATAAAACTTATTTTAGCTTGTAAATTTTATGTGTAAATGTATTTGTAAATACTTATTATGTAATAAAAGTTTTACCTGTTTTAAACAAATAATTGTGTTTAATTTGTCATTAATATTATGTATAAAGAAGGGCAAATATGTCTTTTTTAAACTGGTCACTGTTTCAAGGTCTACTTGCGTCAACAGAATTAAAAAAATTCCAACTGAAGTATCAAGTTTAGAAAGAAATCCGTATCCAGATTTTCATATTTATCATGACAAAAGTAGTATTTTATTAGCTATACCAACCTTTTCAACATTGTTTATTTTATCTATTGTTTTTAATTCCAAAATATTTTAATATTTTTCAGAACAAGTACTAAAAAAATACTATAAAATATACTGAAACAATTTTGTTTTTAAATAACTGAATTAAACTTTTATTTTTCACAGAGAAACCCTTTTTCACATACAATAATTTCTGATATCCCAAACTATCATTTAAAATGGATTAAAGCAATGATTTATAATTAAGTATAGGTACTCTACGGTTTGTACGTTTGATAAAAGAGTACTTAAAATTATTAATAGGATTACCCATAGCATTACCCTGCTTCCTGTGTCCTACACTACAGGTATTATTTTCTAGAATAATTTTTTTTTGTGTGTCATCGGCTTCAACTGCTAAGGTTATTTCGCCTCGTGTTCTGTGTAGGCTTTGTTACTGTTTCCCAGCGCCACTTTAGGAACAGAACTGTTAATTAGAACCCAACAGTGAATGGTCGAGTGGGGAATCCTACCAAGGCATCAGAATTAATTTTAAATAATTAAATTAAATGAAAAAATTCCGGCCAACGGTGGGATTCGAACCTGGGACCCTTGGATCCACAGGCAGAGACTCTACCACTGAGCCACCCACCCCCCCTTCTAGAATAATTAAATTTCAAATCATTCAATTTAATTTCATTCGGAATTCGATTATGAAATTGGCCCATATTTTAAAAAAATGCATAAAATATGCAAAGATTGCGAATAGGAATAATTGTTGCACGGACTGTACAATCGAGGGACTTCCTGTCATCTTTCTCTGTTGCACAGTGACTCTTTCACTCTTTCTTCTGCGCTTCTTAGAGGTCAAGCTAGAATGGTTGGCCTGTACCCCTGAGGTGTCCCCTTTCTAATAAAAAAATAATCATAGAAATCGGACAAGGTGGTAAAGAATTATCACTAAACATACATAAAAAATTAAGAGTTTGAGGATTTTCTCATGGACCAATTATTAGATTTTGACCAAAATTAGATAAGACCACCCCTGAGGTACCTCCTTACTAACAAAAAAGAATTATAGTAAATGGTAAAGAATTATTGCTAAACATACATGAAAAATGAAGAGTTTAAGGATTTTTTCATGGACCCAATTATTAGATTTTGACCAAATTAATATGGGACCCCCTTTCTAACAAAAAAAGAGTCACTGAAATCGGACACCGTGTTAAAAAATTATCGCTAAACATACATAAAAAATAAATATTACGACGAATTGAGAACCTGCTCCTTTTTTTAAGTCGGTTAAAAATACTGAAAAATTTAAATTTTACACATTTCCTAAATAAGGCAGTTTATAATTTATCACCCTGGATGATTACTACTAAATATTCACGCTTTTATCAAACCAGTAATAGCCACCTCCAAAAAATTGGCTTAAACAAAATAAAATGTTAATTTCAAGACGACTCTCAATTAGCTATAAAAACGATTAATTATTAAGTGACTAAACAAAAAAGACTATAAAAAGTTCTAGATAAAAAGCAATGATGGACACCAACTATTTGAAAATAATTTGATATTTGACAGCAAACTGTCTAAAACTTTGGAACTATAGTTTAATTGAACTACTAGAGATTAAATAGCAAACTACAACCTTAAGCACAACTTTACTAAAAAATATGTAATAACTGCTGAAGTGGCCATTACTAAAGTAGTGACCATGACTCCCACATTTACCCTAATAACGAAAATATTTCCTTACTTAAATTATAAATGATAACTCTTCTTCCATTGCAATCTCGGAATGGGCTGACATAAACATATCTGAAAGAAAAAAGAAATAATTTTTAAACGAGAAATTTCTCTTGCTGTAACACGTCCTTAGTCAAAGTCAGGTAGACTGTTGATACAGGTTTTATAATATTGCTTACCCTTTTTCTAATAAGTCAAGTGTCCTTGGTTCTGTATAATCCAAATTGCACAAGGCAGATTTAAAAGTCTGTCGCAAATTTAAATATTTTAAAAGAGTTTGCTGGGCCATTGGGATACTATATTTCCTAACTCGTAGGAATCGCACCAAAAAACTGTCATCTAAAAATAAATTACCAAATAGTTTTTGTAAGTTTATTAAATAGAAATCGAGATAAAGTACCAGTGAGACAATTTTCTATATCGGGATTTTGACTGATCCAATTTCTTAACTGATTTAAACCATCTTGGCGCATACTATCAGTTTCTCTAAGTTCTTTTTTCTGTTCTTCGTATTGTTCGCTTGAGATAAGATTTTCTCGATCTAGAAGTATTTCTTTTTTAGATGCAGACAGCTCCATTTCAATCTTAAAAATCTACAAATTAAATTAATAAAAATAAAATAAAACATTTTTACACATAAACAAGTACTGTACTGAAAACAAAAGAAAGTCACTAAGAAGCTGTTCATAACCATGTAGGTAAAATACCAATGGAGATGCCATGAGGCATTTGTTTCGCATAAGATACGTGTTATTAAAAATGACCCCACTGGGCGTGGCTTAAATGGTAGTCTAATCAGGGTCATATTTAGTTCTAATTAAAGTTCCCTATGCAGAATTACAACTTTAAAAAAAGTTATATACAGTTTATTGTGCAAGTGTGACTTCTACATTATTTGTTGACCCTTTTGCGACTGAATTAGATTAGATAAGGCCATTTTTTCCGTTTCTTCATTTTATATATTTTATAATAAGGTTTAGTGCACTTGGTCATGATTTTTATGGAAAATAATGAATAAAAAAGACTAACTAGGACAGAATTAACGCTCAAATTTATAAATTTTGAAAAAGTTTTGACAGCTCTTTAACAACTTTAACATTGCCTCCAAACGAGTATAACTGGTGTCCTTTTTTTGGCATGTAATCTCCATATTATTCAACCGCATTTTTTATAACACACAAATAGAGTCACCCAACTGGCTTGTTCCCACTACGGGCCGTCCCATTACGGGCCGCGACCCCAATGGTGCCAGTATGGGCCTGGCAGATAAAGAAAGATGGAAGACTGCGATGGACGAAGAAATTAAATCAATGATTGATCATGGAACATGGACTTTATATAGTCCACCTGAAAACAGAAACATTGTTGACTGTAAATAGATTTTCAAAACTAAAAATGATGAGGGAAAGAAGCTAAATAAGTATAAGTAGATTAGATTAGATTAGATTAGATTAGATTAGGAGTTGGACGTTATTTGTCCTTGTCCACCGCGACCTTTTCAGATCTATTGTGGGACTCCGTTTGTTTTAGAGTATGTCGTCTAGCCTGGTCTTTTTTATTAGACTTAGTAGCTTTGACAGTGGCTCCCGCATGTAGTTGCATGCAATTGGCTTTTCTTCGCCCAATGTTAGAAACCTCATTTCAGCCAAGCCTTCACATTGGCACAGGACGTGGAATGATGTTTCCTCTTCTTCTTCACAGAACCTGCACAAAGTTGCTTCTTCTGCTGGATTTATGACACTCATGTGCCTTTTGAGGCGACAGTGTCCAGTAAGAAGGTCTACTGTTATCCTAACGATTTGACGTTTTTGATCCAGTAGGTCTTTCGTAAACTTGGCCGATGGTTCCTTGATGAACTGTTTGGCCTGTCTCAGTCTTGGATAGTTGTTCCACCATTCCTGAGACTCTTTTTGCATCCATTGTTTAATGGATGCCTTGCACAATGCCTTAGCGACTCCACAAAAGGATTCAGGGCCTGTCATGGCCTTATCTGAGCCTTCTCGGGCTAATTCGTTGGCCTTTTCGTTGCCCTGATATCCCTCATGGCCTGGAACCCAGGCTCAGGTCACCTTATTTTGACTACTTAGCTCTGTCAGGTCTTCTAGACAGTCTTTCACCAGTCGTGATTTGATTTCTGGTGAGAGAATTGCCTTTAGAGCTGCTTGGCTATCAGAGTATATGGCAATAGTTTTGCCTGATACTTGCTGATTTAATATTTCTCTTGCACAGTGTTGTATGGCTATTAGCTCAGCCTGTAACACTGTTGCATATTTTTCTAAGCTTAGTGAAATCGTTGATTTCGACTTAGGTCCATAGATTCCAGCACCGGCTCCTTCCTTGGTTTTTGAACCGTCTGTGTACCAGACGAGTTCAGCCTGTACGGGAGGTCCCTGTTTCCAGGATTCTCGGGCTGGTATTTGAATTTGAAAATTTCTTTCAAATTTGTATGTGGTTATGGCTCTATCAGTAGGCATAGCTAGAATATTATCCCTTTGTACTTGCTGATATAGCCTTGTGTGGTCGGTGCTATGTAGTTGGCTTATTGGGTTTTGTCCCTGCATTAGCCTGTGAATAGCTGACCTGGTTTCTCCTTGTATGAAGATGTGCAATGGCGTGAGATTTAGTAATACCTCCATTGCTGCGGTCGGCGTAGCACTTGGCACATGGCCCCAGTAGCACTTAGACAGGCAAGCCGCTGAATGCTAGTGAGTTGGTCTATTGCACTTGCCTGCGCAGTTTTGGTTACCCATGCCACTGCGCCATAGGTTATCATGGGTCTTATTACCCTTGTGTATAACCATATGGCCATTTTGAGGTTTAAACCCCAGTTTTTCCCACATATTCTTCTACAGCTTACGAGAACTATTGTAGCTTTATGTGTGAGTTTTTTGAGATGTTGATTCCATGTCAGCCTTTGGTCAAATATGACTCCGAGGTATTTGGCTTCTGTGACGAATGGGATAACTGTGCTGTTTAGTACTAGTGGTCTTAGACCTGTGAGTACCCGTTTTTTTTGTGAATGGTACAACTGTTGTTTTTTGTGCGTTGATGGACAATTGTTCCTTTTTGCACCAGTTGTTCACTATGTTTAGAGCTGTTTGAGATCGCTCCGAAACTGTACCTGCAAAACGCCCCCTGACGATGATTGCTAGGTCGTCTGCGTATCCTAGGCACTGGTAGCCTTCTTTGGACAATATTTTGAGTAAGTCGTCCACGAGAACTGACCACAGCATTGGAGATAGTATTCCTCCTTGTGGGCAGCCCCGTGTAACTTTTGCCTGTATGGTTGCCTTTCCTAGAGTGGATAAAATAATCCTGTTCTCTAGACAGGCAGTGATCCATTGGCATATTGTTACTGGGACGTTTCTCCCTTCTAGAGCCTTGGTTATTGACCTGGTTGAGGCATTGTTGAAAGCTCCTTCAATATCTAAGAAAGTGGCTATTGCAATTTCTTTGTCATCTATTGACTTTGAAAGCAGCCTGTTTAGATCGTCCAGCGCTAGGTCAGTTGACTTTCCTGGCTGGTATATATCGTTGCAAAGGATACTCACAAAAATATGGAGCTGATTACGATGAAGTATTTGCTCCAGTAGTTAAGCATGCAATCCTAAGACTTCTACTTATTAGAGCAGGAATCCGAAATATGTTTGCAAAGCATTTTAATGTAAAAACAGCTTTTTTAAACGGGGATATAAATGAAGAAATGTACATGAAGCAGCCAGGAGGGTATATAAAAGAAGGAGAAGAACATCTAGTCTGCCATTTGAAGAAAAGTATTTACGGTTTAAAGCAAGCAGCAAGGACTTGGAACTTAACCTTAGATAAACATCTTTAACACGTTGATCGCCATAATGATATTTTTTGCCTTCTTCCTGGCAATTTTTTTTTTTTTGTTTAAAACGCATAAAAATGCAGTAGAAAAACAAGGCATTTTTTTTAAATAAAGCAACTATTTTTTCTAAACATGATTTTGAAATGCGAGGCAAGTGTACATCGTGCGTCCTAAAAAATAAAATTATCAAGTTGAGGCCATGCGATGCACACGTGCCTCGCAAATTTGCAAGAATAGACCCATAGACCTTTCATATATTGTTTATAGACAGTACACTCAATGTATAATTTTCGTAGCTGATTTCAGCGCCCTCACAGTGGTGGGGGTTTAAACTAAATGATGGCGGCAATTTTTGAATGTCTGAATAATTTTTTGGAAGCAGGCTTTGAACGTGGTTATTATGTGTGCCATTAAAGTTGAGATTTGATTACAATAAGCAAACAAATCGTAACTATAATGGTTTAATCATGTTTTGGTGCTACATTTTTTTATGAAATGAAACCATTTATTATATTTATAACGATTTATTTATAAAATGTAAATTTCGGGTATTATTTTAACAAAAACTAAAAATAGCTAAAAATAAGGCAATGGTACATGCAAAATATTAAGATAAAATAAAAAAGATTCAAGTGTTTTCATTTTTTTAGTTATATCTGGTTTTTCTTATTTCTTATATTATAGGTATCTTGTGTTAGCAAGAAGACGTATTTTACCATTAAAATAATATAACAACCTGGAACCGGGGACACTTACACTTTACAATCATGACTGAATAAAGTTTATCCATTATATCAAAAATGTAATGTGGTCACATTAATCCTTCCTCCATGTGGTCACTGACCAATGTAAGCCGAAACTAATCGCGACACTGCCTGTTAAATAAACTTTATGCTGTGGTATTAATTTTGTGCTTTATTTCCAATTCACTATTGACTTTCTGTTTTATTTCCATATCAGTTCAAAAACAAACAAATCACTCACAAAATTCATAAAAATAATAAAGAAATAAGAAATATTTGTGGTTATGTAGGTATCAAGTACACAAAGTAGGCAGTGTTGTCACGGTCAAATGGTGATAATTCTCATCACTTACCCCGAACGCCTGAAGTCACCAATAAATGCAATAGTGACGATGAAAATATTTTAAAACATGACTTTTCAGCAATAGTACATACTACTAAATGAAAAACGGCAAAAACGCTATAATCTTGCATTAATAAATTATAAATCAATTCATAAAAGTTCATTACTTAATTAAGAATACCCAAAAATCGGGTAAAATTATTGCTATTGGCAACGCTGCACAAGCATGTCCTATGAACGGTGACGGTGGCGACCTCACAACGGCGGGGGTATGAAACTTAACACGCATTGACCTTGACGGTAAGAGTGGATACACTGTGAATAGACCTGCATATTGCAGCGACACGGTTGAGTCTAATCAGTGCAGGGTTGCCAATCTGTGAGTAATTCCTCACATTTGTGAGTAATTTACTAGTCTGTGAGTAATTTTGTGAGTAAAGGGCAATTGTAAGTAATATGTGAGTAATCGGGAAGCCAGCATGGGTATATTCATGGTGTTAGGCAAAATCCTGATCGGATAATTTATTAAAACCGTGTTCTTTTTAAAAATTTTAACATAAGCTTAATTATACCCCCTAGCACTTTTAGCAGTCATTACAATTTTTTAGTTTTAAAATTGCAGCGTCCTCTATTGCTTGGTCAATGTAATAGAGTAAAAGTAATTGGAACTGTCCCAATCGTCGATTAATATCTTTTTTGTTCATTTTAAAAAGTATATTTTTTTATTAGTAGATTTTTTTTAAGTATTAGAATTAATTATTTATTATGAGTTGGCCCGTTAATAAAGAATATACTCTAATTCTCCAATTCTTTTTATCTGTATTTTTTGTTCAGCTGATTACAAAGATGTTTTATATACAGGGTGATTCATAACTATTGGGACATAAGCTAAGGGCAGGTTATTTGTACCAAAATATGGCAATAGGGCCAAATATACCTTAATAAAATATTGCTTTGTAAAAGATACAGGGCGTTAAATATTAATAATAGTAATAATTATTTGACACTGCAAAGCAAACTTTTCATAAATGAAATATTTTGTGAGTTGTTCAATTGCGTTTTTCTCGAAAACGGGTGAAATTTTCTAATCAAAAATATTAAAAAGTTTCGTAGAAAAAGCTACTAATTTCATCATCAGGAATCATTCACGTGGCGCCTCCTGTAACAAAATGTGAAATAATACATAAAATATTATTCCTTGTCGAAATATATGGCTTTGTGCCAATTTTGGTAACAATTCATATTAATACAGTGACATCAGAAAAAAACAGAATTCAAATTTAACGCCCTGTATCTTATTTCACAGCAATATTTTATTGAGGTATATTTGGTACTATCGCCATATGTTTGTCCAAATAACCTGTCCTTAGCCTATGTCCCAAAAATTATGAATCAACCTTTATATTACTTGGTTATTAAAATAGTGAATGCACAGAAAAAAGGTGCATCTATTTTGACTCTTGTATGTTCTGAAAATTGCTCTTTTGATGTTGGCAATATTGCACAGTAGTCAAATAAATTCAAACAAAAGTGCACGAGTACAAAATATACGATTTATATAAAAAAACTAGTAATATTAATATTTTGAAGTTGTGAGTAATTGTGAGTAATCTGGAAAAAATTTTGAGAGTAAATCGGTAAAGACCGGTTGGCAACCCTGAATCAGTGTAATGTTCAGTTCGCATCGACTTGTTGTCGTAGTAACTATGTAGTAGTAAAATAGAGAAAATGGGTGATTATGAAAAGAATCAAAGAAAACTACAAGAACTAATGGATATATTGTCAGATGAAGAGGTGTTCGAGTATTCATCGGAGAGTTATATCGAAAGTAGTGATTATTCCGAATCATCTAATTATTCTTCATCTCCTGTTCAATAAAAAAAGAAGAAAAAGGTGCTTAACGCTTCTAATAACATATATCAACCCAGTACATCATTTGAAGTACAAATCAGAAGCGTTGAAGAAAAAAATCGTGCTGACGACATGGAAACTAATCCTGTTAGCAGTCCTACGAATCTAATAGATGAAACAATTGAAGGTGTTTTTTTTTTATTTGGTGTCATCGGCGTCGACTACTAAGGCCATTAGCCTCGTGTTTTGTGTAGGCTTTGTTACTGTTTCCCAGCGCCACTTTAGGAACAGCACTGTTAATTAGAACCCAACAGTGAATGGTAGAGTGGCAATTGAACATGTTATTAGAAACTTTGAGTGGGATAGTGATACAGGTGATGAAATACCTAGTGCATCTACAGTGTTGGACTGGAATGAGGTAACCGGGGACAATTTAAAACATTTTACTGTTTTCTAGCAAAGGTTGAATATAAATGAGAATATCTCAGGTATGCATGACAACCAGCCTATTGATTTTTTTTTGCTGTTTGTGGATGACGATATCATGAATATTATGGCACAAGAAACCAACAAATACGCTTCTCAAAAAGCAGAAAAAACCAATTTACTTCAAGCTCTGATTCGACATTGGAAGGATAATACTATTAACGGATTAAAAATCTTTTTGGGTATACAGATTTGGATGGGATTAGTTCAGATGCCGAGTGTGACATCCTATTGGTCTAAAAATATCTTATATTCAAACGAAATAAAATCATTAATGTCCAGAAATCGATTTGAACTCCTTTTGAGCCACTGACATTTTTCTGATAATGAAGGTACAGATACTTCACACAGGCTTTACAAAATCAAACCTTTTCTAAATCATATCAGTCAAAAATTTCAAAACGCAGTAACCTCTTCACGTAATGTTTGTATAAGTACAAATTTGAGTCAAACTTGTATTTTTAATCTATATATTTTACTTATCTTATGGCCAAGTTATGGATTTTGTCACAAAATACCTATAATTTATGAGAAAAATTAATATTTTTATTAGTATTATTAACCTTAAATCTTCATATTTGTAAACGAATATAATACAAAATAACCAATAAAGCTTAAGTAACTGCATAAAATCTAAAATTAGCAAAATATCGAATTTTAAACACAGCATCCCATTTAATGCTTATAATTCTATGTCCCACATGACGTCACCGTCAGTCAGCTGCATGCGCAGGAACATACCGTTGTCTATGTATCGTGGAAGCAATATATTTTATTCCAAAATATTTAAAAGTTTTTTCATGATTAACGTAAGATATAGGCAACACATTATACACTACTGACAAATGTTCAGTTTTTATATCTATTAAAATAATGTGATCGTAGAAAAATCTTGTGTGCATTTTGAGCAAAAAATTGCCGCTTTCGAAAGATTGCCACGCTATATTATTGTTCTAACAGAAAAGTTATTATATTTACCAGGTTTTTTTGAAAGAGGATAACTAACAAAATTATTGTTTTTTTCAATTTAAGAGAATATTAGATTGACCAAATAGGGATCTTATTATTGTTATCGCCACATACGATTTTAGTTGAATTTACTAATAACATTTTTGAGTGATAACTAGTTTGATTAGGTACTATAGAAATTCCATTATTGGTAATTAAATTACTATTAGTTCTTTTACCGAGAACTGTTTTGAAAGGAAAATGTTTGAAATAAAATTAAAAAATTCACTAAAATTGAATACAAAGGCACCTCTCAGTGGCTATTGAGGCGACTATCAAAGCTACATTATCTACAAATCTTTCAAAATTCGCCTCAACAAACTTTTCCGCTATATAACGCCTTCTTAGGCGTTAATTTATTAAAATGAACTTCACTTATATAAAAAGTTAAAACTTTTTTATAGATTTATTTTTTTACTTTAACAGAACTGAAAATTTAATTATGCTTACAATTATATTTTTTTTTGTTTTGGAAACAACAGTTTTTTTAAACCAAATAAATACTTACTCGTAATGACAAACAACTGTTATTCACAACACTAAATTACAAATAACAATAAAATCGTTAATATTTAAGTTTCGATTTTTAAAAGGTCATTAATTAATGATTTCGTAAGAACCAATATTTTATGGGTACTAGTAACGACGTCATCAAACGTAATGTAATTCCAGGGGACATAGAGGAAGTAGTTACTATCAATAATCAATTAGAGCTTTTACTTGGAAAAATGGTTTTATTAATAGTAGGTAATATTCTAGAATGTTTTTGATAATTTAATATAAACGGCGTTCTAAAGAACATAGGACATATAGAGCATTTGCTCTAATCTAAATAAGAGCTACATAATAAAATTATTTGGGTACCTCTAGTTAGATTTTCTATTAATATTATTTAAGTTGCGCAAATGTAGATTTTAGAACAGTTTTTGCTTTAAAAATAATAAAAAATAACTTTGACGATTTTTTCTTTCGATCGATATCTGTATATTTTAAAAAAATTACAATAAGTTACAAGAAGTTAGATTAGTTTACAATATTTATAAAAATGATAAATGAAAAATTATTTATTTTTCTATTTTTCTACTTACCTATAAAATTTTAACGAATTAACGTTACTTAGGCTAAACCACATTGGTAGCCTTGTTTTTTGAGGGTTTTCATTAGCAGGGCCGGCCCCAGGGTAGGGCGACCCGGGCCGCCAGTGGCGCACAAGGGCGGATTTCAAAAATTAGAGTTTACATCAAAAAATGGCTTGTGTGGTATCAAATGAAAGGTAATTGAGTCTGGAGTTGAATGAAATACTTTTTTTAAGTCAGTGACGCATAAGGGGGGATTTCGAAAATAAGAATTTAAATCAAATCATGGCTTGTGTGATATCGAATGAAAGGTAATTGAGTCTGAAGTTGAATAAAATACATTTTTTTAAGCCAGTTGCGCACAAGGAGGGATTTCAGAAAGTATAATTTTAATCAAATCATGGCTTTTTTGATATCAGTATTATCTTTTATTTTAATTTATTTGTTCCAGAAACCAAAATGTCCGATGCTAAGAGAAACCCCTCTGGGAGCGAATTTAAAAAGCGGAGATTGAACAAGCAAACACAGCTTCAAAAACAGTCAGATGCGCTGCAGAACTTCTTGAAAGAAGGTAGTTTCAATGCTCCCACAACCGACCAACATTTGAACAACGCCCAGCACCTAGATACTGACTTTCCGGATATGGACCCCCCTTTGGACGCAACTGTCAGCATGATGGGTAAGTCATCTCAAACGAGTTTGGCGAGTAGTGATGCAGCTCCGTGCAGTTCCAAAAATCAAAATTCGCAAGTTGTGCAGACCTCAGAGAAACATTTAAAAAAGGCCCACAGTATCTCTTCTGGCCCAGGATTATGGCCCGACATCATGCGTGCAGCAGATAGATTTTTTTTGGTTAAACGTGATCCAGCTGCACCTTTGTATAATTTTGATTTTCCTTTTGATGATCAGCATAGAAGATTCTCACCAAAACATTACAAGAAAAGGCTTAGAAACAGAGAAAAGGTTTTAAGAGAATGGATGGTATATTCCGTATTTCAAAACGCTTTGTATTGTTTTCCATGTCGACTTTTTGCTGCACCATCTAGCTTGAGCGCTCTTAGCAATCGAGGATTTAAAGACTGGAAGCATTTAGGGGACTCTTTAGCACATCATGAAAATGCTAAAACTCATATAGATTGTATGAAATCATGGCTTGAATTGAAGCAAAGATTGAAAATAGGTGAAACAATAGATGCAGTTTCTCACTCATTGATTCTGAGATAAATCACTGGTCTGAAGTTCTTTTACGCATTATATCAGTCCTTAAAATGCTAGGTGAGAGCTCTCTAGCTTTTCAAGGAACAAGCGATAAACTGTATGAACACAATAATGGAAACTTTTTGAAGTTAATTTAGTTATTGGCTGAGTTTGATCCAAAAATGGAGGAACACATTCGCAGGGTCCTCAATAAAGAATAAATCAAAGCTACATATCTAGGCAAAACTATACAAAATGAAATAATTGAATTATTGCATGACAACATAAAGCACCACATCATTGAGCAAGTTCAAAAGGCCAAGTATTATTCCGTGATTCTTGACTGTACTCCCGATGCAAGTAAAGTAGAACATGACATTTGTGGTAAGATTTGTCTCCATACAGGAATCAGAGTCTGAAGTTCAAGTTAATATCAACGAACATTTTTTGGGTTTTCTACCCATTGAGAGATCAACAGCTAAGGAGTTGTCGGAGGTTTTACTAGAAGAACTAGAGAAAAATAGGCTTAAAGTAGAAAACATGCGTGGTCAAGGGTATGAGAATGGTTCCAATATGAGAGGAGAAAAATCGGGAGTACAAACAAAAATCAGAAATATAAACCTCAGAGCATTTTATGTTCCATGCAGCAGCCATTCGCTAAATTTGGTTGTAAACGATATGGTAAAATCCTCGTTTGAGGCAGCCAACTTCTTCAATATTGTTCAAAAGTTATATACCTACATTTTTTTCTTCCTCTTCTTTTCGTTGGGCAATATTACTGAAATATATTGATACTTACACCCTAAAACTATTGAGTGATACGCGATGGGAAAGTCGAGCCGACTCATTAAAAGCTTTGTGGTTTCAAATTGGTCCAATTCACGATGCTTTGTACAGCATATATGAATCTTCAGAAATCGATAATATGATCCGAGATGAGGCTAGCGGATTATTAAATAATTTAAAGCAGTTCAAATGTATATGCTCTGTTGTGATCTGGTACAAAATTTTGAGTCATATTAACCCCATCAGCAAACTTTTGCAAACAACTTTTATTTGAACAATTTTTATAAAAAATTATTTTTTTTACATTTTGTCAAATTTCTCGAATACGGACCATTTTAGGAAAATTTTGTATAGAACAAAAATTATATATAATTATATTAGAAGTAACTTTTATTTGAAGAATTTTCTTCTACAAACGTAAATAACAGATATATTCCATAAAGTATAAAAATGACCACCTTTAAAGTACCCCCCAGATGTTCCGACTCTGCCCAAAATCTAATCAGTTCATTAGACGCTGGAATAAAGCTTAAGTTTAAAATTTGATGTTTTTGTGTGTATCGTTTCATGAGTTATGCGACATATAGACACACACACACACACACACAAATACACACACACACACACACACACACACACACACACACACACACACACACACAGACAGACATCATCGCAAAAATAGTCAAAACGGATTCAGGGGACCTCAAAACGTAAAAATCCGTCGAAAACTCGAGGTCGAAAAAAATCATGATTCCTATACTTTCCTTATATCTGTATACAGATAGGAAAGTAAAAATAATAGAAAATTCTCAGAACGATGCAGACGCAAAATCGTCTCAATGGATTGGGAATGATAGGTATAGAACACCAAATTAGTGACAAATTAGACTTGAAATCACTGGTTTGTGAGTTTGCCGAAAGAAAAGTTAGAAAAAGGGCATTTTAATTACTTTGGTTAGTTAGAATTTATTTATAATATGGGATATTAGTTTAGTTAGCATTACACTACATTTTAATTTTTGTTATTTTGCCTTAAACGCTAAATTTCTTATCTTGTTATCTGATGATTGAGTTTTTAATAAAACGTTTTCTTGACTTTCTGATATGGTCGCAAGAGATTTACTTAAAAAAAGGGGGGGGGCAAAATTAAGGTTATGCCCGGAGCGCCAAAATGTCCTTTTATCCCTTAATCCTCTCATATCAAAATATTTATTTCTTTTACTTCTTTACCTCTTACGCTTATTTATGTAAAAATATTTGGCCCTTTAACCCTTAAATCTACCCAATTCAAAATATTATTAGGCCTCTTTACACTGTACACGCCTGCTTTCCAAAAATATTTGGCCCTTTACCCCTTAAGTTGACCTATAAAAATACATTTGGGATTTTTATCCCTAAAGCCTACCCATGTAAAAAAGATATTTGGCCCTTACATTTTTAATATTCTTGTTTTTTAATTCTTCTTGTAGTTATAAGGAAGAAAAGTTGAGTTTTTCGGGTGGCTCATAAGAGTCCGAAAATACGCTTATTGATATTAAAAAATATATAGAAATTTAAATCCGAATTGATATTATATCCAATTTTTCTTATAACTAAGATGGCTGTGATCGATAAGAATAGCTAGGTATATTCTTAATCACAGTTGAACAATTGCTGTCATGTCAGTGTGCTTCTGTCAAATCGATTTAAATCTAGTTCAGTTAGTTTTTCTTTTATTCAATTAAAAATGCTTTCATTCAAATTTGATGTAAGGTGAAGTGGGGTAAATGTGAGCCAAAATATGACTAATGTAAATTTGAATGTTGTTGCAAATTATATTTATGGTTTGAAAATTCTGAAAAAAATATATTGCAATCTTTGGATGACCTATCTACTGGTATCTACTGCCAAACTTGTTGAGCTGCTGAAACATGCCAAGATATTAATTTTTTTCTAAACCTACATGGAAATTAGCTTATCTACGCACAGATTATAAAACGAAAAAGTATGCTATTGCCTTCGACTGACCGAATATATTTCATATCCATTCTAGGTAGTCAATCCGCCAATCAACGTTCATTTTTTGTTCAACCGTCTGCTATTATTTTTAAATTTTAAATAAGTGACAATTCTGTCAAACTAATTGTCAGTATTATGAAGACTAGATATAGTCAGTATATTTTTTAGTTATTGAGATTAAACATACATTAAAATGGGTTATTCTTGTGTAGAATCGTTAAATAATAGCATTTCTTTTTTTATTTCGTCTATAATTATAAATATTTTATTAATTTAAATAAAACTATATGAAGTCAATTTAATTGCGAGTATTAAAGCAAAAAAATTAAAGAATAGGTGGTCCTGTGGTCAGCGTTCTTGCCTTCTATCCAGAAGACTCGCGTAAATAAAGTGAACGCTTTTCTTTTTTTTTCGTTTATTTTATTTTAAAAATTATTAAAAGTCATTAATTATTTTAAAATTAGTTATTTTGTCTAAATAACATAAAATATTTTTTTAATTCGTAAATTTTCGTTAGTGGGTCGTAGAAAAAATATTCTGTACAACTCGAGTTGATTTTACACATCGCACCCAGACGATTATGCACTCCGCTTACGGCGTCGTGCTCAAATTTCGTCTTCGTGCGATATGGTTTTAATATCATATTTTTGTATCTTAGAAATTTAAAAGCCACTCTTCGCATTTGTCTATACCTTTCCCACTAAGTGTTATAACGTTTTCTTGGTTGCAAATTGTACTAGAACCCATTTTTTAACTTCAATAATACAGTCTTCAAAGTCGTTTTTATTTTCTTGTGCAGGTTCCAATTCATATAGAAACTCTTCCTTGTTATCTGATTTTTGGTAGGATGATAGTTCTTCAGATGCAACTCGTTCTACGTTGTTTTTGGCGCGGTTATTACATCTGCTCCAGGGGCTAATCTTTTTTTAGGTACCTAAGGTGTCAGTTGATGTTGAAGATCGCATTTCAAGAGAAGTGTTTCAAAACTGGTTTTTCCCAATTTAGATGTTGAGGTGGATGGTGCACTATTAGTATCACGCTTCTTTTTTAAATGTCCGGGTTGTTCATGCGAAAAATCAGGCTGTTCATTTAAAAGACCAGGCTGTTCATTTGAAGGACCAATCTGTTCATTTGAAGAACCAATCTGTTCATTTGAAGGACCAGGCTCTTCAAGGACCAGGCTCTTTATTTAAAGGTCCAAGATGATCATTTTGTGTAACAATGACGTCCACTATAGAAGACTCATTTGGGGTATTTGTTGGTGCAGTATCTTGCATTTCATCGTTTTAAGGCCTCTGCATCAAATTTCTCTCTTGGTGCTACATTTTTATTTGAAGGTACAATTGCATCCTTCCGGAATCCATTAATAATAACACTTGTATCAGTTTCTAACCAGGTTTCTGCAATGAATGTCGAAAAAATATTTTTGGATAGTTTTCGACCTACGTTGTGTCGTTGCCACTTTACCGACTTTTGATCCCATGCAGTTTTGACAGACTTAAAACAGCCAATTCAAGTGGCTGTAAGAGATGAATTGTGTGTACTGCTAATTTGGGTATGTTAATATTTTCTCTCCTTGCCAACTGAATCACTGATGTAGTAACATGTGTGGAGTGCCCGTCATAAATAATAAGTATGGGTCTTCTTTCTTCGAGAGCAGGAATAACAGTATTCTTAAAATAATTGTAAAATATTTCGGCGTCGATCCACCCTTTTTTGCTAGACGCATAGGAAAAACATTATCAAGGGCAATTAGTCCCACATATTAGTTCCTCTAAAAAATATTATGTTTTTTTGTTTGTTAGAGTATTGTTACTAGTCATTACTGACTAACCTATAATTTTAATCTAAAAATCTTATAAAAAATATTAATGGCGGAGATTTTTAGCCAGCAGCACTTGTCATTAAAGAGACTGTCGTATTTTATCGACCACGTGTACTAATTACACGCGAACAGGGTTTTCCTCGTTTACCAACCACTTTTGTTTTGAGGAGACTCCAAATTTGATAACCTTAATTTTCAAGCCCTAACTCCTGAACAGTTTTCTTTAGAAAGTATTCCATGATTATAAATGGATATGTTGCCTTCTTACGTGCATATTCTACTGATTAGGGAATTTTTATGCTTAAATTATTATTCTTAAATCCAAGAAACCAGTCCATACCAGGTATCCCATATTTGAAATGAGTTTCTATCTGATTTTCTTTAACGAAACGGGAAATTATTTCTAAAACGTCTTTTTTAGATAATCCAACACTCCACTTTCTTTAGAATAGCCAGGCATCCAGTTAAATCTGCTGCTTTTTCTTTACCTAAAGCAGTAAGGCGTTCCTTAAGTCCTTTTATACGACTGTATATTGTACAATATGTTATTTTGTAGATTTGGGAAGCCCTGTAGATGCTCATTTGGCCAGCTCGACACTCCTGCTCAGCTATTTGGACTTCAGCTTCAGAATATTTTGAGTTTTCACTTTTTTGTTTATAGTAGCGCACCATTTCATAATCTGAAAAAAAGATGGGCAAATCTAATAGTTCTGTAAAAGGCGAGGGGCAAATGTAATATACATTTACTGCATGTATTATTTAACAGGCTAATTGTAATATAGGCTACTAGGAACAAAAGTATTGTGAATGCATTAATTTTAACAAAACTTTTTTTTCCCTCCTGGGCTCGTCTGACTATGTGTCTCCGAATAACACTGAAGCCTATTGGCTTATTGTGTTTTACCCCATGTTAGTTCATAGCACCCACTCTATCACCTTTATATCTTGTACAAGTTTGTACAGATCCTTGGGTGAGTGGGTTCTATACGTTGTTGGATCAACCTGGGGTTGTCCAAAAAGAGCCTGTCTTTTGCGATCTAGAGCTTCGCATTCGCACAGTATGTGTTTGGCCGTTTCTGGTTTCTTGTGACATAGTCAGCACATGAGTTCCCCATTGTACATGCCAATTTTGTTCAAGTGTCCCTTTACTGGGGCGTGCCCAGTCATGAACCCTGTTATCACTTTCAACTGGTTCCTATTCATTAAGAGTAGTTCTCCAGTTCTTTTGGGACATGGTCTGCCTATGAAGGCTTTTCCATGTGCCTGTTTTGGGGTGTTTCCCCAATAGTTGATATGTTGTTCCTGAATCCAGTCATTTATAAAACCCCGGACTGTACTTTTTGGTACTCTTGGGTTTGTGTCTGGTTCCTGTGTTTCTTCTGACCCTCTTTTTGCAAGTTCGTCAGCCTTTTCGTTGCCTTCGATCCCTTTGTGACTTGGCACCCAAAATAGTTTTACTCTATTTCGGTCTGCCAGTGTTCTTAGTTCTTCGATGCATTCCCATACCAGCCTCGACGTAACTTTCTGACTCGATATGGCCTTAAGTGCCGCTTGGCTGTCTGACATTATTTGAATATGCTGATTTTCGACAGCTCTTTCATCGTTCGTTTTTGCACATTGCAAAATTGCATATACCTCGGCCTGAAATACCGAGGAATGTATTCCTATAGCATAGCTATGGTTAGTATCAGGGTTTTTGGAGAATACTCCTGCCCCAGTGCCTTCTGCAGTCTTAGACCCGTCTGTATACCAGGTTTGTTCCTGTCGTTGGGCATTGGGCTCCCTTATGGTGATCTCCGCTCTTTCCTGTATTAAAACCTCAAAGGGAGTATTAAAAGAGTACCTCTTGGTTAAGTGGTCTGATCTCATGTCTTGCATGTCTCCTATCACTAACCTTGAGATACTCATGTGACCTGGCCTAATTTCAAGATTTCCCAGTGTATTCCCTAATATGTAAGCACCTAATCTTGCCTCCCCTTGTATCACATAATGAAGAGGTGGGAGTCCTATTAGTGCTTCCATTGCAGCAGTGGGGGTTGTTTTCATTGCCCCCGTTATTCCGAGGCAGGCAAGTCTTTGTACCTTGCTAAGCCTCGTTATTGCTTTCCTTTGCTGTGTCTTTGGCCACCACAGCAAAGCTGCGTATGTTATTATGGGTCTCACCACCATGTTATAAATCCAGTATACCATGTCTGGTTTTAACCCCCATTTTTTTCCAAAGGATCGCCTGGTTAACAAAACTTAGAGTAACAGGGCTATTTTTTAGCTTTACACACAGTATTTTAATAAACTTACCTCGTAAGGATAGGAGGTATTACGTTTCTTTCACAAGCTTGTCTAATTTGTTTAGTGACCTCACGTGTTATGTTTGAGCACTTGTCGGCTTGTGATGCATGATGCGTATAAACCAAAATAATTTCGTTTGAGCGACTCACGCGTGAAGAAGTATGTATATGCAACAGGTGGCGCCAGTAACAAAGTAGTTTTGATGAATTTGTGGAAATTAGGTAGCACTATCGCATTTACCCCATTTTAACATTTACCCCACTCCAACTTACATGTGGATTAGGGAATACTATTTTACAATTAGGCATTCCAAACAAAATGGTTGTCCGTAGGCACAGGCACATGCCAGGCAACACTGTGAAATTGGTGATTTGACACCAGGAAATATCAACCCATACCTGGCTACGCCGACCGGCATAGACTCCAACGGCCTAGACACAGCTCAAATTGAAATGAAAAGTCTCATAACACATTATATTCTCGTATTATCATCTGCGCATGCGTAAGCATTGAATGTATTACTACGAATACGGAGGTAGAGGTATTATACGCTTCAATTGGACTGAAAATATCCGGTAGTGACAGACCAAATTAAAGAACATCCCCTTGTGATATTCTAGGAAAGATGGGATGAAACAAGAAACTGCAGAGTTACCCTGACACAGTGGCAGATCCAGAATTTTCTTCAAGGGGACGCAGGTAAAGAATTATCAACAAGAATTTTTTATACATTCACAATAATTCACGTTTAAAAGCTAGCTTCACAATGAATTGGGATTGTAATTTTCAGACAAAAAAAAACATAATTGTCGCTGTCATGTCCTATGTGATTTTTTGAATATTAAATAAAAAATTTTAACCTTTGCTCAGGATAGCGATTGACACAGGTGCAATTTGATAAAGTACAATGCTGTTACATGCCGTTGGAGCATATTTCATTTCGTTATCAGATGACCCTCGAAATTTGCAGTGTGCTCTCTTACTATATATAACCAAATACAATATATGACAACTGCCTATAATCAAACAGCAGTCTTCGTGTATCTGAATTTGTATCCCTGGAGTGGATGTTATTTTGGAACATCCAGTTGGTCCAAGTGAGCTAACTGATTCTTTAGCTATAAACTGTGACTGAGATATATGCGCGATGTCAGTCGTTTCATCAAAAATTATTGAATAGTATCCCGCGTCTATTATTTTTTTATGATATTGTATAGAATCTCATCGCCTCAACATTTAATAAGTTCATTAACTGAAGTTTTGCTAATATAGCTATCATTAGAACCACAATTTTTTAAATGCTCTTTAAGACAGACATCTCCAAAGTCTATTCTATATCGTAGTAGGGCTCTAAAACAACCATCGTTATTTTCATGTAAAACTTACTTTTTCTATAGCTGAATTTTGGTAGCTAGTAATTTAATGCCTATGTAAATCTTCATTTCCACTCAGTTTGGCAAAATGTATTAAAGGTTCCATAACCAGTTTTCGGGGCAATACAGTCTTTTGTCTTCCAACTAACGCGTGTGATAAAAATAGCACGCAGTATTTACAAAGAAGCCCCTGTTTAAATTTCGAAAATACCAGCCAGCTATGCCTTTCAAAATGTAAATGTTCAACCCGACGTTTTTCTTCTCATCCTCTTTTTATGTGGGATGAATATAGAAACACATACCTTTTATCCGGTGTCCAATGATTCTTTAGAACTTGATGCCGTATAAAATCGTCAATATTGTTCAGTTCGCCTACTAATGTACCAATGTCAATCGAAGTTAAATTTAAATTTGATGGCATAGGCATTGTAGATGCTGACGAACTAGGTCCTGCAACTGCATGTTGCTCGGGCGGCTCTAATACCCAACTATGAATTATATCGGACCCGGAATCGTTAGGCAGATCTGTATAGTTAGTTTGAATTTGGGCATTTACTTTAGCGTTTTCTTCTAATTCTTTATCACTTTCTTTTCTAACTCTTTTAAAATAGTTTAAAATGGTTTTTTCGTTACCTTGCCTTTTCGACATTGTCTAAGCAAAGAAAAGATAGCTAATCAAGTGAATAGTAAATTACAAAGACATTAAATTACTACGCGCCAATGCTGTCGCCCATCGCGTTGGCAATGATTAAATAAAACAGTCCGGTCCATAGATAAATTAATATTAAAAGATAAATCGTTTAAATGCACGGCACTGGTAACAAGTGGTTAGTTCCAGCCAAACTATTTGGAGCCACCATCGCAAATAAGATGAAAGCGATGTTGCCAGTTTCCATAAACTTTCATGAGATTAAAGTTATTTCAAACGCACAAGCTGCACCTTATTTTGTTTTTGTCGTGCTCGATACCATCCATACAATTGCTAGGATATTTTAAAGAGAGGTTTGACAACTGTGTTGATAACCTCATAAAAAAATGAAAAACGAAATGGCGGAAAGAAAAATGATCGAAAAACCCACAAAAACCATCATAATGTAAAAGTTATTATGATGTACTGGATATAGTTCAATAGATAAGTAAGTTATTTTTAGGTTAAGAAGATTGATAAGTGCTGGTTTGATGTAATTAGTAAGTATTAACAATTTAATAATGTGTTTAATTTGTTTAAGGACTTTTTTTCTTTGCTTTCTTATAGCCTTAACGAAGTATAATTTCATTTTGGATCGATTTTCAATTCTTTTTTAATATACCTATTTGTAACAAAACATGTCTGGCCCGGGTAAAATTAAGTATTCTTGTTCAGCTTCGAATTGTTTAAATAAGTATTATTTTAATATTCAGATGGCTGGTTATTCAAATAAAACCTTTTTTTAATTTTCCTTTCGATATTAAAATTCGCGAGAACTGGTTCAAGAATTTAAATTTATCTTTAGATAATAAAATTCGCTATCTTTGTGAAGATCATTTTTGCCAGATTTTTTTAGTAAAATTGCTTCAAAACATTAACGACTAGTTGCAAATTCTGTACCAATTTTATTAGATAATAGTACATCCAGTTCAACTAAATCCAACTATACCCAACCCAACTAATTTTAGACCAATTAAAAATAACTTTTACTTTTATAAGAATGGGCAACATTTTGATAGGAGAAATTGTTCAATAATATGTAAGTATGTACACTTTTTTGTTTTTATAGGAAACACCTGACACCTGCATCAAAATTTGGTGCAGTCTTCCAAGAATGAGAGGATAATACTATTAATGTCATTTACAGTTATTGGTATTTGTACATATTATGTAGGTAATAAATGTTTGAATGCACCTTACTTTTATTAAATGACTAAACTATACCTGTGTTTCAAATATTTTAATATACATATTTTTAATTTATATTTTTTGGAGTTTTATTACTTAAAAAACTAATATTTATGTTAAATACAGTATTTTAATGTAAATATTAGTTTTTTAAAGTAATGAATGCCAAAAAATGTGAGTAAATGACAATGGACATTTGAATGAGCCGCATTTAGGCTCGTCTTTTTAATTTTCTTCTTTTATGCTGCCTCAACTGTCAAGTTAATCAGCCAATTGTGTAGCGGGCCATGGTGGCGCCAAATAGTATGGCCGGAACTAAGCACTTGTTACCAATGCCGTGCCTTTAAACGTTTTATCTTTTAATATTAATTTATCTATAGTCCGGTCCGCACTCCACAGTATGACCATGGCATAATAAACAATCGGCAGGCTAACTTGTCTTGGCGGCAACGCTACGCGCACACCGCCATTTTGGGGTCCAACCTCTCAATCAAGCCAGTGGCGTCACTGTCGTCGTTTATATCGACAAAATCTTTAAATACGCTTTGATCCGACCCTGACTAAGACCCCCGAATGGCGTCGTCAAGGTCAAATTTTCTTAGTATAAAATTTGTATGCGATCAGCGGAGAGTGGGCCTGCCGATTGTTTTTTATGCCGTGGTATGACCACCCACTCCGCCCGTAATGCGCTAGTTCAGTGTGATGTCATTTTGGTTCCACTGACATTTAATTCTAACCAGACTTTTAACAAACACATCAATAAATTTGACATATACGTTTTCACTGTTTTTATTTTATTTCAAAATATTGTTTACAGGTCATAAAAAATAGTTTAAAGATATGTAATTGGTATATTTGATACATGCTATCTACTTACTTTAGGAATATATTTATAAAAGTGAAAAAACGATATAATTTAGGTAAACAAAACGAACAAAACGCACTCAAAAAATCTACTGTCACTTTAATTGTCAGTGGAACCATAATTACATCATCACTGAACTAGCGCATAGGTACCTATGAGGCAACTCGTTAACACCCGTCGGTGGTGAAGCGATCTCGGCTCCAATCAAAACAATGTTGTCAGCTTGGAAAAATTTTCTATAACATTTTATTGGAAAATTTTTCTATAAAATATTTTCGGAATATTCTTTAATAATTTTTTTATGTTTTTTTTTTTTTTGATAATTTGAGTAATTGCTGCGACCCCCCCCCCCCCTGTATCCGTCCTGGCCTTGACAACACTACAACAAACAAATACTTGACTATGACCAGACAGAATCTGCGCCTGATCACAGGAATTCTAACTGGTAATTGCCAAGTACGGAAACATTTCCATATCATGGGGCTGTCAGAATCTGCTCTATGCAGGAGGTGCGAACAAGAAGATGATACCATCAAGCATATCCTCTACGATTGCACGACACTCTCATTTATTAGATTTGTGTTCGGCGAGCATCGGTTAACAACGGCCGATATAAGAGAAGCACCTCTTGGCGATGTTATACATTAATTCTGTAAGTTGGCTCACAAGCTAGGAGGTGCCTATCCATTTAGGAGGATGCACAATGGGCCTAGTGAGGCGTGCCATGGGGTAACCCACCGTTCACACGTTACAAATACTTATTGGTTTGACTGAATTTAAAAAACTCTGTCTCTATTAGTTTTACAGTGACAGTTAAAGCAAAGAATACCTACCCAAGAAGCGAAACTGAATTAGTTTTCGTATGTACCAAAGCATGGGAACTTAATACACTGGAAAACGTATAAAAATTAATTAATTTTTTGTGGTTTGGTTCATAAGAATTAAACACATACTAAAGTAACAATGATAAAAAATTCTTACTATGTTCATTATGTCATATTTGACAATCTATTGATTATTTTAATAAGAAATAAGTACTGTAGGTACAATAGTGATAGTCACTACACAATAGCGAAAGCAGATGATCTGGTTATTCTGCAAATAGGGAATTTTGAGAACACTTATGGATCAGTGGTGCAAGGACCATTTACTGTTTATCAATCCCAAGAAGACAGAAATGGTCCTTTTCACAAGAAAGAGGATGAAAATTAAATTAGAACCTACAGAGCTCCTAAACACAAAACAAAATTTTTCAACAGCTAAAGTACCTAGGTAGCACTTTGACAACAAGTTAACATGGAACTCATATTTAGAGAACAGAGTCAAGAGAGCATACATTACTTAAGAAAAATGCCGCCGAACCGTAGGTCGCACCTGGGGTATCTCCCCCAGAGTCGTCACATGGATTTACATGGTCATCATAAGACTTATGCTAACATACGGTGCAGTTGTCTGAGTACCGAAAATCCAAAATAGAACAAATTCAAATAACAGCATGTCTCAACATGACAGAAGCTATGAAAACCACATTAACCAGAGCCATGGAAGTCTTTCTTAGTCTCGCTTCCAAGATATATCTTCCATAAGCCATATGAAGATATAACAACAAATTGAAGAGCCGAAAGTGGCAGGTACGATTTATATCTACACTGACGGTCCTAAAACCAAACAATACTTAGGATATGGAATATAAACCAATTCCTTAAACCTCAACATAAAATGGGCTGTGAGCAATAGTGCCAATGTAGTTTAAATCGAGCTCACAAAGGTTCTCATAGCAGCAAAAGAAATCACCAGAAACAATATCATTGGTAAGAACATGTTTATCTATACAGATAACAGATAAGAACTATTTGTCCTGAACAGTCTACGAATTTACTCAGGGTTGGTACTAGAATGTCACGGAGCTTTGGAAAGAGTATCCATCCAACAAAGTGGTTACCTTAAGATGGATCAAAGGTGACGACACATCGACAGGTAGCCTTCTTGCTGATTCACTAGCCAAGAAGGCGGCCAACCAAATACTTTTTGGACCTGACCCTTCTATTGGACTGACAACATCGGTAGTTACAGACCTAATTAAAGAATATTTCCTTGTGAAATTGAAGGAAATATAAGATGAAACAAGAAACTACAAAGTTACCAGGGAGCTTTTAAGTTATACTGACAACACTACAACAAACGAATACTTGACTATAACTAGACATAAACTGCGTCTGATCACAGGCATTCTGACTGGTTATTGCCAAGTACGGAAGTATCTTCATTTTGTGGGGCTGTCAGAATCCTCACCATGCAGGGGGTGCGAACAAAAAGATGAGATCATTGAGCATATCCTCTACGATTGCCCGTCGCTCTCATTTATTAGAAGATTTGTTTTTGGCGAGTATTGGTTAACACCGGCCGATATAAGAGAAGCACCTACATTAAATCTGCAGGCTGGCTCACAAGCTAGGAGGTACCTATCATCTTAGGAGGATACACAATGGGCCTAGTGAGGCCTAAATGCCGTGGGGGTAACCCACCCGCTACATATCCAGAAGTACTGTAGGTAGCTGTAACTGCATTTCCATCGCATCCTTATAGCAGCGACTTGGTTTCTCGAAGTGAGTTTGTCATATATTCTAATTATTGTTTTGTATTATTGTTTTGTATTATTGTTTTGTATTATTGTTTAGTTACTGTTTTAATTTGATTGGTTTGAAAAACAAAAAAATAACATATTTATGTAAAAGACTAAGTAATTAAACGTAGGCGTAAATTATCATTATAGGTACTTAATACTTATTTAGAATTAAAAAAAAAACACTTACAGATAGATGCAAAAACGTTCAATAAAATTTACGAATATCTAATACAAATTTTAAAACTACTTTCTAATTACTACTTATTGTTAGTTAAATACAACTACTTAACTATATTGCAATTTTCACAAAACTCTAATAATAATATACCAAACGTTGCTCTTCATACTTTGACAGCTATATTTGACGTTAAACCACCTCTAAACCCTTAAAGAAAACTTGGCAGTTTTTTGTCCACGAATCGCCCATTTAGTTTCGCTTCTTGGGTAGGTATTCTTTGGTTAAAGGGCGCTATTTCACTCAAATATTGCGTGTCTTATTGAAAATATCTAATTTTTGATTGCAGAGAAAGAGTACAAAATTTCTAGAAGTCATCGAAAACCGTAAAACTTACTACATATTTTAAAATATAAATAAAAATATCTTTCTTATTTTATTTATTTTATTAAGAATTAAAATTTTATAAAATTCATTACCTATCTACCTACTTATATAAATATTTAAAAAACGGATTGTGATGATGCCGTGGCATTTTTTAAACGAATCAACCAAAAACAAAACAAACAAAAAACAACAAAATTATATACAAAGATTTCACTTACAACTACTTAAAACTACTGTAAAATTAACAAATTAATAGTTAATAATAGTTAATAATAACATTCACAAATAGATATTTTATAAAACATATAAATACCTCAAATATACCTCTAGTCTGTTTTCTTTGTAAATCATTTAAAATTACAGAGAGCACCTACGAAGAAAATTCCGACATAACCCACTATTTTGATGATTTAGGTGAATGTGAAGTTAAAAATATAAATAGTAAATAATTAAGAAATTAGAAAAGATTGGTAGTAAAACCAGTAGAGGACGGAGTAACTTAAAATGAGCTGAGACGGTTTGGCCAAGAATACCAGGTTCCAGGCTAACAAAAATAATAAACAACAATTTTTTGAACCTATTTAACCTTATTAACCTTATTTAACTGTCCCTTCTTTTGCATCTTTATTGGTTTTATTAGTTTCCTTTCTGGGTAGAGGCTGATTTTTTATAAATTCACTAAATGATTGTTTTGATAACTAAAGCACGTATGTCGTACATGCTGTTGGGGAAGTATATGATAATTAAAATGCATATGACATGAGTCAAGAAATTGTAGTCAAAATAATGGGGTTATTACAGAATTCGACAAATATTTTGGTAGATAATGCTTTGGTGTAACAAGATCTGTAAATTCAAGCACACTAAGATTTTGGAATCCAGAACTAAAGACCAATTGAACACGCTTCTGTCTAGTTTATTTTTTACCCATTCAGTAACTTTTTCATGAACTATTACCAAATAGCTAATCATTTTATTCTCTAAATTAAATTTCTTCTAATAACTAATTACTTAATCTAATTCCAGTTTCCTAAAACTTCCTGGTAAACTTCCGGTACCTGTATCATCTTGCGCGGGTGGTTTTCTTCTTCTGATTATTCCTCTGTCGCTAAGAAGATTCATGTCGTCGAAACTTAATAATCTTTTCCGTTTCAGTTCCATCTCCGTTTTCCACAATTTTATCATCTCTTTGGCGGGCATTTTTCCGCCAAACTCTAACGGTAAGCATTCCCTCTCCACTCTTTTGTGAAGTTGGTCCAGCGAACCGTGGATCTGAAAAAAATAATAAAATTGTAGCAGTCAATGTCTATATAAAGACCTCTAAGTTTCAATAATTGAGAACCCTCAAAATTAGCCTGCAAGATTTAAAATTGGACATGTCTAAGAAAAATTCCACTTTACTTTCAGTTTTAGAATTTTAGAGTGAATAGAAAAATTTAATGTGGACAATAGGCCAAAACAAAATAGTTAATTGTATTATATATTTATTAAAAAAAAAGAGAGAAGTTACATGTATATCGTTGTTAATATAACAATATAATAAAAAAGTAAAACTGATAAATTTCAACAGAGAAATAACAAATCCTCATAGTCACATATAGAACACTGGCTCCGCATATTTGTAGGCTCTACAGGGCAAGTTTGGTGCATAAGCATGTAACAAATACCTGAAAATAAAGCAGAGTGGTTTTTATACCTAAACCAGAGCGTCCAACATATGCCGTGTCAAAGGCCTACAGAACAATAACAGACGTCATTTCTACTAAACGGTTTGGAAAAACTGATTGATCAACATGTCCGGCAAACTACTCTGATAGAGAGGCCATTTTATACAAACCAACATGCCTATTAATCAGGAAACTGTTGTGAGTCTGCTCTGCATCATCTTGTAACTAAGATAGAAGGGGGACTTAGTAGCCAAGAAATAGCCCTGGAGCATTTCTTGACACAGGAGCAGCTTTAAATAATACCTAGAGGACACCATTTGCTGGTGGATAGAAGACATGTTACGCGGACGGCAAGTACAGGTACAAATGTTCAGTGAAACCATGCAGGTGAATATCCACAGGGTATGCCCACAGGGTGGAGTCCTTTCTCATTTACTGCAGAACCTAGTGGCAGATGAACTGCTGGAAACACTGAACCTAAAACTTATGCAAAGAGCTCTAAGGCTGACAGAAATGTGGTGCGTTAGAGAAAACCTCTTGGTAAAAGTTGACAAGGCACAACTCATAACCTTTAGTCGGAAAACAAGATTGGAAGTCTTAGAACCCCGACTTTGTTTGGAGGAAGGCTAAACAAAACGAAACAAGTAAAATATATGGGTCTAATCGATAGGAACCAACACTTACAAAAAGTGACCAACAAAATGTAAAATGTCTCTCATTGTAGGGAGACAAGCATTTGAAAAAACATGATGATTAAAACCGAAAATGGCCCACTGGCTATATTCGGCCATAATAGGACCCATTATAAGTTATGGAGCGGTTGTTTGATGCCCAAAAGTATACCAGAAACAGACCCTAAATAACCTCTCAGGAGTTTAGAGACTGCCATGCCTTTGTATTGTAAGAGCACTGAGAAGTACACAGACAGACTCTATGGTAATCATTTTAAATCTTCCATCCCATGACCTAGTCATAAAGGGGGAGGACAGAATAAGTAAATACAGATTGGATATCTCCAACAACTGGAACTCACTGGGACATATAAAACACGAGAATAACACATGAAGTAAATGATCCTATATTAAACATGGTATCAGATCACATGACACTCCGCCTAACCTTTAACAGACTCTTCCAGGTCAACTGCAACTGGAACTAGGTAAATAAAAGGGTAGAGAAATACTTGATCGGTCTCGTATGATATACGGATTGATCTACAACCAACAAGGGAACAGGCTCTGGCTTACATGAAGTTAAACCCAAAGGCGACATCATCAGCTCACTGGGAAAACATACCACTGTATTTCAGACTAAAATACATGCAATCGAATTGTGTGCACGAGAAAATTTAAGAATGAAGTACAAAAAACAAACCATTTTAATTCTCTCAGATAGCCAAGCAGCCTTAAAGGCTCTTGATTTAAACAGAATCAAGTCAAAGCTGGTCTGGAACTGCCTTGGAGTACTAAATGATCCGGCAACCCATAATAAGGTAACACTAGCGTGGGTTCCAGGGCACAAAGGTATCCAAGGAAATGAAAAGGTTGATGAACTCGCCAAAGAGGGATCAGAACTACCATTCACTGGACCCGAACCTGTATTTGGGATAAGCAAAACTTCTGGTAGAAAGGTAGTGGGTAACCATAAAACACCAAATTCAATGACGACAGATAAGAGGGCACAGATTCAGTAAGTTCATACTAAGGGAACCAAACCCACGCATGGCTACTGAGGCACTTCAACTCACAAAGTCTCTGATATCCACAATTGTGGGATTACTAATAGGGCATTGATTACTGAAACAGCTTTATGTGATAGGAATGCGAAGCTCTTGCTAGGCGGCGTCTCATCTTTTTCGGCCTAGAACCGGAAAGAACGCCCCAGGAACACTTGGTAAGGAACTAACCAAAGGCACAAGACTATTCCAAAGATAGTTCCTGAATACGAGAAAAGCAGGGGAATGCAATAAACCCAAAAGGCCGCAGTGTTTTGGGCTAAACCTAACCCTACCTGCTTGTAACCGATAAGGATGAAGATAAAAAAGGTATAGAATACAGCTCTAATTAATGTGAAACTTGGAATTGGAAGTTCAATATCTGGTGAAAGCAACATTGCTGGTACTTGGTTGGTACGCAGAAACGTGGACAATGTTTTCCAACTTAGTATCGATAATCCTTAATCTTTTTTGCTTTCGTGTTATTCGAGTTTAAAAAATTGCTCACAGCAATAAGTACAATATGACCCTAAATATACAGTAACTCTAATCAGAGATGCCATGAAAATGACAATGATGTCAAACTTGTTTTAACACGTTGATGGAGAGTACAAAATTAATCAGTGTTTTAAAAACAAATTCAAAGAATGTTTTACCGTTTTTCCTAAAATTGTAAAGTGTTGCTGTAGGACAGTAATTCTTAAAGAAATCATAATTATATCCAGAATATAACTGCTATATCAGAAGAATATTTTTAGAGACATTTTATTTTACTGCCATTTATAGCAGTAGGTGTCCTAGGTCAATAATTTTAAATTACTGCTACTCCATTAACGTGTTAAACACTAACTTGTTATCTGTCAGGGTATACAACATGGTCTGTGAACAAGATGCTTACAACCGAAGAAAATATTTTTATATGTGAAGCTTATAATCGCTCATACGAGTGGTGGGCATATAAAGCGTATGGCTATTATAATAGACACTACCTTTGTTATTTTTGTTAAATCTGTTAATATTTATAGGTGGAAATATATCCCACGTAGAAGTCTTGCAAAAGTACCTCATAAAACTGTCTTTTCAGAACGTCATAATTAAAAAGACAGAAAAAGCATTAAACATAATAAAATAAATCGCCAAAAGATATGAATAAAAATTTATAATGTATAATTAATCTAAATATAAAAAAAATGAATACGTTATAAATCCCCAAGTTAACTGCTGATGCTGACACGGAGACGTTGTACAATAGTAATCTTAAAATTTCTAACTCAAATAAAGTATCATGTTTTGTACCAATGTCTGAAATTGATATTCTAAATATTATCAAAAACTTTAAAAGAAAAGCTACGAGAGCAAATGGCATAAATATTTTAACATTGCATCTATGTGTTTCATTCCTATTACCTCACACTACCCACACCCTTGTCTATAAAACTCTGTTTTCTTTTTCCTGAAAAAGGAATTCATCACTGTTACAAAACAAAAATCCAGAAATTTAAAATGATCTTTGGCCAGTAAGTGTACTGTCAACATCAAAAATCCTAGAGAAAGTTATAAATAATCAATTAAAGAAACATAAATATAAACGAAATAATTCCTTATTTAGATTCTGGATTTAGACCTAGACACAACTGTACATATTATTTAAAAGTACAGATGATATTATTAGTGCTTATGACAAAAATAAACTTTCAATTTAAATTTTGTTAGATTTCTCCAAAGCTTTTGATAAACTTATTCATGACTTATTGTTCAGTGTTCCAGGCTGAACTAATAGCCATACAACACTGTGCAAGAGAAATACTAAATCAGTATCAGGCAAAACTATTGCCATATACTCTGAAAGCCAAGCAGTTCTAAAGGCAATTCTCTCACCAGAAATCAAATCACGACTGGTGAAAGACTGTCTAGAAGACCTGGCAGAGCTAAGTAGTCAAAACAAGGTGACCCTAGCCTAGGGATATCAGGGCAACGAAAAAGCCGACGAATTAACCCGAGAAGACTCAGATAAGGCCATCACAGGCACCGAACGCTTCTGTGGAGTTACTAAGGCATTGTGCAAGGAATCCATCAAACAATGGATGCAAAAAGAGTCTTAGGAATGGTGGATCAACTATCCAAGACTGAGATAGGCCAAACAGTTCATCAAGGAACCATCGACCAAGTTCACGAAATACCTACTGGAGCAAAAGCGTAAAATTGTTAGGATAACAGTATGTTTTCTTACTGGAACTGTCGCCCTAGAAGGCACATGAGTATCATCAATCCAGCAGGAGAAGCAACTTTGTGCAGATTCTGTGAAGAAGAAGAGAAAACATCAGTCCACGTCCTATGTCAATGTGAAGGCCTGGCTAGAATGAGGTTTCTAACATTGTGCGAAGAAAAGCCAAACGCATGCAACTACATGCGGGAGCCACTGTCAAAGCTACTTACTAAGTCTAATAAAAAAAGACCAAGCTAGACGACATACTCTAAAACAAACGGAGTCCCACAATAGATCTGAAAAGGTCGCGGTAGACAAGGACAAACAATGTCCAACTCCTTGTTAATCTAATCTATTGTTCAGTATTTTGAAATACAGTGTCATAAGGGATGAAACTCTACACCTAATGAAATATTATTTATCTAATAGAAATTAGGCAGTTAAATACCAAAGTAGTACATTCTCTTTTTAAAAATCAGTACTAGGGTTCCACAAGGGTCCATTCTAGGTCCATTACTCTTCTTAGTCTATACATCAAAGTTTCCTATAATATTCTTGTCATGTTTTCAGCACTTTTACGCTGATGAAACTCAATTGCACATATTATATTTCCCCGATAAAAGCGAACAAATAAAAGTTGCGATAAGTTACGATCTACAAAATTTAGAAACTTTCTCCAAAAATCATTGTTTAAAACTGAATTGAACCAAAACGAATTATATTATTCAGGATCAGGACATTGATTCCAGCAAGATGAACAGAGAGTAGCAGAACAAAAAAATCTGCAAAAAAAACTTAAGGCTGCCAAAGTAGCATTCATCTTATAACCCAGACACGACCCTGGGTGTTATCCCCAAAAGAAAAAAAACAAATATACTTACAAATACTCTAGACTTCATTTTTTCACTGGCAAGAGAAACAGCGAAATCGTAAACGAATTTGATGACTGATGGAAGATTCAAAACGTTTATTTCCTTGTGTCTCATTGGTATGGATTGCTAGAAAAAAAAATTGTATTAATGTCTAAACATCAGATTAGATTTTTAGAGAAATTTAACCCTATGATTCATCAATTTAAAGCGCTTACACTCGGTTTTAAGAACGTTTGTTAAATCTCTAAATAGTTAATAATCATATAACTTTAAGACTGTGGTTGAAGGTTATGTCATTGAGCTACATCACATTATCAAGCTATGTTAAATTTTATCGGACCAATAAATTGAAATAAAAATTTTACATTTTTATCTTTTTTATTTGCAGCTTCGACAATGATTGTAATGTACCTACATATTTTGGCTTTTCTTTGCTTGGGATTAGTAATCACAAGGGTACAGGACATGGATTGATGTTTTCTTTATATAAAAGTTCTATAATAGCGCTTCTTCTATTCGATTAATGACACCCACATGTCTTCTTACAAACATCAGTGTCCGGGAATCAGACCTACAACTAACGATTTGTCGTTTTTGGCTTAATATCTTTTTTTTTTTCTTGAACTGCTCTTAGTTCAATATGATTGTTAAACTATATCTGAAACTAATTTTGCAACCACGTTTCGTTCGAATGATTCCGACGGGAACCGAATAGTGCATCGTCTTATATGAGAATGGTACTGAAAGGCTCCGTTGGTAAAGTAGTTAATTATTGATTAAAATATGTGCAGGGTCAGTTGTTTAATAATTAGCCAATCAAATACAGTGAACAACCCCCCATCAACCAAATTTAAAATACTAAAGTTTAAATTGTAGATGTTGTAAACGACTATTGAACAACTGACCTTATAGATATCGGATGATATCAAATATTATAAATAGCAGATGACGTGTTTTAATAAATGCTTTAGCCAATCAAAGCCTTGTATGAATTCATTCTGGTACCCAGGATAAAACCTGTTTATTTTGTTTATATAGCTCCATCGGCTCTTTCAGTTATGACAAGTCTGGAAAGAGAATTGCCTTTAGAGCTACTTAAGCAGCAATTATTTTTCTTGATAGTTGCTGTTTTATCAATTATTTTGCACAGCTAGAGTTATGGCTAATAATCCTTTAGTTTGCACCACACTAGTAGTCGATTACCAGACTAATATCAAATGTGTTAAAAACCTTGTTTTGTAAATGGATTAAGAATAAACAATTTAGATTTGGTGAATTTACCCGTATATAGAGGCGCATGAGGGTCATTATATAGCTCAATACACTTTTAGTAATACAACTTACCTCTCCCCAGCGGACCATATAAGCAAAATCTGATACGGTAAATAGAGGTACGTGGTTCATACTTGCTCCGGAAACGTTTCCAACGTGGTTAAATCCTAAAACTTGATTCGTTTCGTCTTCCAATAACGTTTCGTATGTTATTACGTGTACCTTCGCCATGTCAACGCCAGAAAATTTATTTAAATCGAATTTGGCTGAAATTAAAAAATACAATGTTAACATCGGTAGACACTTTACTTTGAGAAAGTTGCTCTTTTCGAGGCTAGTCTGGGAAGTGACAGAACTTGTTTTACTAAATAACCATGTAATTAGGTTACTATAGGTATATAAAATGGTCGCATAAACTACCAAAAGACTAGTTTTACTTACATAAGTCATAAATAATAACTCTCCTCCCACACGAATCTCTGTATGGACTAACGAATAAGTAGCTAAAACAAAAAAAAAACAACATTAAATATACTAAAATATTAAATAACATTGAATCACAACGGAAGGAAATTTCTAAAGTTTCTTTTCAATTGTGATTTGGGGTGCTAACCGAGAATACCGATCAAGGAGAAGCGACAGTAGCTGTCGGTGCCTTTGATATCGGATGTACCTTTTTCACAGCATGACTTTGATTGATACACAACTTAGCACGCTGAGAAAACATGCATATTTTCTACACTGAGCGAAATAGTTTGGCAAATTATCTGAAATCATTGTTATAGTCCATACGCAAATGTTGTAATGTGATTTAATTACATTGAAGTAGTTAGGGTTAATAGCAATGGTGAAATTTCGGCACCAAAATATAATTCATTATGTAATAATTAATTATTTGTTATAAAAGTAAAATACGTTTAATATTTTATAATTTATCTATAAAATTTGTTCAATATTTGGTTTATTTATTGTTAAAAATGTAATAAAAGCCCCATATTTAAATTACCTTTTCCTTAAGTAAAAATAAGGTAAATAAAATTAAGGGTGTCAAAAAAAAATTTAGGTATCAATTAAAAAGACATTAAGTTTGAGATTTTTAAGTAAATATTTGCAATGTGCATATATGTTCAAAGCTTTTAGGTTTAAAAAGTACTTTTTACTATTTTTAGAATTCCTAGATTTATATTATATTAAAAGGACTTTCAAGTTTATTACTCATTTCTGTAGAAACAAGCGTTTTTTCGCCAAGTTAAACCAGATGTCATTTAAGGTTTATGTATTTAGAGTTAAATACCTGGCCTGGCTATCACCCAGACAATACAAATATGTCCATTGGACTCCATTCGATATACAATTTTGGATGTCTAGACGTCCAAAAATGAGTTTTCTATACTTCCGACATTCAATGGACGTCCAGTGAAGTATACAAATGGCACACTTTTGACCATTCAGAGGACGTCCAATTCTGGACATTCAAAAAAGGTCCAGGATTATATTTCCATTGAGACCACATCCCCACTTTTTTTACAGAACCGCAACTCACCACACACTATTTTATATTATTAATAATTTGTTTATTATTTTCGCAAACCGCTATACACTATTTATTTTTTATTAAAAATCGCTTGACCTGAGCAGGAATCGAACTCACGACACATCCATTATCGGTTTACGCTTTCAATCGCTAGATGAGATCGACCAAGGAACCACTTGAAAACGTTTTACTAGATATAGTTATAATTGAATAAGATTTCAAACTTCCGCTGATATAATGAAATGCAATAGATTCAAATTGTCAATTTTTAATTACCAGTTATATTAAAAAAAAGAAGTATATATAAATGGGTATTATCTGGTAGGCTTAATAAATAATGACCTAAGATGGACGTCCACTGGATGTCAAAATACTAGTAAACTTAAAATTAAGTCCAAAAACAGACGTTCTCTGGGTATCGATATTCAGCTGTCAATTTAATTAGCATAAACGGACGTACACTGGATGCCCGGATATGGACGTCCTGACCCTCAAATAGATCTAAAGTGGATGTCCATTGGACTATGTATGCATAGACGAATTTTTAGAAATAGTACTTATTTAAGTATGCACCAATATTTCCAAAATCAACTCCAGTATGATTCATTCAATAAATGTAAATATGAATGGGCAAAACATCTTTATATTGACATAATTGTAACTTACAATTTAGCCATAATAAAGGGATTTCGCCCACTTTGACCAATCCTAATTGAAACACGCGAATTTATTATATTTTTTAAAATATAATTTCAAAATAAAATAAACAAAATCTGCAGTTCATTGTTTATTAAATTTATTGAAAAGAAGAAAAACATATATTTCACAAAATACAATACCTACATATGAAAAATAAAATGTCAAAAACGATTAAATCATTATACTTAATATTTATGCATGTGATAAAATTCTTAGTTTCCTAATAACTTTTCGGGTATAAATCGAAAAAAATCGATCGTACAAAAAAAGCAGAATTGTAGGAAATTTAATTTTAAATAACTTTTGTAAAAACTATTTTCCGTGTAAAATTGAAAATAAATGAGTTATTCAAGATACAAAAAATAACCCTTTAAATCAAGCTGGCGGAGGTAACGACAACTTTGGAATCCCAACTTTTTGAATTTAGACTACCACAGACCCCCTCCAACGAATTCCGAAGGAAAATTGCTGCTTCGAATTTTTCAGAATCTCAAGCCTGTTCTTCACCTAATCCGATTGGGCTATAACATAATTTTGAGTGATACACAACTTATTTTCGCACATGCGCGTTACAAAACGGTACACTGAAAACACCAAGCTGTCGCTTCTCCTTGATCGGTATTCTCGGGTGCTAACTTAGATTTTATTGAAACTGTGACTGGTTGTGGTAAATCAATTTATTCGCTGGCCAGCATACAATTTGAGATACAACAAGTGAGTAGCGAGGAGTTTAGGGCAACTACTGCTTTCTTTTTCGTGTTGGTGTGGTTTTTTCTTACATAATACTGCCGTCAAAAAAAAATAATAGAGAGTTGAAGTATTTCCAGTACGTTAACGTAAACGTGAACGTTAACGCAGAAATATAATGTTTATGTTGAAGCAAAGAATACCTACCCAAGAAGCGAAACTAAATGAGTTTTCGTATGTAGGTACCAAAACAAGGGAACTTAATACACTGGAAAAATATGAAAATTAATCAGTTTTTGTCGTTTGGTTCATAAGAATTAAACACATACTAAAGTAACAATGACAGACAGAAAATTCTTACTATGTTCATTATGTCAAATAGATTATTTTAATAACGAAATAAGTACTGTAGGTACAATAATGACAGTCACTACACAATAGCGATAGCAGATGACCTGGTCATTCTGCAAATATTAGGAATTTTGAGTACAATTATGGAATTATGAAAGACAGAAATAATCCTTTTCCCAAGGAAAATGATGAAAATGGAATTAAAACCTACAGAGCTCCTAAATACAAAACTAAACTTTGCAACAGATGTGAAGTACCTTTGACAACAAGTTAACTTGGAACTGACACTTATAAACAGAGTCAAAAGAGCATACATTACTTATGAACAATGCCGCCGAACCGTGGGGCGCACCTGGGGTTTCTCCCCCAGAGTCGTCACGTGGACTTACTTGGCCATCATAAGACTTATGTCAACATACGGTGCAGTTGTCTGGATACCGAAAATCCAAAAATTGACAACTATCCGCAAAATAGAAACAATCAAATAACAGTATGTCTCAACATAACAAGAGCCATGAAAACCTCACCAACCAGAGCCATGTCTCACTCTCCTTGATATTTACATCAAGGAGTTTGCTATGATGACAGTGACACGGCTCTGCACGGTTGGAATAGAACCTCATGTACAATCTGGTGGGACGAAACATCGCTTTTGGCAAAAGGCGCTTGATACACTCCCAGTGCCTTAAGCGCACATGAACTTCATCTCACCAAGATATATCTTCCATAAGCCTTATGAAGTTATAACAGAACAAATAGAAGAGCCGGAAGTGGTATCCATCCAACAATATGGTCGCCTTAAGATGGATCAAAGGTGACGCCACATCGAAAGGTAGCTGATTCACTAGCCAAGAAGGCGGCCAATCAAATATTTTTTGTACCTGCCCCTTCAATTGGATTGACAACATCGGTAGTGACAGATATTTAATCAAAGAATATTCCCTTGTGAAATTCAAGGAAAGATGGGATGGAACAAGAAACTGCTGAGTTACCAGGGAGCTTTTAAGTTACCTTGATAACACTACAACAAACAAATACTTGACTATGATTAGACAGAATCTGCATCTCATCACAGGAATTCTGACTGGTCATTGCCAAGTACGGAAGCATCTTTATATTATGGGGCTGTCAGAATCTGCACCCTGCAGGGAGTGCAAACAAAAAGATAAGACCATTGAACATATCCTCTACGATTACCAGTCGCTCTCATTTATTGGAAGATTTGTTTTCGACGAGTATTGGTTAACACCGGCCGACATAAGAGAAGTACCTCTTAGCAATGTTGTCAACAACATTAAATCTGTAGGCTGCCTCACGAGCTAGGAGGTGCTTATCATTTTAGGAGGATACACAATGGGCCTAGTGAGGCCTTAGTGCCGTGGGTAACCCTTCCTCTACCCGTTACATATCCAGAAGTACTATAGATACAGCTGTAAATGTATTTTGATTGCATCCTGATAGCTTGGTTCCTCAAAGTGAGTTTGTCATATATTTTAATTATTGTTTTGTATTATTGTTTATTTACTGTTTTAATTCGAATGATTTGAAAAACAAACAAAAATAATATATTTAAACAAAAGTCTAAGAAATTAAACGTAAGCGTAAATTATCAATATAGGTAATACTGATTTAGAAATTAAAAAAAAAACATTGACAGCCAGATGCAAAAACGTTCAATAAAATTTACGAATAACGCAATTTTTTTTTTTTTCATGTAATACAAATTTTAAAACTATCTAATTTCTAATTACTATTAGTTAAATACAACTACTTAACTATACTGCAATTTTCACAAAACGCTAATAATAATATACCAAACGTTGCTCTACAAAATTGACAGTTATATTTGACGTTAAACCACCTCTAAAACACTGAAAAAACTTGGCAGTTTTTTGTCCACGAATCGCCCATTTAGTGTCGCTTCTTGGGTAGGTATTCTTTGGTTGAAGTCCAAAATCAGAGTTGAAGTTGTAAAACGCATCGTGACGTTTACGTATCATGACAGATAATGACAATTAATATCAGAATTTCTACTTTCCCAATTAAAAAAAGGTTATTTTGTTTGCGTTGCGTACATACGTCAGAGTCCGTAAGCTTACGTATGTACGTAGACGTGAACGTGAAGGATATTTAAATACGCATGCGTAGATGTCAATTTTCACGTATACGTTTACGTTCATTGCATCACTTCAACTCTCGAATATCGTTATGACAGTTACCAAAGCAACTCTTATATACATGTTGATTAATTTTCTTGTTAAAAAGTGAATTTTTAACAAACATAAAAGTCATTGAAACTTATAAAAACCCATTTAAAGAATAAAACCCCACAAAAACATAAATCCCCATAAAAAATATCAAAACCCCATAAAAAAATCATAAAACCCCATAAAAAAACATAAAACCCAATAAAAAACATAAAACCCCATAAAAAAACATAAAACCCCAAAAAAACAAAACCCCCATAAAAACCATAAAACCAAGAGAAACAGAACCGTGTGAAACAAAAACTTTGTACAATAACTAATAATTTATGTAGAAAAGAAGTTTATTTGGGTAAATACTTACCCATTATCTATGATCTGACTAACATTCGGGTCTTCACAATCCATGTTATACATAAAATGTCTGAACTTTTTCTTGAAATTTAAATATTTTAACAGAGTCTGTTGCGCCATGTGGAGGCTGAATTTTTTTACACGAAGAAAACGAAGTAGGAAAAGGTCATCTGAAAAAAATACTTGCAATTAACAATAATAGATATTTATTATTTTTTTATACAAATTATAATTGTATTATTTATGTATGCAAATGAACAAAAATGTATTGGAATAGATTCAATATTTCACAAATATGGAAATTGTTAGGAGAGAGCCATTTTATTTCGAAGCTTGCAATGTTTTTAACAAATTTTTAACCTAAACTTTGGGCTCACGAAGCTTGCGCAGGGGTAGATAACGATAGTGAGCAGTACTCGTGCGATTTTTGTCACTGTTAATTTGTTTTCTATTATAAATATAAGACGCATAATGTGGTCTGTTTTCAAGTTCAATAAATATATTTTACTTTAATGTCTTCTTTATTCGTATTCAAACACCAACCCATTTTACCCGACCAGGTGAGCAACACGGGATACTTCACCTTTTTTTAGAAATATGACTTTTTCTATGTTATTGTCAAAATATTCAGGGACTATATTTAATCATATAAAGGTGTCAATGGAAAAGTTACAGTTAAAAAATAGTAAAAAACAGCATAAGGACGATGAGTCATTGCATGCTGTTAAGGGCTAATATAGATTACCGAGGAGTCTGCAAATTGTGTGACATGTAAATGATCTACAGCCATTGTACCTAAATAACTATCGTTAATTTACATATTATAACTTTTATGTAGCAATTGTTCTTCCGACTCGATTTAGTATGTCTACGAAAGACAAATAATTATTAGTCCAACTAGTTCTTACCGACATGATTGCTCAAGCAACAAATATGCATATTTAGACAAGTAATCAAATGTTTTAACATTATCCTATTACATAAAAAAAATGCGTGGTGCCAACACAGAGTAATATTTACAAGTTTCTCAACTCGAATATGTAATAAAAAAATGTTTCGGCTGATTCAATGTTTAAACTAGGTTTGAAATAATGAGTAATAACAATGCGCAAACGAAGAGATAGAAACAGGAAAAGGAAAGTTGATGTATGTTAAGCATCACGTGCTTTATCGTTTTAACGAAATGCAATTTTTTGTCATTTTGATGGAATATAATATTTAACAATGTTAGATTAAATCGTCATTGTGTCGTGATATAATCATAAAAATAAACGCAGTACCCGTATCCCACCAGTTGACTAAAAGTTAAATTAATAATTGAATCAGTGAATCCAAGAATAGTATAAATCCAAAATAATTATTTTAAATTATTTTATAGAAACTAAATAACTTATTTATTGTTAAATGTTGTTTTGGTAGACACAGACAATAATAATAATAATAATAATAATAATAATAATTTATTTATCAAAAATAATATAAAAACAATGTACAATGTATATCAATTTAAGTTCGTTCGAGATAAATAAACAGAAACACCCACAAAAAGAATCCTTGAGCATGGGTTATTATTGGTTATTTAGGACGAGCAGTCTTAATAAAACACAATATTACAATATTATAAAAAAAATGAAAAATTATACAAAAATAATATTTGGAATAATATGAAAAACAGTTACGTAATACTAAGTTTAATTTAATATTAATATTTACATTTTATCAACTTTTTTTTTTTTTTTTTCTAGACAAATTATTAAATTAAACTAGTAAACCAGTCTAAAACATTCGTTATTTGTTGAAATAAAACGTTGCAGCTTCGCAGTAGGGATAGAATATATCCATTTTTTTATTTTTACTTTGAATAGATTTAGGGAATAAATGCTCTTTAATTCTAACGGTATTTCATTATATAATTTGGGACCCAGGTAAGCATAACTTTTTTGCCCTATAGTTTTTTTGGCTTTAGGTATTACAACATTATTTAATTTATATCGTTTTTTTAAGGTGAAGGGGGGAGAAAAAGTCCTTTATATCTCACAAGGAAAGTCAATGTTTAATTATTCAACAAAACATTGAGTGCGACCGGTTTCGAAGTAACATCACTTCATCTTCAGGCTCGCCTAGTGGAAAGGAGAATATGTGGTGTAAGGTGTGTTGACTTTACACCACATATTCTCATAGGATTACTTACATCTCCTGCAATACGCACATATTGTGTTCTATCTGTGAGGTAGCTTTGCAATAATTTTGAAGCAACTCCTCTGAGACCTATGTTTTCAAGAACAGATATTAATTTTTTGTGGTCTACCGTATCAAACGCCTTGGCTAAATCAATGAATATGGCTATGGAAGGATGTTTTTTATCAAGGGAGTTATTTATTTTACCAACCAAGTCGGCTATGGCATCGGACGTTGACATATTTTCTTGAGAACCATATTGATTTTTGAAAAGAACGTTGTATTTATTAAGAAACGATGTTATACGTTTTTGTAATATTTTCTCGAATATCTTAGCAATAGTGGAGATTAATGAAATTGGTCGATAATTAGAAGGTTTCAACTTATCGCCATTTTTATATTGTGGTAAAATTTCGGCTAATTTTAGGGATTTCGGAAATGTGCCGCTTTGAACGGAACGATTGAATAAGTAACACAGGATAGATGCAATTTCTTTACTTACCTCTTTTAGATTTTCAGAACGAATCCCATCCCATCCTGGAGATTTATTATTTTTTAAGCGCATAATAGTTTCGATTATTTCAGTATTATTTGTTTCAGATATATATATTGTTTTAGCTATTGTTTTTTCCCTAACGGTATTGATGACTCGTTTTTTACTTTTTATTTCATCGGCCATTTTCTTTCCAACATTTGTAAAATACTCACAGAAGATATTAGCTATTTCCACTGGGTTTTGACTCACTATATTATTGGGTGTTTCAATTTCTATGATAGGCTTCTTTTAGTTTTGTGGGTTGGATATTTCTTTGACACACTCCCATAGTTTTTTATTAATATTTTTGTTTTTCTCTATTCTTTCATTATAATAATTACCCTTGACTTTTTTTATAAGAATATTTAAATTATTTCGATGCTGTTTAAATTTTGCTACATTTTCTGGAGAAAAATTAATTTTCATTAATTTATATAATCGATTTTTTTCATTTATTGATGTTATAAGAGCAGGCGTAATCCACACTTTACGTTTAATTTCGTTTCTCTTAATTTTCTTTGTAATTGTCGCTCGTTCAGTATATGATTTTATTTTACTTAGGAATTTATTTATACCAGCATCTACATTATTTTCTGAATATATATCTAACCAATTTTCTTTATTTATTAAATATTTAAATTTTATTTTATCAAACACTATTTTAGTCCTTTCTACTGAGTTTTTTTGTTTTGTTCCAGGCATAATAAAATGATTGACTACAGAATAGTGATCAGTTATATGTGTTTGTAGTATAATAGGAATATTTTTGTATGTTTTAATGTTTGTTTTCATAAATATATGGTCAATGCAAGATTTTTCATTACCTAAAATTCGTGTATATTAAGCTCTCAAAGCCTACTTCGCTTAATGTATTTAAGTAATCATGGGCATAATTCAAGTTATTATTCAAAATGTTTATGTTAATATCACCAGTTATTATATGAATGTCTGAATGTTTACATTGTTTTAAATAATATTCTAGATCATTATTGAAAGTAGTCGGATTTGATGGACATGGTCTATAGATACCATTTATTAATATAACTTTATTATTAATTCTAGTAGTAACTTCTAGAATACTTATTTCCTGAAAATTTATTAAAGAATATGAGCAGTGATATTCTTTTTTTGCAAAAATTATTACTTCGTCACATTCATTAAAACTGCCATCATTATAAAATAAATCATAACCACTCAACTGATATAAAGTAACCGGTGTGAACTTAGCAGCCAATTTCTAGCAGCCAAAATTCCGAATATTACCGAATGATCAGTAGCGTCGTTTAAATAGAAGTAATTAATTATTAGGTGAGAAATAGGACAAAAACAATTGAAATTTTTACTGAAATTTGATAATAGGATGTTCTTTTAATTGTCACAACAATATTAAAATTAAAAGGACAATAGAATACTTTAAAAATATTATTACTATTTTATTCGACAAGGTAAGAAGTCACATCAAAAAGTATTTTACAATATGTATAATGGTAGTATTAACTCAAACAAAAAATATGATAGATATATTAACAAATTCCCACAAGGGTAAACTACCCCGTAATAATAAAATATTTATTTTGTCAGAGAAACAAATAAGTTATCACTTTAAACTGTGTTTTAAAATATTTTTATTTGTTAAAATACGTTATAATAAAAATAGGAATTACTGTAGACACTCCCAACAGGAGTAAAATGCCCTTTAAAAAAATTAGTTGACCAAAGAAGGAAATAAAGTATCAATCTCAAATGTGATCGAAAAAACTTCTATTAGGGTTATATACTTACAGTTGAAATATGAATTACTAGCGACCCTCCCAACAAGGGTAAAATACCCTTAGGATAATAAAATAAGTAGTTTACCAAAGAAAAAAATAAATTATCAATTTTAAATGTGCTACAAATAACTTCTTTTAGTGCTATATACTTACAGTAAAAATATGAATTACTAGCGACCCTCCCTACAGGGGTAAAATGTCCTTAGGATAATAAAATAATAAGTTTTCCAAAGAAGAAAATAAATTATCAATTTTAAATGTAATCTAAAACACTTCTATTAAGGTTATATACTTACAGTAAAAATATGAATTACTAGCGACCCTCCCAACAGGGGTAAAATGCCCTTAGGATAATAAAATAATTAGTTTTCCAAAGAAGAAAATAAGTTATCAATTTTAAATGTGATTAAAAAAACTTCTATTAGTGTTATATAATTACAGCAAAAATATGAATTACTAGCGACCCTCCCAACAGGGGTAAAATGCCCTTAGGATAATAAAATAATTAGTTTTCCAAAGAAGAAAATAAGTTATCAATTTTAAATGTGATTAAAAAAACTTCTATTAGTGTTATATACTTACAGCAAAAATATGAATTACTAGCGACCCTCCCAACAGGGGTAAAATGCCCTTAGGATAATAAAATAATTATTTTTCCAAAGAAGAAAATAAATTATCAATTTTGAATGTGCTCTAAAAAACTTCTATTAGTGCTATATACTTACAGTAAAAATATGAATTACTAGCGACCCTCCCAACAAGGGTAAAATGCCTTAGGATAATAAAATAATTAGTTTTCCAAAGAAGAAAATAAATTATCAATTTTAAATGTAATCTTAAAAACTTCTATTGGTATTATATACCCTCAATAAAAATATGAATTACTAACGACCCTCCCAACAGGGGTAAAATGCACTTAGGATAATAAAATAATTAGTTTTCCAAAGAAAAAAATAAATTATCAATTTTAAATGTAATCTAAAAAACTTCTATTAGTGTTATATAGTTACACTAAAAATATGAATTACTAGCGACCCTCCCAACAGGGGTAAAATTCCCTTAGCATAATAAATTAATTAGTTTTCCAAAGAAGAAAATAAGTTATCAATTTTAAATGTGATTTAAAAAACTTTTATTAGTGTTATATACTTACAGTAAAAATATGAATTACTAGCGACCCTCCCAACAGGGGTAAAATGCCCTTAGCATAATAAAATAATTAGTTTTCCAAAGAAAAAAATAAATTATCAATTTTAAATGTAATCTAAAAAACTTCTATTAGTGTTATATAGTTAAACTAAAAATATGAATTACTAGCGACCCTCCCAACAGGGGTAAAATGCCCTTAGGATAATAAAAAAAATTAGCTGACCAAAGAAGGAAATAAAGTATCAGTTTCAAATGTGATCTAAAAAACTTCTATTAGGGTTATCTACTTACAGTTGAAACATGAATTACTAGCGACCCTCCCAACAAGGGTAAAATACCCTTAGGATAATAAAGTAAGTAGTTTTCCAAAGAAGAAAATAAGTTATCAATTTTAAATGTGATTTAAAAAACTTCTATTAGTGTTATATACTTACAGTAAAAATATGAATTACTAGCGACCCTCGCTACAGGGGTAAAATGCCCTTAGGATAATAAAATAATTAGTTTTCCAAAGAAAAAAATAAATTATCAATTTTAAATGTAATCTAAAAAACTTCTATTAGTGTTATATACTTACAGTAAAAATATGAATTACTAGCGACCCTCCCAACAGGGGTAAAATGCCCTTAGGATAATAAAATAATTAGTTTTCCAAAGAAAAAAATAAATTATCAATTTTAAATGTGATTTTAAAAACTTCTATTCGTGTTATATACCCTCAATAAAAAGATGCAATACTAGCGACCCTCCTAACGGGTAAAATGCACTTAGGATAATAAAATAATTAGTTTTCCAAAGAAAAAAATAAATTATCAATTTTAAATGTAATCTAAAAAACTTCTATTAGTGTTATATACTTACAGTAAAAATATGAATTACTAGCGACCCTCCCAACAGGGGTAAAATGCCCTTAGGATAATAAAATAATTAGTTTTCCAAAGAAGAAAATAAATTATCAATTTTAAATGTAATCTTAAAAACTTCTATTGGTATTATATACCCTCAATAAAAATATGAATTACTAACGACCCTCCCAACAGGGGTAAAATGCACTTAGGATAATAAAATAATTAGTTTTCCAAAGAAAAAAATAAATTATCAATTTTAAATGTAATCTTAAAAACTTCTATTAGTGTTATATAGTTACACTAAAAATATGAATTACTAGCGACCCTCCCAACAGGGGTAAAATTCCCTTAGCATAATAAATTAATTAGTTTTCCAAAGAAGAAAATAAGTTATCAATTTTAAATGTGATTTAAAAAACTTTTATAAGTGTTATATACTTACAGTAAAAATATGAATTACTAGCGACCCTCCCAACAGGGGTAAAATGCCCTTAGGATAATAAAATAATTAGTTTTCCAAAGAAAAAAATTAATTATCAATTTTAAATGTGATTTTAAAAACTTCTATTCGTGTTATATACCCTCAATAAAAAGATGCAATACTAGCGACCCTCCTAACGGGTAAAATGCACTTAGGATAATAAAATAATTAGTTTTCCAAAGAAAAAAATAAATTATCAATTTTAAATGTAATCTAAAAAACTTCTATTAGTGTTATATACTTACAGTAAAAATATGAATTACTAGCGACCCTCCCAACAGGGGTAAAATGCCCTTAGGATAATAAAATAATTAGTTTTCCAAAGAAGAAAATAAATTATCAATTTTAAATGTAATCTTAAAAACTTCTATTGGTATTATATACCCTCAATAAAAATATGAATTACTAACGACCCTCCCAACAGGGGTAAAATGCACTTAGGATAATAAAATAATTAGTTTTCCAAAGAAAAAAATAAATTATCAATTTTAAATGTAATCTAAAAAACTTCTATTAGTGTTATATAGTTACACTAAAAATATGAATTACTAGCGACCCTTCCAACAGGGGTAAAATTCCCTTAGCATAATAAATTAATTAGTTTTCCAAAGAAGAAAATAAGTTATCAATTTTAAATGTGATTTAAAAAACTTTTATTAGTGTTATATACTTACAGTAAAAATATGAATTACTAGCGACCCTCCCAACAGGGGTAAAATGCCCTTAGGATAATAAAATAATTAGTTTTCCAAAGAAAAAAATAAATTATCAATTTTAAATGTGATTTTAAAAACTTCTATTCGTGTTATATACCCTCAATAAAAAGATGCAATACTAGCGACCCTCCTAACGGGTAAAATGCACTTAGGATAATAAAATAATTAGTTTTCCAAAGAAAAAAATAAATTATCAATTTTAAATGTAATCTAAAAAACTTCTATTAGTGTTATATACTTACAGTAAAAATATGAATTACTAGCGACCCTCCCAACAGGGGTAAAATGCCCTTAGGATAATAAAATAATTAGTTTTCCAAAGAAGAAAATAAATTATCAATTTTAAATGTAATCTTAAAAACTTCTATTGGTATTATATTCCCTCAATAAAAATATGAATTACTAACGACCCTCCCAACAGGGGTAAAATGCACTTAGGATAATAAAATAATTAGTTTTCCAAAGAAAAAAATAAATTATCAATTTTAAATGTGATTTTAAAAACTTCTATTCGTGTTATATACCCTCAATAAAAAGATGCAATACTAGCGACCCTCCTAACGGGTAAAATGCACTTAGGATAATAAAATAATTAGTTTTCCAAAGAAAAAAATAAATTATCAATTTTAAATGTAATCTAAAAAACTTCTATTAGTGTTATATAGTTACACTAAAAATATGAATTACTAGCGACCCTCCCAACAGGGGTAAAATTCCCTTAGCATAATAAATTAATTAGTTTTCCAAAGAAGAAAATAAGTTATCAATTTTAAATGTGATTTAAAAAACTTTTATTAGTGTTATATACTTACAGTAAAAATATGAATTACTAGCGACCCTCCCAACAGGGGTAAAATGCCCTTAGCATAATAAAATAATTAGTTTTCCAAAGAAAAAAATAAATTATCAATTTTAAATGTAATCTAAAAAACTTCTATTAGTGTTATATAGTTAAACTAAAAATATGAATTACTAGCGACCCTCCCAACAGGGGTAAAATGCCCTTAGGATAATAAAAAAAATTAGCTGACCAAAGAAGGAAATAAAGTATCAGTTTCAAATGTGATCTAAAAAACTTCTATTGGGGTTATCTACTTACAGTTGAAACATGAATTACTAGCGACCCTCCCAACAAGGGTAAAATACCCTTAGGATAATAAAGTAAGTAGTTTTCCAAAGAAGAAAATAAGTTATCAATTTTAAATGTGATTTAAAAAACTTCTATTAGTGTTATATACTTACAGTAAAAATATGAATTACTAGCGACCCTCGCTACAGGGGTAAAATGCCCTTAGGATAATAAAATAATTAGTTTTCCAAAGAAAAAAATAAATTATCAATTTTAAATGTAATCTAAAAAACTTCTATTAGTGTTATATACTTACAGTAAAAATATGAATTACTAGCGACCCTCCCAACAGGGGTAAAATGCCCTTAGGATAATAAAATAATTAGTTTTCCAAAGAAAAAAATAAATTATCAATTTTAAATGTGATTTTAAAAACTTCTATTCGTGTTATATACCCTCAATAAAAAGATGCAATACTAGCGACCCTCCTAACGGGTAAAATGCACTTAGGATAATAAAATAATTAGTTTTCCAAAGAAAAAAATAAATTATCAATTTTAAATGTAATCTAAAAAACTTCTATTAGTGTTATATAGTTACACTAAAAATATGAATTACTAGCGACCCTCCCAACAGGGGTAAAATTCCCTTAGCATAATAAATTAATTAGTTTTCCAAAGAAGAAAATAAGTTATCAATTTTAAATGTGATTTAAAAAACTTTTATTAGTGTTATATACTTACAGTAAAAATATGAATTACTAGCGACCCTCCCAACAGGGGTAAAATGCCCTTAGGATAATAAAATAATTAGTTTTCCAAAGAAAAAAATAAATTATCAATTTTAAATGTGATTTTAAAAACTTCTATTCGTGTTATATACCCTCAATAAAAATATGCAATACTAGCGACCCTCCTAACGGGTAAAATGCACTTAGGATAATAAAATAATTAGTTTTCCAAAGAAAAAAATAAATTATCAATTTTAAATGTAATCTAAAAAACTTCTATTAGTGTTATATACTTACAGTAAAAATATGAATTACTAGCGACCCTCCCAACAGGGGTAAAATGCCCTTAGGATAATAAAATAATTAGTTTTCCAAAGAAGAAAATAAATTATCAATTTTAAATGTAATCTTAAAAACTTCTATTGGTATTATATTCCCTCAATAAAAATATGAATTACTAACGACCCTCCCAACAGGGGTAAAATGCACTTAGGATAATAAAATAATTAGTTTTCCAAAGAAAAAAATAAATTATCAATTTTAAATGTGATTTTAAAAACTTCTATTCGTGTTATATACCCTCAATAAAAAGATGCAATACTAGCGACCCTCCTAACGGGTAAAATGCACTTAGGATAATAAAATAATTAGTTTTCCAAAGAAAAAAATAAATTATCAATTTTAAATGTAATCTAAAAAACTTCTATTAGTGTTATATAGTTACACTAAAAATATGAATTACTAGCGACCCTCCCAACAGGGGTAAAATTCCCTTAGCATAATAAATTAATTAGTTTTCCAAAGAAGAAAATAAGTTATCAATTTTAAATGTGATTTAAAAAACTTTTATTAGTGTTATATACTTACAGTAAAAATATGAATTACTAGCGACCCTCCCAACAGGGGTAAAATGCCCTTAGCATAATAAAATAATTAGTTTTCCAAAGAAAAAAATAAATTATCAATTTTAAATGTAATCTAAAAAACTTCTATTAGTGTTATATAGTTAAACTAAAAATATGAATTACTAGCGACCCTCCCAACAGGGGTAAAATGCCCTTAGGATAATAAAAAAAATTAGCTGACCAAAGAAGGAAATAAAGTATCAGTTTCAAATGTGATCTAAAAAACTTCTATTGGGGTTATCTACTTACAGTTGAAACATGAATTACTAGCGACCCTCCCAACAAGGGTAAAATACCCTTAGGATAATAAAGTAAGTAGTTTTCCAAAGAAGAAAATAAGTTATCAATTTTAAATGTGATTTAAAAAACTTCTATTAGTGTTATATACTTACAGTAAAAATATGAATTACTAGCGACCCTCGCTACAGGGGTAAAATGCCCTTAGGATAATAAAATAATTAGTTTTCCAAAGAAAAAAATAAATTATCAATTTTAAATGTAATCTAAAAAACTTCTATTAGTGTTATATACTTACAGTAAAAATATGAATTACTAGCGACCCTCCCAACAGGGGTAAAATGCCCTTAGGATAATAAAATAATTAGTTTTCCAAAGAAAAAAATAAATTATCAATTTTAAATGTGATTTTAAAAACTTCTATTCGTGTTATATACCCTCAATAAAAAGATGCAATACTAGCGACCCTCCTAACGGGTAAAATGCACTTAGGATAATAAAATAATTAGTTTTCCAAAGAAAAAAATAAATTATCAATTTTAAATGTAATCTAAAAAACTTCTATTAGTGTTATATAGTTACACTAAAAATATGAATTACTAGCGACCCTCCCAACAGGGGTAAAATTCCCTTAGCATAATAAATTAATTAGTTTTCCAAAGAAGAAAATAAATTATCAATTTTAAATGTAATCTTAAAAACTTCTATTGGTGTTATATACCGTCAGTAAAAATAGAAGTTTTTTAGAGTACATTTAAAATTGATAATTTATTTTCTTCTTTGGAAAACTAATTATTTTATTATCTTAAGGGCATTTTACCCCTGTTCGGAGGGTCGTTAGTAATTCATATTTTTACTGTAATTATATAGCACTAATAGAAGTTTTTTGGAGAACATTTAAAATTGATAATTTATTTTCTTCCTTGGAGAAATAATTATTTTATTATCCTAAGGGCATTTTACCCCTGTTGGGAGGGTCGCTAGTAATTCATATTTTTACTGTAAGTATATAACACTAATATAAGTTTTTTAAATCACATTTAAAATTGATAATTTATTTTCTTCTTTGGAAAAATAATTATTTTATTATCCTAAGGGCATTTTACCCCTGTAGGGAGGGTCGCTAGTAATTCATATTTTTACTGTAAGTATATTACAGTAATAGAAGTTTTTAAGATCACCTTTTAAATTGATAATTTATTTTCTTCTTTGGAAAACTAAATATTTTATTATCCTAAGGGCATTTTACCCCTGTTGGGGGGTTGCTAGTTATTCATATTTTTACTGTAAGTATATAGCACTAATAGAAGTTTTTTGGAGCACATTTAAAATTGATAATTTATTTTCTTCTGTGAAAAAATAATTATTTTATTATCCTAAGGGAATTTTACTCCTGTAGGGAGGGTCGCTAGTAATTCATATTTTTACTGTAAGTATATTGCAGTAATAGAAGTTTTTAAGATCACCTTTAAAATTGATAATTTATTTTCTTCTTTGGAAAAATAATTATTTTATTATCCTAAGGGCATTTTACCCCTGTTGGGAGGGTCGCTAGTAATTCATATTTTTACTGTAAGTATATAGAACTAATAGAAGTTTTTTAGAGTACATTTAAAATTGATAATTTATTTTCTTCTTTGAAAAAATAATTATTTTATTATCCTAAGGGCATTTTACCCCTGTTGGGAGGGTCGCTAGTAATTCATATTTTTACTGTAAGTATATAACACTAATAGAAGTTTTTTAAATTACATTTAAAATTGATAACTTATTTTCTTCTTTGGAAAACTAATTATTTTATTATCCTAAGGGCATTTTACCCCTGTAGGGAGGGGCGCTAGTAATTCATATTTTTACTGTAAGTATATAGCACTAATAGAAGTTTTTTAGAGCACATTCAAAATTGATAATTTATTTTCTTCTTTGGAAAACTAATTATTTTATTATCCTAAGGGCATTTTACCCCTGTTGGGAGGGTCGCTAGTAATTCATATTTTTACTGTAAGTATATAGAACTAATAGAAGTTTTTTAGAGTACATTTAAAATTGATAATTTATTTTCTTCTTTGAAAAAATAATTATTTTATTATCCTAAGGGCATTTTACCCCTGTTGGGAGGGTCGCTAGTAATTCATGTTTTTACTGTAAGTATATAACACTAATAAAAGTTTTTTAAATTACATTTAAAATTGATAACTTATTTTCTTCTTTGGAAAACTAATTATTTTATTATCCTAAGGGCATTTTACCCCTGTAGGGAGGGTCGCTAGTAATTCATATTTTTACTGTTAGTATATTACCGTAATAGAAGTTTTCAAGATCACCTCTAAAATTGATAATTTATTTTCTTCTTTGGAAAACTAATTATTTTATTATCCTAAGGGCATTTTACCCCTGTTGGGAGGGTGGCTAGTAATTCATATTTTTACTGTAAGTATATAGAACTAATAGAAGTTTTTTAGATTACATTTAAAATTGATAATTTATTTTCTTCTTTGAAAAAATAATTATTTTATTATCCTAAGGGCATTTTACCCCTGTTGGGAGGGTCGCTAGTAATTCATATTTTTACTGTAAGTATATAACACTAATAGAAGTTTTTTAAATTACATTTAAAATTGATAACTTATTTTCTTCTTTGGAAAACTAATTATTTTATTATCCTAAGGGCATTTTACCCCTGTTGGGGGGTTTGCTAGTTATTCATATTTTTACTGTAAGTATATAGCACTAATAGAAGTTTTTTGGAGCACATTTAAAATTGATAATTTATTTTCTTCTGTGAAAAAATAATTATTTTATTATCCTAAGGGCATTTTACCCCTGTAGGGAGGGTCGCTAGTAATTCATATTTTTACTGTAAGTATATAGCACTAATAGAAGTTTTTTGGAGCACATTTAAAATTGATAATTTATTTTCTTCTGTGAAAAAATAATTATTTTATTATCCTAAGGGCATTTTACCCCTGTAGGGAGGGTCGCTAGTAATTCATATTTTTACTGTAAGTATATAGCACTAATAGAAGTTTTTTAGAGCACGTTTAAAATTGATAATTTATTTTCTTCTTTGGTCAACTAATTTTTTTATTATCCTAAGGGCATTTTACTCCTGTTGGGAGGGGCTACAGTAATTCCTATTTTTATTATAACGTATTTTAACTAATAAAAATATTTTAAAACACAGTTTAAAGTGATAACTTATTTGTTTCTCTGACAAAATAAATATTTTATTATTACGGGGTAGTTTACCCTTGTGGGAATTTGTTATTATATCTATCAAATTTTTTGTTTGAGTTAATACTACCATTATACATATTGTAAAATACCTTTTGATGTGACTTCTTACCTTGTCGAATAAAATAATAATAATATTTTTAAAGTATTCTATTGTACTTTTAATTTTAATTAATATTGTTGTGACAATTAAAAGAACATTTTATTATCAAATTTCAGTAAAAATTTAAATTGTTTTTGTCCTATTTCTCACCTAATAATTAATTACCTCTATTTAAACGACGCTACTGACCATTCGGTAACATTCGGAATTTTGGCTGCTAGAAATTGGCTGCTAAGTTCACACCGGTTATAAACCGGTATCTAAAATTTTTCTTGTTTCGCTGATAACAATAAAGTCGAAATTCATATTGACTTGGTTTAGTAGGATTTTAAACTCGTCAAAGTTTTTATTTGCACTTCTAATGTTCATTTGTAACAGATATGCTTTCATTTTTTTTGTATTCTTCAATAAATATGTTATAGTCTGGTAGATTATCTAGTTCTTTCGTATTTGTTTGTTCGATTTTGAAATCTAGGAGACAATGTTAAAGTTATTTAAGATAAATGTCATGATTTCTTAAACGGGTTTTTCTAATTTTGACATATAAAGTGAAATTTTTTGTTCTCGAAGCAAGTGTCAAAACAATCTACTTTACGCAACCAGTTGTATATTGTTAAATATTATGAAACTGGTTTCGAAATAGTATATTATGCAACGATCATGTAATGATGGTTATTAATACACGAGCATTAACCGGGATACGAAACGAGCCAAAGGCGAGTTTCGTATGGTTTATGCGAGTGTTTTAATAACCATTACATGAGAGTTGCATACGCTATTTTTTCTACACCCGATAAATAATCAAGACCTATAAATATTATATTTATATTGGTATTGAACACAATAACAGTAATTACTCGTATTTCTATAAAAAATTCTACAAAATTGTAATTAATGGTATTACTTCAGGTATTGGTATTTCCCTAGATTTTTGCGGTAAAATATTTTGTACTGTATTTTCTGCTTTCTCCGATATGTGTGGAGGAGTCTTCTATATCGCTAATATCAGACATTTTAATATTATAATTATCGAAGTTTAGCTACCTACGAAAATTTAATACGTTTTGACAACTAAAATAATTACATAGGAACCTAGGACAAACGTCAAACAGCATGCTTGATTGAAAAATTGTAGGTTTCTATTGATTAAAAATCTGTATCGTAATGAAAAATCTGTATCATAATGGGTATCATTATGAAACGGATTATGGGCATATAAGTGCATTATTATAATACGGGTGTAGAAAAAATTCATTATATCACCAGTTTCGAAAAGAAAACAAATAAAAATAAACTTTTTTTGGTTTTAAAATCAATAATATTATTATTGAGAGTTTATATCAAAGAAGGAAAGATTAACTTAAAAAATAAAATTTGGTTAAACTTACAACCTATTATTTTCCATTCTAAATCAGCACAAATTTAGTAATTACAATTTTACCCCCTTCCTGTTTACCGATTGATCACAAATTTGATACACACTTTTAGTTTTGATGACAATACAATTATGTATATTCAGTCCATTGTAAATTCAAAATGGCTACCGTTACAAAACGGCTACCGTTACAAAATGGCGGATTGCTTTTTTCAACCCCCTTAATATGGCTATTAAATGAAAGAACTTAAATAATAGAATACAGTACATCATGAAAAACTAAATTCAAGTTGAACTCTACCACAAAATGGCGAATTTCATATAGCTAGTTTCTGTATATTGAGCTCCCTCAGACTGAGTAATGCTTCCCATACATCATGATAGGTGGATCGATCTCAGAAGGTGTTCTTTGTTACCAAATAGAAAAGATAACGCTACCCATCTTGAAGTTTCAATGCTTTTCCAGGGGCTGGTAACTGATCTTAAAGTTCTGGCAATCGACCAAACTTCTTCCGAAATGCAGATGCCAGACCTCGAGCATCGTAGATGTTCGCGGAAGTGTTATGGACCAGCGAGTAATCTTTAGGAACCGTGAGCAAGTCTTGTTGTTGCTCGGTTGTAACACCATGTCTTGCTTTTCCGGTACCTCCATATGCACCCATAAATTCTTCAATGACAAGGTCAGGTGTTTCTCTTCGTGGTCACCCTCAAATGGCGCCAGTCGATTTTGGTTTACTACCTTCGGTTTACCATTCGGGACCTTACTTATACGGTAAATGACACTATTGATCTTTTCTTAATGAGATACGGACCTTCCCAAGACCTTTGAAGCTTCGGAGAATAACCCTTTTGCCTTCTGTGGCTTGGGTATCGTACCGTTTCTTCATCTTGTCGCTGCCGATTTGAGGATACAAGCGGACCAATTCATGCATATCGTCCATTTTTCTTCGTAACTGGATCACATAATCCTCACCAGCTACATCTTCTCCAGGTCGGCATCCAAACTCAAGGTCGCACGGTAGTCTCATCTCACGCCCAAACAGGTCCTTTGCTGGTGTTTGGCCTGTTGATAGTTGATTGATAGCGGATCTATAATCCATAAGAGCGAAAGGTACTAATCCCAATCTCGCTGATGGTTTGAAACTACTTTTGACAAATATTTACCAATGGTCTTATTCATTCGTTCTACCATTCCATCGAATTGTGAGTGCAATTCTGCGGTTCTGGTTTTCTTCATACCTACCCAGCTAGCACATAACGTTACCAAGCCTTTCGGCGATGTTGTTTTAAGGGAACATAATAACATACCCATACAACGTAATTGCAACGTTAATGAGAAGTTGTTGAGGGAAATCAAAACCTCGCGAAACATCTATTTGTTACTTACGTATTTAACCTGCCTGTTATGATAACACAACGTAATTAAGTAACTTGCTAAAAAAGTTTCCAGGAGAAGTACTATGGACTTTCGAACGTAGCCATTCGTTTGTCATAACCAACAAAACATAAAAAAATGTCACTTGTCACTTTTTCTTGTACGTATTTGAGATTTTAAAGAAATTGGAAACTATACGTTTGAATAAGTTTGGTAAGTTGTTTTCTTCTTTTCAATAAATTTTCTAATTTATTGTCTGTTGTTTTAGATGGTAAAATTTCAATTTCCAAATGCAATAAAAAATAAATCATTGTAAACAAGTAGATACAATTAAATGATGAAATATTTATTTTACACGATAATAGGGATCTTATTGATGCCTTAATACTATAGAAGTAACGATATTAAACAATGAAAGTATCGATATTTAGGCACTGAATTACTGAATTACCAATACTATCGCCATAGTGATACTTAGAAGCAAGTATTGTATCGCTATGTGTGTGGTCAGAGATTATAAGGTTTGTTCAAATATTTGTACTGAAATATTTTAGTTTTTGCATGTGGTGAAACTTGGTAATATGATTAAGCGTTACCACTGTTTTTTTGTTATTTAATTATAAGGTAAATTGCCAGTTATTGGCACTATAACTTGTACCAGGTAGAGTACCAGTAGAAAAAGAAAAGGTGTCGACTACAGAATATACTTTACTGATGCACTCTTGTTATTAGTTAAGTTCGCTACTCCGTCCTGTTGAATGGGGGTTGCCAGCCGTTTAACAAAAATCTTTTACTTTTTCGATACTTTGTTACTCGAGACTTATAAATATCAATATCTTTAACATAATATCGAACAGTATCGATGCCTCTACCACAAAGTATCTCACATGATACCGGTATTGATACCTTTGACCGATACTCAACCCTACTGCCAATTATAAAAATACAAAAACAGAGAAGTCATATACTGCCATCCTAACAAGAGAAGTCCTATCTGAAAATTTATATTTATTATCTTTTAAACCTTTTTTTGTGTAACTTTTTAACATTTTAGTACCTTTGTTGCAAATAAGACATTCCTTTTCAGTATCGAGAAAGATAAAATGTAGACAAATGCACATAAAAAAAACTGCTAATTTTGCAGATAAAACCTTTCTTGCTAGAACAGCAGTATAGAAGTGCTCATGTAGTTCACTAAAGATAAATAACATTTAAATTTGTTACGTTTCAGTAAATTAAGTATTACCATTGCTGGACAGTAGTGACGTTTTGGTGGATAAATACAGCATTTCACTGGATATATATACCTATGCCATTTTGCTGTACGTTTGCTGCACAATACCAATTGCTGGACAAACTTTAAAAATGCTTTACAATACAGAAAAATTGCTGTAAGTATGGTCGCCCTAGTGTAATAATATTTTAATCACTAAAAATAAATTTTAAAAATATTGTGTTTTAGGTTTCCTTTGTGCTGGATTATAATTCTAGTAAAAATCTCAGGAATTTTAGAAGCTAAAGTTAATACAGAATTGGTTGAAGAAGAATATATAACATCTGAGATTATTTCTTTTTCTTTCATAGCAGAATATCATGCTAAAAAACATTGTTCTGTATAAGTTGAACATCCATTATTAAGTAACAAATTTGTAAAAGTCAAAATAAATGTTATTATTTATTTAAAAAACAAAGTAAGTAAAAATCAACTAAAAATAGGTGCAACGATTTAAACGAGCATATTTTTTATTTTCTTTATATATATATTATTTTCTTAATAATAATTAAACAAGTAAATTTATTATCTACAAAGTTATTTTTACGGAAGAAACTATGTAATTAAGTTCACATATTTATTTGTTTACAGTACGCTACTGATACATAAAGTTCTAAATGGTTAAAATATAAAAATAAAATAAAAAAGAAATTAATAAAATTGTCACAGTATAAAAATGAAGTCAATAGTGTAATAAAAGTTGACACTTTAAAAAATAAACCTTTTAAAATGTCATAATTCGAAAAATACTTATTGTAATTGGACATCAGTTGGTCTACAAATAAATTCTGTCCATAGTTAGTTCTATGAGCATTTACATAAAATAGTTTCATATGCCTAGTAAGTCTGGCAGGAACAAGGAATCTAATAAAGTGTACCAGGCTGTCACTATCAATCAAACCGTTCAATAACTTATACAGGAAAACAAATGATGCTTCTCGACATCTGTATTCCAAACTCTTATAGGTCCCTCTCAAAAATAACATCGAGATCATTTATAGTTTGCTCAAAACTTAGTTCAGAACCTGCAATGACAATCATGCATAATGATATTAGCTGTTTTATTAAACCTTATGACTTTACATTTATCAATATTAAGTTTAAGCAAGTTATATCATATTAAAGCTATGATTAGTATCAGTTGTAGGCAAATATCTTTTTTTAGCATCCTACAACTGCCATCTTAATAAAAAGCTATTGACCTTTGAAATATACCTTATATAAATACACTTTTTACTACTTTTGTACAATCGTGCACCATTTTAGCTACCAGTGAACCTTTGCAATATAGGTACCTTATTATACTCTTTCGTGCAAGCGTTCAATGTTTTCGATTCTAGTGAACCTTTGAGATATTCCTTATATACCCTTTATACCTACTTTTGTCCAATTTGTCAGTGTTTTTTTTGCCTATATATTAATACCTAACTCTACTTGTATGATATTGGTTCTTGATTTCAAAAGCTTTTTAATAATAAATTTATACAATTTTTTATTTTGTTTTCTTCAGATTTTACTATATCCTCAATATACTATTTTGAATATAGTGTATCCAAGGATGGACATAACTATACTTGTAAAGATATTTATTTTAAATTTTTCAAGAGGTCTTTTTCATAATTTCTCAACGTTAATCGTATTTATTTAACAAGCAAAAGAAATTATGAAGAAGTACTTTTAAATTTAAAATAAATATTTTTACAAGTATTGTTAAGTCCATCCGTGGACACACTGTATAATGCTGTAGAATGAATTCACATTATAACATCTATAGAAAGTTTCAGAGCAACTTTCGGGGTAAGTACCGTAAAAGTGCTAGTGTGATGTTTTCCGAACTTTAATTTTGTAACCTCTGTGAGATGTGCTATAAAAGTCTTGCCGTTGCGGACATTCCGTGGTTGCAGGGATGATAGGGTTACATTAACAGTACATTGCATGCGAGCTTAAAGAGCCTAAAATTGCAGCTTATTAACGTAGATGGGATGTTTTTGTGCTAGCTGGGTAGTCTGTCACAGATTCCACGGAAGAGTTGGCTTTCAAAAGTTCTGCCTTGGTCACTGTGGATCTCAAAGGGCACTTCAAATCGACAGATAAAATCTTTTATCAACACATCTGCAACAGTTGCAGTCTCTTGATTTGTAATGGCGTAGACTTCCACCCACTTTGTAAAATAATCCATAACCACCAAAATGTATTTATTACCATCCTCGGTCATGGGGAATGGTCCAGCAATATCTAAGGCGATCCTCTCAAATGGGCTACCAACGTTGTATTGCTTCATGGGAGCCTTCCTTTTTCGTTAAGGTCCATTACTCATAGCACAGGTGGTACATTTCTTACACCAGTCCTTTACATCATCGGAACTGTTCATCCAGTAAAACTGTTCCCGAACTCTCTGAAGAGTTTTCTCAATACCGAGATATCCTCCTGATGGAATGTCGTGTAACTGACGAAGTACCTACTTCGGCTACTCTACTCCTTGGAATGACCAACTGTCTTCTGTTCTCGGAATCATCATCATTTTCAAGTATTTGCTTTAATAAGCCGTCTTCCAGGACAAAGGAGTCCCACTGAGCCCAATATGATTTAACTACTGGAGAGAGTTTCGATACTTCTTGCCAAGTAGGTTGACGATTTTTCTCTTTCCATTCTCTTATCTTCTTTAAAACGGGACCATTCTCTTGTTCTTCCCTAAGTTTAACTCATCGTTGGCAACCGGTTATTTTGTAAAATTAAGGTTATCAGTCCTTAAAATGTAAAATGTCTGAGAAGGTAATTTCTTTATTGGTAAAATATTTATTTCTTTGCAAGTCTTGCGCACCTCTCAAAAACCCCATAGTCTCTTACACAGGGTAGAAAAGAATGACACCTGATGGGAAAGTACTGGTATATTTTTTGAAAACGCTTGGTTGCTTGTAATTTCTTTAGGAATGTACATACTTCATCAGATACTTTTCGGCTTTGACCCTCGTAAAAAAATTGAAATTGTGCAGAACCATCTTTAAGATTATGCACTTTAAACCCATATACCCACAGCTGACGATAGTAAAATATTTACTGAACTGGTATGTTATAAAAGGGTTGATTCTGAATATAGTCAAAGGTTATGCCAGCAGCAATCGGGATTTCAACGCATATTTGTTATACTTCTATAAGCTTCTCGTCTTTTCCGATCTTTTTTTTTTCCTGCTTCACTTTTACTACTTTCCCGTTCCGACATTTTTTAAAGTTTTTTTTACACTAGAAAAACAACTAAATAACTAGGTACTCTTCAGTATAAAATGCATGTTCCTGCTATAAACAACTCATTAAATAAATAAATATAGCTTCGTTCGCGAAGCATGTCGTCGATTTTAAATCTATATAATTTTTATTTGAAACTTGTTTGCGTGTCTATAACACCCTGTATATAATAAGATAGTGATGATAAAAGGTGGGTAATTTATAAAGAATAATCCTGTATATATTTTTTCTTTCAAATTAAAATTAAATTTAAAAACTCATTATTTTTTATTTACAAAATAATTTCTCCAATAACAATTTTGCTCGTTTTTCATTAACGTTTATTAATTAATAACTTTTCTAATAAATTAAAAAATTACCAAAATGAAAGTATCCAATAAAAAAAAATGCAAAATAAAACTTTTTTGTTTGTCGATGAAGCTGTAGTTGATTTTTACACAATTAATATTTTTTAACGAGTTGCCAACGAAAATGGATGAAAAACTTTTATAAATCATTAAAATTTAACGAGGTTGATTTGATTGGACGTGAGGCTCGAAATGATAGGGATTTTTTTCGAAACCCTTTATGAATGTACAATGTTGATGGAAAACTACTGTACTCGATTAGGGTTAGAATTAAATTTCGTTTCTTTTGATTTGATTAAATTCTACAATTTCACCAGTAAAAACATCAACAAATTAATATTTTACATCTACTAAATAAATAAACAATTCTCAAATAGTTCGACTGCTTTTTACCCTAATATAATGTGAAGTCATAAAACTATAAATAGCATTTTTCTCAGAATACCGAACGTCGAACACCTGTGTGCACAGCTGTGCAGTGGAACAAAATGAGTGTCCGGCGCATAGTTAACGAAACACAAATGACGTATTTCATTATGTCATGATGTTTTCATTGGTTGAAACCGAATAGGTGCCTCAACTATGCCCCGGACACTCATTTCGTCCCATCAGTATATGTTAGGGTGAGCTCGACGCGAAGAGTAGTTGTCTTATTGCCACCAAAGAGTTCAGTTGTCTTATTGCCACCAAAGAGTTCAGTTGTCTTTTTGCCATCATCGCTCACAGTTGTCGTTGCTATCCGAACGTTCAGGTGCTTTCTGCCGACGGCACGTTACTTTCTACATTTTTACAAGCGTTTAATGCATTTTATTTTCTGGTGAAAGTTATATCATTATTATGGCATAAGAAATTCTACAAACAAATGTTTTCAAGTTGGTAACTAAAAAATCAACTGTATTAGTTAATCAAATTGTGATGAACTAAAATTGTAAATATTTAAAACTGTTTAGTGAAGATAAGAAAATTATTATATCTAAATGGAATCAACCACTATGTATTTACTTCAGTGAAAATAGTAAATTAAAAACACTTCTTTTTCTACTACCTATGACTCGTTAGTTATTTCTACAAAAGAACCCAATTCTTCTAACACCAGCGACATATGCTACAAAACATTTTTACCAAAGAAATATTCGGAAGTAACAGCGGTATTTTTTCATGATTAGATTTTAATAAATAAAATACCTTGCAAAGGGTATTCTGTTAAAATATATTTTAGCTTTTAGTTTACATGCTCTATTTATTCTGATATTTAGCACAAACAATTTTGTGGAAAAGTAATTTGAATTAGTAAAGTCTAGAAACTGCCGTCCTTTGATTTTCTCTTGTTCGTAACCTTCAATTTCAATTTTTTTTTTTTTTCAATTAGAGCATATTATTTTTTAATTGCACCATGATATTTATTAAGAAAAAATAATTAAATTTTTCTAAACTTTTTCATTTTCTCTGTATTTTGAAACAGATAATAACAATTTAAATACAGATTTACTTTCAAATATTGGACACGGATAGGCAAAAGACAAATACAATTACTACGTTAAATACAAATCATTAATTTAACAAATGTTCAAACTGAACGCCACCAGTCTGCAGACAAGCCTCTGTATGGTGAATTATCATTCTCTAGTTTTTGTTCGGCAACTTAGGCGAATATCTTGGAATATCCAAGTTAGCAGGGCATACTTGATAAACAAAATTCTGTAAATAGACCCAAAGAAAAAAATTAAGCAGCGTCAAGTCTGGTGATCGCGCAGGCCAAAGAATGGGAGCTTTATTTCCAATTTATCTATGTTTAGATAATGTGTCACAAGTTGTGCATTGTAAAGGGAAGCACCATCTTACTGCGAAACTAGGGCTTGCCTTTCATTTAGGGGAATATTTTCCATTAAACCTGACAGCTCATGTTGCAAAAAATTGAGGTTTCTTTGTAAAAATAGTAACGAATTAAATGCCCATTAAATACACCACACAAATCGTTAGTACTCCCAAACCGTCCGAAAGCGTGAGTTACAGAATAATTACCTACCGACTCATTACATTCCACATTGTCACAGGTCAAGCTATGCAAGCACGGCCGCCCAACGTCCACCGATGTTAGCATTTATTTTTGTTATAAATAGATTGTCAATTAATATTATTTTTAGTCTAATATATATTTTACCTTATAGTTATAATATAAAGATTTTAAAGGAATTTTCAAAAATTAAATTATTAGTTTTTAAAAAGTGGCGCAGTCCGTAGGATAGTGAGTCCTTGAGAGGATCCTAGTTGTTTTAAAGCGTTTATCCACTATCCAAATCAAGAACTCGCCTCCAAGGGAAAACCAAAGCGAAGTTTACCCTAGGAAGTAAGAACAGGATGCAAACCAAGATTCCAGGAATGCAATTAGGCATTATCTGCATCTTGTAAGCAATATATGTTAGATTTAAATTTAGACACTTCTACACGAAGTTTTTACTCAAGTGCAGATTAATAAGACTTATTACATAAACTTAGTTGCTTAAGTATATCAAATTCAAACCTAGACAAGACATTAAACAATACCGACGTTTCTACTGCCACCATTCGATGTCAAGAACCTGTGCATCCTATCAAATTTCGATGTAAATCCAATCCGTCAAGGTATCCCCCTACTTCTAAACCATTACTACGATCAAAGTAACTTGGCTAACAACCAGAACCAGATTTTACTCTATGGGATAACCAGCAAACTAACAGGAAGAGCAAAAGAGATTATATCAATATACGGTTATGAAAGCTGGGAAGACATCAAGAATACGCTTATCCAAAACTTTGGAGATCAACGTAATGATAATACCCTTACAAAAATCTGTTAAATATGCGACAAGGTCCAAATGAATCACCACATCAATTTTACGAGAAAATCATGGGTATTCTATACTGCATAAAAACTATATCGAAGTACATACCCAAAATCCAGAAATAAAAAGAAGCAAACAAGAATTATTTCGCCAATAAGCCTTAACTACCTTCTTGGCATGACTTTCAGAACCTATGGAATCTACAATAAATGCAATGAGGCCAGCTAACCTAATCGCAGCCATACAATACATTCAGGAAGAAAAAATTATTAAGTGCACCCAGAAAACATATGGTAAATCTGGCAAAAATCTTTCAACGACTTCGAAATACCAAATTGAAAATTCAAATAGATAAACGCGAGTTCCTAAAGAAAGAAGTGAATTTCCTAGGACATGTGGTTACTCTAAGCTGGATAAAATCCAATCCTGCAAAAATTTAAGCTATCATCAGCTACCCAATTCAAAAACAATTAAAGAGATTCGTGGTTTCTTAGGCCTTTTTGGATACTATCCAAAATGTAATAAATACTTTGTTAGGGTTACAAAACCGTTAACCAAATGTCTATAAAACAGAGCTAAAATCAAACATACTCAAGAGTTTCTCAAATGTTTTAATACCTTCTGACCAATGAACCATTGCTTTAGTATCTGAATTTCACAAAGCCTTTCTTTTAATCTCACAATAGATGCAAACAAGTTTACTACTGGATCCATTCGATCTCAAGGCCCTGTTAGATGTGATAAACCAATCGCCTGAGCTTTTAGGACACTAAAAGAGACAGAAATAAAATATTCCATGATCATGAAAGAAATGCTTACATTTGTATGGGCCCCCAAATACGTCAGACGTTACCTATTTGGGAGAAAGTTCAAGATCTTGTCAGACCATCGACCTCTCCAATATCTATTTTCACTGAAATAGTCAAATTTGAAACTAGTCAGATGGAGGCTTCTACTAAAAGAATACGACTATGAGGTAGTCTATAAAAAAGGAAAAGACAACACTAATGCAGACGCCCTATCAAGAATATACATCCAAAACACAGATCATAGTACAGAAAAATTCCTTGAAAATCTCGATGATGGTCCATGGTCAAGGTGCAACAATCCCGACGAAAACAAAAATATTTACGAATTCATTGACGAGATTCTACAGGAAGCCCAGATACTCACTTAGAAACCGAAGAACAAAACGTAGGTCCCGAAGAAGTCGATGGTAACACAAGGCTACTATAATCAACAAATTATCTTCAAAACAGCGAATTATGAAGCAAGACCTCCAACAATATCACAAATTTTTCCGAACAAACTACGTGTCCACGTCCAACTGGCAAAGATCAATCTTTAAGCCGATATAGTCAAATTCAAAGAATTTTTACAGCAAAAATAATAAGCATGTCTATTCGAAAGCGATGTTTTATAAATCTATATTTATTTATTTTTATTTATTTCTTTAATCATCGGTCAAGGCCTATTACAGAATGCGCAATATACATTAATTAACATTATGGGTATATAACGCAACAAATAGTGAAAAGCACATTATAAAGTTAAACTATAAATAACGAGATTGTGTGAGTAATCTGAAAAAAACTCCAGTGGAGAAAAAAGATTAATCACACATAACGCATTAGAAACAAAGCTAGAATATAAAATATATGAAAAAACAACATTACAAACAAGAAAATATACATATATAAATTATTTTATAAGGAATAGAAGGGATCAAGAATAGAGATTTTTAATATTTGAAATGCTAGTACAAAATAAATCAATATCCCCACTTAAGTCATTAACCGTGGACATACGATGCAATGGAGACTGACATAGTAAATTTGTTCTGGGAGTGGGAAGAATGAATGTGCAGCTATGCCTAGAATTAATTCTAGAAATAAAAAAGTTAAGCTGAGCACAAAGAGCAGGGCGTTTAATCAAATTGTGTACTATTTTGTCAATGAAAATTATTGAATATATAATTCTACGTTGAAATAAGCTCTGCATTCCAAACATTGCTAAAAGCTGGTCTTGTGGGTATCCCCTCTCGGGGTAGGTTCCATAAAAATAATAATGAAGACTCTTAATGAAACATCGCTGAACCTTTTCTAAATTTAAGACGTGCGCATTATAATTAGGAGACCATATTCAAGCTTGGAACTAACAAGGGTATTGAATAACAATTTGCATATATCTGGACTATTAAAATCTTTGATGGACCGTAAGATGGAACCTAGAACTTTATAACACGACGCGACAGTTACAGCAAGATGATTAACGAATGATAATTTTGAATCGAATACAACGCCAAAATCTTTAATCATGTCAGGTCTTTGCAGGACGACTCCTATATTGTAATGGTATCTTATCCATGACATAACGTTGCATTTTGCAGGATTTAACCTAAGATTATTAATTATACACCAATTGTGAATTTTGTTTATATCGGATTGCAATAACGTACATATTGTACATTTACATTATTACAAATATCGTTAATGAAGATTATAAAGCATAAATGACCCAAGCGAGATTTAACACCACTAATAAGAATATACTGGAAACGATTACTTAAATTGGAACTAAAGAGAGATAGTACATTGTCAGAAAAATTCAACATATTCAACTTGGATAACAAAATTGGATGACTAAGGCGATAGAATGCTTTGATGATGTCAGTGTGGATCACATCTACCTGACCACCTCAGTCCAATATTTCGCTGATAAATTGAGTTTTAATATGCCTGTAAAAATTCTGTTAACAGTGATTTCGAATACTTTACTAAAATTGCAGATAATATAGCGATTGATCTATAATTTGTAATATCATTTATGTTGCCCTTTTTGTACACTGAAACAGTTTTTGAAATTTTCCATTTCTCGGGAAAAACAGACGTGGATATTATCAGAATAAAAATGATATTAAGCGGCTTAGCAAAAACAAATAAGCCATCACGCACAAGAAACACAGGAACATTATCTGGACCCATAATCATATTTGTCTTGCTTCGCTTAATTGACTCTATTACGTCGTCCTCGGAGATCTTGGGCATTACCAAAGCGTGGTTAGGAGAAATAACATCAAATTTGGGGGGATTAACATTTACAGGGTTGTCTAAAAATGAATCACTAAAATAGTCAGCAGAAGCAGATGCAATAGCCACTAGTTTCTAAATTAATACCATTAAAACACATGGCTGGTAGTGATTGCATTTCTTTTTGGAATTATAGAATGACCAAAAATTTTTTAGAAAAATTTTTAGTTCAGCCAGAAAGTTTTGATGGGCAGTCATATTATCAGCTTTAAAAACAGATCTCAAACGTCTGTATTCATTAAGATCACCTTTCGTTTTTTAGTATTTTTCCAAGCTTTATTTTTTAAATTCAGCTTGGGAATTAAAGAACCAGTAAACCAGATGGGGTATGTTTGGTACATGTTTAGTACATGTTGATGAAGAACAATATATAATTGGTCATAAAATAGGCTCAGAGCTTTATCAACGTGTGAAATGTTAGGTAGAAATGTCCAGTCGACCAATAATAAGTCTCTATAAATGGCAAAAAAGTTTGCTTTATTATAGTTGTAAGCGAATGAGTTAAATACTGGAGTTTTAATAGTAGAGTTTTTATAGTTTACTTTGAATGCCAACGCGAGATGATATCTGTCTTCTGGATATACCAAAACATCATCGGCCTTTTGGACCGAGCATGAAGAAGTTGAGAAAATTAAATCCAAAAATCGCATGTCACAGTTAGTAATGTTATTGTATTGTATAAGCTCGAAAAAATTACAAAGATTATTTAACGATTGCATTCTGGTAGGAGTATCACTTAAGTTGTATTCTGCAATATTGAAATCCTCTACCATCAATACCGGAGCATCGTATAAGCATTGTATTGACTCAATGGAGTCAAATAAAACTTCATATTCTGGAACCGATGTACGAGGCGGAATATAAATAACAATTATGTAAGAGGTACACTCGGAATATATATATATATATATATATATATATATATATATATATATATATATATATATATATATATATATATATATATATATCGATCATTGATAAAGTTATGCATTTGTTGGTAGCTAGTAAGACCCCTCCACCTTTGCTATTGTTCAAGAAGTTATGGTCTCGATCTTTGCGACATACATTATATAAATCTAAATTAAACATTTCGGAGTCAAGAAACGTGTTATTTAACCAGGTTTCGGTTAGTATTACAGCATCATATTGTGACGAAATGGATACGGATTAATATAGAAATCTGTACATTTTCCTCGTAAGCTTTAACAATTTTGGTAATAAATACTAAGTGACTTTTTACAAGTTTTCAATGGCATATTAATATTATTGGCTGTACGTCTTGCGCGCGAAACATATCTTGGTTGCTATTTTATATTTAAGATTGAGGACTTAAAGGAATTAAGGATACTGATGTAAACTGAACAATTTCTATCTCAGACAGCATGATCAACATTGACTTTGTTGGTTCCCTCCCGCTTATTATAGTTAACACAATTAGCACAGGTAAACTTTTGCTTACAGTCCTGTATTTTATGACTTAGGGAGCACTTCGGACATGTGTAGCAGGTAGCAGAACAATTTTTAGAGAAGTGGTGGAAGTTACAACATTTGTAACAACGCCGTAAATAAATAGCCTCAAAGATGCTACAAGAATTATAACCGACAAAAACATGATCAACTTTAATTAATCTTTCATAAGTACCTATATCAACCTGAACAACAGTTTGAAAAACTTTATTATTATTTCTCAGAGATTGTATTGATATTAAATCGCATTTGCTGTCCACGGATACTACTGATTTATTTTGAACTTTAAAGTATTTTAGAAAAACATCATATCAAACTTTTCAGACAATCCAACAATTCTAACTCTAGAGTTTAGAGGAGTAACTTCCTTCACAGAGTACTTATTATCTAATTTTGTATTGACTAATTGCTTAAAGTTTTCTTTTTCACAACGTATAGCAAATGCATCTATACTTAAATTTCTAACTTATGTAACTTTTAAATCTTCTTAATTGGATTTATTGTGCTGTTTGAATCCTGGTCAGAGTTTTTTTGGTGTTACGATGAAGGTTGAACCGGTAGCAATATTAGGATATGATCTTTTGCTTCAAGTTGGGATATCGCTTTTAGTAATATTTTCAAACATATTTGTAACACATGTTTTAATATTATCGATGTTTGTATCTGAGGTAAATTTAACGGTATTTAACGATTTGCAGACCATTCTTAAAAATTGTAAACATATCATTGAATATGATATGAGCGAGACTATCAGCAAGATGTTCAAACACAACTCCTACGATATGGTGAAATGTAACAAACTATTAGAAGGCGTGAACAATCCAGAAAGGCAAAAAAATTTTATAAAAAATTACCATAAAGAAGAAACAAATCACAGAGGTGTGAACGAGACCGAACTGAAAATTAGAAAACGATATTTTTGGCCAAATCTGAAGAAAGACAGAAGGCATCATCAATTTCTGTGAAATATGTCAAGAAAATAAATATGACAAAACTCCGCCGAAACCGAAATTTATGCTCACACCAACTCCTGCAAAACCTAGATAGTTCACATCGACAGAAATCTCTAATAATTGTGCATGAATTTTCCAAATACGATCTGTAGAAGGCGCAACTGCAGTCAGCATAGTAAGTGCACTTATAATATTCGTCACACACCATGGATTGCCAAAAATGCTGATAGTGGTACAGAGTTCAAAAACGGCCATTCTCATTAAAGAGCAAATGTAGGGTTACAGTAATTCTATACATTCGACAATGATGTTCAAACCTTTCGAAGTTTTAAATAGACATCTAAACAAAAGAAACCTTTTCGACATGGACATCAATAAAATGTTATTAAACGATTACGTAGAACAACACCGAGAGAAAACCAAAGAAATTAATGAACATATGACAAGAAAGCCAACATAGATAAAAGAAATGGAACAAGACACACACCTATTACTTACAAGCCAAACTCCAAAATCTACTCAATGAGGACCTTTAAACGAAAAAAAAATCCTTCATAGATTTGCTACGAAAGTAATCCAGAAAGATAGTTCTGTGACAGTTGAGACATCTACAACTTCAGTTCATAAAAAGAATATCAAGTAACAGAAAACTAAAGTAAAATCCCACAGCCAACTAAAGAAATGATGTCTCTCCAAGGAACATTCCCAATCAAATTACCATTCCAAGGAATATACAAGAGCCAAGCGAAGATTTAATAACAAAACAAGTTCTCGCAGATAACAGAAGAAACTGGATAAGTCTTGTTAGTCCCTTGCAAGACTCTTCTGGAGGATGGAGAAGTTACAGAAAAATGACCTGCCGACTTATCAGATTCCACATACGCAACTACGGACGGCCGACGTCCACCGATGTCAGCATTTATTTTTATTATAACTAGATTGTCAATCAATAATATATTTTTAATGTGCTATTATATTTTACTTTTTATTTATAATATAAAAATCATTAAAGGTATTTTCAAAAATGTAATTATTAGTTTTTAAAAAGTGAGTTTGAAAGTCAAAACTCGACAAAATATTATATAATTCTTGCACTTTCAATGTTCAGAAAATAAAGTAAGTCAAACTATACACAATTTGATTAAGTATTTTATGGTTTTCTTTTAGTTTAAAATACACTGACCGGCACAAAAAGAGAATCACAGATAATTTTAAAAATATTTCATCTATCTTTTATTTTTTGTTGTTGATAAGGATATTTTTTATTGTCAAGTTGCTAATAAGTATATTTCGCGTATATTTTGTAACTTGTTTATCATTTTATCACTTTTTTAGGGCCTAAAATTATTTTTCGGGTTATTTTTACTTCAGTTTGAAATTAGTTTTCGACTTGAGACCTTCGGTATTAATTTATTTCGTCCTAAATTTAATTAATTAACGTACATTTATTCAAATAATGGTACTCTCACCAACAGATGTTGCTCGCGCCATTGCTCTTATTGAGGATGGTCATAGTCAGCGTTATGTAGCTAATCTTCTTGGAGTATCACAGGCGAACATCCATAGAACATATAAGCGTTTTCTTGAAACTGGAAATTACACTAGAAGACCAGGTTCGGGCATGACAAGGTCCACATTGCCTGTAGACGATCGTTTTTTACATCTTTTTATTCTTCGACATCGGGATGCCACTGCTGTTCAAGCAAGAAATCGACTTGAAGAAGTTCAGGAAGTGAATATAAGTGAATGAACAGTAAGAAGACGCCTGAATGCAGTTGGTTTAATTGCTCGAAGGCCTGCCAATGCCCCAGAACTTCTCATACATCATCGAGTAGCTCGTCTTCAATTTGCTTGAGAGCACCTTCATTGGAACATGAATCAATGGAGCCAAGTGCTCTTTTCTGACGAGTCTAGATTTTACCTAAGATCGCCAAAGTGTATGGAGAAAAGCTGGAGAAAGGTACGCACAGTGCAATATCGTTCCACGGGTTAGTTTTAATGGTGGGTCGGTAATGGTTTGGGGAGGCATTATCACGGACTACCGCACTGAGCTTGTCGTGGTGGAAGGAGGATCATTGAATGCAAATCGGTATATAAGAGAAGTTTTACAAGATCAGGTCATTCCATTTGCACCTCTAATTGGCAACAATTTTATTCTTATGCATGATAATGCTCGACCACATGTTGCCAGGGCAGTACGTCAGTATCTTATTGACGTCGGTATTGAGACAATGGAATGGCCACTTCGGAGCCCCGACTTAAATCCCATTAAACATGTCTGGGACATGATGGGCAGACAACTTAGATCGCGTGTACCAGCTCCAGACACCTTGGAAGAACTTAGAAATATGCTAATTGACATATGGGAACAGTTGGACCAAAATGGCATAAGACACTTGGTGGAAGGGATTCACAGACGTACGAAAGCTTGTTTTCGAGGGGGCAATACCAGTTATTAATTTAATTTTTTTGACATGTATAATTGATTTTATTTGGTTATCTGAATATTTGTTTTATTTAAATATTGCCACTTTATTTTTTTTTCTTTTATTACAATGTTATTCACTTTTGTTATTACGGATCCAAGCTAAGTGTTAAATAATCTTAACAATATTACACGTTAACCACATCCAAGCCAATGCAAAAATAAATATTCATTTTATCAGGGGCGGCTCGTGACTAAAATTTTGGGGGTTCACAGTAGCAGAATATAGATCCCGGTACAGATACAGGTAAAAAACTGTCAAGTGTTTTAGAAAGGTATATTATAAACTTTCTAAAACACTGAAAGTTTTTTCATACATCTGTACTGATACCTATATTCGGTCACTGTGAACCACCCTACGAGCCGCCACTGTATTTTATGATTTTAAAGAAAATATTTTAGTGATTCTCTTTTTATCAGTGTATTTATTATCTTTTGATACAAATATCGAATTAAGACAATGGAAGTTTGTTCAAAAGAGAAATTCATGTATTTAATTTTAACTGTTATAAAACCGAAAGCGCTCGTCTAATAATTTTTTGACTAAACCCAAAAAATTGAAAATACAAAATTCTGTAATTCCATACCAATAAAATAAATGACTTTTATTTAAATGTAAAAAGTTAATTAGTTTGGGTAATATTTCTACTGTTCCATGAATAACAAATTTTATTGCATCATAAAACGATATTATCGGCAATATAATAAAGGAAATGTTGATTTTCAAAAAAAATCCTAATTTAACTGCAAATTTCGCGTAATTTACGACTTTAACTATAGGAAAAATAATGATTTATATGTTTGTTAAATAATCAATAGCGTGCTTGTCGATTGACCACAGTATTTCAATGCTGAAGAATTCAGAAACGTAACCAATCTGCATCATCGTAAGAAACAACTTTTTCATGTCCCTTAAGACAACAAAAACACTTTAGTCGTTGCTGGGATATAAAAGATTCTTGAGGAACTAAAAGACAGAACCAAGTTCATAATATTCACATCCACTTCAATTTGTCTGCCTCCATGTTTATTTCCTACTGTCCAATCGAAATATTTGGACCTCTCTACTGTTACTATGTATTTTTAAATATTTTTATTAGTGCTGACTGGAATTTTATTTCTCTAAACACTTCTAAATTTATTTTATCTCATGTGAGTTAACGCGAAAAAGTTAAAGAAACAAAGTATTTGAGATTATTTAATGTGTTGATAATGGATACAAATTATCAGCAATAATTGAAACTTCTGTAATAGTCCAAAAAAAATGTAATGACAGAGCAGTTCAATTATGTAGAGAAATCTTTTAAATTAAGTAGAACACATATTAAGGCAGTTATAGACTTTTTACTAATTTTCATCACATTATGTCATTTTAGAAACTACAATGGGATTTGAAGAAATAACTTTTTTTCGACTATTAAACAATATACGTAATATATATATCCACTTTCTATTGATTAATGTAAATGGTTACTCATACAGTGAGTTTTTTTCATTACTCAATTATTTCCTTTATCACTTAATTATTTTCAACAAAATTGGACCACAACTACAACCTACGCGAAAACCAGTTGACTAGTAAAAATATAACTACTACTGTTGATTTGGATTTAAAAGCTTCTGTTAATTTTTAAAACTTCCAATTTCACAATTAATTTTGGAACAAATAAATGAAATAAAATATTGCCACTTAAAAGTTCCACCCCTCCTTAATTTCGTTATTCGCTGACATATCGGAATAATTTTTTTTTTTGTTTGAAAGACTGGAACGAATACTTTCTTATGACGCATGACGGATACAATTATTCTGTGACGTCATGGCTTACCTGCGGTTTTTCTGGAAATAACAGAAAATCGCAATTTATTTTTTATTTTTAAATTGAAACCTACTTTTTTTATTGTAAATTTGAATTTCTGGGACATTTTTGTATAACAATCGTGTATTTAAAATTTTCTGGCAGATGTCAAAATGGCCGCCATATTGGATAATATTTTTTCTAAACAAGTTACTATTAATTTGTTTATGGAAAAAAATATAGGGATGTATCTTTAATCTTTGAATCCTTAAATTCCCATTGCAACCCATTTATCGTATACCAGTGGCGTATCTAAGCATTTTCATTAATAGCAAACCGTTTAATAATTCCATCCGCTTTTATCTTCGTTGTTAATTTAGATATAGAAATGAAAACTTTTTTGTTTAAAAGCTTATAACAAATACTTTTATATACTGGATCCAATCGGTCTGTGACGTCATGGCTTGCTTCCGATTTTTTCGGATATAACTGAATTTTTTTATTTTAAAATCGAAACCAATTTTTTATTGAAAATTTGAATTTTTGGGACATTTTTGGATAAGAAGCGGGTATTGGAACATTTCTGTAAACTGTCAAAATGACCGCCATATTCGATAATATTTTTTCTAAACATGTTACTATTAATTCGTTTATGGAAAAAATATGGGATTTTGACATTAAAAATTTTCTGTCAGCTGTCAAAATGACCGTCATATTGGAGAATATTGTTTTTAATATTATGCTGTGAGTTCGTTTATGGAAAAAAATATGTGAATGTATAAAATCTTTGTAAGCTTCTTAGTTCCCATTGAGACCCATTTATTAGTATACCGGTGGCATATCTAAGATTTTTGTTATTTCTTAAGCGTGTCTGTCATCGAATTGAATGTATACGATTTCAGCGCTTATAACCACTACATCAGTTAACTACTGATAAAATCAAATACCAAACAATAGTTATTTATACATATTATAATAATAATAAGTGTATAAAGTGACCTTTAAAGAAGGCCTTTACATACGAATTGCATACAATATTTCTACTACCGTACTAAGATTAGAAATACAGAGATTACTTTACTCATTTGTGCGTAAACTGTTTTACTTTACGCACTAGCGAGTAAAGAAAATTTGAAATAAAATGTGTCATTTGTCATGTCAAAATACTAAAAATTGTGTCTTGTTTACGCACTAGTGCGTAAAAAATTTTACTTTACGCACTACTGAAAAAAGTAAAACATTATGCACTCTGAGGTGTGCGTAACGTGCGTACTTTACGCACAGTAGTAGAAAAATAAATTATTACGACACGCAACAGGTCTTTAAATTTAAAAAAATGTTTATTTTTGTTTTAAATTTTAAAGTAGCTTAATTTTATCAGAAAGCTTTAAAGAATTAATATAATAATACAAGACCTACCATACAATAATAAATTAACATTGATACTCTTAAGAAATTAAAATTTTCAATAAAAAATTGGGTTTCCATTTAAAAATTAAAAATAAATTGCGATTTACTGTTATTTTCGAAAAACCGGAAAAAAGTCATGACGTCACAGACCAGTTGAATGAAGTATTTGACAGTATTTATTCCAAGCTTTCAAACAAAAAAGTGTTCATTCCGATATCTCAATTAATAGGGAAGATAAGAGCGGGTGGAATTATTAAACGGTTTGCTAATAATAAAAATGCTTAGATACGCCACTGGTGTACTGTAAGTGAGTCTCAATAGGAATTTTGAAGCTTACAATGATTTTAAAAAGATTATACATTCCAATATTTTTTAATAGTAACATGTTTAGAACAAAAATATTATCCAATGCTGCCATTTTGACAGCTACCGAAAAATTTTAATACACGATTATTATACAAAAATGTCCCAGAAATTCAAATTTACAATAAAAAAAGTGGGTTTCAATTTAAAAATAAAAATAAATTGCGATTTTCTGTTACTTCCGGAAAAACCGGAAGTAAGCCGTGACGTCACAGAATAATTGAATCCTTCATAAGGAAGTATTTGTTTCACTTTTTCAAACAAAATAAAAATTAAAGTTGAAGGTGGTAGCCATGTGTGAGTTATAAGTTCAAAAAGGTAAATCAAACAAGGGTGGTCCTTAGGATCTCACAAGAGTATTTTATTAACGACCGGTTTCGAGGATCAAATCCTCATCATCAGGTAAGGTCTAAAAATAGAGAGGAAAAACGAATGAGCTCATAACTAATAAGTGGGTTTAAACATTTTAATATGAAAGTTGTCAAATATCAAGAACTCACCCGTAATTACTCATCTATTTAAGACTAAGCTAGTAGAATTATCCCAGGGTCGGTGTAAAAACAAGTATGCGAGTATTTTTTAAAAAACATAAAAAATATAAAAAAACAATAGTTGTAACAAAAAGTTGATGTCAAAACACATAAACAAAAGTAGGTCTAAAACTATTAATAAAATTATTAAAATATTTCACGAACGGACGAACAATTAAGACAAACAAATTTAAAAACTTTTTAAAAAACCCTACAAGCACTAAAATGGGTTCTTGGACAAGTGTTTATAATTCTACAGGAATTAAATTTTATTTAGATTAATAACTGATTAACGCCCTCAAGATATAAATAGACGAATTAACCATTCTAATATTTAAGATAACAGTTTAGAGGTTGTCAAATTTAAATATTTTGACCATCGGCTAATAGATGGCGTTGGCGAAAAAATAAATGTTTCTTAATAATAATATAGGTTTATAAACTGAATTGTTTGAATTTGTACGTAATAAACAAAATGAAATAAATAAATTATTATTGTTAAAAGTAGAGTCTAGCATTAGCGTTGGAAAATAATTTTAGATGTACTAATATTCAAATTAAGAAGTTGGTAACAATCAACGGAAAAGGAAATGGTGATAAAATGAAAAGAGAGAAAAACTATTGATTTGGTTAATTAATATTATTATAATAATAATAATAATTTTATTAATAGTTTTAGACCTACTTTTGTTTATGTGTTTTGACATCAACTTTTTGTTGCAACTATTGTTTTTTTATATTTTTTGTTTTTTAAAAAATACTCGCATACTTGTTTTTACACCGACCCTGGGATAATTCTACTAGCTTAGTCTTAAATAGATGAGTAATTACGGGTGAGTTCTTGATATTTGACAACTTTCATATTAAAATGTTTAAACCCATTAGTTATGAGCTCATTCGTTTTTCCTCTCTATTTTTAGACCTTACCTGATGATGAGGATTTGATCCTCGAAACCGGTCGTTAATAAAATACTCTTGTGAGATCCTAAGGACCACCCTTGTTTGATTTACCTTTTCAAAATAAAAATATTCCAATTTCCAATGAATAACGACAATAAGGGGGGGTGGAACTTTTAGTAGCCCATCCTGTAGTATTCTCTGGCGGGTAATGGCTACTACTGAGTCGGATGATTACACAACTCGCCTGCGGCTCGTAGTGCAAACTTCATCCTCGTGAGTAATAGCCATGATTTCCCGCTCGTTGAATAATATACTATTAAAAATGTTCTTTGTTTTGTTATTGTTTCATAATGTAATAAAAAAAAGATCGATCAATGTTTTTGTATGTTTACTTCAAATACTTTTAAATTTATGAGTTTGTCATATAATAAAAGTGAGAGAACTGTGGTTACAAGTTTAAACTTAAACCTATAAAAATAGTTTTACAATACACATACCTGTAGGGCAGTTTTCAATATCAGGATTTTGCTTAACCCACTCCCTCAAATGGATAATACAGTCTTTTTTCGATTTTTCGTCTTCTCTCAAATCTTTTCGTCCTTTGTCTACTAAATCAGTCAGAAGCCTGTTGTTGTTTGAAACAGCCTTGTTGCATGATAGATTGTTGTATGAGTTGTTCCAGTTGTTAACCATTATCAATTCTCTTGAGGTCGTCATCTGAAAACAAACATTCCTTAGTTAATAGAAAAATTTATGATTCTCTTATTGTTTTCTTTGCATCAATACATTTGTATTTTCAATCATCTGATATCAATATAAAGAAATCACTTATTTATTATGCCACCCCAATAGTAATCACCATTTACTGGGTGAAAAAAAAAACAATATTGGCTTGTCACCACTCTTATTGGCAAAAGTTTGAATTTTAACGTAATTTACATTTGAATTTATGTTGGCAGTGTAAATTAGAAAAAGTAAGGGACCCAATACAGAGCCTTGAGGATCTCCAGAGGTTACACATGAAAAATTTGATGAACTATTGTCTAGAACTACTTTTTGATGTAGATTGCTTAAGTAAAATTTAAAGAATCTCAAAGAAGTATCATCAAAACCATAATAGTTTAGTTTAGCGCATAATAAAGTGGTCAAAAGTATCAAGTGCTTTCGAAAAGTCTAATTGTATTAATGCTGTAGTCGGCCCTTCATCAAGGGATTTTATTATGTGGTCACTGACATTTAATAAAAGGGTAGTTGTACTAAATCCCTTTCTGAAGCCAGGCTATTACCAATAATATCATTTGTAAAAATATACTCGTACACTTGCTTACTATTAGTTGTTTCAAGAATTTTTGAGAAGGCTGGAAGAATACTTATAGGACGTAGATCGCTAAAACTTTCAGAATTTCGAATTTTAGGTAAGGGTTTCAATAAAGCAAATTTCCAAATATTAGGGAAATAACCACGTTCTAAACAACAATTTACGATATGTGTTAGAAAAGGTGCGATTACATTAAGACAAAGTTGTATCATTTTAGCGGATATACCATCACTACCAACTGTAGTTGATTTGAGAATTTATAACAATTTGTCTTATTTCGTCAACAGTAGCAAGACGAAAAGAAAAACGTATATCAGGTTTAAATTTAAATAATAAGTGGTTAATGGACAGGCATTTCTAGGGGGTAAAAACCGATAAAAAATATTTGTTTATCTCAGTAGGATTTTTTAAAGACTCAGAAATTCCAGTTATAGCTTTATTTTTAACATTTAAATAATTTATTGTTTTCCAAAATGGTTTAGAGCTACCGGATTTAAAATGGTGGGCGAGATACGCAGATTTTTCTTTTCTAATAGCCGAAGTAATTTCGAATATCTTTATAGTAAATATAGTCAGAGTTGTTTTTAGACTTTTTATATTTAGAAAGTGCCTTATCTCTTATTTTCATCACGTCATGTATTGTAAGAGTTAGCGAAGGTGTAAAAGATTTTATAATCCTAGATTTAACGTACGGCGCATGTTTATCAAATAAAAAGAGAAGGTAGGTGTTAAATCATTTTATCTTATTTTTAATATCATTTTCATATAATATGTTTTCAAAAGATCTCTATTTAAGCTATCATATGAAAACGACCTCTCGATGAAAAAAGACTACAGAAACCCAACTCTCGAGTAAAAAAGAAACCACCTCCCGAGAAAAAAAGACTCGAGCGAAAACAACCTATCGTTTAAAAAAGACTCTAGAGAAAATCACCTCCCGAGAAAAAAAACTAAAGAAACGAACTTTCAAGGAAAAACAGACTCATTAGAAAACCACCCTCGAGAAAAAAAGACTCGAGAAAAAACCACGTCGCGTGGAAAATACCTTACTCTCGAGGAAAAAGACCTTTAGAGAGAAAAAAAACTCGAGAGAAAACCACCTCTTTAAGAAAAAAGACTACAGAATCCCAACTGTCGAGTAAAAAAGAAACCACCTCCCGAGGAAAAAAAAAACCTCGAGAGAAAACCACCTCTAGAGAAAAAAGAACTACAGAAAACCACCTCTCGAGGAACAAAAACTCGAGAAAAAACCACCTCTCGAGGAAAAAAGACTCGAGAGAAATCAAACTCTTGAGGAAAAAGACTCGACAGAAAACCACCTCTCGATTAAAAAAAGACTAGAGAAATCCAACTCTCGAGTAAAAAAGACTCGAGAAAAAACCACCCCCCAAAGAAAAAACTACAAGGAAAAACAGACTCGAAAAAAAACCAACTCTCGAAAAAAAAAGACTCGAGAGAAAACCACGTCGAGTGGAAAAATGACTCAAAAAAACTTACGCTCAGGGAAAAAGACCTTTATGGAACTCTCTGGAAAAGAACGACGTTACCGTCGAAGAAAAAAGACTCGGGATAACCACGTCTCGATGAAAGAAGACTAGAGAAATCCAACTCTCGCGTAAAAAATATTCTATAGAGAACCCACCTCCCGAGGAAAAAAGACTCGAGAGAAACCAAATTCTCGAGGAAAAAGACTCGAGAAAAAACCACCTCTCGATGAAAACAGAAAAAGGACTAGAGAAAACCACCTCTCGAGGAAAAAACTCGAGAGAAATCTACCTCTACCTCGAAGAAAGAAAACTTTAGCGTCACAGAATTGGTAATATTCCCGTTTATGCCTGCATACAAATTGTAACCACGCTTTTTGATTTTCAGAATTTTTCGGAAATCTAATAATATTACTTCGTATGAAAAAGGATTATTCCAATATAGGCAGGCTCAGAATTTGATGGATGATATTTTTTGTATTTTTAAAAGCATACCTTTACACATTTTATACAAACTTGCCATAATACAATATTTATAATTTTTATACTAACCTATGAAAGGTTATTCCAATAAATTTTTTACTTAGACGAGTATTGCTAGCTTAGAAACGAAGTATACATCTAGGCATTATACACTTTATAAAGTTTTTAATACTCAAAAATTGTGCAAACACAACTAAAACTTAAATTTAGTTACAAAAATAACACTAGAAAGATAACCTATAAAATTGACAAATTGCACTCATAATAGTGGGAGACCGATCTCTATTTGCGCTTACACATGTCGTATCCCCAGGTTGCCAGATCAAGTAGTTAACAGAACTCAAAAACTCAACAGCAATTTATTTGTCTGTTTAGTCTAAACAATCTGTTCATTTTAATTAATTGGGTTTTGTTTTTCAAGGCAGCAATAAAACAGCATCTCAACCAGTCGGTTTGGTGTGAAACCGCCTTAATAGGTTATAATGTGGCCGAAAAAGCGGTAAAACAACAAAGCTTTTACTTGAAACTTTTCTTTTGTTCAAAAGAATAATGAAACAAGTTGTGGTCAAAATATAATGAAAAACCCTGTACATACTTTAGTGCAGAAAGTCGAAGTCGATTTTTATTTAAAAAATAATAATGTAATAATAAAAAACGGTAAGGTCAAACATCAAAATAATTCTCTTAATAATTTGGATCTAATTCAAAAATACATTCATGTGCTTTAAAAACATGTAATTTGAAAAAACAGTAAAATTGTTTACTAATTTTCCATGCATTGTTCAATAAACCTTGTAGTATACCGTACCTTTGAAAGGTCAACTTAGTTTCATATTAATTAATTGATATCAAAATATCTAATTTGTTTATAAAGACAATTTAAACAAACCGTGCAGTCTTTTTCCATTATCAAGGTTAACATCAATACCATTTGACAAAATCGATAATTACAGTGTTTATCTGAAACTGCAAATGCATCGTTAGTAAATGTGTCACTAACTGCATAATTTTTTATATGATTCTAATTTAAAAGCAACAATTTTAAATTTTAATAACTGCGCAGTAAAGCAAATAATTTATAATTAAATGCATAAGATTACAGTAGTGTGAAATGTAAAGCATAATTATAAATATAGTGGTTTTCGATCATTACCAGAAATTTCACATTAATATTCTTTTTTTTTGTTAATTTTTATTTTGGAAGTAAGCCTATAGAATGTGACGGTATATCCTCACTTTTACTGCACTCCTCTTTTATTCAGACTATAGACGGTAATATCGTCAACGTTAACTTGACAGCTACTCATGCGCTTAAGTATTTCAAAAAACAGGGACATTCCTTATGTTTTCGTTATCACCCAAAGCAAGTAAGGGGATTTTAATATTAACCTTAATAATTTAAAGTATAGTAATTTTTGTCCCAATTAGTAACTTTTCAGTAAGCGATATTTCTGTCAAAGTCAATAAAAGACTCTCGTTTTCTTTGTGAAAATATTTATAAGAAGTTTGTAAAGTTCCTAACTTTTGAAAATGAGCAAAGCGTTTTCTATTGAATATAGAAATTAGATATTATTCAAACCTCATTTGAAAATCTCATGAACTTACACTTTTAAATGTTAAGAGTTAATTCAACGTAAAGAGAACAAGTAGTTAAATGACTTTAATAAGTCCAGGAAATGGGAATCGAAACCAAGATTATATAACTTCTGCAAAAGAATACTGTGATCTATCATCTATCATATTGAAGGCTCTTTAAGAAGTCAGTATATATATTTTATGGACTTCTAAGTTGTTCACCGAGTGCATCTGAGCGAAACACTTTGTTAATAACAGTCGATCTCTTTGATACAAATTCGTGCTGTTTCAAAATAATTCTTAGTCTGACTATAGGAAATATTTTATTATAAACAGACCTCTCAAACTCAAACAACTTCTCCAAAGTTAAAAATTGATAATTAGTTGAGAATCTACATGTCCCACATTTAACAGTTTTTTATTCGTAAACACCCTATAATTAATACTCTCACTATAATTCGCCCCTTTACGAGTGAATATTCAACCTCTGTTAGCCGACTGAGCTTGCGCGAGGAAGAGACCGCTATTGTTATATATTGATAAGGGAAATTCTCGTATAATGAAATTTAAAATTATGTCAAGTTAGCAAAGCTGGACGATTTAGAGTCTAGAAGAATTTTATTGTGAAATTATCAAGGATGTTGTTGTTTGATTTTTAAGACGATAGATTGTCATTAGAAATTTTTTTAAAAGTTGTCAGAGTGGAATTTAAAAAATGCCAGGACAGATTTTCTTTGCATAGAAATTGTGAAGATAGTTGTTATTGAGAAGTTAAAGTACTGGGTGTTTCCATAACAAGTGGTGCCCAACGTGGTGGGGCTATATAAATTTTGAGGGGCATAAAAAAAGAAAAGAAGGCAGACAGAATTTGGAAAGCCAAGGGAATGAAATTTGTACAAAATTGATTTGGTAAGACTTTTTATTTGTATTTAAATTGTTGATTCTTTTATTTGGGGTAAAGAACAGTGTGAATGGTATATGAGACAGTCTATATTATTTGGAAATTGGAATGTTATTTAAATAAATTCAATCATTTAAGATAGACAATTTTAAAATTAGGGTATAATTATATTAGGGAGAACACAAAAGTACACAAGATTTATATAGACAAGTTAAAGTTTGGTTAGAAGTGTTATATAAAAGTGTAAAAAAAATGTTTGAAAGTGTAAAATGGATTTAGGAGGAGGAAAGAAGCTTGGAACAATGGAAGACAATCCAGGAGAAGAGGAAGAGAATTTACAACAAGTAGGACAAGGAGATTTAGATTATACAGACATGGAAGAAAAAACGAAGAATCAGGGCAGCAACAAAAGGAAGATGGAGGTAAGAAGGAAGATGAGGGAGTTTTAAGGAGGATATTTGCGGCAATAATGGAAATGAAGAAAAACAATGAAACAAGGTCTATGGAAATATATAATAAATTGGATAATATGGAAGAAAACAGGAAACAAGATAAAGAAGAACTAATGAAGAAATTTAAAGAATTAAAAGTGAAAACAGATGTAAAATTTGAAGAAATAAAGAAAAATTTAAGAATAGAAATGATAGGAAGAATTGATGAAGTAGAAACTAAACAAAATAAGAAATTTAAAATAGTACAAGAAAAAATATCTGCAGATATGGAAAAGATAGTATCGGAGGCAAAGGATCAGGAAAAAAGGATATCAAATCTAGAAAATATAGAAAATAAATGCTCTCAAGAGAAGAAGGATCAAGAAATGAAATTAAAAAGAAAAATAAGTGGTATTGAACAAAGTGTTGATAGTGTTAAAAGTAAACTTAAAATTGAAAAATCAAAAAAAAGGTCGAGAAAGAAAATAAAGCTAATTAGGAAACAAAATAAAGGGAAAAATAAAAGGCAAGATAATAAAAATAAAATAAAAATAAATGGAAAAGAATTCAGAAAGAAAGCAAGAAATAAGATAGAGAAAAACAGAAAACAAGACGAAGAAAGGAAAAAGAAATATAAAAGTCTAAAAATTAAAGTTAATTTTAAAAAAAAATTTGAAGATATAAAACAAACGAAAACGAAAAATGTATGAAAGAATTGGGTAAGATAATGAAGAATAGAAGATTAACAGAAAAAGAGTGAGGACGAAGATGAAAGAAAAGTAGTAAAATTTGGTTGGGGTATGAAAGGGAAATTTAAAATTATCTGTTAACTTGGAAATTGAATAGATAAAATTAATAAAATAGAAATAGATAGATAGATAGATAGATCAATGGATTTAGTAATTGTTAGAGCACTAAGAGTATATGATAAAAAAAAAACTATGTGAGACTGGTGAAAGGGAAAAAAGTTATGTGTTAAAATATCTGAATAATAAAGGAATAAGAGGAATTTTTCATATACAAGATTTATATAGATATGTGTGTTAAATGTTAAATGTTTTATATGTTGTTACATTTGAGTGTTGTATTGTGTTAGTAGTATGTATAATTACAATAGTAATAGTATAAATTCGAAGGTTTGAAAAATAGAGAAATCAACAATTTAAATTGTTAAAAGGTTTAAAAATTTAACATTAATATATTTTAAGATTGGGTGTTTATTTGGATAATTTAAAGATAATTATTTGGAAATTTTGTGTTTAATATTATATTTAAAAGTAATAATATGTAAACACTAAATTTGGGGGATTTGATAAGGGAAATTCCCAGATAATGAAATTTAAAATTATGTCAAAATTGAAGTTAGCAAAGCTGGACGATTTAGAGTCTAGAAAAAGTTTATTGTGAAATTATCAAGGATGTTGTTGTTTGTCATTAGAAATTTTTTTAAGTTGTCAGAGGGGAATTTAAAAAATGTCAAGACAGATTTTCTTTGCAAAGAGATATAAATGTTGTTAAAATTAGAAATTGATAGAAATTGTGAAGATAGTTGTTATTGAGAAGTTAAAAATAAACAAAAAATATAAAGAAAGGTAATAGAAATTTTATTTAAACAAAATTAAATATTCAAGACAGAATTAAACAGAGAGAGTAGAGAAAATTATACGGTATAAATAAAGCAGCAGCCAGGGCAGAGAAGAGAACCAACAGCAGGAGCAGGAGCAGAACAGCCAGGGCAGAGAAAGAGAAGATTTTTTTTTATTTAACTGATTTTTAATTATTTTTATTTTTTATACAAAATTTTTCTAAATTTTGAACCCGCCCAGTTTTGAGATATGGTAGTTGTAGAATATTTTTGGAAATCCATATACTGGGTGTTTCCATATCAATATATTTATCCTGGCGCTCCGGGGCGATTTACAGATGATTGATTTGACTTAAAGGTGGGGAAAACTCGGAAAACCCCACCCACCATTATCGAAACGCGATTTGTAATCTGAGTGCAGATTAATTAAAAATTGTCTGGTCTGACCTTGGATGAAAACCACTGAAAGGTTCTTATAAATGAAACGCACTTTTTCTTCGCTCCGCTTATGCCTTATACCTTCTAAAATTAAAAACAGTTATATAAGCAAATGCTTTATACTATTTTCAAATATATTACAACAAAATTTAACAGCCAATTACATCTTATATATGAAATATTGCACATTATTTCTGATTTAAATAATGGTTAATTGTTTTATTTAAGTAATTATTCAAATGTATCAATTTACTTTCGCCACTAGAGACGTTCTACTTTACGCACTAGTGTGTAAAAAAAATATGTAAGAATTTGTGTGTGTTGGAGAATTCTTTGAAATTATACCTTAATTATAGGTCTGTATTTATTTGGATTGGTAATTTACGAGGTAATTTATTATAATGAACTTTTTAGGTTCATTTTAAAAAATATAAAATTATTATGGCGCAATTAATGGTAAGGTTATGATTGTAATTAAAGTTTCTTAATTAATTTTTTTATTGAATATGAGATGTCAAACATTTAAAAAAATTTTAACCTATTTTAATTTAGGTATATTGCGTCTTTTAGATATATTACACAATGTGATCATTTCAGGTCGCTTTATAGCAATAAAAAATCTGATGTGTCCAACACATGACTTTCCTATCTAGTTATTACAGGCTTTTTCCGGTTATTTTGTACAAGCTATTGCAGCACCTCCATAGAATTTTAGAGGATAAAATAAATATATACATTTTCCAGATACATCTACCTCGAAACATTTTTCTATAGATACTCATTAAAAATGAAAATACGGAAAAATTTAAATTTAGCACTTTTCCTACAAAAATCATGTATACACAAAAATTATAAAGATCGATATCGCAAATAACTCTTATTTCAACAATTTTCATAAAAATCGGAATTTTGCACATTTTGTCAAATTTCTCGAATACGGACCATTTCAGGAAATTTTGACATGAAGCAAAAATTATAGATAATAATATTAGAAATAACTTTTATTTGAACAATTTTTTTCTCCAAACATAAATAACATATATTCTATAAAATATAAAAACGGCCCCCCATAAAGTACCCCCCAGATGTTCCGACTTTGACCAAAATCTAATCATTTCACGTCAGGCCGAAATAAAACTTAAGTTTAAAATTTAATGTTTTTTTCTTTATCCGTTTTTGAGTTTTCTTCAAATTTCGAAATTTACACATTTTTTCAAATATCTCGAATACGGTCCATTTTAGAGAAATTATGTATAGGATAAAAATGATAGAGAATTATATTACAAACAACTTTTGTTAAAACAATTTTTATAAAAAAATATTTTTTTACATTTTGTCAAATTTCTCGAATACGGACCATTTTAGGAAAATTTTGTATAGAAAATTTTAGATAATATAAGAAGTAACTTTTATTTGAAGAATTTTCTTCCCCAAACGTAAATAACAGATATATTCCATAAAATATAAAAATGACCACCCATAAAGTACCCCCCTAGATGTTCCGACACTGCCCAAAATCTAATCTGCACATTGGACGCTGGAACAAAGCTTAAGTTTGAAATTTGGTGTTTTTCTGTGTATCGGTTCATGAGTTATGCGACACACAGACACACACACACAGACATCCTCGCGAAAATAGTCAAAACGGATTCAGGGGACCTCAAAACGTAAAAATCCGTCGAAAACTCGAGGTCGAAAAAAATCATGATTCCTATACTTTCCTTATATCTGTATACAGATAGGAAAGTAAAAATGGACATTGTCTTAGAGGTTCTGGAGATGACCTTCAAACACTAATAAAACAACGAAACTGGAAGCGCAGTAAATCTGCTTTTAGGCCATGTTATATATATTTCTCTGATAGTTATCTAAATGTTATATTTAATTTAATTGGAGGAAAATATATTGTCATGCGAACCATTTACGAACAGTCCGGTGCTGCTCTAATTCCTCTCTACCTTTTTTGAGCCTTTTACGGCTCTCATTCCTCCAGTTACGAAGAATATTCAATAAAATAACTCATCCTCCGAAACCGCCCGTCATAATTTTGGAATGTACTGGGCCCTTCAAAGAATGATAACGAAATTACACATTCTGGTGGATGCACCAGCCTATAAAATGGTTGCAGGTGTCTATTCTTAGTCGAAAGACGTCTAGAATCTTCGAGAACGAGTCTAGAGTGCCACATTATTATATAAATAGTTCAAGTGTGTCGTTATAGTTCAGTTTTAGTCAAGATATCGTATTGTTAAGATAAATATTGTAGAATTAAATTAGTGTATAAGTAAATGAGTTGTAATTTAATGTTGTATTTAGTACAAATAAATTAAGTTATAAAATAAATAATTTTAGTGAATATAAATTAAATAGACTGTATAAATAAATAAACTTTAAAATATTATGCATGTAATTTATTCTCGTTTATTTGGTAACAATGTCAGGAGTAATAAAATATGTTTTTTAATTCTGACATAAATTGACATTTTACGAAAAATTCATTATGTCACCAGTTGCGAAAACAGAACAAACAAAATCAATTTATACATTATTATTCAAAGTTTATATCAAAGAAGGGCAGGTTGGCTTACAAAATTAGAATTTGGTTAAACTAACAAACCTAGTAATAATGTTGTTTTGGTCCCTATTTTCTATTCTACATTAAAACACAATACACGATAAAATAACCCACTTTTTGAAAACTAAATAACTTTAACAAGCAATATAAACACATTATAAGTCATTGAGAATAAATTAATATAATTCTTGGTTTGTCAATGAAATGAGTGAAGTTATGCATATGCAACTTGTTACGTGCACACTTTACCTTGGGAATATTTTACCCTAAAAAGATAAAGATGTCTTCGAAAAAATGAATTTATTCGTAATAAGATAAATCACAATATTAATAATAGTTTTCAGTCATCTGTGTTTCGAAACCCTAAAAATAATAAATATAAATAACAATATCAATAAGATATTTAGGAACATAAAACTTACCAATAGATTTAATCACACCTTTTTTTCTCGCCTTCATCGTCTGCATATACTTTACTAAGTGTAGTTTTACTTCTAAAAACAATACAAAATATAAATCGACATTAGGACCTCACGATGAGTAGAATGTTATTCCAACAAAATACTAAATTATAAATGTTTACCCTATTTAAATAATTTAGAGAAATTTAGTTATTCAGTTAGGTAGTTTAGGGTAGATTTTCTTTAAAATCTTTATTATGATTTTATATATGACTTGTTTATTTCCATCATGTCAAAGTCATTTTGTTGTCAATTTTCTTCTTTTTCAAATACTTCTAATTAATTAAAATAATTACATTAAGGTACAACAATCAGGATAATTTAAATATCTTATCTGGACATGAACTGACCACTGACCACTTTTTATAAATCTTTTTTTATACTCTCATATCTGACCTTTTGAATAAAATGGCTTCTTGCTGAACCACCTGGGTTTAAGTTTTCGAATTTTCGGATTTATTTAGCCAGTATTTTCAACCCTCATCTTAATTCTTACAAGTAATGTTTCATTTAAGTTGAATCACATATTGTGGATTTTATTGCTTGTAAAAGAAAGGCCCCTCACATCTGTGGTAAGTTCAACCTGTCCATGCTTTCCTAAAAATCAAGTATTAATAATGTTGTTTCCTTTTAGGCCTTTAAGTACTTATTTAAGTACTGATTTAAGTACTTTTACCTTTTTATGCGTTCATTTATTCATTGAATATTTATTTGAACAAGATTATTTGAATCGAGAGATATGACCGATAGATATTGAAGGTTCGGTATCTACCACCGATTCATTGGCACCTTCTGGAGACATCACCAACCATTACCGAGTCCTGAGTTATCAGTCGATAGTAAGACTTCAAATCCCTCAGCCCTCAAGTAAGGACTACCTTTCTTATTTTAATGTACCTGAACGTAGCAGCTCTCATTACCATCTGTACACTAGAGTAAAGTACAATATATATAGTTGATAAGATTTAAGATCATAATTAAAACTCACCTTTTTCTGTGCACCTTATAGTACTACAAGGGGAACTTAATCACCTTTATATTATTAACAGTATAGAGAACATAATAAACATTTGTAGGGGATAATAACTCCATGGTAAATTTGGTGCATCAACTAAAAGATAAAAATATTAAATCAGATCCCAGGACAAAATACTTTCATTTTAACCACCCCACTCTCCGAATAATAAATTTAATAGAGCTAGCTTGGGAAAATAGTAATTTTTGCCACCCCTTACAGTCCTGGGGAGACTAGGAGCGAGGCAAAATTTGCAGGTGCACAGAAAAAGGTGAGTTTTAATTATGATCTTAAATCTTATCAACTATATATATTGTACTTTACTCTAGTGTACAGATGGTAATGAGAGCTGCTACGTTCAGGTACATTAAAATAAGAAAGGTAGTCCTTACTTGAGGGCTGAGGGATTTGAAGTCTTACTATCGACTGATAACTCAGGACTCGGTAATGGTTGGTGATGTCTCCAGAAGGTGCCAATGAATCGGTGGTAGATACCGAACCTTCAATATCTATCGGTCATATCTCTCGATTCAAATAATCTTGTTCAAATAAATATTCAATGAATAAATGAACGCATAAAAAGGTAAAAGTACTTAAATCAGTACTTAAATAAGTACTTAAAGGCCTAAAAGGAAACAACATTATTAATACTTGATTTTTAGGAAAGCATGGACAGGTTGAACTTACCACAGATGTGAGGGGCCTTTCTTTTACAAGCAATAAAATCCACAATATGTGATTCAACTTAAATGAAACATTACTTGTAAGAATTAAGATGAGGGTTGAAAATACTGGCTAAATAAATCCGAAAATTCGAAAACTTAAACCCAGGTGGTTCAGCAAGAAGCCATTTTATTCAAAAGGTCAGATATGAGAGTATAAAAAAAGATTTATAAAAAGTGGTCAGTGGTCAGTTCATGTCCAGATAAGATATTTAAATTATCCTGATTGTTGTACCTTAATGTAATTATTTTAATTAATTAGAAGTATTTGAAAAAGAAGAAAATTGACAACAAAATGACTTTGACATGATGGAAATAAACAAGTCATATATAAAATCATAATAAAGATTTTAAAGAAAATCTACCCTAAACTACCTAACTGAATAACTAAATTTCTCTAAATTATTTAAATAGGGTAAACATTTATAATTTAGTATTTTGTTGGAATAACATTCTACTCATCGTGAGGTCCTAATGTCGATTTATATTTTGTATTGTTTTTAGAAGTAAAACTACACTTAGTAAAGTATATGCAGACGATGAAGGCGAGAAAAAAAGGTGTGATTAAATCTATTGGTAAGTTTTATGTTCCTAAATATCTTATTGATATTGTTATTTATATTTATTATTTTTAGGGTTTCGAAACACAGATGACTGAAAACTATTATTAATATTGTGATTTATCTTATTACGAATAAATTCATTTTTTCGAAGACATCTTTATCTTTTTAGGGTAAAATATTCCCAAGGTAAAGTGTGCACGTAACAACTCCCCCCTTACGTGGATAAGTTTTCCTTAGAAAACTTTAGTACTTAAAGTTACTACTATATACATTACTTATAACTAATCTATAATATACACTAATCATTCATTTCACTCTCACTGTTTTGTTCTAGATTATCTTCAGGTGGATGAGCCTTGATATCCTTTGCATGCCATACGCCACGACTTTTACCAGTTTCGTCACGAAGTTCATAACACCAAGGGGAGCAAATTTTAAGAATCCTGAAAGGTCCATCATATTTGGCGCACAATTTAGCTGTCACGCCCTTGCTCGCATCTGACAGATTATAGTTTTTCTTAAACACTATCTGGTTTAGGGTAAACCTTTGTGGACGACGTCTAAGGTTATATCGAACACTACTACGCTCATATGCTTGCTTTAGACGCTTTGCTACATCTGCATAAACTTTGCCTAAAGCAGTATGTCTGATTTCCGCATCATAATGTACATCATTCATCTCCTCAGCCTCAGGATGATGTACTTTTCCGGAGTACGATAATTCCCTGCCAAAGAAAACAAAGTTTGGAGTTAACTGAGTGACTTCATGGCGTGAGGATCTGATTGCACTAGCTACCTGGTAAACATATTTCTCCCAATCTCTATGATTTTCACTTACATAGGAAGACAGAATGGTTTTAATCACACGGTGAGTTCGTTCAACGGCATTGGCTTGAGGATGGAAGTTGGATACATATCTTGGGTGGACATCATATTTCGCCAGTAAGTCAAGCAGGAGCCGACTTTTAAATTGTTTTCCATTGTCCATTATCATCCCTTGGGGTGCTCCGAATAGCAGAAAAGTTTCTTCGTAGATTTTCACTATACTGTTGGCTTTGGATGTACGTAATGGAAAAATCAATAAGAATTTTGTGAAAAGATCACATATTGTCAAAATATAGGAAAATCCAGAAGACGATCGTGGCAGAGGACCAACAAGATCTGTACTAATGATTTGCCAAGGACGAGTTGTCCCTGGACTAGCACTTAACATCAGTCCTGCAGGAGCTGTCTGATTGGGCTTTGTTTTTAAACAAGTGAGGCATCGATTAATATACCGAGCCACATCCTGCCTCAGCTTGGGCCAATAATACCGTGCAGATATTCGACCGGAGGTTTTATATATCCCTAGGTGACCGCAGGTTGGAACATCATGATGCGCTTTAATTAGTTCTGCCCGTTCTTCTTTTGGGACAACAATTAACCAACCGTCTGCTTGTTCACACAGCTCAGGATATTGTAGATTGGCCTTTTTATATAGCCGGCCTGAGTCCTCCCTCCATAACGGATAGCGATCGGGATATTTGATCACTTTTTGGATCATCGACTGATACCAGATGTCTTTAACCTTATACTCTGAAGGTTGTGGATCGGGTTTTCCAGCAACGATATCCACTTTAATATTATCAACACAGGGCACGGCTCTTGACAGTGCATCAGGAACTACATGATCCTTCCCCTTTCTATGGATAACTTCAAAATCATATTGCTGTAGTCTGACTGCCCATCTAGCGATACGCCCCACGGGGTCTTTAATAGAGTTAATCCACTTTAGGCTAAAATGATCCGTTACTACAGAGAACCGAGACCCTTCAACATACGGTCTAAACTTTTCGATTGCGTGAAGGACAGCTAGACACTCTTTCTCGGTAGTGGAGTACTTTCTCTCTGATTTCGTCAATGACCGACTCAAATAGGCTACTACCTTTTCGCCTGAGGGAGTCTCTTGCGTCAACACCGCTCCCAAACCAAAATCGCTAGCGTCCGTCTGGATAGTAAAAGGTAAGGAATAATCGGGACACATTAAAATCGGAGCAGACACCAAATGTTCCTTTAACTTACTAAAAGCCTGACTGCAATTGTCATCCCACATAAATTTCTGAGCCTTCCTCAATAGATTGCAAAGAGGGGCGGTCAAGGTAGAAAAATTTGGTACAAATCTTCGGTACCAAGAAGAAAGACCGATGAAACGTCGTACATCTGATACATTTTTAGGAGGGGGAAAATTAACAATGGCTTCTACCTTTTCCGGATCGACCATTAACCCTGATGCGCCAACAATATACCCTAAATATTTTAGTTCACCCTTACAAAAATGACATTTATCCCTATTAAGAGTTAATCCCGCTGACCTCAATCGACTGAAAACTTCACGAAGTACCTCCAAATGTTTCTCGTAACTACTAGTACAGACAATGACATCGTCTAGATAAACGAAACAATAAGGTTCTAAATCATGGCCAAGCACTTGATCAATGAAGCGCTGCCACGTGGCAGGTGCATTATGCAAACCCATTGGCATCCTTTTAAATTGAAATAACCCTCGATTTGGGACAATAAATGCAGTTAGAGGTTTTGACTCCTCTGCTAATGGAATCTGCCAATATGCAGATTTTATGTCCAGAGTTGAGAGGTAGTGAGCTTCTCTAAGTTTATTTAAGGTGGCATTCACTTGAGGTAATGGGTAAGCATCCCGCTCTGTCACTTTATTTAGTTGTCGAAAATCTACCACAAAGCGATATCGACCATCTGGTTTTTTAAGAAGGAGGATAGGAGAAGCCCAGGGAGAAGTAGAAGGTTCCACCACATTGTCTGCCAACATCTGATTTAGTTCCTCGTTTACTTGTCGCTGTAGAACCGGTGATATGGGATAGTACCGTGACCTTAAAGGTGAAGATTTGGTACGAATAGTGTGGCAAACTTTGTCGGTACACCCAAACTTGGATCCCATTTTCTTAAAAGCTTCATCAACTATCTGATGTAACTGTTGTTGCTGATCATTAGGAAGAGAATCTATAACATTTACACTGATTGTTGGTGAGCATTCATCAAAAAATTCTCTAAAAGTCCATTGCCCCGAAAATAGATTAGGAACAATCTCCATTGTCCTCCAAAAATCACATCCTAAAATAAGACTATGAGGTATTGTCGGAACTACAAGTACTTCAAGAAGTTTCACATGACCTTCCAGGGTGATAGGAATTAATACAGAGCCCTCGACATTGCAGGTCTCACCATTAGCCACAATACACTCTTTAGCGGACAACATATTCATCGCACAACTAGACTTTAATCTATTCCACCCTTGCCTACCCAAAATAGTGTGAGTAGCACCGGAATCAAGTAACCCTAACATAGGAATATTATAAATACTGACTTGAAGATATGGTCGAGTGTCTCCAGTAGCATGGGCGATAATGTAATTCAATAAGACCCTTGTATTTGATTCGGTCGCATTTGTGGATACTAGGGGAAGTTCCAGCCGACCTACTGAGTCCCCCTTACTTTTTTTTGACAATTTGGACAGGTACTTGTTATCGCGTTATCACGACCACATTTAAAACAAAATTTTCTTCGGGGTTGATCGCAAGCCCTGAATTTGTGAGTCGTGCTTTGACAATTCCAACATATTGGAGTTTTATTGTCGACAGCACTAGAAATTCTAGCATTAACGGTAGCAGATTCATTAGTTGTTGCTACGGAAGCAATGGATGTTAGATTGGGTTGAGTGAGCCCTCTTTTATAAGCCAAGTCCGGCTCTAACAAGGACCGATAATTGGTGGGAGGAGGTTGAAATTTTTGAACTCTAATTTGTGTTTCTTCTATAGCTCTACTTAACCTGACAAGTTCAGCCATAGAAGTAATTTCATGGATTGCGAGATGAGATTGGATGTGAGGTAATAGATTACGTTTTACCAGATTAATACGGGTGGACTCGGTTACGGATTGGCTTAACTTTCTAAACAGAGTTTCCATAACAGAAACATAACTAATTACTTTCTCCTGAGCTCCTTGAGTCCTTCGCCTAATTTCATCCATCAGCGTGAATTCGTAATCGTAAGGCTGGAAAGCCTCTCGGAGTTTGCACACTAGGTCATCCCAAGAAGAAAACTTCTCTGTGCGATACCACAAGAGTGCTTCCTGGCTAAACAGCTCGGGAGCCGAACGATGTAATTGCTCCTTAGGAACTCCTCTTGAAAGTCTCAGCTCTTCTATCCTTTCCAGGAAATCAGTAACACTAGTCTTTCCATTAAATTTCACATTCCATCTACTGATGTGCATCGGACGTTCTACAAAGTCACCTTGTGAATAACGTAGCCCAGAAGAATGTCTCGGTGGAAAGCTATCACTCACGGGATTTATAATTCCATCTTCAGTAGGTATGTCAGAAGCAACAGTAGGAGGGAATATTGTAGTACCAGGATTTCGATTTCTTAGAGTGGATTGGAATGGAGAATTCACTCCGGCAGCAAACTGGTTCAAATTCAACTCAACTTCTGAGGGTGCAGTTTCTGCGAATCGGATCTTCTGAGGTGGTTGATGATTGGAAGCTTCTTCGAGAAAAGGTTGAGATATATTGCGGTGTGGTCGAACCGTTCGATAACCCTGTTCAGCCACGGGACGTAAGGGTTGATCAATTCCAGCATTGGTCGTAGGATTTTGGAACAGCCGTGCTAGATGTTGGATAACTCTTAGAGTTCCAGCTTCTGAGGAAAAGTTATCTCGTACCGTCGGTACATTGGAGTCTTCTACCCTCACCCTGTTATTGTCAAAAGCCGTCTCTGCCCGAGTTCGTTCTCGCAAATGGTGATCTGAGAGCCTTATGGCATTTGATGGATTGACTTGCACCAGATCATAAACTATTCCTTCTTCTCGTGGACGAATAATTTCCCCTTCTACATAGGGGACCTCATCATCCAAGATAGACCTTGGTTCTTCCCCAGAATGTGATTGACTTGCCTGAGTTAATTCACTTTCATCGATATTTACCCGGTTGTTTGACGAATTTACAGTTTGATATTTCCGATTTAGTTCCACCTTCAAGTGGCAGGATTGTTCTTCTAAAGCTGCCTTCATGTCATCCTGACTCCTAGACTGTGAGACTATTCGTCCCAATCTCAGTGAAATATGCGAAAGACGTGACTGTATCCTATGGAAATCGTTATTCCGGTTGGTAATATCAAAGTTTTGAATACTATCCTGTAACTCCCCTAACTTACGCCGACATATTTGTAACTCTTCAACAGAGTCATATGCAGTTACTTGAGGCACGGCAGATGGGAAATATTTTTCCATTTGTAAAGCTTCTCTTAAAATTGCACGTTTTTCCGCTACCGATCTACCAAGAGGAAGACCTCTTATTGTTATTTCATAAGTGAGCTCATCACTCAATAACCTATTAACCTCCATAATACCTAACTATGCAACCTGAAAATTAATTTACATCCACTAAAAATCCAACTATTTCAACTATATATCTAACTCTTCTATCCTTAAATACCTATACTTATGATGTACCTACAATGTACCCGCTATGTACCTACAATGTATAGATTAAGAAACTTCAATAAATATATTTGTTTTTAATACCTATAATTTGTTTGTAATTTAAATATTATATTCAATAATATTTAAACCCCACTCCTTCCTAAAGAAGTAACAAATAAAAAAATATAAAACCCAAAAATTTATTTGGGTACAGATGGTAATGAGAGCTGCTACGTTCAGGTACATTAAAATAAGAAAGGTAGTCCTTACTTGAGGGCTGAGGGATTTGAAGTCTTACTATCGACTGATAACTCAGGACTCGGTAATGGTTGGTGATGTCTCCAGAAGGTGCCAATGAATCGGTGGTAGATACCGAACCTTCAATATCTATCGGTCATATCTCTCGATTCAAATAATCTTGTTCAAATAAATATTCAATGAATAAATGAACGCATAAAAAGGTAAAAGTACTTAAATCAGTACTTAAATAAGTACTTAAAGGCCTAAAAGGAAACAACATTATTAATACTTGATTTTTAGGAAAGCATGGACAGGTTGAACTTACCACAGATGTGAGGGGCCTTTCTTTTACAAGCAATAAAATCCACAATATGTGATTCAACTTAAATGAAACATTACTTGTAAGAATTAAGATGAGGGTTGAAAATACTGGCTAAATAAATCCGAAAATTCGAAAACTTAAACCCAGGTGGTTCAGCAAGAAGCCATTTTATTCAAAAGGTCAGATATGAGAGTATAAAAAAAGATTTATAAAAAGTGGTCAGTGGTCAGTTCATGTCCAGATAAGATATTTAAATTATCCTGATTGTTGTACCTTAATGTAATTATTTTAATTAATTAGAAGTATTTGAAAAAGAAGAAAATTGACAACAAAATGACTTTGACATGATGGAAATAAACAAGTCATATATAAAATCATAATAAAGATTTTAAAGAAAATCTACCCTAAACTACCTAACTGAATAACTAAATTTCTCTAAATTATTTAAATAGGGTAAACATTTATAATTTAGTATTTTGTTGGAATAACATTCTACTCATCGTGAGGTCCTAATGTCGATTTATATTTTGTATTGTTTTTAGAAGTAAAACTACACTTAGTAAAGTATATGCAGACGATGAAGGCGAGAAAAAAAGGTGTGATTAAATCTATTGGTAAGTTTTATGTTCCTAAATATCTTATTGATATTGTTATTTATATTTATTATTTTTAGGGTTTCGAAACACAGATGACTGAAAACTATTATTAATATTGTGATTTATCTTATTACGAATAAATTCATTTTTTCGAAGACATCTTTATCTTTTTAGGGTAAAATATTCCCAAGGTAAAGTGTGCACGTAACAAACTAACAGTACAAGAAAGTAATACTGGTTGCCTAGATGTCAGAAATGTTTTACCAAAACACAATTTTATATATGATCTAGTCCATATTAGAAATTTTTTTGTATGTAACACGTTACGCTCTGCTCATCCCGCAAATGTTGACTCGTTACATAAAATAAAGCATTTCGTAACTAGTTGCATAAATAACTAGTATGTAATTGGTTTACAGTCTTAGACCATATAAGACTAGAGGTGTCATTAATGTATATTGTAATATACAGGGTATTTCAAAAAGATATGTCATAAATTCTTCCTCAGATAGATTATCAAAAAATAAGTGGATTAGGCTATATTTACCTATATCAAAAACTGGCTCTCAACAAAGTTACAGGGCGTTAAACTAACATTCAGAAAAATGTTTTTTTAAAAAATGTTGGAGGTTGAGTACCTTCTAAACCTCCCCGTATTTTTTTGACATAAAGAAACTTACTTTATCGATCTTAAAATCAAAAAGAACTATGCAGTTAACGAGCTATTTACAATTTTTTAACTGAATTTCTAGAGCGATTCGTCTGTCCTGGACTTAACATATCAATAAAACTAAGAGTAGGTCAGAATATATTGTACAAAAAACGCATATAAAAATCAGTGGTGTGTCTAGGGCTGTGCTTGAGCCGCCCCTGTAAAAACTACCTCTTTTATTTATATTTTTGTAAAAAAGGTATTTATAATATTGAATTTGCGCCATAAAAATGGTGTGCCACCCGTCCTCATGGATTCACCATGCCACTGATAAAAATTCACGTTAGTGTGGAAATGTATTTATTAAATTTAATAGTAATTAAAAAAAATATTTTTTTAATTAAACAATTAACAAAAAATTAACAATTAAAAATTAACAATTAAAAATTAACAATTAAAAATTAACAATTAAAAATTAACAATTAAAAATTAACAATTAAAAATAAACACTTGACAATAATTATTATACATATTTTATAAACTATTTATTTAGTAAATGTTCAACATGTCCTCCTCCTTCTTGAATACAAAAATATAAATAAAAGAGGTAGTTTTTGCAGAGCGGCTCAAGCACAGCCCTAGACACACCACTGATTTTTTTGTATAAAAACTCCTGACCTACTCTTAGTTTTGTTGATATGTTAAGTCTAAGACGAAAGAATTGCTCTAGAAATTCAGTTAAAAAAGGGGGGGTTAAAAGGTACCCAACCCCCAACTTTTTTTAGGGGGTCGCTTTAATTTTTTTCTCCTTAGAATATTGGGCCTTCAATTCTACAGTACTAACAAAAAATTCAAATAAAAAATGGCAACAGCAAACTTTTACAAAAAAAAATTATGTTAGGTAACTTTGTTAAGAACCAGTTTTTGATATAAGTAAATATAACCAAATCCACTTATTTTTTGCTAATCTATCTGAGGAAGAATTTTTGATATACCTTTTTGAAACACCCTGTATAATTGGGGTCCTTGTGTTATTAAATTTAAACCAAATTAACGTAGATCCACTCAGACATACAAATATACCATAAATACAATAATAATGTGCCTTGTTATAATAATTGAAGTTTTAACAGAGATAAATTACGAATAATGAATGATTTTTGATGACTTTATTGAATGGCAAATAAATAGAAAAAAACTGTTATCTTGGCGACGTTGTCAACTACATTAAATCTATAGGCTGGCCCACGAGCTAGGAAGTGCCTATCATCTTAGAAGGATGCACAATGGGCCTAGTGAGGCCTAAGTGCCGTAGGGGTAACCCACCATCCACACGTTACAGATACAGAGAACTGTAATCTATTTTACAGTACCAACTCAAACTTCTAAATTAATTAAAAACAAAGAGGAAACAATTTGAAGAATATAACAATATTATGCTGTAGTGAGGCTGAAAAAATAAAAGAATAAAGAAAATTCTATAGACTCCTTATTTGCCCACTTTAAGCTACGCTTATGGATTATAGAGTTCAAATTATTATTACAAACTATACAAGCTATTAGCAGTATTTTTTTTATTTTTGTAAACACACTTCGTCCAAATTATCTTCAATAACCAGCAAAAACGAACTTTTTCACACGAAAACAAAACGTCAAAAGAAATGTCATTTGTCACATATTGGCGCATTATTAAATTCACCAATCGTAATGAATCGTAAACCTAAACAAATTTCTAATTTGCCTACATTCATTACAGATAATTTGAATTACATCTCAAGCCTTATATGCCCTAAATATGTAATTCTTATCTTTACTTATTTGCCAAAAAAGGGTCCAGTCACAAATTAGTTACATAAATTACTATTTTCATACCTGTATTATCTTTGGGCCCCCTCGGGACCAACACTGATCGAAAATGGACCTTCTGTTACACAAACAAAAAAATCTTAATCTCGATCAACTTTAGAGCAAGAACCAATTATTACGAGAAAACATGTAATATTTATCGACGTGCGTATTTAAATGACCGACCGCATTATTGGAATTAAATGTTATATGAACAACTTGAACTTGAAATTAAAGAACTTTCGCCTCGTTAGTTATATAACGTTATATAGCGTATAAATCTCATGGCTTTTAAGTAGGGTAAGATAGTTGTTACTTGCCATACTTGAAAAGATACATAAAGGTGTTGTAGGTGACCAGACAGGTATTTAAGGGAATTCGTTCCAATTTTTTGATACGACTTTAAACCAACCTTGAAGGAATATACAGGGTGTCCCAAAATTCCGTGTACATAGAGCTACTCAGATCAAAATCAGTCGATTGAGCCAAAATTACCTATATCACAAAGTGCTTCGAACGAAGCCTTGCGTCGGATAATTATAGGAAATTTGTATGCATACATTTTTCCAGCAACTTTCCTATGTTCTGAAAATTTGAAGACCACACTCTACACTCAAGCCATTATTTTTTATGGGCTCTTAAATTCATAAATTTTTATTGCAAAAAATTTTGTTGATGGGAAAATAACTGAAAAATCGAAAAAAAACTGTTAAATTTTCCAACCCCAAAATGGACTTATACACTCGCGCCACTATGTTTTTAGAGCTAATTCCGATGTACGTTTTCATACTCTCGATTGATTGTGTGAAAAAATCAGTTAAAATCTCAATTTTTCTTAAAAAATTACGACCTTATTTTAACTCTTTGGCCACTTGCAACACAAAAGCCTTTGGTTTTCCGAAGCCAAGTTTTATTAATTAATCATTCATTGAACATGGCTTGCGTGAAAATATGACCAAAAAACACCTTTTATTTCTGTTAAGGAAAATTAAGTTTTCCATTTATGTCATTTTCTCTTTGAACAATTTTATAAAAATCGAAGTTATTAAAAAAAATTGTAAAAATTTTCTTTCAACTTTTAAGCTTTCTCACATACAAACAAAGAAGCACTTTGTAATATAAGTAACGTTGGCTCAATCGATTTATTTTAATCCCACCAACATACAGTAGTTCTACGTACACGAAATTTTGGGACACCCTGTATATCGATTCATTGCTAACGATATTTTGTATATTTTTAAGAATAAGTCACCAAATTTTCTATTAAAAGTATTTCTCTTAACTGTTTCATTTTATGATTGTTTTTAAACAATACATTAGGATCTTGAATTCGTCACGGCTATTGACACCTCAAGGCCGTGTTCACTGCAGTTTTGTATTGGGAGGTATAATTAAAAATATACACAAAGATCATGACACGATATAAATATTTATTTAATAAACAATTAAACAAACGTAACAGATATTGAATTATCCATTATTAATTTCAAAATTTCCTTTTCATATTTGTCAGGACTTTCGGATTCAAGGGTCCCGGGTTCGAATCCCGCCGGTGGCAAGACTTTCATTTAACTTAATAAATTAAAAATTATTTCAAATGCATAGGTTGGATTCCCCACTTGACCATTTACTGTTGGGTTCCAATTAACAGTGCTGTTCCTAAAGTGGCACTGGGAAACAGTAACAAAGCCTATATGAGGCTAATAACCGTAGTATAACCTATCTCAACCAGGTAACTTAATAATTTATACATTCCATTTGTTAAATATAATAGTGCATTCTTATTAAATTCAAAATCCATCATTTAACGAAAAATCTCCCAGATAATTAAATCTTATTTACGACACCTAATAAATAATATCTATAATCCTGTCTGTAAGAGATCCAATTTCGTGCACGTGTCTGGGAACCCAGCCCAAAACACACTTAACGCATTTGAATAGTAACGTTGCTTTCAATACACAAAATTTTCAAGGCAAGTAATAAATCAGCCATCCCCTTTCCACCCAGATTCGATTTTCCCACTGGAAACTTAGAAACTGACATCACAAAAAGCCATTAAAACGGGTATAAGAAACCAAACCCAAATGAGCTCGTATGCATTCAATTTTATTATTTGATATATATTAATTTTATTATTTGATGTGCAAGCATTCATTTTATTATTTGTATCCAGTTATATTTCAAGTTCAGTAGTCAATACCTTTCCTAAAACGCTCTTTCTAAACAACGTCTTTCCTACAATATCTCCTATCCCCCGAACGCTGTCAACGTCCCACGCCTTATTTCCCGACGCTTGCCACCCCTAAATATTTCCTTTATAATATCCTTGTCGACACCATTCGTCACGTCCCGCACCACCTAAATATTTCTACCGTATATCTGTCCCACTGCAGTACCGTATTAAAAACCTTCATCTCCTTCGACGCAAGGCGACGCTCAACGCTGCGACGTACCTAAATCGATGCCATCACAACGCTAGATGAAATTAGTACATAATGTCTAGTATAGACGAATATAATGCCTGTATTTTCAATGGTGAGTTAATAACTTAGCAACGAAATTCAATTTCTAAAATAGGAATTTATTGTTGAATAATAATCAGTATTATTGTGTAACTCATTATTATTCAATAATGGTCAACTTTTGTATTTTTGAGGAATTTATTGCTCGTCGACATCGCATTTAGCTCGTCCATATGTGTTTGCTATGGGCCACATTGCTTTCAAATGAATATACCACCGTAAAAGATAACAAGAGTCTGGCTACCGAATTGTCAATGAACCCTCGCAAATATCTACTAAATAACAGCTCAGCTGATTGGGGTAAACGACACATCGGGCAACTAGACTCACATTTTATCCGAATATTCTTGATGTTACTACCGGGTTGGACTATCTTAGATAATTATCTATCAATCTGGAACTATTTTAATAGGACTACACTACATAAAACCCCCTAGGTGAGGCTGAAATATATGGGATATCCGTCTGTTATTGCAACGACTGTATATATAAAAAATAAAACGACAAAACAAAAGAATTATTAAAGATAGTGCAATTCTGAGGACGTCTGCTGTCTATTCTCAAGAATTTTTTTATTATGTATATTTGATAGCAATTTAAGTAATGGTATCGGTATTTAATTTGAAGGTAAAATAAATAAGTTAAATATAATTTGTTTTATTTCATTCACAAATTTGTAGCAAATTTTGCATCGAATCCTGGTTTATCTTAATTAAGATTATCACAACGTGGGTATATAAATTTTAATTAATTAACTAGACTACTACTTTAAAAGAGAAAAAGAGAAAAAAGGCCAAATATAGTAAGTATGAATAACTTTGAATTTCACAAAGGGAAAGGAGGTAGTTAAAAAAATACGGACTTTTAATAATTAGCAACCAGACCGGGGGGTGGGTGGTTACAATAGCACTTGATGTTGATGACAGAATAAAAAAAAGAACACAATTTTCAAACACTATGAATAATCACAATACAACATATGAAACACAACTTTAGTAAAGACTAATTTGAATCGTCTATAGTTTTCACTTTAGAATGAAACAGATTAAATTTTTTGGGAATCTGATATGCATCCATATCTATCATTAGAGAATGAAATAAGATGATTTAAAAATTGAAATTTCCTATATTTTGTAAAGTCAAATACTGTAAACTTGGTACATATTTGCAATCATAAATATGTGTAATGTAAATTTTAAATAAACTTATTGAATTTTCTCTTTTAATAATGTGATAAGATTAAATTATGTTTACCGACAAAGGAAATGCCGATTATGAAAAAAAACATTTATTGTTAGACTTAAATTAATACGATTTTCGTTCAAACATGCTTATAACTTTTATTTTGATGAAAAAACCTAATAGTAAACAATATCTCTAAAAGCATTTAATTTTTTCAGATTCAAATCAGATTTACTTAACTAGAAATAGTAGAAGTAAGAACGTGTGAATCCGGACCTGCTTTTCCACCATTTTAGTAAGTGCAAAAGACATGCCTACCTATCCTAATTTTGTATATCAAAAATAGTTTACAAATTACTAATCCTCAGGTTGCTTTTGATCTTATGACACCAAAAATGTTTGCCGAATTTAGTAAAATTATACTGAGAAATAAAAAAATATATAGCCATTAATACATAATTTTTGAATTTTCAAGTTTTTCGAAAACGAGTTCCTAATATTTTATTTAAGCATATTTTGTATATTCGCCTTATTTTTGTCCCATTGTATATCTCGCATATCTTAAGTGCCTTTCGAAAATACCCCCTCACCTCCCCTCCACCCCATGGACTAGGACAGAAGCCGCCACTGCATTTAAAGCGATTCTGAATTTTTGAAAATGTCAACTAAGAACATATTATTATTTAGGAGGTAAAGGTTTTTATAGTATTAATGAATGTATTGATGTTTGTCAGTTTCAATGTCTGAATAATTATTGTTTTTATTATTTTATTATATGCTTTTGTTTATGCAGGTTTAATCATTTTTACTTTCCTATCTGTATACAGATATAAGGAAAGTATAGGAATCATGTGTGTGTGTGTGTGTGTGTGTGTGTGTGTGTGTGTGTGTGTGTGTGTGTGTGTGTGTGTGTGTGTGTGTGTGTGTGTGTGTGTGTGTGTGTGTGTGTGTGTGTGTGTGTGTGTGTGTGTGTGTGTGTGTGTGTGTGTGTGTGTGTGTGTGTGTGTGTGTGTGTGTGTGTGTGTGTGTGTGTGTGTGTGTGTGTGTGTGTGTGTGTGTGTGTGTGTGTGTGTGTGTGTGTGTGTGTGTGTGTGTGTGTGTGTGTGTGTGTGTGTGTGTGTGTGTGTGTGTGTGTGTGTGTGTGTGTGTGTGTGTGTGTGTGTGTGTGTGTGTGTGTGTGTGTGTGTGTGTGTGTGTGTGTGTGTGTGTGTGTGTGTGTGTGTGTGTGTGTGTGTGTGTGTGTGTGTGTGTGTGTGTGTGTGTGTGTGTGTGTGTGTGTGTGTGTGTGTGTGTGTGTGTGTGTGTGTGTGTGTGTGTGTGTGTGTGTGTGTGTGTGTGTGTGTGTGTGTGTGTGTGTGTGTGTGTGTGTGTGTGTGTGTGTGTGTGTGTGTGTGTGTGTGTGTGTGTGTGTGTGTGTGTGTGTGTGTGTGTGTGTGTGTGTGTGTGTGTGTGTGTGTGTGTGTGTGTGTGTGTGTGTGTGTGTGTGTGTGTGTGTGTGTGTGTGTGTGTGTGTGTGTGTGTGTGTGTGTGTGTGTGTGTGTGTGTGTGTGTGTGTGTGTGTGTGTGTGTGTGTGTGTGTGTGTGTGTGTGTGTGTGTGTGTGTGTGTGTGTGTGTGTGTGTGTGTGTGTGTGTGTGTGTGTGTGTGTGTGTGTGTGTGTGTGTGTGTGTGTGTGTGTGTGTGTGTGTGTGTGTGTGTGTGTGTGTGTGTGTGTGTGTGTGTGTGTGTGTGTGTGTGTGTGTGTGTGTGTGTGTGTGTGTGTGTGTGTGGGTGGGCGTGCGTGCGTGCGTGCGTGCGTGCGTGCGTGCGTGCGTGCGTGCGTGCGTGCGTGCGTGCGTGCGTGCGTGCGTGCGTGCGTGCGTGCGTGCGTGCGTGCGTGCGTGCGTGCGTGCGTGCGTGCGTGCGTGCGTGCGTGCGTGCGTGCGTGCGTGCGTGCGTGCGTGCGTGCGTGCGTGCGTGCGTGCGTGCGTGCGTGCGTGCGTGCGTGCGTGCGTGCGTGCGTGCGTGCGTGCGTGCGTGCGTGCGTGCGTGCGTGCGTGCGTGCGTGCGTGCGTGCGTGCGTGCGTGCGTGCGTGCGTGCGTGCGTGCGTGCGTGCGTGCGTGCGTGCGTGCGTGCGTGCGTGCGTGCGTGCGTGCGTGCGTGCGTGCGTGCGTGCGTGCGTGCGTGCGTGCGTGCGTGCGTGCGTGCGTGCGTGCGTGCGTGCGTGGGTGTGTGTGTGTGTGTGTGTGTGTGTGTGTGTGCGTGTGTGTGTGTGTGTGTGCGTGTGTATGTGTGTGAGTGAGTGAGTGAGTGAGTGAGTGAGTGAGTGTGTGAGTGAGTGTGTGAGTGAGTGAGTGAGTGAGTGAGTGTGTGAGTGAGTGTGTGTGTGTGTGTGTGTGTGTGTGTGTGTGTGTCGCATAACTCATGAACCAATACACACAAAAGCACCAAATTTTAAACTTAAGCTTTATTCCAGCGTCTAATGAATAAACTGATTAGATTTTGGACAGAGTCGGAACATCTGGAGGGGTACTTTATGGGTGGTCATTTTTATATTTTATGGAATATATCTGTTATTTACGCTTGGAGAAGAAAATTCTTTGAATAAAAGTTACTTCTAATATAATTATCTATAATTTTTGTTTTATACAAAATTTTTCTAAAATGGTCCGTATTCGATAAATTTGACAAAATGTAAAAAAAATAATTTTTTATAAAAATTGTTCAAATAAAAGTTGTTTGTAATATAATTCTCCATAATTTTTATTTTATACATAATATCTCTAAAATAAACCGTATTCGAGATATTTGACAAAATGTGCAAAATTCTGATTTTTATGAAAATTGTTCAACTAAAAGTTGTTTGCGATATCGATCTCTATAATTTTTGTTTACACATGATTTTTCTAAAATGGACCGTAATGGAAAAGTGCTAAATTTAAATTTTTCAGTATTTTCGTTTTCAATGAATATCTATAAAAAATGTTTCGAGGTAGATGTATGTGGACAATGTATATATTTAGTTTATCCTCTTAAACATTTATAGAGATGCTGCAATAGGTTGTACAAAATAACCGGAAAAATCCTATAACAACTAGATAGGAAAGTCATGTGTTGGACACATCAGATTTTTATATAAACTATTTAAATATATTAATCGTTTCAACAAACTCATTATTTTTCAACGTAATTTTAATGCTAGAATAATTATTTTTACTTTTGATTTCATATTACCATTACACCTGCATTTTATTCCTAATTAGTAATAAAACTAGCATAAGGAAATTACGATAATGCCCGTCAATTTAGGGCCGCTTTTTACACGTGTGTTACATCATATTATGTATATAGGTAGTTAGTTATTATTTATTATATACACTTATTCGTTATTAAATGAATAAAAACAGAATGATCTCGTTATAAAGTTTATTTTAATTAACTGGTTTTTAATATACCAGTAGTTTACACATCAATATTATTGAACAAAAACAAAAATTGCAGCTTACTCTAATGAAGATTTTCTTGAATAAAATAAATATGTACTCTTATTTGTTTGAAATCTGTTTCAAATTCATTCATTTTGAACCAATTTATTTATTTGTTTCTAAATGAAAACTTTAAAATCTTGTTGAACATAAATGATTTATTTAAAATGACAAAATGATAGCATTTTTTTAAACAAGAATCGCATTTATTTGAAATATTTATTAAGGAAATACTATGGTGTTGCTAAAGGATATTTCAGCTTCTGGCAGTGCATTTACGTCTTATCAAAGATTCTCATTTGGTTGTCTTAGACACCGATTTAATCTTGTTCAAACTAGGTTTGTTCTAGTAGTCAGTTTGATTTGGTACTTGAACGCATAAAGTCCGGTCAGGTGCGAATGTAATATAGAAATTAATACACCTTTATCGTTATTTGATTATTTCGTATTACTCATGTACGTTAAAAAACCAATTTTTTATCTCTATAACAAATGCTACACATTTCACCAGTATACAATAAAGTTAGTTACGAAGAGAATAAGAATTCAAGTAGTGAAATGGTGTCGCCATCTGTTCCTAGTAAGCAAAATCAAAGGGCACTGTAGCATTTGTTAATTCCATTAGAGACTGGAATTGAGAACCAATCTATTTCTTGCTGAAGAGTCCTAATAAGGACGAAACCGGTCCAAAATGATGTTCTCCTTAGTGAGCAAAATCAAAGGTAGAGTGTTGAAATTTAATTTCTAACTCTGCTGCCTTCCCTTCGGATATAGTTCAATACCTGTTGCGGTATTAGCCAAATGAGTAGTTGTTTTCTGAAAGGAGGCGGTCGCTCGTTATTATGTGATATTGGCTTTGAGTTCTATTTATTTATTTTAAGTCTTGATCACATTTGAGTTTGATTTATTTTCGATTTTACTTAGCAAAGTGATACATATCGAAATTTTTAGTCTTATTGGTAATGCCCTATATCACACGCATGTGAATAAGAATCTAATTTCTGTCCATGTGTAAATATGAACTCTCCGCATCAACTGTCAAATATGTTTGATTTATTTTCGATTTTACTTAGCAAAGTGATACATATCGAAATATTTAGTCTTATGGGTAGTGCCCTATATCAAACGCATGTGAATAAGAATCTACTTTCCGTCCGTGTGTGAATATGAACTCTCCGCATCAACTGTCAAATATGTCAGACGCATCATTTCTATTTTGATCTATGTGTGCTTGTAAGTGGAATCACATTATTTTAATTTCTACAAAATACCATCCGTAAAATATCTTAAAAATTATTTAGTAAGGCATATAGAAACAAATTTAGAACCATCCACATCTTAAGTGGACCTCCATAGCCAGATTTCCTGGTCTAAGACAAAATATTGTATATCACTTGGGTTAAAGTGATTTTCGCACTCGGCTTGTGTCTCGAACGACAATATTTCCCGCTCGTTTGAAAAATGTCAGTTTCCACACTCGTAATGTAATATACAGTATATCATTATTAACAATAAATTACTATAATACATTTTGTGTTTTGTGTGACAAAGTTTCAGTGTGTATTTTTTCTACAGAACAAAGAAATAGGCTATTTTGTTCTACCAAATGAACATAATTTCATATCCATCATAGTAAGGATACTGTACGGATATGAAATGTTATATATGTACTATATGTACACTATGTACTATATGTACTATATGTACTTATATGTACACTATGTACTATATGTACTTATATGTACTTATATGTACTTATATGTACTTATATGTACTTATATGTACTTATATGTACTTATATGTACTTATATGTACTTATATGTACTTATATGTACTTATATGTACTTATATGTACTTATATGTACTTATATGTACTTATATGTACTTATATGTACTTATATGTACTTATATGTACTTATATGTACTTATATGTACCTATATGTACTTATATGTACTTATATGTACTTATATGTACTTATATGTACTTATATGTACTTATATGTACTTATATGTACTTATATGTACTTATATGTACTTATATGTACTTATATGTACTTATATGTACTTATATGTACTTATATATACTTATATGTACTTATATGTACTTATATGTACTTATATGTACTTATATGTACTTATATGTACTTATATGTACTTATATGTACTTATATGTACTTATATGTATTGTATGTATTGTATGTATTATATGTATTATATGCACTATATGTACTATATGTGTAATATATGTGTACTATCTGTGAACTATTTAAGTACTATTTGTGTACTAATTGAGTACTATTTGTGTACTATTTGTGTACTATGTATGTACTATTTGTGTACTATGTATGTACTATGTATGTACTATATATGTACTATTTGTGTACTATTTGTGTACTATTTGTATTCTATTTGTGTACTATTTGTATACTATTTGTTTACTATTTGTATACCATTTGTTTACTATTTGTTTACTATTTGTGTACTATTTGTGTACTAATTATGTACTAGAGGGTGGGTTGGCTCAGTGGTTAGAGTCATGACTTTGAGATCGGAAGGTCTCAGGCTCGAATCCCACCGTTGGCCGGGATTTTTTATTTAATTTAATTATTTAAAATTAATTCTGATGCCTTGGTAGGATTCCCCACTCGACCATTCACTGTTGGGTTCTAATAAACAGTACTGTTCCTAAAGTGGCGCTGGGAAACAGTAACAAAGCCTACACAGAACACGAGGCTAATAGCCGTAGTAGTCGATGTCGATGACACCAAATTAAAAAAAAAATATGTACTATTTATGTACTATTTGTGTACTATTTGTGTACTATTTGTGTACTATTTGTGTATCATTTGTGTACTATTTGTGTACTATTTGTGTACTATTTGTGTACTATTTGTGTACTATTTGTGTACTATTTGTGTACTATTTGTGTACTATTTGTGTACTATTTGTGTACTATTTGTGTACTATTTGTGTACTATTTGTGTACTATTTGTGTACTATTTGTGTACTATTTGTGTACTATTTGTGTACTATTTGTGTACTATTTGTGTACTATTTGTGTACTATTTGTGTACTATTTGTGTACTATTTGTGTACTATTTGTGTACTATTTGTGTACTATTTGTGTACTATTTGTGTACTATTTGTGTACTATTTGTGTACTATTTGTGTACTATTTGTGTACTATTTGTGTACTATTTGTGTACTATTTGTGTACTATTTGTGTACTATTTGTGTACTATTTGTGTACTATTTGTGTACTATTTGTGTACTATTTGTGTACTATTTGTGTACTATTTGTGTACTATTTGTGTACTATTTGTGTACTATTTGTGTACTATTTGTGTACTATTTGTGTACTATTTGTGTACTATTTGTGTACTATTTGTGTACTATTTGTGTACTATTTGTGTACTATTTGTGTACTATTTGTGTACTATTTGTGTACTATTTGTGTACTATTTGTGTACTATTTGTGTACTATTTGTGTACTATTTGTGTACTATTTGTGTACTATTTGTGTACTATTTGTGTACTATTTGTGTACTATTTGTGTACTATTTGTGTACTATTTGTGTACTATTTGTGTACTATTTGTGTACTATTTGTGTACTATTTGTGTACTATTTGTGTACTATTTGTGTACTATTTGTGTACTATTTGTGTACTATTTGTGTACTATTTGTGTACTATTTGTGTACTATTTGTGTACTATTTGTGTACTATTTGTGTACTATTTGTGTACTATTTGTGTACTATTTGTGTACTATTTGTGTACTATTTGTGTACTATTTGTGTACTATTTGTGTACTATTTGTGTACTATTTGTGTACTATTTGTGTACTATTTGTGTACTATTTGTGTACTATTTGTGTACTATTTGTGTACTATTTGTGTACTATTTGTGTACTATTTGTGTACTATTTGTGTACTATTTGTGTACTATTTGTGTACTATTTATGTACGATTTCTGTTCTATTTGTGTATTAATTGTGTACTATTTATGTACTATATGTGTACTATATGTGTACTATATGTGAACTATTTGTGTACTATTTTACACTATTTTGCACTATTTTGCATTATTTTGCACTATTTTGCATTATTTTGCACTATTTTGCACTATTTTGCACTATTTCGCACTATTTTGTACTATTTTGCACTATTTTGCATTACTTTGTAATACTTTGTGTAGGATTCCACATTGCTCCTACTTTGCAACAAAGGTAAACCGAAGCGGTACTATTAGCTTACTGTGGTAATCTTTTGCTCACTATTTGAGTACTATTTACGTAATATTTGTATAATATTTGCTACCATTTGCGTACTATTTGCGTACTATATGCGTACTATATGCGTACTATATGCGTACTATATGCGTACTAATTGCGTTCTATTTACGTACTATTTACGTACCTTTTGCGTATTATTTGCCGACTATTTGCGTACTATTTGCGTACTATTTGTGTACTATTTGCGTACTATTTGCGTAATATTTGCATACTATTTGCATGCTATTTGCATACTATTTGCTCATTATGTGCGTACAATTTCCGTACTATTTTTTTACTATTTGGGCACAATGTGTACTAGTGTACAAAATTTTTACCCCTCGTTCTAAGCATAAGTCCTAAATATTTAACGATAAGATAACCTTATTTAGCTATTAAAAATTTTCCTATTATAAAAAGAATTTTGTGTCGCTAATAAACTAAATATATATTAAAGTACCTAATCAATATTTCATTATTGATAGTATTTTTATTAAGTTTTATCGTTTCTATAATTCATGTTCATTTGTCAAACTGAATTAAATAATTAATCTTAACGATAATTGTTAAATATTGATTGTAATAATAATAATAATAATAAATCAAACACCATATGAAAACTATCGTGCACAATAAGTACCGGTAAAAGCTCATAAAAAAAATATTGTGTGACACAACATACCCAAACATAGTATCGTGTTTGGTACGAAAAATTATCGTCCCTGACAAGAAGACAACAAGAAGAACGAATTACAATCTTGTCTTCTGATTATACAATACAGATTATATATATCTACATATTAAACAATATTGAATGATTAATAAACAGATGAATTATTCATTCAATCATTTTGTAAGTTTTTTAACCTTAACACTAAAAATATTATTATTTCGAACTTATCGATGTGCAGGAGTTACGAATATATTTAGAAGAATTTAGCAATTTTCGTTTTGAGTGTAGGTAACTTTTATGCCCGGAAGGTAGGTATGCGTATTACAGAATTTTACGAATTTTAAATACAAGGTTATGGACCGATTTCTATTATTTAACAGCGCATTAATTAATTGGTCAGTTATGTATTGTTGTATAATAAAGAGCGATCCACTAAATAAATTTCTGAAGTAGGCCGTGACCGACAAATGAGGACCTTTGGAACCCTAAACTATTTTTAGGAAAACACGTTTTTGGTTTATTTGTTAAAAAATTCTAAATTTAACTTTTGATTGTGTTTTAAATATAGAATTAATATTTCTTTTCAAAACCGTTTTTATTTTAATACAATTAATAGTAACATACATTTAGTAGTTATAATAATGTATATTTATGTAGTCTATCTTAATGTAGGTTCTTTAACATCAAAATTAAATGAATTTGAAACAACTGATATTATCAAAGCCCTATAGTATTTTTGTATAAAATATTAAATCTAAAGCATATAACAGTGATGGTTTAAATAATCAAATTATTCTTCTGCGTTTTCCATTTATAGTACATTTCATTACACATTTAATAAATGAATGTATCTCAAAATATTTTTCTGTGGACTGGAAAATAGTAATTTACGTTACAAGACCGTAAATTAGTGTTTTGCAGGTCGAGGCGAGACCTGAAAGCTTATAGAGACCTGCTTAACACTAATTTTCAGTCGCGTGATGTACAATATTTTTTTAAGACTGACTCTTCGATGTAAACTCAATTATTTATTTTGTTTAATAAAGTGATTAACAAATAATAAAACTAGATAATGGATATAAGTGCATAAACTAACAAAACACATTATTTTTGATTATTTATGTTAAATGTTCATTTTTGCTGCTTCCAAAATTTCTTCTGGAATTTCATTTTCTGTGTCAGATAATTAAATTTGCGAAAACAAGTTTCGACATAAACAAAAAATTAAAAATCAACGAACTTGGCAATAAATCTGAACGTTGTTACCATAGTAACGAAATCGGAAAAATGAAAACGAGGGACCGGTTTAGTATATTACATTACAAGTGTGGAAAATCACTTTTCACACAAGTGATGTACAATATTTTTCCTACGACCACAAAATAATTTCATCAAAAAATGTAAAACCAGGTAATTAAAATGTATTTAAAAAAATAATCAGCAATAATTGTATTTATTCAATTTTTATATTTTTTGAAACAAAAATAAAAAAACAAAAAAGCCATAGTTCAAATTGCAACTACCCTACAACCTGAGCTAATACGCAAGTTCTGTGTGATGTAATTTTGGTTCAACTGACATTAAATTCTAAGCAAACTTTTAACAAAAACCTTAATAAATTTGACATATATATACGTTTTTACTGTTTTTAGTTTATTTCTAAGTATTGTTTACAGGTCATAAAAAATAGTTTAAAGGTATGTAATTGGTAACTAAACGATTGTATATTTGATGCATGTTATCTACTTACTTTAGGAATGTATTTATAAAAGTGAAAAAACGATATAATTTAGGTAAACAAAACGAGCAAAACGCACTCAAAAATGCTACTGTCACTTTAATTGTCAGTGGAACCATAATTACAGCGTATAGGTCTTATGTCAAATGCATTTTTAATTTGATTTTAAGTTTAAACAGAATAGAAAGAAAAAATAATGAGATGTATGTAGTTATTTTAAAATTATTTTAATAATTGTTAAAAATAAATATCTAGGATCTAAGTTAATCATCAATTTTAATAATTTAATCATCATATCGATTTAACTGTTAATATGGACATTACATAAATCAAAATAGAAATGATGCGTTTGACATTATGTGACAGCTGATGCGGAAATGTAAAACGAGGTTTATATTATAATAAATAAAATGAATTTAAAAAAACAATCAATAATAATCGTATTTATTTAATTTTCATTTTTTCTAAACAAAAAAGAAACTAAAAAACAAAGAAAAAATTCTGCCCCCGCAAGGATTTGAACGCAGTCGCTCGCCAGGTCTCAAATGGCAAAGTTGATGAAGTTTGATAGTCTGCCACTTGAGCTAATAGGCCTTGCGTCAATTGAATGATCTATTCGGTTATGTGTTTAACCAGAATAAAAAGCAAGCATAACTTAGTTTTTTTTTAATTATTTTAATAATAATTGTTGTCCTCTTACTTATATAATCGAAATCATTATGTTAAGTTAAAAGACATTTCAAGATCAATAAATATTGAACTGGGAGTTCCTCAGGGAGGTATACTTGACCCTCTGCTTTATACTGTATACACGTCCAACTTTTCAGCTATTAAAATATTGTAAATAACATATGTATGCTGATTATACGCAAATCTATCTTTATTTCAAATTAGAACAAAACATTAATGGAAGTAATACCGTAAGAGTTCAGATTTCACCCAATATTTTTACGGCTTTTTCAGGTACTAACTTTGATTTGAAATTTAACGAGCGCCATTCTGATTCGTGATTTTGTCAATAACAAATAACGTTACTGGATATATGGCAAAATTTTCTTTCTTTATTGTCATCTTTCGGAAAATATTTTATTATATTAAAAGCGACCAGTTAAAGCATCATTATTTTATTTTTATTCATTAAAATAGTACATCTTACAGTTTGCTACTCACCTCCTCGCCAAGCTAATTCATAGGCAGCGATATTAAATAGTAGTTTTTCGCCTACCATATGTGAAAATGAATCATATCAACCCTAAAAATATGACCGAAAGTAACGTATATCGTACCATGGGCTGCTAAACTCATAACAGCCCGATTTTGTAGTTTTTCACTAGATATCTAGATATCTGTCACTTGCGTACTTTGATCTTTCACATAAATTTTGATTAAACGTCAGTGTAAGTCTATTAGTGAACATCAGACATTACAAGTGAACATGAATAGTCATTCAGACAGTGACGAAGAATTTACAAATACTCCACCAAACTTGCAAAAGGAAGCCAACAATGTTTCTCTAAATTTACTACCTACTAAGTCAAGAGAACGATACGAAAAGTACTATGAATTGTTTAACAACTGGAAAAAGAGTAAAAAAGCAAAAAACCTAACTGAAATGTAGTACTTGCTCAACTTTCTGAAAGATCAAAGATTATAAATGCAGGTACACTATGGTCTGAATTTTGAATGTTGAAAAGCACTTTTAATGTCAAAGAAAATATTAATTTTGATAATTTCCATAAAGTTCGAGCATTTTTGAAACAGTATTCTGTGAATTACCTGTCCAAAAAATCCAAAACCTTGACTCAAGAACAATGCATTAAGTTTTTTAAGGAAGCACATGATTCTGAATATCTTATGATGAAGGTAAACAAATAGATTAATACATATAAACTAATTTCTTTTTTTACTAATGTTAAATTGTAAATTTCTTTTTTGATGGGGTTATACGGCAGCTTGTCGCAGAACTGAATTGTTGAATATGAAGCACATAGATATTAGAGGAGATATATTGATTGTTACAGTTCCAGAAACAAAAAATATTATAACAAAGACATTAACAATCACAAACAAAACAGTTGATGGATTGAATCTACTTACAATATACAATAAATATATTACCCCTAGACCTACCCACACTTCTCACAATTGGTTATTCATTTGTTACAAGAGTAATAAATGTACAGTACAACCGATCGGAAAAAACACATTCAGCAAAATTCCAAAAAAATAGCCATTTTTTTGAAACTGCCTTAGCCCAGTACACACACAGGAAATTGCTTCCGCCGTAGCTCCCAACCCTTCTTGCTAACTGTAGGACCGATTTGGTAACACTTAACAAGCATGGCGTTCTTCTGCAGTTGCAGAAGGATATATCGATGACTGCTTATCAAATTAGATTAATATATCTCAAAAAATTCTGGCAAACCAATAACAACAGCCTATTAGCAGAAAAACACACCTGAAGTGTAAAATAGTTCTGACCAAATAAATGAATTGCCAGTTAATCTAGATAATTCCAATGCATCATCAACTTCATTCATAGAAATAAGTCACCATACTGCTAGCACTTCAAACACCTACCAAATGCTTATAAATTCTGGTATAACTATCCATAATTGTGCTCAAGGGATAATTCATATTAATTAATACAATAAATAAATTCGTACATTTTACTAGTTAAGTTTCTTGTATTTGTGGGAGGCTAAAGCTCATTTTCTGCCCTTGTGACACAATATACTATTGTACAACAAGGGTGGATATGATATTATGGCATCGTTCTCAATCGTCTGAGTTTGATACGGACAATACACTCGAGTTGTACAGTATATTTTTTGTACGTCCCAGTAACGAAAAATCCACAAATTTAAAAAATTATTTTATATTATTAACATAAAATAACTAATTTAAAAATCAATTATGACATAATATTTATAAAATTTGAAAAAAAAAGATATAATTTAATTATAATCCTAGATTTGAACCCATGATCTTTCGCGTGGCAACTCCATCGATACACCCAACATTTTAGTTTTAAAACTCATAATTAAATTGATTTTATATGGTTTTGTATTAAAATGTTTGATTAGTTGTAAATATAGGCGAAATAAAAATGCTATTATTTATCGATTATTCACAATATATGTGTATATTTAACCTCAATAACTAAAAAATATACTGACAATTAGACAGAATTGTCACTTATTTAAAATTGAAAAAATAATAGTAGCCGGGTGACCAAAATATGAACTGTGATTGATGGATTTCATGTGTGTGCAGTGTTCTTTATAGGTAGAATGGATATGAAATATATTCGTTTAGTTGAAGGGAAAAATAAAAGAAGGTGAAGAATAGGATAGTGAAAAGGAAACAAAGGATAAAATATGCATAATAGGAGTAAAAATCGCAGTAAAAGAAGATAAAGATGAAGTAAGAAAAATGGTCAAATGCAACATTGAAGGGAAAAGATTAATAATTGTGAAACTAAATACCGGAAGCTTGAAATGTACAGATATATGGATTGATGAAGACTACCCAAAGGAAGCAAGGGCGGCTCCAAGACAAATTTTCAGGGGGAGGGGGTTGCCTTTAAGCCATTCCCTTTAGCCATTCCCTTTTTAGCATATTGTTTGAATAAAATGCTCAAATCGTAAAAAATTTCATGTTGGGGAGGCTATGGCCCCCATAGCCCTCCCCCCCTAGAGCCATCCTTGAAAAAAAGAAAGTCCTATAGAAAAGGAGGAAGCTGATAATACAAATGAAATAAACAATGACTAAAGGGGCCACAAAGCACAATTAAGATACAACATCTTAATAGTAAACGAGTTGTACAGGGAACGAGGAAGGAAAAAAAGACGGAATATATGGAAGCAACAGTCAACAGAGGACTGTAGATGAAAGGTCACCGGAACAAAACTGACTTGATGAACAAGTACCTACAAGTTCGATATGGCTATTATATCCAATCTTGTTGCACAAACTACTATTTTCTACACCCACATGGATATTAGCTTATCTACGCACAGACTACAAAACAAAAAATAATGCTATTGGGTTCAACTGAACGAATATATTTCATATCCATTCTAGGTAGTGAGAAAAAAATTAAATCCACCAATCACAGTCCATATTTTTGACACCCAATACTATTATTTTTAAAATATTAATTCTGTCAAAATGAATTATTTTTGTGTAGAATCGATAAATAATAGCATTTTTATTTTTATTTGGTACATTTTGAAAAAAAAATAAAATTTTCATCAAACTATATGAAACTAATTTAATTACGAATATTAAAACTGAAATCCTAAAACTGGCGGTGGAGGTGAGGACATAGCGTCTGCTTTTCACGCGAAACCCCCCGATTCGAAACTGGGCTGGGGACTTAACTTTTTTCTTTTTCATGTTTATTTAATAAATTAGTTAATTTTCATAAAATATTGTAAAATTATTTATTTTGTCTTAATCTAAAATCATTTTTAAATTTGTAAATTTTCGTTAGTGAGTCGTAGAAGAAATATACTGTACAACTCGAGTGGATTGCCCATATCGACTCTTGTAGCACAAACTACTATATTCTACACCCACATGGATATTAGCTTATCTACCCACATACTTTAAAACGAAAAAATATGCCATTGCTTAAACTGAACGAATATATTTCATTTCCATTTTACCTAGTAAGAATACTCCAAAAAAATGAAATTCACAATTCCTATTTTGTTTACTAGTCTAATATTATTTTTAAATTTTATATGAGTGACAACTCTTGTCAAACTAATTGTTAGTATATTTTTTTAGTTGATATTAAATATACATAAAAATGAATTATTATTGTGTAGAATCAATAAATAATAGCATTTTTATTTTTATTCCGTCTACATTTAGAAATATTTCTTAAATTTTATTTAAACCCTATGATACTAATTTAATTACGAGTATTAAAACTAAAATCGTAAGTGTGGCAGTGGAGGTGAGGCATTAAAATTAGTTATTTTGTCTTAATAACCCAAAATAATGTTTTAAATTTGTAGATTTTCGTTAGAGAGTCGTAGGGTCGTAGGAAAAATATACTGTAAAATTCGAGTAAATTGTCCATATCCACTCTTGTTGCACAAACTACTATTTTAGAAGGCCTATCGGAGTATTTTTATCCCATATTAATGCTATTTTAATAATTTCACTTAATGTTACAACACTTTCCTTACGCTTTGAATTACCTGTATTACTGGCTTTCTTAATTATCTACGAGTAAAATCATCAAAGGGGTTGAAATTACCATGAAACATCATACTTTGCAAAGTTTTAGCTGTTGCGTTCCACATTGTTTTTAAAACGTATTCTTTTTAATCATCCCCAATCTTTTTCTTAATATTAATACTACATAGATTTTTCGCATTTTTAGGAGTAGAATTATTTCTGCTTCGCAGATATTTCCGAATCTCTTTTTTTAATACAAAATTTACATTTGACAGTTTCAAACTGAAGCCACATACAAATAAATAACAAGTGCAAATCGTTACCATGGTAACGTAATTTTTGCGCTTGTTTTCATCCACTTACATTTCTGTTTTGTCCTATTTTAGTCGACAACAAACTACGATTTTTGTGTTAACAAATGGTGTTTTTTTTCACGAGTGAAAGTGTCAAACAAAGAATGTGTAACTTAACTGTACATATTTATGTCACTCTAATTGACAGAACAAGTGACAGAACAAATTTAAATGAATTTATTCCAATACCTACTTGAAAAGAAATCTGAGAAAAAATTTGTAGAATAATAGTCGGACAATGAAAACAAAAAGTAGACTCTTTGGACTATGCCATTACCAAATACTCAATCATTCACTCGAACATAATTTTAAAACTTTTTAAAAACTTACCCCTGCTATAAGTGGTCTAGAACCAATATAATAATGACAGCAACACTTAAAAAAAAGGTCCTTTTTAAGTAACCTGAAAATTTTAAAAATATTTTTTAAAATTGAATTGAAAAAGAACTTAAAACAAAATTAATTAATGATAATTTGTATATTTTTAAAACGATATTTTTCAAAACTATTTAAGTACGACATATGAAAACTTTATTCATAAAATGTGCCAACATTTTTTAGACACTGTATTTTAGTATATTTTTTATTTTAAAAATGTGAAAATAGTCCCAAAATTATAACTATTAATTTGTATTCAACACTAAACAAAAAAAACTCAATTAGGTATTTTTTTAATATTTGCAATGTTTTTATTAATATCAGTTAACGGCCAATCATTAAATTCTAATAGTAATAAAAATATCCGTAACCAACAAATAATTAATTCGCACTTTTAGCTGATTAATATTTCCCCAAAAACTGTTGATTTTAAAAATGTGAATTAAATACACCCATTAAAAATCAGGTAATAAATCTGGTAAACGTGTGGTCAAAACTACCCAACATACTAGTTTGAAATAATTATATGCAAATAACCTAATAAACAAATGGTTGATTTTATAAAATATCTCAAAATAAAATTAATTATTAAATTCACTTTTTATTTAAAAATAAGTTAATATTAATTTTGTGTCAATAGTTACATAGATGGATTTTAAAAATTACCACCTTCGCAATATAGTAAACCAAAAATAACCGTAAAATCAAATTGGTTAAATTTTTTTATCACAGCATTTTTCTTATTGATAATTTAATCTATACCAAATAACAATAATTAATATACATTATAATTACAATAAATGTATTGATACCCTTTAATTAAAAAAAAAATAACTTACCTTAACTATAAGTGGTTCGCAAAAAAAAACAACACACTTAGAGGAACGACCAGCGCCAACTGAATCGGGAGATCCCCCCAAATTAAAGCGCTCGCTGTCTTATTAATAATAATTGCGTCAATTTGATTATTGCATCCAAGTACGACCAAAAGCACGGCAGACTTTGTTACTCGAGTTACTATCACAACTCTTCCTTTGGTGCGCCCTGTATACAGTGGATAATCGTACTTTCACTATCATTTTTCCACAATCAAATCTAATCAAATTTATTAGTCAGTCTTTTTGTAAAGCATAATAGAAGCAGAGGCGTATATTATCTAGTGTTAGAAAGGATATTTTTAAGTTGAAATCATAGATATAGGATTATAGTCTAGTTAACAAGTGCTTTTTGGGTCAAACTTTTTTTTTCGCCTCCGAAAAATATGAACGAGATGTCCTTCGATTCAGAATAGCGTGTAGATGGTTTTTGAAAAAATTCAAGAGCCGCTTGCAAAAATTGCAAAAGTTATAAACAATTAACTAAAAAAATAATTGGGTTTGGTTTTTTAAAAATATCTCAAAAACTATTTGACATTTTCAAAATTTGAAAAAAGATTCAAAAAGAAGAGGAAATTTCCCCAAAAAAATGTTCTACCATTCGAAACTGTAGTACCAATATTTATCATTTTCAAAGGGGGTTGAAAATACGGCTGAAAACGGAGACTCTGATGGTATGTGTAAGCTTCGCCCACTATGGACCTTTAATGAATAAATATTATTTAAACTTATTAAATATGAAAATTACGAATTAAAAAAATTCAAGCACCTACTGGATAGATGAATGAACAATAATCCGCTGTCAAAAAATTTTTATCACGATTTTTCTATTAATTATGCATTAGTTAATCAACAATTTATTCCTACTTAAACATTAACATTGCAAGTGCCGATGATTGTTAAATAACAAATCTGAGATTTGTTTCTTCTTTGGAGCAATTTTTGAACGGTCTCAGAAGAGATTCCCGTTGGAAAAATTAAAAAATTGTTATTTTTCACTTTATTAACAATTTACTTAGGTTAAAAATTAAGAAGCTTCATTAATCATTGAAAAATTTTTTTTTATATTACCATTGATCAGTTTATTTATCATCAAACCACATGAAAATGATTTTAACAAATTTTTATTTCCCATTGTTTTAAAAATTGTTATAAATGCGTTGTTTATAAGATAATTTAAATTTTTCTTTTTTGGAAACGTAACCTTTGATGTAAATTATGATTTAAAAAAAATTGTTCCTTAAAAAAATGTTTTATTGCTTTAAAATGGATTTGTTAGTTAACAATTTGTTTTAATAATAATTTATCTTGCTCTTTGATAACAAAAAAAATATTTTTATTTAATATTTCATTGTTTATTAATTATTATTAATAATCAATTTGTTATAAACAATTACATTTTGGGCTTAATTTGTCTTTTAATTAATAAAGACTAAATAGGTCTTGAGTTTTTTCATCGTATCTTAATTAGTCTAAAAGTTGTATTAATTTAAAAGACCAGGGGCCTATTTCATAAAAATGACTTATATTATTAGTAAATAATATTAGACTCATAAAATAATAATATAAGTTGGCTGTTTTCTGTTTCACAGATTATTTTAATTTACACATATTATTAGTGACAGAATCTTTTCTAATATATTAACAGCATGGCAGCTACCTACTAGATCTAGTGTCCTTATTGAAGTTTAGTTGATATGTCAAAAGGTAGTATTTTTTAATTGTGAAGTGACATTCTTATTGAAATAAAAGATGCCTAAATTAAGCAAAATGGAAGAAAAGAAAATGAAAAATCAAAACTTTTTAAGAAAAATATTAGAATTAAAGAATGAACTTTTTGGTCAGTTTTCTACTACTATTACCAAAGAGTCACGGAAAACAGCATAGATAAATGTAAGAGATTATGCTGTTTCAATAGGTCTAATAGAAAGCGACAAAGAGTTTTGTTATGTACGCGACGCAACTTGGCCTAACCTAAGGTCCAGAACAATGATAAGTGTTATCTTTATTTATAATACGACTACATAATAATAGTCCATTTAAAATAACGGTAAAAGGTCGAGAAACGCCGCACTTGACGAGACCACTTGTCCCCTACGTATTTTGGGGGGGCTGATTACGAAAATGAGGGTTAAAACTGGCTGCAATGGTTGGAACACCCCTAAAATTGCAAAAAACACCCATAAATAAGGGTGTTTTTCGACTATACTTGTTGTTTTGCAAACTAACTCATCTCATATGTTTTTTGGGGCGCTGATTACGAAAGTCGGGGTTAAAACTTGCAGCAATGGTTGAACCACCCCTAAAATTGCAAAAAACACCCCTAAATAGGGCAGTTTTTCGACTGTACTTGTTGTTTTGCAAACTAACTCATCTCATATATTTTTTGGGTCGCAGATTTCGAAAATCGGGGTTTCGAGGCTGTAAAATTTGTGTGACACCCCCCACATTCCAGAAACACCCCTCCCAACCGGTGAATTTTAGGGGTGGTTCAACCATTGCTGCAAGTTTTAACCCCGATTTTCGTAATCAGCGCCCCAAAATACGTAGGGGACAAGTGGTCTCGTCAAGTGCGGCGTTTCTCGACCTTTTACCGTTATTTTAAATGGACTATAAATGCAGTTATTTACTTTAATTGTATTTCAATTGCATTCTATAAGATATCGCCACATTTAAGAATTAGTTTTTAATACATAATGCTTTAACAAAGCTTATTCAACATTGGTGTGTCTAAATAATGGAAACATTGTAATAAAAATCCATCACATTAGAGCCTAAGGTATATTATACCTTTTAGTACTCTAAAACTTCTGACTATTTTTTTAATTTTTTAACCGACTTCAAAAAAGAAGGAGGTTATCAATTCGTCGCGATATTTTTTTTTATGTATGTTCAACGATTATTCTTTAACACGGTGTCCGATTTCAATGATTCTTTTTTTGTTAGAAAGGGGGTATTTCAAGGGTGGTCCCATATAAATTTAGTCAAAATCTTATAATTGGGTCCATGAGAAAATCCTCAAACTCTTCATTTTTTATGTATGTTCAGCGATAATTTTTTAACACGGTGTCCGATTTCAATAATTCTTTTTTTGTTAGAAAGGGGCTACTTTAGGGGTGGTCCCATATAAATTTGATTAAAATCTAATAATTGGATCCATGAGAAAATCCTCAAATTCTTCATTTTTTATGTATGTTTAGCGATAATGCTTTACCACCTTGTCCAATTTATACGATTCTTTTTTTGTTAGTAAGGGGGTACCTCAGGGGTGGTCCCATAAAAAAGATGTGGTGATGGCATCTACACGTTTTTGAAGTCGGTTTCTTTAAATTTTTAATTTGTAATACTTGTTTATAACACAGGTCTGCAACAAAAAAATGATCTGTTTTTGAAAACAGCACTAAAAAATACACTATAAATCAGTTATTTGGACAATTTTAAAAATATTTTTTGCATCCTGTGTAATTAATGCTAATAGTTTTTTATTTTACTATTGAACCGTCCTCACTTGTAAAGCATATAAAAGATTTTTATTTGATTACAGACAAAAATTGACCAATCAAATAAAACTGGCGCACAAGGAGGTCCCGAATCAAAATTAGATGACACTGATAAACTAGTTATAGAAATAATTGGAAAGGAATTGGCGTACCCGATTCAATGAAAACTGTTTCCGAAGTTAAAGACATTACAAAGGACTTTAGTTATTCTATGCCCAATGAAAACAATGATAATGGCACCACAAAAAGCAAGTGCTCGCTTTAACAAAGTTCATGTAGAGGTAAGACTATAAAGTTACTAAAATTATTTCAAAACAAGTCAACCTAGTTTCTAATTCAGATGTATACATATATTATTTTTGTAGGTAAGAAAAGAGTTATCGTTCATCTACCAGATGATGCTAAGAACATTCAATCTCTTAAAATAAAGAAACTTCCGTCCGTGTGTGTATGTATGCCGGCTCAATAACTCTAGAACGAAAGTTTTAATTGACTTGCGGTTTTGATTTTCTTGAATAAACACTTCTAACTTAGAACCCTATTGATTTTCAGAATTTTCGGTTCGTCCTAACTACTTTAATATCAATTTTCTTAAAATCTGCTTATGCATTTCTTATGTGACAATTTTAGGAACTCCAATTATTTCTAACGTTAATATTCCTAACATTCTTTACATTCCGTAAATTGCAAATATTCTCTAACGACCTGTTAAACAACAGCTGTTGATAGTAAAAGTGAAATTTCTAAGGCGGATTGCGACCTTCATATTTGCAATTATAGCTATTTTGGAGGCTATTTTTATTGGAAATTAGTCGCCAAGCCTGCCAATTTATGAAAAATATATAAGCAGTTTCTTAAAAATTACTTTTTTATAGTGGTGCTAACTTAAGCGTACTACTATTTCGTCCCTAGCCACAAAAACACCTTCATCAAATTTACTAGCTCTCTGTCGCAACCCCATAGAATAATTAACTTGCCATTTTATTTGGCAAAAATCAGAATAATGCTTAGATGTGCCTGTTAAGTATCAAGATGTCAACTGTGATGTGGAAATGGCTCTTAAATGTCAAATTATTTAAAAATGTATGCTTCTTTTGATATTTATTGCAAATAATTTGTAGTGTATCTCAATTAAGGCTTTCCATAAATAAACGTACAGCAAGAGAGATAATATTATGTGCACTTTTTTATTATATAAAAGAGATGTAGGATAAAATGCTGGTTTACATATTCAATCAGCGAATTGTAAATAATAATTAGTAAACTCCAAGTCATACATTTCCTCAATTCATAAAATTTAAAAATGAATCTTCTTACCTTGGGATTTTAATGACTTAATGTGATCAACCCATTTCAAATTTTGATCAGTTATGATACCGAGGTATTTTGTTGTTTCTCATTTTAATTATAAAGTTGTCATTTATTTGTATCTTGAAAGAAGGCCTTTGTAAATTACATTGCTCTCTATGGATCTACTTTAACACAAAAAGTTTTGTGGCTATCGTCTCAAAACTATTAATAATTTAAACATAGTAAGTAATAAAACGAGGGGTAAAATAACAATAAATTAAGGGAAATACTTAAAAAGGGCAGGTTTAAAGAGTATTATCACACGAAAGTATATCCGACCTGTTTATTTATCAAGTAATGTTTGAGGTTACTTTTGAATACATTTATTGTTGTTTTTTTTTTAATTTCTGTAGGCAGTCTATTAAATTTTTTAAACCTTTAATAAAAATTATATTTTGGATACTTTTAGTGATGGCTTGCCGTACATGAGAGTCAAATTGGCTTCTTGTATTATATTGCGAATTATATTGAATTTTTTCTAATAGATCTGATGCGATGGTACTATATCATTTTTATTTTATAAACAAATATCAGTCATGTACTGAACATAATTCTGAACTTAAAGCCAATTTATTTTTTTTTAACATAGTTGCAATACTCATCCTTCTGTCCTTTATTAATAGAATATAAATAGGCGAAATAAGGAGCCCAAATATTTTACATGAGCAGGCTTAGGAGGTAAAGGGGCCAATTATTATTGGATAAATTGCTCGAACAAGTTTTTAAACCCTAATCAAAAGGCGATATAGAATGGTTTTAAAAATCATAGCTTGTGAAAATCATCACATGGTTTAACCTAAGTAATGCCAATGCTTCACAAAACAAAAAATTCAACGTCCTAATACTACTATCAGCTTTCGGTCTTTCGTTCCAAGTTAAATCATTTCTCGTTTTTGTTACGCTACGAGTTTACCCTTGTGAGCCTTAGTCTCGATAAGGTGGGAACCACCATTTTAGCGTCTCTCGAATTTTGTTATTGTACATGTTTTTCATAGGATCCTAAACGCTTAGAACAGTGGCAACAGATATATCGTTCCTAGTGCCGATAAAGCACTTTCTAGAGATGATGCTACACTTTTTAGAAGATCTTTCCAAATATTATGAGACTCTTTTTATTGATGATACTGTTAGCAAAATAAAAAGGGGAAAGCCGAAATTAAAGGATCAGGCAACATCGTGGACATTCCCAAATCTTCCTTTATGCTTGTATTATAACAAAAAAATCTGTTAACTGTATTTTATTTTGCTCTTAAAACTATATTTAGGTATATTTAAAAAAAAATTAGACCCAAAATTGTACTTACCAAATTTCACCATTCAACAAATCTTTTCGAATTTGGTCATGCCTACCTAATTTGCATTTTATATAGAAAAAAAAATAAATATTTCATCAATTAAAACATGCGAGATTTATTGAGAAATAAATACAACAGTATATTATGTGCTTTATTAGGCAATAAACAAGTTTATTTTTATTATTTTTCAAAATTATGAATAATTCCCATAAGAAGCCATGTATCCTTGTGGTGAATTAAAAAAGCTCAATTAGCGTTCGATTTTTGGGACCGTATTTCGAGTATAGTCAATAGGTATAACGGCATAACAATATTTGGTGATTAGATGGGATCGGTTTTTATTTATATTAAAATAAATAAATAAATAAAAATGTCTTTATTGAACAAATGTACAACATTTGCACCAGATAGGCGAAGATTAGCTTCAAGCTACTCTAACTCTTAACCTATCAGGTTTTCATTACTTAACCTAAATAGATAATTATACAAAAAAATTAAAATTTATTTATGAAACACAACATTTTCTTTTTTTACACAAACAGTGATATAAACGTTATTGTTGACTTAAAAGATAACTTTTTAAATTGAGTCGAAAACTAGGTAGTGAACAACTCCAGTTTAAAAACTTTTTTTTTTTTTTTTTTTTTTTTTTTTTTCGATTTATGGCCTAGGTGTATATACCTAATATGCCAGTCTCAAATTTGTGTTTTTTTAAATTCTCAATCATGTGTGTTCTGTGTAGGCTTTGTTACTGTTTCCCAGCGCCACTTTAGGAACAGCACTGTTAATTAGAACCCAACAGTGAATGGTCGAGTGGGGAATCCTACCAAGGCATCAGAATTAATTTTAAATAATTAAATTAAATGAAAAAATTCCGGCCAACGGTGGGATTCGAACCTGGGACCCTTGGATCCACAGGCACAGGCTCTAACCACTGAGCCACCCACCCCCCAGTTTAAAAACTGGAAGGTATTGAATAAACTTACTGCGTTGTATGTGAACGATCTTTCAAACATAGCAGAAGAGTGGTGGGGCATGGTAAGAGTATTAAGTCTTATATTACGTGTATGGACAGCATTACGGAAAATGATTTGTTCAAATAGATATACCGGACTTTTGAATTTAATTAATCGGAATAGAAAATTCATAAAATGTAAGATAAACAAATTACAAGTTTTTAACCATTTAAGTTGAGAGAAGTAATGTGAGATATGATCAAATTTTCTTAAGTTATGTATATATCTACAGCAGTTATTTTGAACACGCTGAAGCTGGTTTTGGGAGAGCTTATCTAAGCAGGGGAAATAAACAATATTACAATAATTTAGTAGTGAAACAACTAGACATTCACATAGCTTTTTTACGAGTTTTGAAGTTCAAAATGTGCTTGTTAATATAGAGTAACCGCATCCTGATGTAACATTTCTGTAGTACGCTTTTAATGTGACTTTTAAATCTAAGTTTATTGTCAATAAGTAAACCTAAATTTTTTGCCTCTTCAGAAATATTAATATTAACGCCATCCAATTCTAGTTTTAAAAAGCTTTCAATAGTATCTCGTTTAGGTTTACTGCAAAACAAAACAGCAGTCGTTTTTAATGGGTTAATGGTCAAATTATGATCTTTAGAAAACTGCGTAATCAAAGTTAGGTCAGTATTGACTGAGTTTGTTGCGTTATCAACGTCAAAAGGATCAAAAATATGTATTAATTGTGTGTCATCAGCATAGAGTTGTAATAGACTATTATTTATTATTTTAGGTAGGTCTGATGTGTATATAAGAAATAGTAATGGGCCCAAAATAGACCCTTGAGGTACACCTGACACAATATTTTTAGACATCGAAAGATTATTGTCCACAGACACTCGCTTATTATTGGTGCTTTACAAAAGGAAGTCTCCTTTCTTAAAGTTTTTTTTTCGTACACCTTAATTTATATTTTTTTTTCTTTGTAGTTCTTGGATTTTTAGGTGCTAGTGGGAAATGAAACTCATGTATGTGTTTTTTTTTTATTATTGGTAAATTATAATTTTTTTTTGGCATTAAAGCCTTGTTATTTAAACATCAAAACAGTTCTACAAGAAAAAAAAATTTTTTTTAGTTAACATTTCATTTTTTTTATGTATTTGGCTTACCTTTAGTACAAAGTTTGGAGTGTGTCGTTACAATTATTAAAATAAGTTTAAAATCCTTTTTTATATATTTATTTCGATTATCCTTGTCATGTCCGTTTTTTCCTCTTACGGGCCCTCATAGAGAATCAAAAAGATTTTATTTGGTTTTATAAAAGTTTTTTTTTTAATTATTTGATAGACCATGCGGTTTCTTCGAACTGATGGAATTATCAATTGACAGGATTAACAGGTATATTTGACATATATTTGATATATTCATTTGTCGTTTCTTCTTTTTTTTTGGTCTTTTATATCTTTTATATTGATAACGGACTGATTATAAACATCTTATTCCGAGATTTTTCCATATAAGATAATTAGAAAACGCTGCTCTAAATGTTAAAAATTCCATGTTATAGCACAGCTAAAAAATATTAATTAATATTGTGCACAGTAAAATGTGTCAAATTTGTATAACCACCTTGATATATATGCACCACCAGCCAATCAAAGGATCACACGATATGCCAGTCCGGCCCTACCTCTATATCGTAGTTTTCAGAAATGAGATTAATATTATATGGTGTATTAGTGATGACGTAATTGTATTCCACTGATAACACCAGTGGTTAACTTATAAAAATAGAGGTTATAATTAGGGGTGGGCAAAATAATTGATTATTTTTTATTGATCGATTAATCGAGTATTTTTAATTAATCGATTATTTTCGAATTATCGATTATTTTCGATTAATCGATATTTTTAATTAATTGATTATTTTCGACAATCGATTTTTTCGATTAATCGAATATTAGGATTAATCGATTTTTTTTCGATTAATCTATTATTAGGATTTATCCATTTTTTTGACTAATCGATTATTTTCTATTAATCTATTCTTTTCGATTAATCAATTATTTGATTAAGCGCAAATATTCGATTATTTTAAATAATCGATAATCGATTATTTATTTTGATAATCGCCCAGCTCTAGTTATAATAGAGGTTATATATTAAACTTCTTTTATTTCTATTATTTTCAAGATTGTATTCATTTAAATATAATTTAGCTAGTTACATACTTTTAAACTATTTTTTACGACTTGCAAAAAATTAACAAAAATAAATACCTATGTTAAATTCAATGACAGAACGGTTTGTTTTTGTTAAAAATTACATTACACTGATATAGCCTATTGTGGTAATTTCAAATATAAAAAATTATATTCCAATCGGATACCTTCATCAATTTTTGTTTACATCCACCAGCCGACTATAATTTCTCTTTCAAGGTCGACCGACGAAAAAAATAACATAATATTTTAATGTACCCATCTCAATTTTGCAACGATAATTGTTGTTATATCACAGTCGTTTGTTTGAATTCGTTTCCTTGACGTGTGTTTTACTCGGAGAAATGGCCTACTTTTTTGTTACGCCGTTCTTGTAAACGATCATTTTCCATTTCATATTTTTTTTCAAAACTTTTTTATGTCTGGTTACGTCACGTATGCATCGAAAGCGGCTAATGCAATGCAATTCACTATCTCCATGAACGAGCGCAATTTAGGTAATGAATAGGTACTGAATTAGGTACCTACTTTAATATTAAATAAGTGAATATAGTTGGGAATAAAATCAAATTACGAGGATTAAGAGAAAAGTTCGTAAAAAAGGTTTTCTCTAGTCACCGCAAATATAAACGAAAAATGGTCTGACATACTCAAAACATGTATATTTTAAAATGTATTTTTTATGTCTAATAATATATTTGAAACGTTTCTACAATGTTTCATATTATTTATAAAAAAATACTAGAATACATTTCGGATATATTACCCGAGAATACCGATCAAGGAGAAGCGACAGTAGCTGTCGGTGCCTTTGATATCGGATGGACCTTTTTCACAGCATGACTTTGGTTAATACACAACTTAATACGTGGAGAAAACATGCTTATTTTCTACACTGAGCGAAATAGTTTGGCAAATTATCTGAAATCATTGTTATAGTCCATGCGCAAATGTTGTAATGTGATTTAATTACATTGAAGTAGTTAGGGTTAATAGCAATGATGAAATTTCGGCACCAAAATATAATTCATTATGTAATAATTAATTATTTGTTATAAAAGTAAAAGAAGTTTATTATTTTATACTTTATCTATAAAATTTGTTCAATATTTGGTTTATTTATTGTTAAAAATGTAATAAAAGCCCCATATTTAAATTAAATTTCTTTTCGTTAAGTAAAAATAAGGTAAATAAAATTAAAGGTACCAAAAAAAATTAGGTAACAATTAAAAAGACATTTAGTTTGAGAGGTTTAACTAAATATTTGCAATGTGCATATATTTTCAAAGCTTTTAGGTTTAAAAAGTACTTACATATTTTTAGAATTTCTGGATTTTTATTATATTGTTAGAGTCAGCGAATTAGGATATCGCCGCCACTGGGTCGATGATACCACGTCTGTCCTGTTAGAGTCAGCAAATTAGGATATCGCCGCCAATGGGAACGACGATACCATGTCTACCCGTTTCAGTGTTTAGGACCAGGAGGAGAGAGCGCCGAGAGCGGGGACTTGACGTTCGACCATCCGAACGTTATGAAGTGATAGGCAATATGCCGTTAAAGACATTCTTTATTTCTTAATTAATTACATTACAAACATTGTTTACGAGATATTCAATAAAACATTATAAAACCATGTTAACACGTGTTTTATGAAGTGGCTATACAGGGTGTTATAGTATACAGGGTGCTAAATCATTTAAAAACAATAATTTTGAAGTTAATTCTTTTAACTTCTAACATCAGAAGTGTGAATCCTGTTCACGTTTTCACATTTAAAACGAAGTGTCTAACAGTGTATCAAGGATGATTTATTCGCAGAGATGTTGCACAATTCCAAAAACAGCAGAACAACTCCAGAACAAGTTGATTTACTTTTATTTTGGTCAGATACCGATGATTCTAAGGTTTGGATACAACAGTTCGAAAAGATAAAGAGAAATTTAAGTGGTAAGACCTGCAGATACTGGTAAGAGTTGAACGCTTTTTATTTAGCGATCCTAAAATTTGGTTTGAGAATTGGTCTCCAACATTAAGAGATTGGTCTAATTTTAAATTTGAATTTTTAACAGTCAATTTCACACAGAAAATGGTAGTTTCTTATTTTGACAGCTCATTTTGTAAATCTTGTACAGCTTACGTTTATAAAAAAAAGGATTGCTTTATTGAAAAAATTTAATTTTAAATTTGAACTTCATTCAGTCATTTTCACATAAAAAATTGTTGGACGATTATTTTTTAAAGCCTCTACTTTTGACAGCTCAACCTGATTTGTATACATTTTACGTTCAAAATAAAAAAGGTTGCTTCATTGAAAAAAAATATAATTTTAAATTTGAACTTGTGAGAGTAGTTTTAATAGAGAAAATTGTAGTCTCTTCTTTTGACAGCTCACTCTTTAGTTCTTATGTAGCTAATGTTCATAAAAAAAATTGTTGCTTAATTGAAAAATTTGAATTTTTATGAATTATTTTCACACAGAAAATTGTTGGACGTTTACTTTTTGAAGCCTCTTCTTTTGACAGCTCTTTCTAATTTACATACATTTTAATGTTCAAATTAGAAAGGTTACTTTAGCGGAAAATGTGCGTGCTAATACGAGTACAGAACGTTTAATTTTTTTAACTGAATTAATTGTTTATGGGATTCATGAAATGTACAAGAATCCGTTACTATTACAGATTTCAATTCAATTAGTGATTTAATTTCATATTTAGGCACCATTCCAAAATGTGGATATTTGGATATTAAAAAAAAAAGAAAAAGAAATAATAATAATAATGTGTAAGAAACAATAATTGTTCCTCCCAAATAATTCAACACTCTCAGAATATTAAGCGAAATAAAAATTTAAGAGTCAACCATTCATAATGATGCTGATATTGTCTTAGCTAGTAAAAAAAAATAATAATAAACAATGTATTTTTTTGATTTAAGTCGGGTCAAGTAACTGAAAACTGTTTTCTTAAAGACTCAAATAAAAAACACATTAAATTAATTTTGTTTCTTCAGAGCAAAGCGAGTGTGCCTATGGAAATAAACATTAATCAACCTATATATGGGTTTATTGATTCCGAGCTTAAGTGACTCTCTGAAGTGTGAAACATTTATTGAACAGTCCGGGTTAATTTACAGGAAATTTGTATTATTGGGCGTAACTTGAGATAGTTTATTTCAAAATATAAGTTTGGAACAGATGTTAAAATTACAGGCAAGCCAGCTCAGTCTAGGTTCACGGTACCCGTTTAATGTTTATGTTACTGATTATAATGATACGTAGATTATGAAGCGACATTTACCGGATGTTTTAAAAAACTTCCGTGGATTTTGGAATTAATTTAAATCAATTAAAAGTACTTGAACAATATCGAGATCAATTATGTCAGATTATTAAAATAAAAATTACTGGTTTACTAGTGTATTGTTTCTGCAGTAAACAACTGTGCTATGGAAATTAATTTAATTAATAATTTTATTGCCATGTCGACTTTTAGCTACATTGTTTCACAGGGTTTGATTTTTTTTATCAAGTTTTAGTAGCCTTAGAAAAAGCATGGTTCTTCCTAAATATTTGAAAATGTTTTCACAAACAAAAAAAATTGATTTTCTTGAATGGAAGATTTCCGCCGAAGATGGTAGATCGGAGTAGAGAAAAATAGAGGCGTTGACAAAAATTTCGAATAATAAGACTTGAAAGGTGGGGTCAGCATACACCCATCTTTAGTGTTATTTTTATGTCTCAAGGGCGAATAATATGCCTTGAGAGATGGGGTCAGCATACTCCCATCTGTCTTGTTATGTCTCAAGGACGAATAATATGCCTTGAGAGATGGGGTCAGCATACTCCCATCTGTATTGTTTTGTCTCAAGGGCGAATAATATGCATTGAGAGATGGGGTCAGCATACTCCCATATGTACTGTTTTGTCTCAAGTGCGAATAACATGCCTTGAAAGATGGGGTCAGCATACTCCCATGTTTTGTCTCAAGGGCGAATAATATGTCTTGAAAGATGGGGTCAGCATACTTCCATGTGTATTGTTTTGTTTCAAGGGCGAATAATATGTCTTGAAAGATGGGGTCAGCATACTCCCATGAAATTTTTATGAATTGTTTTTTTTTTTAGGATTACAAATTGAAAGATGGGATCAGCATACTCCCATGAAATATTTATGAATTGTTTTTTCTTTATTTTAAATTGAAAGATGGGATCACCATACTCCCATGAAATATTTATGAATTGTTTTTAGGATTACAAATTCAAGAATGGGGTCAGCATACTCCCGCATAGATTATTTTATTTATGAATTATTTTTCAAGATTACAACTTGAAAGATGGGGTACTCCCATGAAATGTTTTATTTATGAATTATTTTTAGGATTACGAATTGAAAGATGGGATCAGCATACTCCCATAAAATATTTATTGTTTTTCAGAATTACAAATTGAAGAATGGGGTTATCATACTCCCGCATGGATTATTTTATTTATGAATTATTTTTGAAAATTACAAATTGAAAGATGGGGTACTCCCATAAATTGTTTTTTTAGGATTATAAATTAAAGCATGGGGTCAGCATACTCCCATGAAATATTTTATTTATGATTTGTTTTTCAAGATTACAATATCTTGAAGCTTGGGGTCATGAAAGTATATATTGGACCTTGGCATGTAGGTCACGTTTTACCTTTTTTCACAGAAAATGAACACACCACAGTGGAAACGGATACATGTTTCGAGAACGAAACACCCGTCAGTCTGGCCGTGTTAGAGTCAGCGAATTAGGATATCGCCGCCACTGGGTCGATGATACCACGTCTGTCCTGTTAGAGTCAGCGAATTAGGATATCGCCGCCACTGAGGACGACGATACCATGTCTACCCGTTTCAGTGTTTAGGACCGAGACAGCGCCGAGAGCGGGGACTTGACGTTTGACCATCCGACGTTATGAAGTGATAGGCAATATGCCGTTAAAGACATTCTTTATTAACATTGTTTACGAGATATTCAATAAAACATTATAAAACCATGTTAACACGTGTTTTATGAAGTGGCTATACAGGGTGTTATAGTATACAGGGTGCTAAATCATTTAAAAACAATAATTTTGAAGTTAATTCTTTTAACTTCTAACAATATTAAAGAACTTTCAAGTTTATTACTCATTTCTGTAGAAACAAGTGTTTTCTCGCAAAGATAAAGCAGATGTCATTTAAGGTTTATGTATTTAGAGTTAAATCCCTGGCCTGGTTATCACCCAGACAATACAAATATGTCCATTGGACGTCCATTTGATATACAATTTTGGATGTCTAGACTAGACGTCCAAAAATGAGTTTTTCTGGACTTCCGACATTCAATGGACGTCCAGTGAATTATACAAATGGCACACTTTTGACCATTCAGAGAACGTCCAATCCTGGAATGTATTTGGACGTCGAATACGGGACATTCAAAAAACGTCCAGGATTATATTTCCATTGAGACCACATCCCCACTTTTTTTACAGAACCGCAACTCACCACACACTATTTTATATTATTAATAATTTGTTTATTATTTTCGCAAACCGCTATACACCATTTTTTTTGTTTTATTTAAAGATAGCTTGACCTGAGCAGAGTTCGAACTCACGACACATCCATTATCGTTTTACGCCTTCTATCGCTAGACGAGCTCGACCAAGGAACCACTTGAAAACTTTTTACTAGATATAATGGAATAAGATTTCAAACTTCCGCTGATAGAATGAAATGCAATAGATTAAACTTGTCAATTTTTAATGACCAGTTATATTAAAAAAAAAGAAGTGCATATAGATGGGTATTATCTGGTACGCTTAATAAATAATGACCTAAGATGGACGTCCACTGGACGTCAAAATACTACTAAACTTAAAATTAAGTCCAAAAACAGACGTTCTCTGGGTATCGATATTCAGTTGTAAAATTAATTAGCATAAACGGACGTAGACTGGATGCCCGGATATGGACGCCCTGACCCTTAAATAGATCTAAATCTAGATTTAGATCTAAATTTTTAGAAATAGTACTTATTTAAGTATGTACCAATATTTCCAAAATCAACTCCAGTATGATTCATTCAATAAATGTAAATATGAATGGGCAGAACATATTTATATTGACATAATTGTAACTTACACTTTAGCCATAATAAAGGGATTTCGACCATTTTGACCAATCATAATTGAAACGCGGATTTATTATATTTTTTAAATATAATTTTAAAATAAAATAAACAAAATCTGCAGTTCATTGTTTATTAAATTTATTTAAAAGAAGAAAAACATATATTTCATAAAATCCAATACCTACATATGAAAAATAAAATGTCAAAAATTATTAAATCATTATACTTAATGTTTATGCATGTGATAAAATTCTTAGTTTTATATTTTGAAATAAAATTTAAACTTTTATGAAATTTTTATTTAGGATTTATATGGTAATAGTTTTGTTCAATGTTTTATTTATAACATGTTACGCCTCTGGTCAAATAGCATTGGTGTCAGAATGGAACACGATTTGCTGCAGCGTTACGAGTCCTCTCTTTATTTACCTAGTCTGAGCCCACAGCGGTATCTAGACTTTTTGAGAGTTATGCGGCTGGTGAATAAGTGTTGTAGAGCTGCAAAACTGCCAAAAATTGCAAGTATCCCATCTACATTTACATTGGAAGACTAACAAAATCTCGCCAGGTCATATTCATATATCAGCTGGGTCGCTTCGGGAGGGTCTGTGCTCTGTTTGGACCGCTCACTCTCATCGTATCACCTCCCTGCGGCTCTCTAAATTATAACGCCAAGACACGTAGTATTTGTACTACATGTTTGCCTCTGTGAGCTTCGTTTATAATTTGTCGCCAGGGCCGACTAGAGGGGGGGAGGGCAGCCGGGTCCAATTCCCGGTACCCGGGCTCAAATGGGGGCCCGGCAGCGATGATGAGAATTTTTTTTGTTACGAGGGGAAATTTTTGATTGAGGACCTTTTTTTTTAGATAATTTCAAGTAGAGGAGGAGAAATTTTTTGAGAAAATTTCAAGTACAGGAGGAGAAGTTTTTGTTTTATAAAATTGTCGCGCGGGGCCCTATCTGGAGAATTGGCCTGGGGCCCGGTCTGGCTCTTGGCGGCCCTGTTTGTCGCAAATGTGGTGTAATCGATTTTGGTTTTTTAGATTATTAATTGGTGTTAATTCGCCAGCATACGTTTCCATTGTACATAAAATACATGGATGTAGTTTATAAGTTCATAAACGATAAGAGATTTTTTAAAAAGGACCACAGAATAGAATTATTGCACAAAAGATATGTGAAGGAAAGCTGTAAAATAATAATAAAATCAGTGAGTTCGAAAACCGTACAAGTCCAAAATTTGACATTTTAAAGTAAGCCATTTTGTTTAAAATTTGTCTCTTCATCGATTGAGCTTAAAAACCGAACTAAATACCTATCCGTTAACGTAGTGCAGCTGATTAGATTCGTGAAATTAGGCGAAGAACCGTATATATTAGTGACTCGTTAAAAGGTTTTTATTGTTTTTCTCGGAAGGCTGATTTTGGACACGGTTTTCGAACTCACCGATTCAATTGCTTTTTGTGAGGGGGTGGAAGGCAGAATCTTGCAGAAAACCCAATGTCTTTAATAACGAGCCGCCACTGTTGGAGAATACCTATTGGAAAATTGACACAAAGATTTTCAAGATGGTTAAGTCCTCTAAAATGGCCAAAAACCTACTAGTCGAATTACTTTTGTTTCGCTGCTATTCTAGAAAATTTGTTTTTCCTATAACTTTAGTTTTCCAGTGTGAAATATCGGTTTTTGTAACATCTCTTATTAGCCACAATAAATTGTCATTTAAATTGGACTTTTTTTACAAAAAAAAAAACAAACGAAACCGTTGCACAAGCTTGAATGTGTGTCAACCAATAACTTACAAAATAACAAAGCGATTATATTTAAACAAAGGTAAAAGAAAAAAGTTACGTTGCACTTTGCATTGCCATTAATATGCGGCATTTATTGTAATTTACCTAACAAAAAGTATATTACTTATTACATCTCGATTAGTAGGTACGTTAAACAACGGTGTTTAATTATCCAAATAATATTATATAATGTTTTCCAGTATGATAGAGGTACTTTCTTACTGTCTGCGACATTTTCCTCTTATTCAACAAAAAGGTCGTAATTTCCTTTATAATGCTAATACAGTTTTATAATACGAGTGCCATGCGATAAGTCATCGGGAAAAAAATTGTTTGTTTTTAGAATAAAACAAAGCTCTGTGAAGCTGGCCCCCCAAAATTCGAAAATTTTAGTATTAGTAGCGGCATACGTTTGAGCACCTATTGACCATGTTTGACCACCCATTAACTTTTTTTGACCACCCTCAGAAACCTAAATACACTGACCGGCACAAAAAGAGAATCACAATTTTCAAGTTCCTACCTTTAAAAAATCAATATTTCCAAATAAACTTTCACCCCCCCCCCCCCCGTTTCCCCTCCTTAAAATGTGAAAATCAAAAAACCCTAAAACACGTCAATATTAATTTGTACTCATTAGCTGTAATTCCAATTTTCATGTTTCTAACTTTAAAGAGAACAAAAAAGTTACACTCCGATACAAACTTTTACCCCCGTTTGTCCCCCTTAAGATGTAAAAATATAAAAACCCTAAAACATATTATTATTAATTTGTACTCAGTAGCTGCAATTCCAATTTTCATGTTTTTAACTTTAAAGGGAACCAAAAACATGGATACTCCCAATTAAATTTTCACCCCCCCATTTCCCCCCTTAAAATGTGAAAATCCAAAAATCCTGAAACACGTCATTAATAATTTGTAGTCAGTAGCTGGAATTCCAATTTTCATGTTTCTAACTTTATAGAGAACAAAAAAATCGTTAGTCCCTTAGAAACTTTCACCCCCCGTTTTCCCCCCTTAAAATGTAAAAAAATCCAAAAACCCTGAAACACGTCATTATTTATTTTTGCTCAGCAGCTGTAATTAAAATTTTCATGTTTCTAACTTTAAAGAACAAAGAGTTTCATTAAAAGCTCCCTCCCCCATTTCCTCCCATTTCCCCCCTTTAAAGTTAAAATTTTCAAAAATCCTTTCTTAGCGGATGCTTACGTTATAAAATAAACCTATGTTCCAAATTTCAGCTTTCTAGGCCTAGTAGTTTTGGCTGTACGCTGATAGGTCAGTCAGTCAGTCAATCAGTCAGTCAGACAGGACAAACAATTTTATATAATATATAGATAACTACTAGCGATATTATTAATCTATATTTAATCAAAAGTGCAATCAAATAGGCTGTTTCTTTACTAAAGACAAGTCTACTGCTTAAAAACTGTAATAGACTAAGAGGTAGACACATTTCTATAGTACAAGATTTGTGTTTTGAAGATGAATAACAAAGTTCTGAAAAAACATTTAAAATTGGCGAAATCAATAAACTATTCGGCTAAAATACAAGGATGGAAACTATTTATTAACAATGAAGCTTATACCGCACAACAACTAAAACGTATGAAACTAACATCTTCAGTGGATGTAGAGGAATTAAAATCACCAGAATAATATACTATACCCAAATCGAACAGTGCTCCACCGACACCCATTCAGCAACAAACGTATTTTGAAGATAGCATAACAAAAATTGCACTAAAGATCCCATGTCCAGGTCATATGCCAAACGAAAACAATAATGAAGACACACCTGAGCTAAAAAATTTAATTGATAGTTCAGAAAAAGACAATAAGTCTGAAAAAAACAACATCAAAAAATAAAACTACCGAAGACAGTAGAGAAGAAATGCTAACAAACAATACAGCAAAAGACAATATAGACAAAGACAAAGACAATTCATTTTTAGACAAAAGGAATACTGCTGCCAATAACTCACCCACCACCCAGGTAATGTAAATGCTAACCATTCAGAATTACAAGTCTATTAAAACAAAAAAATATTAAAGAAAAAAAAATACAATGGACCCCTATATTCGAGATTTTCGATTAAACGTACCTGAAACTTTCATTCTAAATAATGTTAACGAGTGTAAAGAAATTTTAAAAATCAACAAAACATTTATTTTAAAGTTTTATTCAGGAACATACGAAGTATTGATAAAAACAAAATTTTCCTTCAGGTACTAACTCAAACAGTGAAATTTGTCAACCCTTATTTTTATAATATCCCAAGGCACTGGTTATTTTAAAATCAGGGAAATTTTAATCAAAACGATGGCACGATTATTTATGTAAAAAACAGTTACCATTTTGAATATAACATTATTAGAAACAAAAATTAAATTTAAAAGTCAGTTCATAAATATCACCGCGTATTATAGATCTTCTTCTGATATTAATAACTTTATACAAACATTAGAAACGTACTTTAACAGAAATTATATAAGTTGTAAAAACACTTTTTTTATTTTGACTGGTGATTTAACATTAATATTTTATATTCCTATAATTCTAAGGTCTCCGAATATGTAAACGTATTAAGTGAACATGGTTACATTTCTACTATTATCAAAGCAACTAGAGGTAAATCATGTTTAGATCATATTTTCATAATAACAAAAAATTTGGAGGCCATGGATATGTTATTGCCCCTAATTGTTGAGACAAATATAACTGATCATTCAACAATAATGCTTCAAATTGTCATGAATAAAACAACAACAAAATATCCTTATAAAAATATTTAAATATATAGCTCTACTTCGTAAGAAGCGACAATACTAACTATATTTTGTTACATCATATATTTGAATGACACGCTGTTTTTTTGGGAACTGTTGGAATTTTACACATCGTGTGTAATAAAGCACGTGTTACGTATTATACTTTTCCTGGGGGCCTGTAAATCTTTAAAAAAACTGGCATGTAAACAAGTTTTTTTCATAAAAACGTACGTACCTATGTTGTGTTAGACCTGTAATTTTTAACATTAATAAGGGATGGGCTCAAAAAAATGATTTATTTTCTTGATAAAGTAGTTTAGTTAGTTTAGTTTATTAAGTATTATTTTTCTGCCTCGCCAAATATTATGACCACGAACCGCCACTGGTTACTAAACCAAAGAAATAGGATACGCAGTTTTTTTATAAATCCCCTATTTTAACTCAAAAAGCCAATCTCGGAATGTTCTCAAAAACTGCTTGGTCACGAAATGTATTCGATACTTTTACACAATACTATAAATACATTATTATATAATAATAATAATAATAAAAGAAAAAATACTAAACTTCATGATTCTGTTATTTATTCTCTTCGGTTATTTCTAAAATATCCTTGAAGAGATAAATTTTTCAATAAGAATTTTACGATACCTATATTACATCAGCTGGTAACATTTTCAGAAATTAATTTCCATATACTTTCACTCAAAGCCTAATAATTGCAAAATTGGTATTATTGAAATTTTTTATTTGTATACGAACTTGGGAATGATGAAAACAAAGAAAATGCCATGCACAGAGAATGCTGTAAAAATATTTTTCCTACGACCACTTAGGAAAGTGACACATATCACACTATAAAGTCCTATGGAAAGTGCCCTATATCACACGCGTATGAATAAGAATTTACTTTCCACCCGAGTGAGAATATGTTACTTTCCGCAGTAGTTGTTACAAAATGTCAAACACCTAATTTCTATTTTGATCTATGTAATGTCCATATTAATACTAAAATCAATATGATTGTTAAATTATTGAAATTGTTGTCAATTAGATCCTAGATATTTATCTTTAACAATTATTATTAAAATAATTTTAAAATAACTAAGATTGTTTGCTTTTTATTCTGGTTAAACATATAACCGATTAGATCAGTCAATTGACAAGGCTTGTTAACTCAGTTGGTTAGAGCATCAAACTATCAAATTTGCGATTTGAGAGACCTGGCGAACGACCGCGTTCGAATCCTGGCGGAACCAGAACTTTTTTTTGTTTTTTTTTTTTAATTTTTTTTGTTCAAAAAATATGAAAATTGAATAAATACGATTGTTGTTGATTATTTTTTTAAATACATTTTAATTATTATAATAACCTGGTTTTACATTTTTTGATGAAAATCTATTTTGTGGTCGTAGGAAAAATATTGTACATCACTTGTGTGAAAAGTGATTTTCCACACTCGTGTGATAGTCGCACTCGGCTTGTGCCTCGTGCGACAATATTTCCCACTCGTGTGAAAAATGTCACTTTCCACACTCGTAATGTAATATACTATTTCGCACGTAGAAAAATATGCGAACTTTTCAATATTTAAAAAAAAAATATTATTTTTTTTTACATTAATATACAGGGTGGGTCATTAGAGTACCAGTATATTCATAATTTGAAATCTCAGAAATCAAAAATATGTAAAATGCGGTATACTTCATGGTACTATTCTGGGCCCTTTATTATTCAATCTTTATATAAATGATTTATTTAATTAGAGTGGTACTGGGAATATTATTGGCTTTGGAACTGAAATTTTGGATTTTCTTCATATTAAAAATTGGTTTGATAATAAACTATCAACTATACATTTTGAAAAAAACTTCTTACCTTTTACCTGCAACGTTATAGGTACTTGCAATACAATTAGAATACAATTTGTAAGAGAAATGAAATATTTAGGTGTTTACATTGATACGCATTTAAAATGGGATAGTCATAATACTTACATAATAAAAAATTACGAAGAATACTTAATAATTTTAAGTGATATTTTTACCACGAGCGCAGAAGTTTGTGGTACGAGCGGTCGTTAGGCGAGTGTCATAAAACAAGAGAGTGGGAAAAGTGCGCATGTTGCACACTATTTTTTCTACGACCACGGTTTTTAGAGAATCCAAAATATATGTATAATATGATATATTTAGGTAAACAAAATGAAACATAGTATAGCTACATAGTGTTCAACGCACTTATTTTTTGTTTTTTAAATATTTAGAAATGTTGTGTATTGTATTTAGAGTGCTTTTTCTCATTGAATGATGTCACCAAAATGTGGATGCTTATAAACTTTTTGACATTTCTTCGAAATATGCCATATCACATTTTCTGAAAATGACTTAATCTTGTTCTTACCTCTCCAATTCATAAATTTAGAGTACTTTTTCCTTGAAGTATCTGGTAATAAGTTTTGTATGGCTACTCTAGCCTTTCTTACGACATATACAGGTGTATTTTTCATTCCCGAGTCCAACGAATCTAAATTCATATATTTAGGTATATAGAAGTCACAAGTTTAAACGATGTTAATGGCTCGAATGGAAATTAAATACGCGATCAGATCTTTACTTGACATAAGTGTGCGCAAAGTAGTTACTTTGTGCACGCTATTGTCATATAACTGCACACATCTGTCACTTTTTCGTAGTATTGTGAGCAATTGGCAACTTTGCAAATTAATGCAGTTTGAATAGTGATTGTAGAAAAAAATATTTGCCCCTTACTGAACTAAAAAAATTATATTTTTCTCTTATTGAAAGCCACTTAAGATATGCAATCACATCAGGGGGGATGTCCTAAAGTACATCTAAAGCCATTAGAGACCATACAAAAAAGATTTTAAAACAGTATATTATCAAAGCCTTTAAGATATCCGACAGATCATCTATACAGAGTGGCCCAAAAGTCTGGAAACGGCCAATTATCTCGTAAATTGCTAGTCTCAATTGTACAAAATTTGGGGTACACCTATTTTGAATACGGTGATTCCAGATTTGATATTTGCAATGCCGCCAGATTTGCCGTTTCTCTTAAATTATTAGTCACTTTGGTTTTTCAAATTCATCACCCTGTATATTCAGTCACTATTGGAATCTCCTATTGAATACGAGTTCAACCATATATAACACTTATGATTTTATGTAGTATGGAAGGTCTTAAATAAATAAAATAAATCTGGCAACGCCTAATTTTCTCAATAAATTTTTTAATACAAATTATTTTCAACTACATTAAAACGTAACAATTGAAAGATTATAACATTTTTAACATAATAGTTACTTTATCAAGTGTTCAAAGTGTGCTTCATTTGTGAGTTGACAGTATCCTAATCGATGGTAGAATGCGTCTACCACATTTCTCCATGATTGTTTTATTTATTTAAGACCTTCCAGACTACATAAGTGTTACATATGGTTAAACTCGTATTAAATAGGAGATTCCAATAATGACTGAATATACAGGGTGATGAATTTGAAAAACCAAAGTGACTAATAATATAAGAGAAACGGTAAATCTGGCAACATTGCAAATATCAAATCTGGAATCTCCGTATCCCAAAATAGGTATACCCCAAATTTGGTACAATTAGCATTAGCAATTTACGAGATAATTGGCCGTTTCCAGACTCCGTATAATGAAGCTAAAATATTTGATATAGAACAACTATTTTATTTTTGTACAATAGTAGTTTGTACAACAAGACTGGATATGATGGCCATATTGCACGAAGACGAAATTTGAGCACGACGCCGTAGGCGGAGTGCTCAACCGTCTGAGTTCGATGTGGACAATCCACCCGAGTTGTACAGTATATTTTTTCTACGACCCACTAACGAAAATTTACAAATAAAAAAAAAATTAGGTTATTAAGACAAAATAACTAATATTAAAATAATTTACGACTTTTAATCATTTTTAAAATAAAATAAATGAAAAAAAAAAAGTTAATTTCATTTCTCCCCATCCGAGAATAGAACTCCAATCCTCTGCGTGGAAAGCAAGAACGCTAACCGCAAGACCACCTACTCTTTTATGTTTGTTGCTTTAATACTCGTAATTAAATTGACTTCATATAGTTTTATTTAAATTAACACATTATTTATGGATGAAATTAAAAAAGAAATGCTATTATTTATTGATTCTACACAAGAATGTATGTTTAATCTCAATTACTAAAAAATATAGTTTGATAGAATTGTCACTTATTTAAAATTTTAAAAATAATAGCAGTCGGTTGATTAAAATATGAACGGTGATTGGCGGATTTAATTTTTTTGCCGTGTTCTTACTACCTAGAATGGATATGAAATATATTCGTTCAGTTGATGGCAATAACATACTTTTTCGTTCTGTTATCTGTGCGTAGATAAGGTAATATCCATGTGGGTGTAGAAAAATGTATATTACCATTTTAACAATCATAATTACAAAAGTCGAGATCCTAAGCTAGGTTAACTAGTTATGATACTTAGCCGACGAAAACTCGTCTAGTTCGCGCATGATGTATTATGGTGTAGAAATTAGGGAGAATCTGTTCATTAGCTGAAGCTGCACCGTCGTCAATTATACAAATTACCGCTGAAGTTGACTTCAAAGAGAGACGGGTACAAAATATTTAAAAAAGAAAAGAGTATTCCGGTTTGAAGATTTAAGTATGAGTTTGAACGCTATCTGGCCTGAACTAGCACATTAAATTTCTGTCCAGGAATCTCGACAGTCTGAATCTGGGTTCGATCCCCGCCTGCGTCAGGCTTTTTTCAAATATCCAAGTATTTGTTTGACCTTTGGGGTTCGGGGATAGTCTTAATAATTCGTAGGGGGATTTTTGAGATTTGTTTCCAAATTTTCAAAATTATTTAAGATATTTCTGACTTTTCGGATTTCGATTTGTAATCTATGATATATTACATTCACAATGTTCAAAGTTATACATATATATTTTATTAACCGACTTCAAAAAAGGAGGAGGTTCCCAATTCGTCGTAATATTTTTTTAATTATGTTAAGCGATAATTCTCCGATTTCAATTATTCTTTTTTTTTTTGTTAAAAAGGGGGTAATTCAGGGGTGGTCCCATATAAATTTGGTCAAAATCTAATAATTGGATCCATGAGAAAATGCTCTTCATTTTTTATGTATGTTTAGCGATAATGCTGTCCACCTTGTCCGAAGTATATGATTCTTTTTTTGTTGGTAAGGGGGTTCCTCAGGGTCTTATATAAATTTGGTTAAGATGTGGTGATGGCATCTGCACGATTTTGAAGTCGGTTTTTTAAATTTTTAATTTCTAATACTTGTTTATTTATACTTTGTCAATATCGTAACAAATTTTTGCATTGGTGAAATACCATTCAGCCGAACACTGACTGACTAGAAACATAGTTAACGTCTTTTATTAGAAACCATAAAGGTACGTTTACAGTTTGTCCAGTGCAAACACACAAAATTTTGTGTCAGAAATATTATGTATAAATATGAGTGTTCGACAATATATCGACAGTTATTTAAGAACTAATGTAAACACTTATTAGCTAAAATTTCCGACCTGTTTGATAGAAATGGCGAAAGTTGAATTGTCGTCTACTTTTATGATTAGTGTTAGTGTTGTGAAATATATTTCGGATAAAAGAAATAGTTAAAATGTTGCATTAAAGAATTGATATAGTATACATTACGAGTGCGGAAAGTGACATTTTTTCACACGAGTGGGAAATATTGTCGTATGAGGCACAAGCCGAGTGCGACTATCACTTTGAAAAGTGTGGAAAATCACTTTTCACACAAGTGATGTACAATATTTTACTGAAAAAGTAAAATTTAGCACTCTTCCTCCAATTTTTACATTACGGTCCATTTTAGAAAAATCATATATAAACAAAAATTATAGAGATCGATATCGCAAACAACTTTTAGTTCAACAATTTTCATAAAAATCATAATTTTGAACATTTTGTCAAATTTCTCGAATACGGACCATTTCAGGAAATTTTGACATAAAACAAAAATTATAGATAATAATATTAGAAATAACTTTTATTTGATTAATTTTTCTTCTCCAAACATAAATAAGAGCCATATTCCATAAAATATAAAAACGGCCTCCCATAAAGTACCCCCCCCCCCCAGATGTTCCGATTTTGTCCAAAATTTAATCATTTCACGTCAGGCCGAAATAAAACTTAAGTTTAAAATTTAATGTTTTTTTCTTTATCCGTTTTTGAGTTTTCTTCAAAATTCGAAATTTACACATTTTCTCAAATATCTCGAATACGGTCCATTTTAGAGAAATTATATATAGAATAAAAATTATAGAGAATTATATTACAAACAACTTTTGTTTAAACAATTTTTATAAAAAAATATTTTTTTTCATTTTGTCAAATTTTTCGAATACGGACCAAATTAGAAAAATTTTGTATAAAACAAAAATTATAGATACTAATATTTGAAGTAACTTTTATTTGAAGAATTTTCTTATTTAAACGTAAATAACAGATATATTCTATAAAATATAAAAATGACCACCCATAAAGTACCCCCCCAGATGTTCCGACTCTACCCAAAAACTAATCAGTTCATTGGACGATACTTAAGTTTTTAAATTTGGTGTTTTTCTGTGTATCGGCTCATAAGTTATGGTGAATACACACACACACACACACACACACACACACAGACACACAGACACACACACACACACACACACACACACACACACACACACACACACACACACACACACACACACACACACACACACACACACACACACACACACACACACACACACACACACACACACACACACACACACACACACACACACACACACACACACACACACACACACACACACACACACACACACACACACACACACACACACACACACACACACACACACACACACACACACACACACACACACACACACACACACACACACACACACACACACACACACACACACACACACACACACACACACACACACACACACACACACACACACACACACACACACACACACACACACACACACACACACACACACACACACACACACACACACACACACACACACACACACACACACACACACACACACACACACACACACACACACACACACACACACACACACACACACACACACACACACACACACACACACACACACACACACACACACACACACACACACACACACACACACACACACACACACACACACACACACACACACACACACACACACACACACACACACACACACACACACACACACACACACACACACACACACACACACACACACACACACACACACACACACACACACACACACACACACACACACACACACACACACACACACACACACACACACACACACACACACACACACACACACACACACACACACACACACACACACACACACACACACACACACACACACACACACACACACACACACACACACACACACACACACACACACACACACACACACACACACACACACACACACACACACACACACACACACACACACACACACACACACACACACACACACACACACACACACACACACACACACACACACACACACACACACACACACACACACACACACACACACACACACACACACACACACACACACACACACACACACACACACACACACACACACACACACACACACACACACACACACACACACACACACACACACACACACACACACACACACACACACACACACACACACACACACACACACACACACACACACACACACACACACACACACACACACACACACACACACACACACACACACACACACACACACACACACACACACACACACACACACACACACACACACACACACACACACACACACACACACACACACACACACACACACACACACACACACACACACACACACACACACACACACACACACACACACACACACACACACACACACACACACACACACACACACACACACACACACACACACACACACACACACACACACACACACACACACACACACACACACACACACACACACACACACACACACAATAATTGAAACAATCAATAAGTAAAATGAATTTTTATTGTAAGTAAATGCTGAAAAACGAAAAATGTCACTTGTTTTAAATGAAAAATAGAAACATTTGTAATAAGTTTATTTAGAATAATAATAACTACGTCATTACATTAAATTAAAAATCATATTCACAATAAACACAAAATTATTGCAGAATAAAAATGTAAGATAACAGCGTGACAATTATTTTACTATTAACAAAAACTGGGTACAAATTTTAAAAAATTATAATTTCAAAAAAATTAAAAAGAACATAAAACAGTCATATCTATAAATACAATTATTGTTTTAAAAATTCCTAGAATTGACTTATTATTACACAAAATATAGGCAATTTTTCACAGAAAACAAAATAATTTATATTTATAATTAATTTAATATAAAAATGTTATAGGTACCTACATTTTGATCTTAATTTTACTTACTAAGCCAATCAATTTTTCCTGATCAATTCAATTTAATATAATAATATATGTAAAATTAAAAGATTGTTTTATGTCCGATTTACAAAAACTTTAAATTATTTATTCTAAATCTCTGTCAAAGTTTATCAGGAAACTAAATTTTAATGAATGTTCATGCAACTTAGTCAAGCATTTTTTTTCTTACTCCTTTATCCATTAATGTTCTCAAGCTCTATTGAGTTGCCTAAACATATACAAAGACCAGTTGTTTTGAAATTTTATTGGTTAGGCAACTCTGGCACTGAACCACTCTTTTATCCTTTTACCCATCTATTTATCTATTTCAGTCCAGCTTAATTGCAATGCCCATTGCAAAAGTCTCCATATACCCAGGGATATCTAAAACAAAACAAAATAATAAAGGTGCAGTGTATCTTAAAATTAATAATTAACATAGCTTTATATTGTTTTTTAAATGCTTAGAAATATCTTTAGTTTTTTATCATAAAAGGTACAAAAATTTTCAACAATTTCGAGAAACAAACACCTGATTTATGCTTTTGGTAAGCGAACCATGGAAAATTAACATGTTCGTAAAAATATAAAATTAATTTTTTAACAATGCATTCTATGTCCATATTTGGGTAGTATTTGATAAATATATTTATAAATAGTAGACAGGATAACAAAAATTAAATAAAAGGAATCATAGATAACATAGAGAAAGTTAGAAGAATAATTGAAATAAATGAATAGATAGATAAAAATAGAAATAGAAGAACAAGAAACAACGGTTGTTCATAGAAAGTCAGTCAATATATAGAAAACGAAAAATGGCAGTTAAAGACTTCTCCCACCCCTACTGACAAGAAGGGAATTATGCATCACATTTTTAGGAGACCTTATAACTTGATAAATTTACCCCATCTAGCGGTGGTCCTACTATTCGCTAAATAATTTCTGTTTTTCTTGTGACCACTTTAGTCATTGAAATATTTTTTCAGAAACTGTACTATTAACATTTTTCCCCAGATATGGTCGAAATCCATTCTCATTATGCAACCAGGTACAACATAATTTTCGAACAACCTAATTATGCCCTAAAAACACCAGTTGATAGAAAGGCACGTGTAAAAATAGGACAATTTACATAATATTCAAGATTAAAGAAATGGCTTATAGACGGTTTTTCATAACCAAAACACTGAGACACCTGGCTCCTTAGAGGTGATAACCACCGGAGTTGAATTAGCAACACCAAGAGATAGGTGTTTCCCCTCGTAAGAGTACTAAACTGCAGTGTTTTCGATATATGAAAGGAAAGTCTATATGCCATTTCTCTAATATTGAATATTATGTAAAATGTTCTATTTATAAACGTGTTTTTCTGACAAACGGTTTATTTTAGGACATAATTAGGTTGTTCGAAAATTATGTCTTACCGGGTGGCCCATTAAGGAAGGCTTTCGGTCATATCTGGGGAACCGTTAATAGTAGTATTAACTGTAGTATTATTAACGGTTGTCCAGAAACTGTAGTATTATTAACGGTTGTCCACATATGGTCGAAATCCATTTTTATTGGGCCACCAATTACAACATAATTTTCGAACAATCTAATTATGTCCTAAAATCAACAGTTTGATAGAAAGACACGTGTAAAAATAGGAAAATTTACATAATATTCAATATTAAAGAAATGGCTTATAGACGGTTTTTCATAACCAAAACACTGAGACACCTGGCTCCTTAGAGGTGATAACCACCGTTTCAGAGTGGAATTAGCAACACCAAGAGCCAGGTATTTCCCCTCGTAAGAGTACTAAACTGCAGTATTTTCGATATATGAAAGGAAAGTCTATAGGCAATTTCTCTAATATTGAATATTATATAAAATTTTCTATTTATAAACGTGTTTTTCTGACAAGCAGTTGATTTTAGGACATAATTAGTTTGTTCGAAAATTATGTCTTAACGGGTGGCCCATTAAGGAAGGCTTTCGGTCATATCTGGGGAACCGTTAATAGTAGTATTAACTGTAGTATTATTAACGGTTGTCCGGAAACTGTAGTATTATTAACGGTTGTCCACATATGGTCGAAATCCATTCTTATTTGGCCACAAGTTACAACATAATTTTCGAACAACCTAATTATGTCCTAAAATCAACAGTTTGATAGAAAGACACGTGTAAAAATAGGAAAATTTACATAATATTCAATATTAAAGAAATGGCTTATAGACGGTTTTTCATAACTAAAACACTGAGACACCTGGCTCCTTAGAGGTGATAACCACCGTTTCAGAGTGGAATTAGCAACACCAAGAGCCAGGTGTTTCCCCTCGTAAGAGTACTAAACTGCAGTGTTTTCGATATATGAAAGGAAAGTCTATAGGCAATTTTTCTAATATTGAATATTATGTAAAATGTTCTATTTATAAACGTGTTTTTCTGACAAACGGTTGATTTTAGGACATAATTAGGTTGTTCGAAAATTATGTCTTACCGGGTGGCCCATTAAGAAAGGCTTTTCGTCATATCTGGGGAACCGTTAATAGTAGTATTAGCTGTAGTATTATTAACGGTTGTCCAGAAACTGTAGTATTATTAACGGTTGTCCACATATGGTCGAAATCCATTCTTATTGGGCCACCAGTTGCAACATAATTTTCGAACAACCTAATTATGTCCTAAAATCAACAGTTTGATAGAAAGACACGTGTAAAAATTGGAAAATTTACATAATATTCAATATTAAAGAAATGGCTTATAGACGGTTTTTCATAACCAAAACACTGAGACACCTGGCTCCTTAGAGGTGATAACCACCGTTTCAGAGTGGAATTACCAACACCAAGAGCCAGGTGTTTCCCCTCGTAAGAGTACTAAACTGCAGTGTTTTCGATATATGAAAGGAAAGTCTATAGGCAATTTCTCTAATATTGAATATTATGTAAAATTTTCTATTTATAAACGTGTTTTTCTGACAAACGGTTGATTTTAGGACATAATTAGGTTGTTCGAAAATTATGTCTTACCGGGTGGCCCATTAAGAAAGGCTTTTGGTCATATCTTGGGAACCGTTAATAGTAGTATTAACTGTAGTATTATTAACGGTTGTCCAGAAACAGTAGTATTATTAACGGTTGTCCACATATGGTCGAAATCCATTCTTATTGGGCCACAAGTTACAACATAATTTTCGAACAACCTAATTATGTCCTAAAATCAACAGTTTGATAGAAAGACACGTGTAAAAATAGGAAAATTTACATAATATTCAATATTAAAGAAATGGCTTATAGACGGTTTTTCATAACCAAAACACTGAGACACCTGGCTCCTTAGAGGTGATAACCACCGTTTCAGAGTGGAATTAGCAACACCAAGAGCCAGGTGTTTCCCCTCGTAAGAGTACTAAACTGCAGTGTTTTCTATATATGAAAGGAAAGTCTATAGGCAATTTCTCTAATATTGAATATTATGTAAAATTTTCTATTTATAAACGTGTTTTTCTGACAAACGGTTGATTTTAGGACATAATTAGGTTGTTCGAAAATTATGTTTTACCGCGTGGCCCATTAAGAAAGGCTTTCGGTCATATCTGGGGAACCGTTAATAGTAGTATTAACTGTAGTATTATTAACGGTTGTCCAGAAACTGTAGTATTAGTAACGGTTGTCCACATATGGTCGAAATCCATTCTTATTGGGCCACCAGTTACAACATAATTTTCGAACAACCTAATTATGTCCTAAAATCTACAGTTTGATAGAAGGACACGTGTAAAAATTGGAAAATTTACATAATATTCAATATTAAAGAAATGGCTTATAGACGGTTTTTCATAACCAAAACACTGAGACACCTGGCTCCTTAGAGGTGATAACCACCGTTTCAGAGTGGAATTAGCAACGCCAAGAGCCAGGTGTTTCCCCTCGTAAGAGTACTAAACTGCAGTGTTTTCGATATATGAAAGGAAAGTCTATAGGCAATTTCTCTAATATTGAATATTATGTAAAATTTTCTATTTATAAACGTGTTTTTCTGACAAGCAGTTGATTTTAGGACATAATTAGTTTGTTCGAAAATTATGTCTTAACGGGTGGCCCATTAAGGAAGGCTTTCGGTCATATCTGGGGAACCGTTAATAGTAGTATTAACTGTAGTATTATTAACGGTTGTCCAGAAACTGTAGTATTATTAACGGTTGTCCACATATGGTCGAAATCCATTCTTATTGGGCCACAAGTTACAACATAATTTTCGAACAACCTAATTATGTCCTAAAATCAACAGTTTGATAGAAAGACACGTGTAAAAATAGGAAAATTTACATAATATTCAATATTAAAGAAGTGGCTTATAGACGGTTTTTCATAACCAAAACACTGAGACACCTGGCTCCTTAGAGGTGATAACCACCGTTTCAGAGTGGAATTAGCAACACCAAGAGCTAGGTATTTCCCCTCGTAAGAGTACTAAACTGCTGTGTTTTCGATATATGAAAGGAAAGTCTATAGGATTTTCTTTAATATTGTATATTATGTAAAATTTCCTATTTATACACGTGTTTTTCTGACAAACGGTTGATTTAAGGATATAATTAGGTTGTTCGAAAATTATGTTGTGCCAGGAGGCCCATTAAGGACGGCTTTCGGTCGTATCTGAGGAACCGTTAATAGTACAGCTATTGGAAAAAAAAATCAATGAAAGTGGTCACAAGAAAAACATGTAAAAGATTTAGAAAATCTCCAGTACGACCGCGAGATGGCGTAGCTGAATACCAAATAGTAAAATACGTAAAATGTATACAAAACTTAAGGTCTCCTAAAAATACGATAGTTTGAATTTCCAGAAATTTGCACATATTTTTGTTAAGAATTCCAAGGATTTAGACAGGATAACAAAAATTAAGCGAGAAAAATAAAAAAGTAGATAACATTTAGGACGTTGAAAGTGGAAAGTTAGAAGACAGAATAGAAAAAAATTTCCAGAATGTTCCGCATATTTTTGCCTAGATTAATTTCCTTCTATCTTGTCGCATCAGTGTTAGAAAATTTAAGAGGCAAAAGAGTAAGAGTGGAAAAAGCGACCATCTATAAAGTGTCTTTGAAAGAAAATGTGTGGGTTACTTCGATTCACCGACCTAAAATATGGTGAGTCTGGCAGTTTGCTAAACAAATGATAAGAAAAACCCATTGCCATTTGTTTCCAAGAAATATCTGAACGTTGTGTCTAATTTTTAATTGGAAAAAAAGAAAGCTATAATGTTGTGGTATTAATAAATAATAGGAACGTTCTCACCCATAATATCTGCCGATGACTTCGTAAGATAATTCCTAGGTGCCATGATGATGGAAAATCTATCTACTACGACGTTGTCTGATACAGTTTTTAATATCAATACATCATCGCAGCTAAGAAGACAGACGCAGAATTTCGGTGTGGATCTATGAAGTTTCGTTTAGTTCCTCTTGTTGACTCATATAGATAAATTAATTTACCTACAGTTTGCAAATGGCTTTAAAAATTGAAAAACAGTGTATAAAATATTCTAATAGCCAAATCACTTTTATTGGCAGTTTTTAAAAATACGCTATTGGATCATTTGTGCAATTGAATAGATCTTTACCTGGTTTTAAAGTCCGAGTGCATGAACAATTATTTCATTCTTGAATTCGTGGGAATAGAAAACCGGCTTTTCCTCTTTATCTGAAACGCACAAAATTTGTATTTTGTCAAAATGTTTACTCCTTGAGATTTAAGAATAGATAGGTGTCGGATGTTGTGACAAAACAAATTGGAAAAATCACTCACCGAGATTCAGCAGTTCATCAAGATCTACCCTCAATTATACAGGAATTTGAGGACTTCATTTCACTGGTATAAGGTACTTTAATTTTAATTATAAATAATACATTTTCCTATGTAAAGGTTATGTTGTTTGTTTACAATGTTTATAAATGATCTTTTTTATTATGTAATGAGATTTTAATCCCTTTGTAACTTATTTAAATTGAATTTTTCTTTTTTATCTTCCAAAAAACCAACATGTCTACCTTCTTTTCTCAGAAAAAGCAACTATCAATAACCCGTTGCTAGGAGATCAATTTTTTGATTCCTAGATTTTATGGAAAAATTGATTTTGCCAATAAAAATGGTTACAAATTATGGCGTATTGCTAAAACTTTATTTAATAATTTATCCCTTAAGAGATAAATTTTATTCACAAGAAAATAGTTGATTAGTTCTTAATTAATTAAAAAAAATTCGAAATTTTAGTAAATATCAGTCTCAAAAAACGTTAGTACGTTTTTTGAGACTGATATTAGAATTTTTGTAATCTTAATTTCTTTATGGCAAATCAAGTGCTGCGTTTGAATATCCATTAGATAGGTACGCCTTGTTTACATAAACAATTGGTCCATAATCGCTTGCACAACAAACGGTGATACCAACAGAAGTTGCCACAATGTCTCTTTCGGTTAAACGTATAAGGTTAATAATGATTAGTTCCCAATGTTTCAAGGTTCAAAATTGGTACTTAATATGGAGCTTAATATTTAACAGTTCATTTAAGAACCTGGATCATATTCATAAAATTTCTCATTTAATTTTTCTGCATGGAATCGGTGTTTAAATTATATGTTTTTAGATTTTGTTCACTACGAAACATCGGTTTAACCATTAAATACTATATTTTAACTGAACATTTGGCAACCCTGTTTGTGTATGTTTTTAAGTGTTGTTCGGTGTTTTATTTTAGTGGAATATTCTTATTTTATTTATTTATTTAAAAGAAATTATTTACAAACGTGATTAGTCATTTCAAAATAGTAAAGAGATGCATAGTTTTCCGAAAATTTTGGACCAAAATCATTGCTCGCTCTTTCCACAGGTAGGTTATGTCAAAATCAATCTCATGAAATTTAAATAGTGTAGATATCCATGGGCGTAACAACTGTGCTAGGGTTTTATTTATTTTTTGATAAAAAAATACCTAATTGTAGAAACTGGTTATTTTATTTATGGACATTTACAGGTCTCCGAAGGCCATTGTACAACGTCAGTTATGACTTAACAACTTGAAAATAAATTAGCAAGATCTCAAAACTGAAAGACGCTAAAGTTTGTTCAGATCACTTTTCACTTGAAGATTTATTTAGCTATAATAATACGACATTTTATTTGAAATCCACTGTTTTGTCAATAGAGTAAGTAAACAAATGTCTTTATATACATACTTTCGTATTGATATATAGGAAGGTAATTTATAAATATTTATTGCAAACGCCTAGTTAAACAATTCTTTAAAACCAAGTGTTATTGAGATCTAAATTACTGTGAAAAAATAGCCCAGTTGTAGTTTAGTCTTCCAGTTGTAGTTTAATAAACACAAAGTAAACTTTTTTGATTGTACTAAACCCATTATTGAAAACTTATAATTTTGTTTAGTACATACACTTCGGTTGAGGCAAGTAGTATTGAAAATGTATATGTGGAAACGTATGATGACTCTATAGATACAGTTCGAAAAAGGTCACTCAAGAAACAATATTTCGTAATTTTTTTATAATTTATTTTCTTTCTTAGCAATAATCCAATAAGTGATGTTCTGTATCTGTATCTTTAATGTGTAGAGGGTGGGTTACCCCACGGCACTTAGGCCTCATTAGGCCCATTGTGCATCCTCCTGAGAAGATAGGCACCTCCTAGCTCGTGAGCCAGATTACAGATTTAATGTAGTTGACAACGTCGCCAAGAGGTGCTTCTCTTATATCGGCCGGTGTTAGCCGATACTCGCCGAACACAAATCTTATAATAAATGAGAGCGTCGAGCAATCGTAAAGGATATGCTCGATGGTCTCATCTTCTTGTTCGCACCCTCTGCAGAGTGCGGATTCTGACAGCTTCATGATATGGAGATGCTTTCGTACTTGGCAATGACCAGTCAAAATGCCTGTGACTAGGCGCAGATTCTGTCTAGTCATAGTCAAAAATTTGTTTGCTGCAGTGTTGTCAGGATAACAGGGTGAGTAGTGCTTGTCTGCTATCTGTATAGATAAGCATGTTCCTTCCAGTGATATTGTTTCTGTTTACTGCTATGAGAATCCCCGTTAGCTCTGTTTGAACTACACTGGCATTATTGCTCACAGCCCATTTTATGTTTAGGTTTAAGAATTTGGAGTATATTCCACATCCTGAGCCTTATTTTATTTTAGAACCGTCGGTGTAGTTATGAATCGTACCTGCCACTTCTGGCTCTTCTATTTGTTCTATTATAACTTTATATGGCTTATGAAAGATATATTTTGGTGAGATGGAGTCCATGTTCGCTTAAAGCAGTGGGAGTGTATCCAGCGCCTTCTGCCAAAAGTAACGTCTCGCCTCACCAGATCCTACAACAGGTTCGTCAGAGCAAACTCCTTGATGTAAATATCAAGGGGAGTGAGACTAAGAATGACTTTCATGGCTCTAGTCGGTATTGTTTTCATGGCTCCTGTTATGTTGAGACATGCTGTTCTTTGAATTTGTTCTAGTTTACGGATGTTATCAGCTCATGTTCAATAACACTAACAGCGAGCTCAAGCTTAGGGGGCGGGGCGTCTATTAATTACGTGAGGTGTTCAAGGGGGGGAGGGGATCAAGCTAAACCTTTCCAAATCTCACTTGGGGGAGAGGGGGGGGGTCTTTGTAAATCTGACGTAATTTTTTTCTAATAGAAAACGATGTAAAATTGCGTGAAAAAGAAAAGTTAAATTAAAGTAAAGAATGTTTTTAGAAATTTTATATTACGGCAATATTCTCAAATACTAGTCTTTGCTTGTCTTAAATAAAAGTAATAGAACATATTTTGATTTTTTTTTTAATTCCAATTTTACACCCAAAAACTATGGTTGCCACCTGTCCTTTTTTGAACAGGACAGTCCTGTTTTGCAGGGCCGCCGAGAGCCAAGTCGGGCCCCAGGACAATTCTCCAGATCGGGCCCCGCGACAATTTTATGTCTCCAAGCAAAAACTTCTCTACTTGAATTTTTCTAAAAAAAAAAGGTTTCAAACAAAAACTTCTCTTTACTGAAGCTCTCTAAAAAAAGGTTTTCAAACAAACATTTTTCCTTTACTAGAATTTCTCTAAAAAAAGGTCTTCAAGCTAAACAAACTTCTCCTCCTCTACTTCAATTTTTCTAAAAAAAAAAAAGGTCTTCTCCTCCTCTTTACTGAAAAAAAAAAGCAAAAACTTCCCCCCTCTTGTGCCAAACTTCTGAAAGTAACAAAAAAATCCTCGCCACAGTTGGCGGGCCCCCCTTATACCGTTGCCGGGTCCCCATTTGAGCCCGGGCCCCGGGAATTAGTCCCGGCTGCCCCCCCCCTCTTGTCGGGCCTGCTGTTTTGAAGCAAAATGTCCTTGTGACTTTTTAAAGCTTGAAATGTCCTTTTTACAGCTTAAAAATGTCCTTTTTTTACGGTAAACGCCCTCTTCTTTTCATATGACAGATGTGTCGTTTTTTTGAGTTTGAGTAACAGCGCACATACGTTGAGGACCTCTTTTTTTTTTAGATGCTCGGCAAGACCAAGAGGAAGATTTTCTTTCGTTCCGATGTTTTTTTTAGAAGCTCGGTAAGAGAAAGAGGAAGATTTTCTTTCGTTCAGCCCGACGACCGTTTTTTCTAGAAGCTCGTTAAGACAAAGAGGAAGATTTTCCTTCGTTCTGCCCGCCGACTTTTTTTTAGAAGCTTAATAAGATGAGAATTTCTTTCCGTCAGCTCGACGACTTTTTTTTTAATAAGTTTACTGCAAGAGTGATGATGACTTTTTGTATACCACAGCCCCTGTCAACGTCATTGTCCTTTTTTTCACTTTTCAAAAAGTGGCAACCCTACCCAAAACAAATTTTTAAAAATCTCACGTGAGATTAGGGGAGGGGGAGGGAGTTGAGGAAAATCTTACGAAATCTCACCAGGGGGGGAGGGACGGGGGTCAAAAAATCCTGAAAATTACCTCACGTAATTAATGGACGCCCCCCTTATCAGTATCTTCCGACGTGTCTCCCTTCTTTAACAAAGTAACGTGTTTTTAAATATCTTAAATATTTTTTCTTTCTTTTAAGAGTCGATATCCACTCAAGTTCAACAACACTGGCCATAAGCTCAAGTGAAGTAGTATCTCCCGATGTATCTCCTAAAAAGTAAGTTTTCCCTTTTTAAATTTCTTAAATATTTTTTTTCTTAGGAGTAGATATCCCCTTTTGTTCAATGTCACTGACGGTAAGCTCGAGGGAAGTAGAATCTCCCAAGGTATCTTTTAAAAAGTAAGTTTTCACTTCTCTTACAAAATTAAATTATTTTTAAATTTTTTTGTAATTTATTCCATTTTTAACCGACTTCAAAAAAGGAGGAGGTTCTCAATTCGTCGAAATATTTTTTTTATGTATGTTCAGCGATAATTCTTTAACACGATGTCCGATTTCACTGATTCTTTGTTAGAAAGGGGGTGGTCCCATAAAAATTTGGTCAAAATCTAGTGATTGGGTCCATGAGAAAATCCTCAAACTCTTCATTTTTATGTATGTTTAGGGATTATGCTTTACCACCTTGTCCGATTTATATTATTCTTTTTTTGTTAGTGAGGGGTTAACTCAGGGGTGGTCCCATATACATTTGGTTAAGATGTGGTGATGGCATCTGCACGTTTTTGAAGTCGGTTTTTTAAATTTTTAATTTCTAATACTTGTTTTGAATAAGCGATTAAATTATTTTCAGATTTCGCTGAGAAGGCAAATATGGCCAAATCAAGAAAAAACTGACTGCTGTCAATTCAGGCATGGTTGAAAAGAGCAAAGTAGAAGAGTTCTCCAGTGAATACTACAAAGCTAAAAGATTAGTGAATTCATAATGTCTAGCAGGGCAAATTTAGACAGATTGGATTTTCATATTGTTCTGCCTATCATTTTGAATATGCGATTAAATTATTTTGAGGTTCAACTGAGAAGACAAATATGGCCAAATCAAGAAAAGAAAACAACTTTCAATCCAGACAAGGTTGAAAAGAGCAAAGTAGAGGAGAGACGGGATGAATTTGACGAAAAAATTTTAATAATTGTATTATTTATAGGTTATTTGCTTCCAAATAATTTTTTTTTCAAATTATTAATTATTTTCATTAATTTCCTTACATCCTGTTATTCCCCATTTGAGCTTTTGAAAATGTCCATGGAATGTCCTTAAATGGACGTTCTTAAGACATCCTGATTATTAACAATGGACGTTCCAAAGATGTCCATAAGACGTCCACGTCCGTGAAATGGACGTTTTAAGGATGTCCTGAATGTCCGAGCAGGACGTTTTCAGAACGTCCATAAGACGTATTTGTGCTATCTGGGCTTCTATTATTTACTATGTAAACTGATAGATGTAGATGGCGAAATCTCTTGCAATGTTCTTACAACTGCAATATGTCTTCAGATGAAATCATCTATTTTAAAATTGCTATTGGAGAATCCTGCAGGATCTTCGACACTGAGTAGGTATTACCTGGACAACACACATAGTCCAATGGACGTCCACTTTAGATCCATTTGAGGGCCAGAACGTCCATATCCGTATTCGGACATCCAGTGTACGTCCGTTTATGATCTTTAATTTGACAGCTGCATATCGATGCCCAGAGGACGTCTATTTTTGGACTTAATTTTAGGTTTAGTATTATTTTGACGTCCAGTGGACGTCCATCTTAGGTCATTATTTATTTAGCCTAGCAGATAATACCCATCTATATATATTTTTAATAGAATTGCTCAATAAAAATTGTAAAAATTAAATTATTACATTTTATTCTATCAGCGGAAGTTTGAAATCTTATTCTATTATAACCGCCTAGCGATTGAATGCCCAAAAAGACAATGGACGTGTCGTGAGTTCGATCCCTGCTCTGATCAAGTGATTTTTAATAAAAAAAAAAATAATAAATCGTGTATAGCGAGTGGCGAAAATAATAAACAAATTATTAATAATATAAAATAATGTGTGGTGGGTTGCGGTTGCGTAAAAAAATAGGGATGTGGTCTCAATGGAATATAATCTAGGAATGGACGTTTTTTGAATGTTCAGCATTGAACGTCCAAATCTAATCCAGAATTGGACGTCCTATGAACGGTCAAAAGTGTGCCATTTGTATACTTCACTGGACGTCCATTGGACGTCGGAAGTCCAGAAAAAACTCACCTTTGGACGTCCAGACATCCAAAATTGTATATCGAATGGACGTCCAATGGACCTATTTGTGCTGTCTAGGAAGTACCGCGTTCTTTACGTCTTAAAATCCTCTCACGTACAAAACGTTTTTTTTTTCTTCTTTTTGTTTGTCTGTTTTAATATATTTGAAATATCAGTGACCACATTAGCTGAATCTTTTCTTTTAAATATTTTCATCATGAAATATGAGGCAAAACTAGTGTAAACGATTTAAATATTTGTTTTGATTAAACTGTTTTGATTGTTTGGAATATAGGTTCTTTGAGAATAATTTAAGGCTGGTTAAATTCAAATTATTAAGTCCTGTGGCAATCCAAGTAATTGATATTTTTAACGCCTTATATTAAGCAATTTGGAGCATATGTTCATGTGAAATTTTAGTAATAAAATTTCGCAAGGAATTATCCTCGAAGGAGTTACCTCAATATTGATATGACATTTAAGAAAGTCCTGTATAATTTAAGATATTATTATTATTAATATATATTTTGTTCTAAATCATGTTTATAGTTTATATGCACTTTGAAAAGTATATGACATTCTCTCCGCTCTGTGAACCGTGCGTCACAGACTTTACTGTTTTTAATTTTCGATATAAACAAATAATAATTATAGATTAGCTATAGGTAATTACCGAATCCATGAAATTACACCGTTTACTATTACTAAGTACAAGGATCGCATTAATTTATCAGAGGAAGTCGTAATGAAAGAGCTTTTATTATTATGTTACGATATTAACAAATTTAATTATAAATTTAACCGATGCATGTTTGTTAACAACGAATGAAATTTCAGATTTGCAATATATGTAGGTACTCGTGTAGGTAATTATAGGATTATCGATTAAAAGAATTGACACTGGATGACGGAATGTATACGAGTATGCCATGAATATTTTAGAGAAAACAAAATATGAAGTCAAAAATTGTGTGTCTCTGTGTTTGAGTGTGAATATTAGATAACTCATGAAAGGATACAGAGAAAACACCAAATGTTACACTCAAACTTTAATCCATCCTGTGGGAGCTGATTATATTTTGGGCATAGTCGGAACATCTGCGGAGTACTTTATAGGGGGTCGTTATTCTACTTTATGGAATATTCTCTATAATTTTAGTCCCATACTTAATTTACCTAAAATGGTCCGTATTCGATAACCCAAAAAGAGATAAAAAGAAAAACATCAAATTTTAATCTATATAATATATTCTGCATTGAACTGATTAAATTTTAAGCATAGTCGAAACATCTGGAGGGGTACTACAGGATGTGAGTCATGCCATGAACTGTCATAGAAACAAAAATTTAAAAAAATATAAATGTCGATTTTCATGTTTTTTTTTTTTTTTAGAATAATTATTTTTTTTCACTATAAGAAATATATTTCATTTTATTGACTATTGATGACAAAGCGCATTGTGTGTTGTATGGTATTTTTTTCTATGTTAATAAAAATACAAAATAAATAAATAAATAACAAATTTTCCCTAATCCCTCAACCCAATTTAACCCCCCCCCCCCCCCCCCCCCAATCTTCGCAGCTCACGAGCCGTCACTGGAATTATTGCAATAAAAAGTAGGTGAATGGGGGGAGACAGAATCTTGCAGAACACCCAATGTCTTTAACTACAGCCGCCACTGCTACGCATTTCAAAGAGCTTACCTGATGGAATGGACCTTTCCGTTATTAATGATTTCTATATATTACTCTTGCGCAAATTCTACTTCCGCTTAAAATCATCAAAATTTATTGTTGTTATGTTTTCTATGCGAAATTGTGGAAAATGTCAATAATAATTAACAATGTACAATATTTATTTGATAAACTTGAGCCACGAATAATTATTAGCAGTAGGTATCCAATATTCAAATGATGAAAAATAGTGCAAAATGATGAGGGTGCAAAATTTACGAAAATCGAGATACATGGTGCAATCTATAGTTATTTGTGTGTACTGTTACGCCAAGTAAACATTTACAGGAACATTAATAAAGGTCGCCATAGGTATTGTCATGGGAATGCATAAACCGTCTCTGTAGAGCGCGACTTTGAAGTCTGCCACCGACTCATGGTCGAAACACCGGAATCTTCTGGGTATGCCGCTGACATATAGAGACAAACGGACTGCTTCGAGAAACTAACAGAAAAAGCAATACGTGGCCCTTGAGTCATAGAGATGGAATTTTCGGATATTCGAGAGCGTCTAGAAACTACGAGTACAGAGTGAACTTTGTATAAATACCGCGAGTTGTCGACGGACGGGCAGATTCGAATAAAGTGTTGGGCAGAAAAGATAAATTGTAAGAAATAAATTAGAATTATGAGTTATAATACTGCCAAAGTATTATATTAATTAATTAGTACTTCATAAATAAATTGTAAATAGTGTGTTTTAAATAAAGAAACTATAAGGTTCTAATTATTAACAGTGCTGTTTCTAAAGTGGCGCTGGAAAACAGTAACAAAGCCTGCACAGAACACGGGGTTAATGCCCTTAGTAGTCGATGCCGATGCAGGGGCCTGCGGTCCATGGAAGGGGGGGAAGCACCGCTTCACTACACTTTCAGATTTAAAAATAAATATTTTTCAGTTTACAATGCATAGAAATTAATATTAAATTAGGGTCTATATTTTCTCTGAAACATTACGTAAACTTCGTAAATGTACTAACAATTCATTGGTGTAATGTGTAAACGCACGCATCACCCATGAGAAAATTCCGTCGGCGGAAGCGCGTTTAGAAAAAGCCGGCTCATCTTCCAATTGATTTCGCTTCATATTATTGACCCTGTTTTGCAGCGAGAGTAGTCAGTCTGTTTGTACACGTGAAATACGGTCGAGAGGCAGCGATTATTACGTCGCCTTACGCATATTGCAATTCGCACCGCAAATCGGCGTGTGAGGAAAATCGTAGACTTCAGATAGATTTCGGTTTGTTTTTCGTAATTGTTTTTCTTTCTGTAAAATGGAGGAACTATGCACTGTGCCTGTGAACAATAATAATGTGTAAATTATGTGCTCTTTATTGAAGAAAGAATTTTCAAGTAGAAATTTTGAAGAGAAAACGGACATTAATAATTCTAGTAGACTAAAGGATCCTATCAATTTAGAGACGAAAGTAGAAAAGTCAGCAAAGAAATTTACCAGGCATTTTCACGTAGGGTTCTATGAAAAGTATGAATTGTTAACCGGCTGCAAAACTTTGAAGAAATTGTTTTGCTGGCCTTGCCTACTTATTAATATAGCCGAAGGGCTATGTACTTTTTATAGCAGTTCATATACAAAGTACCACTTACACCGTGCGTTGCGCATTAGTTTTTGTATCTGGTATATATGCACAACTAGTGAAGTTCCGGAATCCTCGAAATTATTTAATGTCAAATCGCACAGTATCTCTCCAAAAACACCAAAAATTGCAGCAATTTTCTGCATTAGATATATTTCATCCGGGGCTTCTGCGAGAAATTTTTTCGATTTGTTCCCTTGTGGCTTTTTCGGTCGATATCCTTCACCCTTTCACTTCAAAAAAGCTACAAGCTTGTAATATCTGCTTATGTCATGATTATGTTTATCATAGACTTTTAACATAGAATAATTCGACCAAAACGTTGACGATTTCCATATTTTGGACTTTTCTTCGAAGAATGCAAGAAGCACTTTTTCACTGGCCTCCTTGCCGCTGACATTTTTCTGATCACACCATTTCAAGAAACGATCGTATGAAAACTCGTACTGTTGCTTTGACTTACTAGGCAATAATTCAAAAACAGCTTTATGGGCAGCTTCTTTAATTTCCGGGGGTAGAAATTTATTTTCTTGATAACTTTCCATCGAGGAACGAAGAAATGAGAAAGAATAGTTCGTGATTTATTGACGTTAGTTGTCAACAAAGACCATAGCCCTCAGACAAAGACAAATCAACAAATTCGGTTTTTGTTTACCTTGGTAACTTGTTTCATGAATAGATTAGATGAAATTGAATTCAAAACTGATAATCTCGAGGCTATTATTTTATCAATTAATTAATGTAAAATAGGTATGCGTTAATTTGGACTTTTAATGGTGTTTGTAAAAAAAAATAAGTGTATGATATACGTGCTAAAAGTGATTTTTTTTATTGGTACCCTATTTTACTTATTTAAAGTACGCCTCAGCGTGTTTAAAATGAACTTTAAAAAACGCGCGTGTTTTAAAGTTACCATGGCAACATCAACAACCCGAGAAACGTGATGTCTAAATGCCAACTTTTTAAATATTGATCTGACAGGAGTGCCTTGTAATGTCAAATAAAATATTTCTGAGAAATTTTTCAAAAAAATTATTCAACACCTTCAAAAATAAATACGTAATGTCCGGTGCATCTGTAATAAACTTCCGCAAATCGTCTTCCTCGAATACATATGCCTTCTTGACTACCTCATTTTTGCTAATTGCCTTCATGAATGCATGCACTTTGACGAACGATTTTATATCGACCCCTTTGTTTATCTTCAACATACTTTGTACAGTTCATCAAATTTCTAGAGGCTTTCGACGGCTAGACAGAGAAAGCACTACTGACAGGCATCCCGACGGATTTACGCAATGAAAGTACACTCTGCGCATCAAGTATTTCACTATTTCATTCAGACGTAAATGTCAGATGTAAATTTCGCTAAAACATTTCTTTTATTTTCGTTTGTGTTTTTTTGCTCATTACAGTTTACTAGAACCTAAGTATGGAGTTTAATAGCAAATTAAGAGGCCGCGTGATTAACAGTCAATCTCGCGAAATAATAGCCAATGTTATAGAGTTTACGAGAAGAGAAGGAAACTTTAATTCACCTTCAATACCATGTAAAAATGTAAATGATCGTGTTGCTGCAGCCACAGGAGTATCTAAAAACACTGTCGTCCGCATTTCTGGAGAGAAAAAAAGAATCGATAACCGTGAGATATCGGAATTTTCATCACCAAGAAAAACCATTAAAAAACCAAAAACAGTTAATGATATAGATGAAGCTGCACAAGAATCAAATTTTATTTTTTTATTATTAGATAGCTATTTTTGTTTCTGAGTTGTGTTCATTTACAGGCTCAATTTTTTTCCGTTTCTCCTTTTTGATTTTATATGGGGTTTCAAGTTGTTTTTGACTTATTTCGACGTAAATCACAACAACACACTTTTTTAATAAAGCAAACAAGTGTTAAGAGGTATATGTACGTGTAAACTACAATTACAAAAAATTGATATGAAACCCATGAAACCACCAACAAAAATGTAAAGCTAGCTTCCGTACTAGAACATGGTGTCATTCGTCGAGATAATTTATCGTTTTGTTTAATAGATCAAGAAATGTAAATATTCCCCTGTTATTTTTTATAAAATTATAAGAGAAATAAATTTTTTTCTAAATAGTATAGTTTATTATTTTGTAGAAAAACAAAATTTCGAAAATTTTAGTAATGTTTCAGAAACAACCGTTATTAATAATAGGTACCATTTTCCTTAATAAGGTAGAAATAAAATATAAACTATTTCCACGATTTACAAAGGCCTACAAAAAAATTATAGGTATTTTCCGCTATCCTATAAAATTTATATTTTCTGACTCAATTTCAAAAGGTTGAAGGAATTCCAAAACACCTTTTATGGCATAATAATTATTTTCAATTCTACATACTATCTTTAGCTGCTTTTAAAAACGTTCTAAGAAAGTCCAATCAGACCAATTTAATCCCTAAACTATTCCACACTTTTAAAATTTAATTACCTAAAAATATTAAAAACTATTTAAAATAACTTGTTTAGCAGACTGTACAATAGCTATCTTAGTCACACGTAGCGCGTTCTCTGCCTGGGCGTCGAACACCTCTAGAAATTTGATGAACTGTAATTTTGAATGGATAGTCCACATAGTCGATACTTTATACTGTTTCGACATTTTCTGGAGATAAGCGAGAACAACTCGTTTATCTATATGTGTAACCATTTGCTCTTCCATCTACGTGTTAAATTTATCATATTCTTTTTTATAAATCCTTCGGATTTTTGTAGTATTAAGCGCGATTCTGCTTTATTATTTAAATACTCAATATTTGAACTTATTTTAAACAATAACAACTGTTGCGACAATTAATCTTACGTGACAGATTGAAAATAAATTTTTGTTTATCTCATTTTCATTACAACGAGGTATACTGATGTTACATCACAAATTCAACCATTTTCAGTTATTAGTTCTTATTTCCATTTTTTTGTAGAAATAATACCAATATTTAGGATTTCAAAGTATACCAATAAAAAAAATAGTGTAAAGTATATTCGTGGATAACTGGTCTTTAAAGCACTTGCTCTATTTCGAAAAATCGCGCGTGTTTTAAAGACCGTTACATCCACTTATACTTTAATATACTATTATTTTGCTTGAAGGGATGGCGGCGTGTTCCAAACTTCCATTCTTACAAAATAAAACATCACTTTTAGCACTTATATCATTAATAAGTATTTTTGAGCCACTACTCTTGTTGTTAATTACTTAAACATAATACTTCACTGCTGTAAATACTAAGTTAAGATTATATTTACACCTTCCATGAGACAGTGCTCGAAAGTTAAAAATTCAATTTTCTACAATTCAAAGTTTTTGCACATTCATCGTTCTTCCCGCCAGCTACTCATATATTTATGTATATCCTTAAAATAATGTGCGTGGTCGCACGTAAAATGCATTTACAAAGAATATAACTAGCACTTTAATGAATGTTTACTGGATTGTATGTTGTTAAAAACTTCTACCAAAATAGATGAATTTTACCAAAAATGAAATTTTACATCATTATCATTTTCAAAACGTAATATGGGTCAATAGTTAATAGAAAAACTAAACAATGAGGACGACACAAGAATTTTTTCTCAATTAGGTAAAATATTTAAAAATAAAATTATTTTATGGATCATGAGTGAATCAGGCACCTAAATCAGACAACCCGCTTTACACATAAATGTATAACGTGTTGCATTTGAATTTTAACTTCAATATTCATAGAAAAACAGAAATTTCTATTACCCAAGGAAGTTTTTTACCTCGTTTTGAGTTTATAATCCTAACACTTTAGATCTTCTTAAGATCATTTATCTTAAAGACAATTTATCTTAATAAAAGCAAAATTGTAGCTTATTTTTATATTTTTCTTTTATACCTAGTAAATAAAACTAATGGCATTAGAGTAACAAACAAGTCTTTAATATTGTTCTGTAAATAAATTCCACCACTATCAACAAAAAAAATCAATAAATTAAAATATCGAGAACTATTCTTAAAAAATTAACACATCTATCTCTGCTGCATCCTTTTCATTTTTCTCTCTAATTTTTTCTGTTTCTTCTCATTTACTTCGGGCTCACCTGTGTTTGGTTGTAGAAAATATGGCTGTAAAATGTTTTTCCATAAAATCCAACCGCCGCGAGCTGGGGCCAGTAACCACAAGTACCAAAAGTAGTTTGATATTAGAGATGAGAGAACTTGACATCCCGCAGTCAATATTATTATATCTTTTACATGCCTAAAATAATAAAACATTGACAGAGCCATCCAATATCATTGTTGTTGTTATATGTTCTACTGTATAATAATAATAATACATACTCTGCAATTCCTCCTTCCATATTGAGATCAACACCACTGTCAAGCAACTGACCAGTCTCTGAATATTTTGCTGTAGCCATGTATGCCATGAATTGATATGATCCTATATATATCATACACGAAAAGAGGTATAATATCTGAAAATTATTACACATTTAGTACCTCAATACCATTATAATTCATAGTTCTACTTACTATACTAATTGTAGAATTATAAAAATACAAAACCAGCAACGAAAAGGCATTAGAGAAAATAGCCATAGTTCTATAAAATTTAAGTGTAGATACATTTTCTTCGGCTATTTGTTTGGCCCCTTTGGTACCCTGTTTACCTTTCTGTGGAGGCTAAAAACCAAGAGAAAAATAAGGTAAACAATACAAAAAACTTCACAAATTTCACTCACAGCCATTTCTAATTATTCTGAATTAAAATACTATAAAAAAAGTGTGCATTCAATTCATGATACGAGATAGAAAGTAAATCTTTCAAAATTAGAGATTCCACGTTGGAACTTTTTCATTTTCTAATTAGAATTTTAAATGTTGACATTTTTAGAACCGCTGGCACCACACATGACACTTTTCTTAGGCATTTTTTGTCGTAACCAGGAAGATAACCAACCTAGAAGTTAAAAGACTATAAAATAATAATCGTGAGAAATGGCTCGAAAAATGACAGACAACTGTCAGTGTCATTTGTCACTGTCACTAATGCCAGATGTGTCATCACAGTTGTCATCTTCTGTTGATTTTTTGTACTTGCACAAAAATAAAAAATTATTTAATACAAATGTTTTTATCCAATATTTGTTAGCCGGTTAGGAATAATTTTGAAAAATGTCTGATATTTTTAAAGTTGGTAAGCGGGTTGAGGTATCGGCAAAGGGAGTGCAAGGAGTAATTGCTTTTATAGGCAAGACTGGCTTTGCCCAAGGAACTTGGATTGGTTTGATATTAGACGAACCAAAAGGAAAAAATAATGGATCTGTAAAAGGACAAGAATATTTTAAGGTATAATATTGTAATTGCTGTAAAACCTTTGAAATTAAAATTGTTTTTAGTGCGAAGAGAACCATGGAATGTTCGTTAAAGAAAGCCAAGTGCTACCTCTTGATGAACATGGTAAACCCATGCAAATACAAACTCCCAGCAAAGAGTTACCTCCTTCAAAAATTGCTAGAAGTCGACAGAGTGTGTAAGTATTTTAAATGTTTTATTACATGTTTGTAAAAAATATATATGACCACAATACAAAAGAAATATAATTTCTATAGGGCTTAAAGATTTATTTATATATATTTTTGTTTGCTGAATCCTCAGGACCCCGAACGTTAAGCCTAAACCTACCACGTAAGTAAAATCTCTTTGGAATATCTTTTAATTGTGAAAAATTTACTTTTATTTTTACATTTTCAATAAATCAAATTTTTTTTTACCAATGTTGAGGGGCCTGGCAAATATATAAATATCTGCTAGACCCAATGATCTAGCTATAAAACTCTGGAGTATTTTCATGTCCATGCTAGAATTTAAAAACAGAATTCACCCTTTTATTTTTTAATAATATTTTCATTCTCCCTAAAAAAGCATTCGGAGAAAAGCATCATCTCAAGGCCCAACATTGTCTGCTTCAAGGTATTGTATTGCTATTATTTTTATGGTTCACCTAGTAAACATTTTAGAAAACTGATTCTCTTTATTTTTGTGCTTGTTTTATAAAAAAGAAAATGCTTTTTGTTAGGTGAAATTATGTTATACAGAGTTGCGCAAAAGTCTGGAATAAAATTATCTGTTCAACCAGTAACTTAAAAAAAAAAAATGCTGAAACAGGTGAATTGATTTTACATTGGGAGTATTTGTTGCCAATAAAATGAATTTTTTCTTCAAACCCTTAGCTGCAACCCTATCCAACTTTTTTTTCATATGCAAAGATATGTCACATAAGTAAAAGAAAAAAAAAGGTTATGGTGCGATAATAATTTTTAATGAGCTTTTCAATGACCATACACACAACATACCTTCTTATTTGAAAAAAAAAGTTGGGTAGAGTTGCAGCTAAGGGACTGAAGAAAAAAAAATCATTTAAGTTACTGGTTGAACAGATAATAATTTTATTACGGACTTTCGCACAACTCTGTATGTTCAAGTCCTTGCAAAAATAAAACTATACTCATTATCACCAACAAAACTGCATAATGTTTGTCTCATTTATTTGAATTCCTCTTTGCATACAACTGTGCCTTGATAGGGCATATTTATGGGTGTTAACAAGTTTCAGTAATTTTATTTTGCAGTTACATATATGACTGTGTTAGACAAAAAATGGAAAAATAATTACACTCTTCAGTGCTTGTTTTTCCTATCTGGCATGTGGTTATAATGTAAAAGGATAAAATTGGCATATGATTGGCTGTGCTTAATGTAGAACTTGGTGGTATGTGGCCCTTAATATATGGCTAAACTGGACAGGAAAAAATAAGTATTAGATATTTGATTTAATGAAGAAAAGCTTCATGTAATTATCCTTCTGTGGTCAAAACGTTTTCGAATAAAATATCACCAATGAACTTTAAAATGGTAACTTTTTCATTGTAGTGACGCCATTACGTTTGCAGGGACTTAAGGAACAGCACTGTTATAAAAAAACTCTTACTAAATTACTTTTTTTTAAGTTGCACAAATTGTATGTAATATATAACTATTTATCATGGTTCACTTTTTTTGCAGTGGGGTAAGTAGTATAAAATAAATTCAAAGGTCAATTTTAAAATATAATTATGTTAATTATGCACTATTAACAGGGCATAAATATTTTTATATTTTATTTTTAATTAGTAAATTACTATTAAACAAAATATTAATTGTAAGAACAGTTAAATATTTGAATTAGAAAAACCTATTAATAATAAATTCTGAACCGTAATTATCATCATTATAATAATGACCAATATTTAATAATTATTTTCTAAAGTCTAAATAATCAATTGATTAAAATCTACGGAATGAACACAATTTCAAAGTATGATTTTTTACGTTTTAATCAGTAACATAAAATTTATTATTTTTAATTTTATTAAGGTTTAGGTATACGATTTACTAATTCATGTAAAAACAAATAATAGCTTTGGACACACACACACACAGACCCATAACCCTCAATGTTTTGGATTATTTTATTAAATTTTCTCTTTATTTGTAATTTTTGTAGGTAACTAATAGCAAGTAAATTATATTGCTTCGAATATTGGGGCCTACATAATATAGCTTAAATGATTCTACAAAAAAAATTTTGAATACAAATTTTTCGAATCTTTAAATTTACGAAAAGTAACATTTTTGAACACTAATTGTTCGAAATAAGATATACCGAATCACTCAATTTTCAAAAAGTAAACTTCTGAACTAGCAAACTTTATATTTCATCGTGATCCATAGTTGCCTTAAAAGTGAAACCGATATTTTTAAGTTGAATGTTTCCCTAGCTTTAAATTTTTGTAGGAAGCTGTCCAGTAAGTTTTTGACTTATGTTTTATTCTTTTATACTTTATTCCCTTTTCAGTGCAGAAATGTTATATTTTTTATATGGCTCCAGGCAGCACAGGTTAGGTATATTAGTTAAGTTTTCTCATATATCTATTTTTTTTAATATAGTTTACATCTAGATTCAACCATTTAAGTTGTCAGAGAGGTTGGAAGCGAGATTGGTGTGAATTCACATGCAATGACTCCTCTGGTCACATCATGGATGTGTAGTGGCTGGACGGTTACCGACCTTAACTGATTAGCAGTTAATCATCGACGACGTGGACTGAATAACAATGAATGTATGATGAAAGGGGAGGAGTAGAGCATCCAAATTGTGGCCGAATAAGCTCCCTGCGCTTTAGTGTCGCTATGCGAACTCCAAGAGGAGGGAAAGCAGGCTGGACCCCAAGCTGGAACCCCTCAAGGGGAATCATATAGATGCTTGAAAGGTTGAAAAAACATCTGAGTTCATGTGCAGGATTAGAGCACCCACATTCTGATAATAGTATCAGGTACTTTACCATCTCAGTTCATGTCCATTTCATGTACCTACACTATACAGATAGTGCTGGTAGTTTACTTTGATAATGAGCTACAATAGTTTTACTTTCTAAATAGTCCTTCATCTACAAAGTGTTTTAGAAAAATGTCGAGGTTCAGATGCTGCAATAATTTGATACTTGCCATTTAGGCCAATATTTTTAGTTGGATATCGCATAATTTTATTTCGAAAAAAATTATTTACTATATAATAATATATTTTTTCTAAAAATGAATCTTTCGAAAAATTGTGTGTTGAGAAATTAGTATTTTAAAATTTGAAGATTTGAAAAATTATATTTTGAAAGTTTTTCTTGGAATTTGCTTAAATGGGGCTTAACATCTGGTACAAATTGATAGTAACGACAGTTTTACTTTCATCAGTTACCTACAGGTAAAATTTGTGTTAAAAAAAATAAGTTAGAATACTTCATTGTTTTGAATTTGGATATTGTCCTACAAAAAAACAAAGATAAGACACGTCCGTGTCAAGAACTGAATAAAAGTAAATTACAAACTTTTAAACTGAAATTGTGTAATTTTAACAGCATTGTGACTAGATACCTACAAATTTTTCCTTAACACAAATGTTTACCAAGTATATATAATTTTAATAGGTAATTAAAGAGACAAAATAGAACAAAAATCTTATAATATAGTTTTGGCTGTGTTTCTAGTTAATATAATGTGTATAATAATGGTTAGGTATTTTAAACATCTATTAAACCTTTGTTCTTAGACGTACATATATTATTAGTAAAAGTGTAAAGTGATAATTAAAATTCGTCATAAACGTTTCTCATAATTTTGTAGTTGACAGAATACATAGACATGTAAGCAATGATGCCAAGTTAGTTTTTTAAAGGCCCTTGGTTCAAACAGAATCAAGTCAAAGCTGGTCTGGTATTGCATTGGAATACTTATTGATCTGGCAACCCATAATAAAGTAGAATTAGACATCTATATGCACAGAATAATGAGAGAAACAAACAACAGGCATATTCAAGTGTTGATCTAACATAGACAGAGGATATGGTTATCAAAGCTGCAATTCGAAGTGAGCTGTTGGTTGATATTGACCATGTAATTGTAGTATTGATTAGATAATATTTTGCAAAAAACACGCAAATACTTGCTTATAAAACAGTCATGATGCCAAGTTATGCTTCAAGTCTAAGTTTAAGGCCCAATTTTTGCTCCATTAATCACCTATTAAAATTATGCAAGTGTTATCCCTAACGCTATCTATATTCGATCGTTTAAGTCAAACACGAGTTGTCTTCACAAATATTGCTAAACGATGTATTTTCCCAGTTCGCGAATGTCATTGGCGAGCAGTAGACAATCGTTGGCGGGCAGCAGACAATCGTTGTCTGGCAGCAGACAATCATTAACTGGTAGCCGAACTCAACTGGAATCTCCTTCTGTTGATAAACAGTTAGATCTGAACGAGTCCGTGAGTCAAGTACCGAAAAGGGCTTCATTCGTTGAGGTAGGTTCTCAAAGTTACTGACGATACTTTTTCATAAACTTATACATATAGTATGGTGCATTTGAAAGGAATAAATTCATTTTTATTATTTCAATCTTGATAAGAACCACTTTATTTTTTAAATCGAGACAGAAACTAACATTTAATTTCCAGTGACGACCTTGACAATGGGCAGAAATGTAAGGGACATTGCCTCACTCCCAGTAACGATAAGTTATATGCCAATTGAAAGATATTTTTAAGGGGGACATTTGTTTTCGTTACAACTCTTCTCAGTTACTTGTCCGTTCCGCGTTATATCATCCTAAATGTAAGTAATTACATGATAGGCCAGTGCTTATATTCTGTTATTGTAGTGCTTATTACAGGCAAATACTAATAATTATTATTTATTAGTAGTGTTGGGGATGGTCAATTGACCGGTTAAATTCGGTCAAAATATCTAAGATAACCAAAGGTAACATACCAAGACCTTAATAATAATCAGCTATTTTTGTTGAATCTAAATCTCGAGAATATACTATTAGTACGGTTTTGATCGCTGAAGTAATAGGTGAGATATTCTGAGAAATTTGTCGTGGTGAACAGAATACACCAATGCAAGTAATTATGTAAGTATATGAAAATATTTTATTTTTTACTTTTTTTACAAAAATCAATTGTTACGAAGTGTGTTCGTAGGTAAATATTAATCCTAGACATATATTTAATGAACTGATTTTTTTAGGTATCGAGTAAAAATCCGAAAATATTGACCCAAAATGAATTGGAGACCCTGGCCCAGGTTATATGTGATACGGATTCGGAAGAGGAAGTTGGAAGGAAAGGTATCTGATGAAAGTGAAGGTATAAAAGAAAAATACTTCGAATTTCGAACAAGAAATAAGCGAACAAGAAGAAAAAGGAGAAGTGGAAGATGATCAAAATTCTGACTCTCGGTACTAGTGGCGAAGTAAGAACGTCAGTATGTTGGAAAAGATAAAAAACTACTAGGTATAAAAACTACCCTATAAATAAATCTAATAAGCCCAAAATAAAAAATATAATAAAAACTCTACCAGGGCCAAAGCAATGCGCACGTGATATAACAGATGAGATAAGTACTTTCTCAAAAATTTTTGATGATGAAATGATCGAACACATTATTCAATGTACTAATTTGGAAATTTCAAGAGTTCAGCCAAATTTTAATCGAGCACGAGACGCGAAGAACGTTGCATTAACGGAAATACAAGCTTTTATAGGCTTAAGAATTTTATCTGGAACTAAGAAGCAAAACCACACTTATTTTCTGGAATTATGGACAAAAGATGGAACCGGATTAGAAATATTTTGAGCTACCATGAACTATCAAAGGTTTCTTTTTTTGCTTGCAAACAAATTTGATGACAAAAGAACAAGGAATAACAGGAAAAAACATAAGTTGGACGCAGTGCGCTTTATTTTGGTGAAATTTGTAAATAATTGCAAGAAACTACTCTATTGGCGACTTTATGACAATAGACGAAATGTTGATTTCATTTAGAGGGCGGTGCAGCTTTGTCCAATACGTACCAAACATATCCGCCAAATATGGGTTGAAAGTGTTTGTACTTTGTGACGCTAAAACCTTTTATGTGAGTAATTTAGAGGTGTACTGTGGAAAACAACCAAACTGCCCACATGACCAATCAAATACAGCAACTGTCATAGTGCACCGCTTGTTGGAAGAACAGAAAGGAGGCAACCGGAATTTAACTTGCGATAATAGGTATTCAAGTTACCCTTTGGCATTGGAACTCTTGAACGACAAAATAACATTTATTGGAACCCGAAAAAAAAAATATGGGAGCTGCCGATGAAGTTTTTCCAAATAAAAAGAGATTGGTTGGATCATTCATTGTTGGATTCTAAAAGAATGTGACTATAGTTGCAAATGTGAAAAAAAAATGCGTTGTTTTGATTTCAACTATGCACGACGACTCTGCAATCGACCCAGATATCAACAAACCTCAAATTATTTTAGACTATAATGCCACAAAGGGGGGTGTGGATACAGTCGACAAAATGTGCAATACCTATTCTGTTGGACGAAGAACAAAAAGATGGCCCTTGGATTTTTTCTTTCAGTTGCTAAATATAGCGGGCATCAATAGTCAAATTTTATATAACGCAACTCACCCAAATTATCCTTACAAATATAAAATACTTTTTCTAAAAACACTCTCTGTCATTGACGAGAACTCCTCTTTCTGAAAGAGCCGCAATCTCTACTTTACCGTTAGATATCCGACATTTTCTATAGATATAGAGAATATCAAGCAGACACAGACGAAGAGCCACCCAGAAAAATTCGAGGTAGATGTTTCATCTGTGGTAGAAAAAAGAATAGAGTTACTACAATTACATGCAGCACTTGTCATCAATTAATGTGTAAAGAACACAGCAACAATGTAACTACATAGCGTAAAAAAAAGTGCGCGAGTAATTAAAGGTTAATGTCATTTTGATGAGACATAATTTTTGGCATTAATATAATCTCTAGAGAAATAGTCGCTGTAACTTGGTCCAGGGAGATAGTCAAAAATATTGTAGCATTTTTGAACTGAAAGCACTGACACTGATTTATGGCGCACTCACTGCATCATTATTCTGCTTTCAAATTGCACTAGCACCGACGTTAAAATGTTAATGTTCAATCAGCTGATTAAAATGTTTTTTGATTCGGATTAAGTGTAAATATAAATATATTAAAATTTTATTTAAATGTGAAAATAAAATATTGATTTTTATTTGTTTTATTGTATTTTTTAATTTAAGTCAATTGACAAAAAAAATAATTGATTGGTCAAATCCACAACCCTACTTCTTAGTAATATAAAAACAATTATTATTGTATCCACCGCGTATAGCCCTTACCAAAGGTCCTCTACGTGTTAGTTACACGGCCCCACGTATGCCCTCTAAACTCTAAAGGACTGGGTCAAATGGCCCGAAGCCAAGGTAATGAACAACAATCATATGCCGCGTTTGAATATCCACATCCGATTCATTTTTTACATCTCGAGCGTTTGTTTATCCACATCGGACATATCTATCCTATTACATTTACGTATACTGAATCAAGTGATCAAAGATTTACAACATCTCAGATGCATCCGATGTGGATATTCAAACGCGGCAATAAATAGTATTACCCCAGTTACATTAGAACGAATATAGCCATTTGTAACACATACAGGGTGGGGCATCCTTAAGTGAAAATTGAATCATCTATAATAATTAAAAACAAACAGCAACGTCATCACACATACAAAAGATCAGGTGGTCACTGGATGAAGTCGTACGTGCCTGCAGCAAAGCGATACTTGATTGCAATTATTAAAATATTTTTAGAACCCACTAGCAAATAAACTTTCGGAGTTAAAACAAATGGTTTCCAACATAAAAAATAAAACCTGTGATATCTAGTGTGATATAACTCAGAACGAGCAGATTATTAAGAGAAGTCATAATAAAAATAAATGTTTGCCTTACCGATATCTTTTATTTGGCATATATCTTAATCCTATTGGGGGTGGGGCAAAATTCCTTTACTTTTGTGTATTTACAGAGAATCGAAAATGAATACTTGAAAAGTTGTTAATTTTATATTTTTGTTCGACAGTTAACAACCCCATAATTACTTAAAATTATTGATATGGTTGGATAGATAATTAAAAGACCTTTAAAATGATGATTCGCATGAACCACATTTCTATTTAAAAAATCCTCGATGACGTCATCACCCTCACACAAATGACGTCACGAATAACGAGCGTTTGAAATCAACGAGTACGAATTAATAAATTTATTCCTTTCAAATTGACGCCACTGCTTCAAATAATAAAAATGACATGTCACAGTACATAACCTCTATAACAGGTTAATTAATATTTAAACGATATTAATTAATATTAGGCATTCAAAACAAAATGGGTGTCGGTGGGAAGAGTTGGTATGTATACCTAAGGGGTTGCAACATTCGATGTATTCTATCTACAACACGTACAATCATGAATAATGGATTAAATTGGAATATTCCATATCGAACATGAAAATGTTTAAAAAAAATATACGCTTATATATATATTTTTCATAAATTGACAGGCTTGGTGGCTACTATTTCGAATAAAAATAGTATCCAAGATGGAAAACTGTGTCGCAACCCCCTTAGATATACGAGCCTATCCCACCGGCAGCTATTTTGTCGACAGGTCAAATTTGACATGACTGTTTTTAGTTTTTTTCAATATTGTCTGCAGGTTTTAAAAAATAGTTTCAAGGTACGTAATTCTTGACTAAATGATTATATACTTGATGCCAGTTATCTAATTACTTTAGGAATATATTTTAAAAAGTTCTTAACTGTTTAATTTAGGTGAACAAACCGAACAAAACGCACTTAAAAAGTCTACGCTAGTTCAATGATGATGTAATTATGGTTCCACTGACAATTAAAGTGAGTAGATTTTTTGAGTGCGTTTTGTTCGTTTTGTTTACCTAAATTATATCGTTTTTTCACTTTTATAAATATATTCCTAAAGTAAGTAGATAACATCAAATATACAATCGTTTAGTTACCAATTACATACCTTTAAACTATTTTTATGACCTGTAAACAATATTTAGAAATAAACTAAAAGTAAAAAACGTAAATGGCAAATTTATTGATGTTTTTGTTAAAAGTTTGGTTAGAATTAAATGTCAGTGGAACCAAAATGACATCATACCGAACTAGCGTATTGCATCATCAATAAATTAGTGCTTTAGACATTTCAACGACCTGTCAAACAATTGCTGCCGGTAGGAAGGACTCATATTTCTAAGGGGGTGGCGACATAGCCTTCGATCTTGAACGCTATTTTTATTCGAAATAATAGTCGCCAAGCCTGCTACTTTTAAAAAATTGTATAAGCGGTTTTATTTAAATATTTTTATTGTGTTCGACATGAAATATTTAAATTTAATCCATTCATTATTCATGATTTCTCGTGTTGTAGACAGAATACATCGAATGTCGCAGCCCCTTAGATATACAAACCCTTCCCACAGACAACCATTTTATTTGGAATGCCTTATTACGCATTTCAATGATGTTTTGGTTAGAAGTTAACTGTCAGTTGAACCATTATTGCGTCACACTAATATGGCGTATTATACACAGTGAAATGTATTAAATTTCCATGGCCACCCTGGATTTATAAAGAAACTGAACGGCATATAGCCAACTGATTCATCATGATGTTTTGAATTAAAATCGTTTTTCAGACGGGATTTGTAGAAACCCTCAAACCCCAATTCACGGCGGGCCACGCCATGATTACTACGCCAACTCCAGTGACCTCAATGGATGAGAAGATCAGTAATCTACAGATGCAACAAGAGCTGGAAAATAGATCGCAACAGATTGCGGATCTGGGAGAAAAATTGGAAACGTTGAAAATTAAAAGACAGGAAGACAAAGAAAGACTTAAGAATTACGATAAATTGAAAATACAGGTGTGTATAAATAATAATTCCTTGTTATTTTTTAAATGTATCTTTGCTTATAAGAGCCCTGTATTTCTCAGAAATAACCATCTTTCGATACGGCACGTATTGAGACGTCTAACTTCGTTTGACAGACTGCGATTCTTATATAATGTCTCTCTCTATTAGATACATAACGTGTCGAGTTCGCACATAAGAATCCCTGTGCAGATTCCGAACGTAGGTTAATAATGACAAATGACAAGTAACATGCAGTGTCATTTGTTGAGATTATAGAACTCGCTTTGTCAAATTTGGACGTTACATTAGCCATTATACTATTATTGCTGAGTTTGAATATCCACATCTGTTGCATTTTTTACATCTTGAGCGTTTGTTTATACACATCAAATACATCTGTCCTATAGCAGGGGTAGAAGTTGGAAAGGCTTTTGCCAGTTCTTCCACTTTAAAATTACTTATTCTATGAAACGACACTGGCAGGTTAACATTATTGCAAAATTCTCGAAGCTGCCCGACGTGGTTTGACGTTTACCCCCTCTCTACCGACCAAAAGCCTTTCCAACTTCTACTTGTGCTATACTGCATTTGCGTATATTGAATCACGTGATCAAAGATTCACAACATCTCGGATGCGTCCGATGTGGATATTCAAATACAGCATATATACTTACTAATAAGTGTTTCGTCAAATTTCTATTTTAGAGCCAATAAAAATTAACCTATAAATTAAATGTCAAAATGTCTTTCCTTATTAAAAAAACGATTTAACGTTAATGCGTTTCAACAACCAGTTAACTTTTTAGGGCTTTAGTTATGTGATTTCAAGGTTAACCAAGGGTATAATGGAAGTATTTTCTGGTTCATCGCTTTAAAACGGATTTATTTTTAAGTGTCTGTTTGGTTTTAATTCAGGGCCGTGCGTAGTTATAACTTGCATCTATTACTTTGTCGGTCATATGAGTAGTCCACTTTTTTTGTGGACCACCCTTTAGTATTTACTTGTGCTTCGCTATTAAATTTTTATTATATGTTTGTCAATGCTCGAAAATAAAAAGAATAAACAAAAATATTCTTTATAGGTACCTTACTGTATATTTTATTGAAATAATGAAATGTTTTTGCGTCATGTTTTTTACATCTATTTTTTACCTATTATTTTCGCTTTTTTTGTTTAAGTCTTAGTCATTAATTAAATCATTAATAAATAATACGTTTATTTTAAATTGTCAGTGTCGCTTATGAAGGTTTTTAAATTATTATGGGAGCTATTGTTTCATATTTGGTGTTATCGGAATTTGTTAGAAATGAACGGTTTTATGATTCGTTTTCCTATACACGAATTTTCGTTTGGATATTACGTTTTTTTCAAATACCTGTGAGTTATTGTTCAAAATTCAATGCTCCTTGTAATGCCAGAGTTTTGAAATCGTCATATTCATGTAAAGTTTGACGTTTTTAACCTATAATTTAGTTGACAGTTCGATTTTAAACCGAACAATTCCGAAGATTAGTCAATCAATTATTAATTGCGTTAAAAATGGAAATTTCGAATCGTGATTTTCAAATGATGATTTTTTATGATTTTCGATGCGGCTTAACACCGCAGTAATAAGTGGGAAAACTGTGTTTATTGTCCTTAAGACATTTAGAAAAATGTATTGGACAAGCCATAAAGCATAAATTCTAAATTTATAGTGTTTATTATCCGTAGGATATTACCAAAAATGTATTGGATCAGTCATACATAAACCATAAATGCTAAATATAAGACTAATAATAAAACTATTCCCAAATAAGTATACAGGGTGTTTTAAAAAACATGTGCCATCGCTTGTGGGGTCATTTCTTAACCAAAAATAAGATAGATAAATTACGCTGCAGATGAAGTGGGACAGTCAAAAATTGCCTAATTTTGACTAGCTATTACTTCGACATTTCTTTGCCGATGTTGGATTTTCAGCCAGAGGTGCAAAGCACCATCCTTGCTGTTTTCGTCAGTGGCGTTAATTTTTTTTTAATCCCTTCTTGTTGTACCGGGTGTGAATGTAAGGCAAAGAATTTGGAAAATGTTGGGGTTCCAAATTAAGTTCTTTCTTATGTTGAGTGGATCACTAGGTCGACACCTCGGGATATCTTTGCCATTTTTTTAATACTTTGCGTTGCTATGGAAATATCGCTATTTTATGAAATTACGTTTTTCTTTTAAAATTAGCCTTTCTTTATTTAAAGAATAACAGATACCGACTAAACTGAATCAAGGAATAACGTGTAAAGAAAATGGTTAACACCAGCTGCGTTTATGGGTTTTATGAAATTAAAAAAACGAAAACTTGATTTTATTTGACATTTTTAACACTTTTCTTATAACGGATTCGACTGGCTGCATTAATGCGCATTTAGTTCGACTTTTTTAAGTGGCGTCTGTTCGACTGGCAGAACTTAATTAATTAAAAGTCAATTATTGCATTCGACTCAAATTGCTCGGTACCAAGGCATATAGTCCAGTCATTTAAGCTTAAATTAGGTAAGAATCTCGGAACTGGAGATACCCAGCTGTAAGTCTGTAAATACTTGTATATTGACACGCTAAAAGTTATCTCAAAACCTACATATGGCAGGGTGTACGCAACTATTAAATTTCAAGGTCAAATGTCACAAAAATCGGTTTTTTGCGCTTTTTTGTAAATATCTCATTTTTTATGGGTTTTTTGCTATTTGTATTTATTATCAATATTGTAGAATACAAAATTCTCTACAAATTTTGTTTAAAAAAATTCAGATTACAGTAAGAACGTAGAAGCTATGGAGCAGCAGAGAAGATGAAACAATAGTTGTACCAGTTACTCAAGAAAAATTCTTATCAAATCGAAATAACAAAGATATGCTCATTAATATGTTAATTGAAAAATTACAAGCTGCAAATATTACTACTAAACAAGCCAGAGATAATGCTGATGTTCTTATTGTTGAAACTGCAATTGAAGAATCAAATTCTGAAAGAACTGCAGTTATAATAGGACAAGATATTGATTTACTTGTCATTTTAATTGGGCGTACACTGTCTTACGAACAAGACATTTTCTTTAAAAAAGTTGGGAAAGGAAATGTAAAAACGGGGATATACTTGACTAAAAGTTTTGATAATTATCCTCATTCCAAAACACATATTTTATTTCTGCACGCATTAAGTGGCTGTGACACAACTTCTGCGCTTTTTAAAAAGGGAAAAAATCATTTTTTAAAGTTTTTGAGAAACTGACAAATTTGAATGAACTAGCTGCAGCATTTGAGAAAGAAAATTGTTCGGCCCAGAGATTATTAGAGAGTGGAACTCAAATCTTATTAGCAGTCTATAATGCTCCGAAATCTGTGAAAAGTCTCGATCATCTTCGTTATATGCATTACGTCAAGTCTACAAAACTTAATTAACCTGTGCAGCTTTCAAATATTCCACCAACAAAAGCAGCTGCTCATCAACCTTTCAAACGTGTATATTATTAAGTTCAAACTTGGTTAAGGCATGATTTGGAACCCCAGGTATGGAGTTGGGCAATGCGAAACGATTTTCTGGAGCCTATCATGACAATTTTACCACCTGCTCCAGAAGATTTGCTAAATACAATTTTCTGCAACTGCAAGAGTGGTTGTGGTTCGCGATGCGGATGCAGGAAAGCGGGCTTGCAATGCTCTTTAGCTTGTGGCCAATGTAATGGGCAAGCTTGTCTCAATGCTCTACCATATCAGAGCGACATTAACGAAGATGGAACCTTTGACCCCGAAATCATGGAAGAACTTGAGAGAAATGTCGTTGAAGACGATAATGAAGACCAGTTTGAAATTTACCAGCAGCCGGAAGACGACGATGAAGAGGAAGAAGATTATTAAAATTATAAATTGTAGTTTTTGTACCTTTTATTCCATTTTTTTACTTTTAATAAAAATAAATGTATTGAATGAAATTTTTTAATAAAAAGATTAATTCATAATTTATTTGTTTTTTTTTTTTTTCATCATGTAAGAATTTATTAATATTAATTAGGTTAAAATTCAAATATAATTCCTATATTTTCATTAACAATTTTGCAATTACATGGGCAGGTAAGTGTTGTTAAATAAATTAATACTAAATAAAAAGTGGATAGGTTAGGAAAAAAAATGATAAAATATAATATAATAGTTAATAAAAATTGACAAATATTTATAATCATTGATTTATCGATATTTCATCAACTATATATGGCGCGTTTTCGACCGGAGGCACCGGTTGACCTGAAGTGATGCTGTGACCGCGCGCTCTCCGTCATCTATCTCGAAAACGGTTCACCGTATGAAAAATTTTTTTAAACAAAATTTTTAGAGAATTTAGTATTCTACAATATTGATAATAAATACAAATAGCAAAAAACCCATAGGAAATGAGATATTTACAAAAAAAGCGCAAAAACCGATTTTTGTGACCTTTGACCTTGAAATTTAATAGATGCGTACACCCTACCATATGTAGGTTTTGAGACAACTTTTAGGGTGTCAATATACAAGTATTTACAGACTTACAGCTGGGTATCTCGAATTCCGAGGTGAACTTACTATAATGATTGGACTAATAGTGAAATTTTTGTTCGACTGGCAGGCGCCCTTGCTCAAAATTCGAACTTTTTGGAACTGTACACTTTTTCAGTGCCAGTGTCATTTTGGAGGTTAGGAATTATTTAATATTTTTAAATATATTACCATCTTGGGTTTTATTATTAGTGAGAATGGAAAATCTGAATCTGAAATTAATAGAGATTTGATTTTTGGTTTGGCAACTATAAAAAAATTCGTTAAAAATTTGTTAAAAATCTGAAATGTCAAGTGATAACTGTGTCAGTCGAATAACGATAAAGATGCCCCACACCAATGTCGAACTCTAGCTTGTGCTTGCTGTGTTCACTGCTAGATATAAATTTGAATTATAAAAATGCTGTCCAAAATCAATTCAGAACTAAAAACGCTTTGTCATCGAGCAAGAGCATTTGAGTCGAATCCGCTATTAAGCATAACTGTAATGAGTTTGATTTTGAGGCGTGCAAAAGGGGTTCAGTAATTAAAAAAATTAAATACCAGTTTTGTTTTTTATTTAGAAAGTGTATACATATAATTCATTAGAATATTATAATAATAAATATTTATTAATAATTAATTAGTAAGGTATTGGACCTCCTCTCACCTGAATTACTGTCTGACAGCTCCTTGGCTTGCTCAAAATTAAGTTAATTATTAGCTGCATAGGATTTGCCTCCCAGAGCTCCCAAATAATCTCGAGATCATCTAGAATTTCTGGCTGACTTTTCCTTCAAGAAAAATCCAACTTCATCCAGCTCTAGACGTGCTCAATAGTATTCCAGTCTGGGAATCTAGAAGGCAATTCAGTACGATTAAGGTTTTGCTCTTGGAGATATATGTTTACTAATAATCCTCGATGAGGCCGAGCATTATCGTTCACAAGAACAAAATCATCACCATAATTTTGAGCATGCGCGAGAACTTCCGGAATCAGACATTCATTTAGGTTGACATTACCCCTTTAGCTGTGTTGAAACCGTCAATCCACCACCGCCAAATGCAACTTGGTGGCGCATATTTTCTTCTAAATAACGTTTTCTCCGTCTCCGCCAAGTTAGCAATCGTCCGTCGGAATTGTAGAGGTTGAAACGGCTTTCATCAACGAAAAGACAGTCTCTCCACCTACTATCCCAATTTATATATGTTCTTGGGCCCATCTTCTCCTGTTGGCCTGCTGAATGTCCGTTAAAAGTGGGCATTTTGGCCGACGGTGAGTATTTAATCCATGATCATGTAGACTTATTCTAATAGTATCTGCTGAACCATTTAACTGCAGTTGTGCGCTCGGATTCTCTTGGCAGTCCAAACTCTGTTTTTGATTGCAGTCCGTACTACTGCTCGATCCTGACGAGGATCAGTTCTTTTTTGAGATCCTCTCCCGTGTCGGTAAACAGCAGTAACATTGTTACCTTCTCTCTGAAACGCTCTCTCTTCCAACGGATGATTTCTTAACATTAAAAAACTCTGATACGAGCAAGACCACGTCAAGTGGACCCCCTTTTTTCCACTTGATCATAAAAATTAACTCAATGTATTGTTTTTATAAGTAGTTACCATGAAAAATTAATTCCCCATACGATTTTTAAAATTTTGATTTTAACAATAATTTTTTTAACAATGAAAATTTTGAGTACTTTTAATTAAAAAATCTGATGTGTCCAACACATGACTTTCCTATCTAGTTATTATAGGCTTTTTCCGGTTATTGTTTACAACCTATTGCAGCAACTCTATAAATGTTTAGAGGATAAACTAAATATATACATTGTCCACATACATCTACTTCGAAACATTTTTCTATAGATATTCATTGAAAACGAAAATACTGAAAAATTTAAATTTAGCACTTTTCCATTACGGTCCATTTTAGAAAAATCATGTATAAACAAAAATTATAGAGATCGATATCGCAAACAACTTTTAGTTCAACAATTTTCATAAAAATCAGAATTTTGCACATTTTGTCAAATTTCTCGGATACGGACCATTTCAGGAAATTTTGACATAAAACAAAAATTATAGATAATAATATTAGAAGTAACTTTTATTTGAACAATTTTCTTCTCCAAACATAAATAACAGATATATTCCACAAAATATAAAAACGGCCTCCCATAAAGTACCCCCCTAGATGTTCCGACTTTGTCCAAAATTTAATCATTTCACGTCAGGCCGAAATAAACCTTAGGTTTAAAATTTAATGTTTTTTTCTTTATCCGTTTTTGAGTTTTCTTCAAAATTCGAAATTTACACATTTTCTCAAATATCTCGAATACGGTCCATTTTAGAAAAATTATGTATAGAATAAAAATTATAGAAAATTATATTACAAACAACTTTTATTTGAACAATTTTTATAAAAAAATATTTTTTTTACATTTTGTCAAATTTCTCGAATACGAACCATTTTAGGAAAATTTTGTATAAAACAAAAATTATAGATAATTATATTAGAAGTAACTTTTATTTGAAGAATTTTCTTTTCCAAACGTAAATAACAGATATATTCCATAAAATATAAAAATGACCACCCATAAAGTACCCCCCCAGATGCTCCGACTCTGCCCAAAATCTAATCAGTTCATTAGACGCTGGAATAAAGCTTAAGTTTAAAATTTGGTGTTTTTCTGTGTATCGGTTCATGAGTTATGCGACCTAAAGAGACACACACACACACACACACACACACACACACACACACACACACACACACACACACACACACACACACACACACACACACACACACACACACACACACACACACACACACACACACACACACACACACACACACACACACACACACACACACACACACACACACACACACACACACACACACACACACACACACACACACACACACACACACACACACACACACACACACACACACACACACACACACACACACACACACACACACACACACACACACACACACACACACACACACACACGCGCACGCACACACGCACACACACGCACACACACGCACACACACATACACACACACATACACACACACACATACACACACATACACACACACACGCACACACACACACATCATCGAGAAAATAGTCAAAACGGATTCAGGGGACCTCAAAACGTAAAAATCCGTCGAAAACTCGAAGTCGAAAAAAATCATGATCCCTATACTGTCCTTATATCTGTATACAGGTAGGAAAGTAAAAATGGATTTTAAATCAACCGTTAAAGATAAATTAATGAAATTGTTAGGATTTATTGTCAAATATCTATATTTTGATAAAATATTAATAACTTACAATTATTTGTTAATTAACTTTTAAACAAACAAATAAAAATTTCATTGATATCTCGGTAAAAAATGAAGTTTTTTTTATTATATACATGCATTATTTATTTAAGTTTAATATTCCGAAAGAAAATATCACTGCTCGCTACTAGTTTAAGTAATGTGAATGTATTTATCATAGCGCGCCAGGCGCTGTCAGAACACCGCGCGGCCGAGGAGCGTCTCAAACTACATTGCAGCTTTGGTAATTTATAATTGAAAATAATTCAAAATATTAATAATAAATTTAATTCTTTCGAACAATGTTATGAACAATGCAATAAAATATTTTTTTATTATTACACTAAACAGGAAAAATTAAGAAATACTTAATTATAAATTTTACAAAACCGTGTTATTTTATATTTATTTTTACTTGGTAAATCAGTAAGCTATCTTTTTTAAATTTACTAGTAAGTACTCCATTTTGACTTAAAAAAACTGCTTGGTTACGATTTTCATTTGTTACTTACGTATCCACGTAAATAAAATAATTTTAGTAGGCGTTCCACTTTATTTCATTTAAAAAATTTACAAAATTTGTAACCTCACATTTTGACACACCCTATATAAAACATAGCAAATAATTGAAGTCTATTAAAATTGTTTAACAATGTGAAAACAATAAAATGCTACCTGCAGGGTGTTTTGCTTTAAAAATGTATAGGTTTTGTCAGCCCCTCATTTATGGACCACCCTGTATATTTGAGAATAATTGTTAGATAATGATATGGTCATACAACTTTTATAATATTTTTTTTTTTCGTATTTCCAATAATAAAACAGCTATAGATCAATGCGCTAGTTCAGTGTGATGTCATTTTGGTTCCACTGACATTTAATTCTAACCAAACTTTTAACAAAAAACATCAATAAATTTGACATATACGTTTTTACTGTTTTTATTTTATTTCAAAATATTGTTTACAGGTCATAAAAATAGTTTAAAGGTATGTAATTGGTAACTAAACGATTGTATATTTGATACATGCTATCTACTTACTTTAGGGATATATTTATAAAAGTGAAAAAAAAAACGATATAATTTAGGTAAACAAAACGCACTCAAAAAATCTACTGTCACTTTAATTGTCAGTGGAGCCATAATTACATCATCACTGAACTAGCGCATTACGCACTGATGGTAGTACGTGTTATGTGTTATTGGTTAACATGTTGGTATCGTTGAATGGGCAAATTCATAAGGAATTTTATGCTAAAATAATATACAGGGAGTTGCCATTTGAAAAAAATGAATAAATTGAACTAAAAATTAACCATATTTATATATGTTTCATAACATTCTGTATAAAATAAACCACTTCTACCACTCTTCGTTAGCTTAGTATCTTATAAGTCTGTATATTAAACAATTTTGAAATCAGAGTAAACCTACCTAAATTATGATAATTTATTTTGGGGTCTGCATCGTTCTCTAATTTCATAAAAAAAATTAATTGCTTGGCAAGGCTCTAATATTTTAAAGAAAAATTCTAGGGTTGAATGCAGTATTACCAAATCATTCTAAAACTAAAATGAAATACAGGATGTTCAATTTAAAAAATACACATTTTTATTTGCAAGGCAAAACGCATCCAAAAATATTTTTAAAATACGTATTTTGTTAATTCATATTACTTTTATTTGAAACTTGTTTGCGTGTCTATAACACAAATTGAAATATTGAACAATTACGCACCCTGTATAATTATTTTTTTTTTTTTTTTTTTTTGAGAATTGGAATCTAAACGTAGTTTTTGTTGCTGCAGACTTTTGTAAACCGAATAATTATTTATTTATTTTATTTTTATTTTGCCGTCTGTCGATCGGAGAGGGCCATGGGGATCATCTCTCCCTCCATTGGCGTACAAAATTATTTTATAGTTGTTAATAACAATTTCGGTTAAATAGTTTCATAAATTGTAAATAGCTGTTGAAATTTTGTAGAATTATAATTTGGGATATTATAATACTTCTGTCCCTGCTATAATTCATGGGCCTTTTATTAAAGATTTGCTAAAAAAACTGGAATAGACGTGATAAATTCGTTTTATTAAAAATAAAATATTTTTTTGAAAGAGGATTAAATTAATATTGGTTGCACCAGAAGATGGAAAAATAGCGGTTTCCGTATACTTGTACGAAAATCAAGTATGCATTTTTAATAATTGCAGTAAAAGGTACCTATACAGGATGTTTCACAATGATGTTCCAATATTTTAACAGGGTATTGTAGCAATAACTAAGGGAAGGTTTTATTATAAAATTTTGCAATTTGGATCTTCTCTGTCGAGTTATTTATAAATATGTTATCTGCTTTAAGGTTCAGGTTATTTTTCTATGGCTCTATTATTATTAGGTATAGATCTTATTAGGTATAACAATGTTTCTAAACAACAAAAGACTGATAAAGTTATGTAGATCGTTTTTAGAAAATAAATAAATAATGCCTGTGTTAAATTAACTAAAATTGACTTAACTGTATATGGTACATTCTGACTACAACTCTGGATACCACCTGTTCCTACTCCAACCAAAGATATATAACCAAATTCCAACGATATAATCCACGTGGGTTTGATCGACATATGTTAAACGAACTGAATGAAACAATCAACAAATCAGAACTTGTCAGAACACAGATTGAGCCAATGAGAAAGCATAACTCAATTTTCTATTCAAATTTATTTTCGCGCGCCTGTCATTTTTCACATATAAGTAGGATATTTGTTTATATGTTTCATTTAGTGTTAATTTAAGTTTATTTTGCGTGCTTTCGTCATAAATATAATATTTATCATCGTTCTAAGACTAATTTGTTGGAAATCTTCACTTATCTGGATTCTATACAAACATCTTTTATTATTTGGTTTAAAAGAAATTTCTGGTACTTAATGTTTATATTGATAAACTTAATTAAAAATCTAAATATTCTTATTCTTATATTCTGAAGTGAACTTTGTGGCACTTTGTATCCATGCAAACCGAAATAAAACTGTCACAGTGAAGAATGTAGTTTGATTCTAGATATAAAATATAGATATCCATTTATCGCTAAAAACAAAATTTTAGGACTTTCGCTTGGAAAATAATGAAAACTTATGTTTTGATTTTTAAATTCAACCGTTATCAATATAAATTTCAATTTGATGAGGGCTTTTTCGCAAATTTCGTTTTTAATATACCCACTATCACACACAATAAGAAATAAACAAATTTAATGTTCACAAATAGGAAAAAATTCGAATTGATAATTGATACAAATTTATCTATAAACGGCGAACATCACGACAATGTTGCCAACTGATTTTAAAAAGAAATTAGCACCATTAATCATATTTAAGTCGCCTCAGAGCGCCACGGCAATTAATAACGTATAACCGTTCCTTCCTCACACAAGCTTAGTTGGCTTCAGTAGTTCAATTTTTGATGTATCAATACTGTTGCTTATAGCAGAAGTAGAAGTTGGAAAGGCTTTTGGTAGGTAGAGAGGGGGTAAACGTCAAACCGCATCGGATGGCTTCGAGAATTTCGTAGTAATGTTTACCTGCCAGTCTCGTTTCATAGAATAAGTAATTTTAAATTGTTACCGCGGAATCGGACAATCGCATGTATTTATGGACTATAAATAATTATTTAACATGTATTATAATATTCAAATCATAATTTTACAAAATTTCAACAGCTATTCACAATTTATTAAACTATTTACTCGAAATTGTTGTTAACATCTATAAAATAATTTTGTACGCCAATGTATCGCGTTCATTTCGATTAGATCCGCTGCATACCTGTCAATTTATGTGTATAAAGTGGGAGAACTGGCAAAGGCCTTTTCAACTTCTACCTCTGCTATACGATATTAGAGTGTATCGATACATTAAACATAGATCTGAATCGATACGTAGTATCGGTACTTTTCTATGTATCGAAGATCTCTAATTTGGAGTAGATTTGTTTTGAGACTTGAGTAGGGGATTTCTCTCAGCCTTACTTATTTTTTGTTAGATGTAGGTACTGATTTACGCCGAAACCTAGAGATTAACCCGCCTACCGACAATTTCATTTTGTACAATCAAATAAATAACAATTACAATATTATCAATGTGTTACTAAGAGATAGAAGGTTATGAAATAAAGAGATGCTACCAAAATTAAAAAACTATTATGAGGAAATGGTTATTTCGATTTTAGCTGGAACAGCTGATTGAGTTTAAATCGAAAATAATGAGCACCCAAGCTAGCTTGCAGCGGGAACTGCAAAAGGCCAAACAGGACGCCAAGGAAGCTGTCGAAGCCAAGGAACTGCACGAGGAAGAGGTAGCCGATCTCGCCGAGGCCGTAGAAATGGCAACGCTGGACAGAGAAATGGCCGAGGAGAAGGCCGAAACGTTGCAATTGGAATTGGAAGTGTGCAAAGAAAAACTGGAAGAAGTCACGTTGGATTTGGAGATACTCAAAGCTGAAATGCAGGAAAAAGGTAAAAAATATCATAGTTTTAAAACTTTGAAACTTCGTTCAACATTCCAGAATATCTAAAGATATTCTCCTGATATTATTATCGTTTGTATACTGTTAGGCTATTGAGGTACTAAACTAATAGCGTACCGTCAACAAGCAAACACATTGTTTAAAAAGTAAAATAGAAATAAATCTAATAGTAATCTTTTAGGCGCCAACATTGTTGCTAGTGGAGACCAAATGTCTGCATATGAAATTAAGCAACTCCAACAACAAAACGCGCGTCTGAGAGAAACTTTGGTAAGATTGAGGGATCTGTCGGCGCACGAGAAGCACGAATATCAAAAGTTGCTGAAAGATATCGACCAAAAGAAATCCGAAATAACCGAATTGGGCAAAACCAAAGAGAAACTCAGCACTCGTGTGGAAGAAATGGAACAGCAGATTGGCGATCTCCAAGAACAGGTACTATATAATTCTAATGTTCACAGGACCTCTTCGTTGACTATGTATTGATATCTGTCGTAAGGTTGACGCAGCTTTAGGCGCGGAAGAAATGGTGGTTATTCTTAGTGATCAAAAGTTAACTCTGGAAGAGAAGGTCGCGCAACTTCAAGAAGAGGTTTCCGAATTAGAGGCGCTGCAGGACATGAACGACCAGTTGGTAGAGAGCAACGCCGAATTGGAAGCTGATTTGAGAGAGGAATTGGACATGGCACAAGCGGCTACAAGAGAGGTATAGTATTATAATTTGGATGATGTAAGATGTAATTCGTGTTCAATTGACAGGCTTTGCGCGATAGAGATGCCGCCATGGAAACTATAGCGGATAGAGAGCAAACGATAGGGAAATTCAGACAATTGGTGCATCAACTTCAGGAGCAATCTTTGGATTTGCAGCATAGATTGGAGACTGAGACCAGTAAGCCGGTGTCAGCTTTACCGGAAATTATAGACTTTAAGAAAATGTTTTCTGAAACTAAAGCACACATCAAGGCTATCGATTTGGAATTGAGAAGGATCGATATTAACCAATTGCAGCAACATATTAAATTCTTGAGTTCCTATATGCCGGATTCGTTTATGACCAGAGGAAGTAAGTGTGTTTTTTATGTATTGTAATTATAATTAAGACATGCTACTGCTCGACTTTCCCTTATACTAGAAATTAAGTCTATTTTCGCTTCCACATTGTTTATTTACTCGGTTTACTGTTCAATTGTATGTATCGGTTTATTTGGTACAACCATAAGACAGTTTTAAAAAAATCTGTGCTTCTTCAGCAGTCCTATACATTAAAACCATATTCGTCAGTTCAATTTTAGTAAATTACATTGTAGAAAACAGTTCTTTAAATTAACAGAAAACATGAAAATTTAGCCACCAACCACAAAACAACAGTGAACGAATGTACACAAAACGAAACTGTAACGCCCACCCCAGGTACCCCCATTTTTTTTTGTTGTTTTACCCTCTAAAATGTTATTATTTACCTCACAAGTTTATTTTATTTTAAGTTCTATACTTACTGTATTTGGCCTTTTTCCTCTAGTAGTAGAAGTTATCGTCTAGTTAATTAATTAATTTATATACTAACGTTGTGATAATGTTTAATTAACAGGTAAACCAGGATTCGATGCAAAGTTTGGTGCAAATTGATAAATAAAACTAGCCAAATTTATATTCAAACTCTTTTATTTTTTATACTTTAAATGTGATGCAATAATTAGCAAAATATATTACAATTGGTACTATTTACTGAGATCCCACTTGAGTCCCGTTCAAACGCAGACCACTTCATTTGCTATCAAGATATATTTTATTTAGGTTGATGACCGAGGGAGTTAACGAACAGCGTCAATTCGCCAGTTGGTTAACTACTGTGTTGATGTTGATTTGATTCTATTCTAGATATACACAGGTTGCACCCTCTTAGGTAAATATTTCGACGAATATAGACTGGGTGGCTTAGCATATAGGTGCTCCCCTTGAGCTAACGAACAGTATATTCAACAGTTGGTTAACTTACTGTTAAATTTTATCATCTCGGTTTGTACAATTTATCCAAGATAGCACAATTTCTACTGAAATGACTTAATACAACCCTGTATATTTTTTAATATGGATTATTATAATTTCTATTGAAATAACTTAATACAACCCTGTATATTTCTTAATATTGATTTTTATCATTTCTATTGAAATATCTTAAATTCACCCGAATACAGATGACTAACCTAATCGTCTTTCGGGGTGAACGACTGAAGGCCATATGGTTTATTGGTTACATTGATAATATTTGAAGAAAACGTCAGGCCCTCGTCTAAACGACCCTGGTGGTATCTCAAACAAAGTTACATAAATCTTTTGACTCACTATTGAAAATACAGACATTAGATTATGTACTAATTTCATCTAACGTTGAGACGGCGTCGATTTAGGTACGTCGCGTTGAGCGTCGCCTTGCGTCGAGGCACCTAGCGTCGTGGTGAAGAGAAAGGTATTTAATACGGTACTGCATTGTGACAGATATACGTTACTGCATTGAGACAGATTTAGGGTAGAAATATTTAGGTGGTGCAGGACGTGACGAAGGGTGTCGACAAGGATATTATGAAGAAAAATTTAGGGGCGGCAAGCGTTGAGAAGTAGAGCGATGGGACGTTGGGCGTTGGAATGAATGTAAGGTAGGAAATACTTAGATGGTGCGGAATGTGATAGCGTTCGAGACGTAGATAGGTAGGGAAATACGGTGGCAGGACGTTAGGCGTCGAGACGTTGACACCTTCGGGGATAGGAGGTATTGTAGGATAGACGTGGTTTAGGAAGAGCGTTTTATGAAAGGTGCAGACTATATAACTGGATACAAATTATAAAGTGATTGCTTGAATGTAAAATAATAAAATGAATGCTTACACGTCAAATAATAAAAATGAATGCTTACAAATCAAATAATAAAAATGAATGAATGCGAGCTCATTTTGGTCTGGGTTCTTATAGCAGTTTTAATGGATTTTTGTGACGTCTCTGTGTGTCTTAATTCCCAGCGAAAAACTGAATCTGGGTGAAAAGGAGGTGGCTGATTTTTTACTTGCCTTGAAAATTTTGTGTATCGAAAACAACGTTACTATTTAAACGCACTTAAGATAAGTGCGTCAAGTGTTTCTTGAGCTAGGTTCCTATACACGTCCACGAAAATTGGATCTCTTACGGACATGGTTATAGATATTATTTATTAGGTGTCTTAAATAAAATTTAAGTATGTGGAAGATTTTTCGTTAAATGAAGGATTTTGAATTTAATAAGAATGCAATATTATATTTAATAAATGAGATTAATAAATTATTAAGGTACCTGGGTGAGGTAGGTTACAAAGCCTATCTAATCTGTACTAATACAAACTACTGTATGCAGGGACTGTATCAGGATTGTTTAAGTCCATTTAATATGTATTTTTTACTGTGTTGGATATGCATCTGTAGATAGTTTGCAGCTTTTTTATGTGATTTAGATTTATTATGCATTGTCATTTTTTATAAAGACATTTTCCTAAAAACAATGAAAAGTTGACTAATGGAAAAGTATATTGCGCATGCGTGAAATTAAATTAACTAACAAAAGCAAAATATAGTTTAAAAAAAAGACGAATAATTACCTATTTTTGTGTTTTAATAGTGTTTTCGAATTTTCTTTTCAAATCTTATTAAAATGGCCAAAAAATCCAAAGGTTGGAAGTATTTTACAACTGATTTGCCTAAAGAAACGAAAATATAAATGCCAATATTGTTCCCAAAGTGTTTAAAAAAACATTTAGGATGGAGAAACATCTATATCTATACCTAAGATCAACTACTTTTCATTGCGACTTTTCACTACCTACTTTTCCGGACTGGTCCAAAAAATACTGTTAATGGAAGGTCCCATCACTATTGAGCAATCTCAATATTGATCCATAATCATGGTTGTCTGAGATTTCGAGTAGTTCTTTTGTCTCGTTTCAACATCAGTTGAGATTGCCTGGTGTAAAGTCATTTTTTTGTACAATCTAGGAAAACCTAAATATTAATACATACATGCATTTCAATAATGATAATATATAATTTTTACTATTTTGTTTTATTTGTTAGGTGATCACGATGCCGTTCTTCTGATTCTCTTAATACCGAGAATGATTCAAAAACTGGAGATTATTCTAGGTCAAGTTAAAGATAAATTCGGAAAAATCGAAAAAATCGATAAGAACGCTGTTCTGAAAGGGCATTCGATCAATCAATTTACGTTTAAATGCAGAATTAGTTTCTACGTTTACGCCTTCCAGGTACGATTTCAACTATTTCTTATATCTTTCTTTCCAATGGCATTATAAAAAAACTTCATTTCAGATTATCCTTCACCAATACTACCACGTCTTGAACACCTGCAAGCCAGACGTGCTCTTAAAAGTTGGTGCCACTTACCCCGAAATGGCCGGTCAAGAAAAGGTGATCGACGACGTAATCGAGCTGCTTAAAAAAGACCAATTGGACGAAAACATTTCCACTGAAGCTCTAGAAAAGTGCGTGAATTATTTTAACACGCTGTTTCCCGTTTTGTTCGGTCCCGATGTCAAGCTCAATCACATGCTGCTGCTTACCGATAACGTGAGATGTTTGACAGCCGTGGCTGATAGTTTCGTGGTCGACGCTACTGTCGTTAGATGCTTGATGGAGGTAAGTCAAATGTACTGCTACCTTACAAGATCCAAAAATCCGAAATTAAATGTTTTTTCAGTGTTGTTATTGTTTTATTTTTTAGCAGAATGCCACGGGCGATATGGAACTACTGATTCAGTACATTATAACCACTACTGATCTGTTGCAACAGCAATTAAAGTTGATTAAGCGACGTTTACCGTTAGATACGAACATCTCGAATTTGGGACTTAACAAGGAAGTGCACGAGAATTTGTATCAGTGTTACCAGCACGCACTGAAGATTTCTAAAACGTTGCATGATATCGTCAAATCTATGGTACAAATAATAGTAAACAGTGGAGGTAAGAAATACCAGAAACCATTGCTTTTAGTCGCCCCTTTTTATGTCTTCTTTAATCAAATCGTCATTTTTTCAGAATCTGATAAGGGCGTAGTACCTGAACAGATAAAAGACATAGCTATAAATGCTAGTGAAAAATTCTACGAACAAGATGATCTCGGCCCGGTACAGAGTTTGAAAAATTCGATGAATTTCATCCAGACTCAGATCACTCAATTGGCCCAATTCCTGCACGACAACGAATACGAAATCACAACTGCAAACAAAAATGAAGACAAGGTAAGATCAAAATTATTTTGACATAAATTTGATACAGATCATTAAATTATTATAATTTTTTTAGACAACACCTCCAGTCCGAGTAAGAGCGGACGCCGTCAAAAAAGAGCTGGAGCAAACGAAAACGCTAACCAGCAAATTGGAGAACAAGGAGTCCGACATTAAAGAGCTGAGAAAATTGCTAAAAGAAAAGCAGGAACAACTGTCCGAGATGACCATTCGCAAAGAGCTGGCCGAAAAGAAATTAGGAAACGTGAACAAAGATTACGAATTGACCATCGAAAAGTTGCAGAGGAAATTGGAAGAGGCGCACAATAATTACAAGAAGAAAGAGAAGGAATTTGAAGAGACTTTGGATCACCTGCAAACTGATATTGACTCGTTGGAGAACGAGAAGGGAGAAATGAAGGAAAAACTAAGGCATTTGTCTAAGAAGGTGTCGATCGACAAAGGAGGACTACCAAGTAATTTTCTGTTTTTATTAATATTATACATATCGATGCCGCAGTTCGCAAATCTTCTAAACCTTCTAAGTCCGTTAATTATGAAGACCATCTAATTCAAATATCTAATAAACAACTTAAAAATGTTGAGTAAGTACTGATTAGCTTAACATTACAAATCAAATTATTCACCAAATAGACTTTTGGAATTTTCAAATTATTTCAGTTTTAAAAGTATGTTTTTATTGTGTCCTAAAAAAAGGTTGTGACAAGGTTTTCAAACTAAGGCATCAGGTATATATTAAGAATGGGACCCAGAACAACTGATGTTTTTTTAAATAAATCATGTACTCTTGTTGAGAACTCATAAAATGATTGGTTTTCGAGATATTTACACTCATTCTTCATATTAATGTATTTTTTGATTTTGTAATATTGATTGTTTTTATAAAATTGCACTAAGCAAACGTTTTTGGTGTCATACTATACACCAATCAGCAAAAAAATCAGTTAAATAAACTTTGCAAATGGCGTACGGCATGGGCAAGTAACACCTTCATTCCTTCTAAATGTTATGCCACTCTTCAAAAACTTATTTGGACTAAAATTTTAAATTTGTTCATGTCTTTTTAAGTAAATCATGTACTCTTGTTGGGATTTTATGAAAAAATCCAAAATTACAAAATTGGAAAATAAATTAAAATGAATATCCACCTTTGAGTGTGAATATCTCGAAAACCAATCCTTTTATGACTGCCCAACAAGAATACATGATTTATTTAAAATGTACCATAAAATGTAAACGTATAGTCCAAATAAGTTTTAGGACAGTGGCGTAAAATTTAGAGGGGATGAAAGTGTTACTTATCCGTGTTGTACGCCACTTGTAAAGTTTATTTACACCAAACGTAAAATGACATGAAATTTTTCCACGCCCGGTATGTAATGAACGGATACGCCTTCAGTCGTTCGCTACTGGCTAAACACATTTATATCTTGGAAACAGTACAGTTGCTAATGTGAATTTTAGTTAAATAATTACAAATAGGTAGCTTACAGCGAAATTTTACTGATTTGTTCAAATCTTGTTCACTCTAAATGGCTAGTAATTGTGTAACCTGCTGTGATGTTCTCGGAGATAAACTAATTGCTTTCGACAGTTGTCATGTCTCAATGCACCCCTCAGAGGGTTGCACCATCCTGGGGGCTTCCGAAATGCATGCTATTATTTTACAAAAAAAATACCTCTGGTTTATTTTTGCGGGGATTGTCGCCAGGCATTTAAAAGTGTACCCATACAACTGAGACAAATTGATAGCCTTAGATCAGAAGTAAATTCATTGGAAGATGAAGTCAAAAAGCTCAAAGATAGAAAGAACGACATCCCCATGATTAGAGAGGACCGAACTTAATGAACGTCAAAAGAGAGCCATCAACTTGCTAATCTTTAACCTACCTGAGCCGACAATGTCTCTGATGATTTTAATCAAATCAAAACTCTAATAACAAAGGCTACTGGTGCTAATATCACAATACCAAAGTTTTCCGCTTTGGAAAGACTAATAAAAATGGACATCGACCCCTTAAAGTTGTGTTGAAATCAACTCGTGACGTACACGCCATTCTCAAAAACAAACACAATATCAGCCGCTATAAAAAGATTTTTATATATCTGGACCAAACTCCTAACCAAAGGAAAACTCTGGACACTGTCAGAAGCGAGTTATTGAAACGTCAGCAAGCTGGTGAGCTAAACTTAACAATTAAATATGTCAACAATACTCCTGTTATTATTACAAAAAAACTAGATTTGGGCAAGCTGACTGTTTATTACCAGAACGTTAGAGGCCTTCGAACAAAACTTTCTCAATGTTACAAATAATAATAATAATGTTGTTTATTAACAAGAATAATAATTTGCAATAAAATTTTACTATACAATTTAGTTATACAATACAATTACTAATAAACTAGAGAACCACAAAGCCAGCGGGCTATCCGTGATATCAGTTTTGAAACCGTAACATATAAAAAATATAATTATAATAATAATAATATAATAATACTCTCCCTAATTCACCCCCTTACGAGTGAATTTCAACCCCTGAAGTCGACTGAACGACTTGTGTAGGGGAAGGGACGGCTATTATTATTATTATTTGCCGTGGCGCTCCGGGGCGACTTAAGGATAATTGATGGTGCCATTTGACTTAACAGGTGAGGAAAACCCAGAAAACCTCACCCACCATCATCGAGACGATAATGTATGGCGATTTTATAATCTGCATGTCATATCAATAGAAATTGAATTTCTATTAATACGGCACACATCAAATCCTAAACCGAACCATGCAATTTAATTAAAAATCCACATGGTCTGGGATTCGAAGCCCAGCAGTCTCGGACTCATAAACTTGCCTATAAATGAATATAAGCGCGTTAGATCGCTACACCATCGACCCGATAATTATGGTATGTATTTCATAATATTATTATTTAAAATTAATTAATTAAAAATATTGAATTAAAACTAATGGATTAAAACACAATACATAATTAAACACAATAATAAGACACATAATAAATATTAAAAACAACAAATTGGTAAAAGAACGCATTAATTAGAGAATTGAAAAAAGTGAGAAACTAGTTGGATAACAAAAAAAACTTAATTTTTCTTTCTGAAACATGGCTCACAGCTGATATCAACGACGCCGAACTTGGTCTTAATGGTTATAACATCTACAGACAGGATCGTTCACCCCAATCCAGCATCTTTAGCAGAGGTAGAGCTGTTAGAAAAAAGTTCTCGAGTATTATCAACTCTAACCCATCTATTGAGCAACTGTTTATTTACTTGGACCACACAAACTGCTTACATATTTTAGAAGCCATATAATGCCTCCTAAATCTCATTCTAATCTATACCAACTTCACTTTGATCAACTTTTAATGCTAAATGAGCAACATCCGATCAGTCAATTTTACATATTTGGCAATTATAATCTACCTACAGTTCATCACTATCGGAAGAAAGTGAAATCGAAATCGTCTCGAACATATGCGCTTTTTACAATCTTTTCCAGTCCAACAAAGTGCTCAACCAAAGAGGAGTTATCCTCAACCTTGTTTTGACCCCGGTGGAACTTACAGTGATGGTAGTCGTTGATGTATTGATCCCACCTGATGTTCATCATCCTCCTCTTGAAACTTCAATTCAATATAAGACGAACTCAAGTGATGCTCCTGGAGAAGAGTATTATTATGATTTTCGCCACGCCAATTTTGAGGGTATACGCCAATGTTTGGAGTCAATGGATTGGGATGATTCTTACTCTTTATGACGCTTTGTACTCGGTAATTAAGTTATTTGTTCCCTTAAGGAAATTTGTTATAAACAGATTCCCACATTGGTATTCTTTTCAACTCAGAAGCTTGGTCAACGATAAAAAGGTTGCACATAAGATTTACAAGCTAAACAGGACTCCCCAAAGTTATGAAATATTCAGTCAGTTAAGATCACAATGCAGGATTATATCTAGAGAATGCTATTTAAATTACATACATTCTGTTGAAACTTCTGTTAAAAGTAATGTTAAAGCCTTTTGGAATTTTGTAAGTACCAAAAGATCTAATAACGCCATACCTGATAATATGAACCTTGAAGACTCTTTTGCTTCTTGTGGCAGTGAAGTATCAAATCTGTTGGCCAAGCATTTTTCATCAGTTTACACTAATCAAAATTTTAACGATATTGAATCAAAACTTAATGTTTCCTCTTACCACATTTCTATTTCGTTCATTTACAAGAAATTATCTAATCTTGACATAAAGAAATTGCAGCTTCGTATTGTCTCGCCCTCTCTTCTATATTTTCAATAAATCTATCGCCACGGGTGAATTTCCAGATTTTTTTTTAACTATGTTAGTGACACTGGATATGAACCAACAGGCCAGTCAATTGTCAGGTGAACAAATAAAAATATATAACAAACTTTATTATTTTAATATGGTTTAAATGTTTTGTTTATTTTTGTTTTTTTTTTATTTTTTCTTGTCTTTATTTTTTTTTTTTTTCTTTTCTTACCAATTTTTTCAGGTGTACAAATTTTTTTAATGGTAGCATCGCTACTTACATGTTTTATTTCTATTTCCTAATTACAATTTTAATTTGAGTGTTTTGACGAAATTATAGAGTATGTTATATATACTGTCAAATGTCAGTAGATTTTTTAAATTTACAGGTAACTGAATTTTGTTGATAATTAAGTTTTGGTATAATAAATTATTTCCAGATTATTGGAAACTATCTTATGTCGCCCCAATATACAAATCGTGTAGCAAGTCAGACGTCAAAAATTACCGACCTATAGTTACTCTCAGTACTACTATACCTAAGGTTTTTGAGAACATTATAACAGACTACCTTACCTATGACTGCTCTGGCATCATAACGGATCATCAATATGGTTTTTGTGCTGGGAAATCGATTGAATTAAATCTAGTTACCTACGTCGACTTCTTGTCGGAAATTTTGGAGAAAGGTTGCCAGATTGATTCTGTGCATACTGACTTTTCTAAGGCTTTTGATAGAGTCAACCATTCTCTCTTACTTCAAAAATTCGATAAATATGGCATAAATGGGGTCGTACTGCAATGGATTAGTAGCTATCTTACGAACAGAACTCAAATGGTTAGAGTAAACCATTACTATTCTAACTAACTTAAAGTCCTTTATTGTTCACTAGTTCGACTTCACTTAGATTATTGCTCTTCTGTCTGGTCTCCACATTACATAACGCACAGCAGAAACATAGAAAATATGCAACATAAATTTCTTAGATACATATAGCCTATAAATTTACGAGTATGGTTTGATAGAGAATTTTCTAAACATCCCCTCTTTGGAAACTAGGAGGAAACACAGGGACCTGATATTACTTTTCAAAATTATCAATGGCAGATGCAGCTGTACTGAACTTCTAACAAAAATAAATCTTTATGTTCCAACGCGCTCAACTCGACGGAAACAAACATTGTATGTACCTTTTTATCGTTTAAATCATACTTTTAGCAGCTGTATTCCAAGAATGTTAAGATTATGCAACACTCATAACGATCTTGAGATATTTAACACCCCCTTTCATAAATTTGTAAATCAATTACTTAGTACTGATCTTTTATCTTTGATCTTTAATTTTTAATGTTTAATTTAAATATTTTATTCAACCTTTTTGTCTTTTGTCTTTTTAAATGTTTTAAATTATTTACCTATTTTAGTCTATATGTATAGAGAAAGTAAAAGTTGAAAAGTCTTTTGGTAGGTAGAGAGGGCGTAAACGTCAAACCACGTCGGGCGGCTCCGAGAATTTCACAGTAATGTTTACCTGCCAGTGTCGTTTCATAGAATAAGTAATTTTAAATTGTTATCGGCGGAACCGGACAATCGCATGTATTTATGGATTATAAATAATTATTAAACATGTATTATAATATTCAAATTATAATTTTACAAAATTTCAACAGCTATTCACAATTTATTAAACTATTTACTCGAAATTGTTATTAAAATCTATAAAATAATTTTGTACGCCAATGTATCGCGTCCACTTCGGTGAGATCCGGTGCCAACCTGTCAATTTATGTGTATAAAGTGGGAGAACTGGCAAAAGCATTTCCAACTTTTACTTCTGTTCTAATGAATTATACCACGTTTTTATTTCAGCACCATATATATTTCACTACATTTTAATTATAATTTTAAAATTGTAATTTATTTCTCAAATGGGCTTGCCCACAAATAAATAAATTGTTTTGCTAATAGGTGTATCTGATGACACCAACAATGTTTACCAAATTTAGTAAAATTATACTGATAAAAAAAAATATAGCCATTAATAATTTTTGATTTCCAACTTTAATACCCTGTATTTCGGAAACCAGTAATATTTTATTTGAGCATGTTTCGTTTAATCATCTTATTTTTAATCAGAGAATCTTCAGTTGTTCTGTGTCCCATTCTTAATGTATATAGTAAGAAACTTTTTGGTTTTTTTTATTTTTTGTTTTTTTTACTTTTGTGTTTTTTTTTATTTTTTGTTTTTTTTACTTTTGTGTTTTTTTTTATTCAAATTTTGTGATCAACATTTTTTTATCAACATTTTTTTACAAACAATTGTTGAAATCTATATTCTCGTTTTAGGTTCCCAGTTACCGTCTCTTCAGTCTATGGGACCGACCCTTCCTGCCGTGGTGAAGGACTCTCCGTTGTTGATGCAGGAAATTGACAGCTTACGTAAAATCTATCACCAAGAACGTAACGAAAGGATCAGATTGCAGAACCAAGAATTACAGAATCAACTGGACAGCATGGCACCTTTACCTACGTTCAAAAATACTGCCGAAGAATCTTTGGATAGATTGTTCAAAGAAGGCACTGCCTTGCACCAGGTTGGCTAAATTAAATATTCCTTATTTTTCTTCTTTTACAAGTCAATCGTTTATTTCAGGAATTGTTGCTGCATCTGGCTAAACCCACATTCCCTTCAATTAGCAAACTAAAACCCGGCAATGGCCCGGCAGCTTGGAAAAGACATTTTGCCGAGGAGCAAAACAAATTGTTAACTCTTAAAAGAAAAAGAGATGACTTCCAATCCAAGGTGGCAGCTGAAGCAGTCAGGAGGAAGTTCGGTGGAAAGATAGAATCAGATTTAACAGTATTTCCAACAAAAGAAATGACAAAAGTAAGTCTACATACACTGCTAAATTTCTTGAAATGAAATAATTTTCGCTCGATATTTCTGTGCCACGAACTTTGAGTTATTATTCCGCCTTGTTCTATGAACTAGGTAACACAGCGAACTTTGATTTCTCTTCCTAAGTGTAGATGGCATTACTTTGTGACTTTGATCTTCACACAACCACTAGCCATGACTAGCGACGAAGTTTAACGCTTCTACATGTTTCATTGGAATCCCAGTAAAGAGAACTTACAGTAGTTGCACTCTAATAATTTTTATGTTCTAATCGGTGCACAGATGCCGCCCCTTTCGTTATTTAGACAAGATAATGAAATTTTATCTCAGTACTTCAAAAGGATTGAACAAAGATAGAATGATCCTTGAGTATCTGTCATGGCAGATTATTAAAAATCGTGTCTTATATTATTTACTTTTCTGAAAAGTATACGATTTTAAGAAAATAGTTTTTTTTACATTCCGCCAAACTCTGAAAAGTAAGTTATCCATAAATATGTTTTTTATTTATTATTATACGAGTAGATAAAAGTTTTGTGGATTAGCAACGCAAAGAAAGCAATATTTTTTTAACAGTAATTTATAGTTACTTTCTTGGTCAATATTTTGCCTTTTATTGGAGTTTGATTGAAAAACAGGATTGCTTGAATAAACTTACGATATAGCTAGATAGTATGGTGTAGATTAAAACTTTTTTTTACTTTGCCTCCCACTTCGGTGTCACAAGCTGAATTTTTCAGGGATGAAAGTACATGATAACCCTTATTCCGGAGGTAATACAAAATTAGACAGGGCAAAAGGGTACTAGCATAAAAAATTGAGTTATTGATACCACGGTATAGAAAAAAAAATGCTCATTTTTTGTTCTAATGCACAATTAGGTCTTTGTAGGAAGTATTTTTTTATAATTATTTAAAAAAAAATCATTTGCATTAGCTCTTATGGTCGAAAAAAAAATTAAACGTCAATATCTGTTTCAACCGTCCATAAATTTGTATAAAAAATATTCTTTTAGAAATATACCTCTCATTTGACGAAAAATGAAGGCCTAAATGAAAAAAAAACTATTCTTCATAAAAATTTCGGCTATGTATTGACAAGGTAACAATGCTTTCCCCATATTTTGTTCTTTTAAATTAACAAAAATATAGCAATAAACAATTAGTGATGGTTTTACTAGAAAGCAAACATTGAAGGCAGAGCTTCTCGACTCTCTATGCGTCCCTCTCAGTGCTAAAATGTATGCAATCAGTTTGACTCTCTTATACTATTATATACAGGGATTATTGATTTATCCGCTATGAAAAATAGGGTGTATTAATTACTTCAGGATTTTTTTTATTTTTTGAGGAAAATAAAAAATAAGAAAATATAAACTATTTATTGAAGGTATAAACCCAGTATATATAAGTATCGATTATAAACAGTAAGGCTATTGCTTTGCAAAATACAATAAATTCCCAATATAAAAAAATTATAATAATAATAATTAGAAGTATATAAACCATAAATTAATGATATTAAAATTTATAAGTACAAGACTTTCAAAACTAATCAGAATCAGATTCACCACACGAATCAACATTTTCCAAAACATTAACGGCTGTGGTCAAACTATTTCTGCAGTTTTTCTGTGCCATACAGGTGCAGGAACCGATACAGCCAATATTTTTTTAGGCATTTGCAAATTTTGCTTCCACAGTCTAGTACAGAATAATATTGTTAAAATATGGTACATCTATGAAAATTATCGGTGTATAGTTCTGTTACGTCTGGTGGCAGGTCGGGCAGAGTCTTAAGAGTAGGTATCAGACTTCCATCTTGATCTACTTTCCATCCATTCTCTTCAACATTAGGAAGCTGCATCTGCTGCTTTAAATAGCTTTGCCAAATATTTTGCTGATAAAAACATCTTAAATAATGTAATCTTAGGTCGTCTTCAGTTGGTGGCAATTTGGGGATGGTTTTTGAAGAGGCCATTAATCCCCTCAAAATGTTAATGGAAGTAACATTGGCAGTTTTTAAATAAAAATTTTTTTTGAAAAGTTTTCAAGATTTTAGAGAATATGTTTTCAGAGTAACTGATCAGTGCCAAATCCATCCAAAAGGTGATGGTGTTCAAGGTAGGTTTTCCAACAGATTCTTTTCCCAATGCCAGACAATTGGCTGGTTGTATCACAACCGATTAGAGAATGAAAAGCAGGCAAATTTTTTAGAAGTTTTTTATCCAAATTTAAATCATGTACTGGTATAAATCGTCATGAGTCTCCTCGTCCTGTTCTGAACCATATGTTTTTGGTTCAAAACTACTTAAAATAAATTAATAAGACTAGAACATCTGTATCGTTGCAATCAACAATGCAGCGTGAATGTCCCGAAATTTTCGGCTGACAATAGTGCAATAAGATACGAGTATTCAGCTTCTTCGTGATTTGAATTTAAGAAATCGTCTTTTAATGGTTCAAAATTCGTCCCATATTTATTGATATTCGTGAATTCACCACTAGTTACATATTGAATATGCTCTTTCTGAATGGAATTTTGAAGAAGTTGCTCTGACAGAAAATTTTTTAAACGTCTTTTGTTAAATATGGAATGAATAAACAAGTTCCATTGTTGCGGAAGTGGAATATTGGGTCGGTTAATTTCTATATTAATTGATTTCTGGGATCCTCTCTTTTGACGTGTATTTTTGATAGAATGTTCTTTATAATGATCAAATACCACATCTATCTTTTGAGCATTAAATTTATTTCTAAAAATAATGTTTACCTATATATTAGCATATTCTTTAAATAATATGCAACTTTTGGGCTTCCCTATTTTGATATCGTTTCTGTCTTTGCGTCTTGCAATAACAAATCTGTAATTAAAATTTTAAACTAAAACTTATTGCTTACCCAAATATATTCAGCTGCAACAGGATGAATGTAGATATAATAAAGACGCCAAAATGTCTATATTTCTTCCCAATTTATTAGGTACTTTAATATATAACACATACACTTATTAATTCTTTAGTAAAAACAGATAACAATATGACACATTGTCCATTGGCACCTAACGAGAAGTTTTATAATAAAAAAATGAAAAAATACCATATCAATAATGTGATACATCAGCTGGCACGTAGAGAGAAACAAAGCTATGCTACGTTTGAAGGCGAAGAGAAAGATAGAAATTGGCGGTGAGAATTAACTACAGCGTAAACCTGTGACATCTCTCATCGTTTATTGTTATACATATCTTTTAATTCAAAAGCAAAAAATATGGTGTTTACTCTGTTACCTTGTCAAAACATTAGCAACAATTTTATAAAGAATTTTTTTTTTTTCATTTAGGCCTTCCTTTTTTGTGAAATGAGTGGTAAATTTAAAAAAGAAGACTTTTTAACCGAATTTTTTGAAGTGCTGAAACCCATAAGGGCTAATGCAAATTATTTTTTTAAATAAGTGTAAACAATTACTCCCTAGAAAGATTTTATTGTGCATTGGACCAAAAAATTAGTATTTTTTTCTCTATTCGGTGGTATGAATATCTAGATTTTTGATGCTAGTGCCCTTCTACACAGTCTAATTTTGTATTACCACCGGAATAAGGGTTACCTTATGACCTTTCATCTCTGAAAAATTCAGCTTGTGACAAAAGAATGTGAGGTAAATCATTTTCTAGAGCGAATATTTTAATACATACACTCTACGAATTTGAGGTTTAAGTAGTTATGTTATAATCTATGTACCTAACCCTCTTTAATTTTTTATTTGTATGTCCAATTATCTGGTTACGATTGATTGAAAGACAAAAATTATTCAACAGATTACTCACTTCGTTCTTTGAATGAGGCAGAATAATTAAATTTGCAGCCTAAGGAGATCAATTTTTATCCCATTGTATTATGTATTTGATTAAATTAGAATTTATTTTGGACGTTTTTGTAATAGTTTTCTTTATGTGATTTAATAAGAATAATTAACTACTATAATTTTGAATAACATTTAATTAATAATTTAGTTGAAATTATAGGTTAAAATAGCTATAAAAATTCGAAACATTAAATTAGTTGCCAAAATTCACTGGAATTGAATTATGATGAACATCGAGATCAAAGTTGCCAACAGAGAGTTCGACTACTGTAAGTTCTCTATACTGAGTTATAATAAAGAATGTCTATTTCTATTAGTAAGCAAAATCAAAGTTAAAGGGTTGAAAATTATTTTCTATCTGTTATTTTCATTTTGATATAATTCAATCCATGTTGCGGTATTATCCAAAGGAGTAGTTGTTTTCCGGAGGGAAATTATCGCTTGATGTTTCTGTTAACACAGACTTTGAGTTTTTTTATTTCTTTGTTTTTATTTTTAAATTGATAACATTTGAGAATTTTAATTTGTTTCCCTTAAATAAATAATTTTATGTTTCAGGCTCTTAAAGAGAGTAAACCAGTAAATATTGGTTTTGTAAAAATATCACAGGAACTATTACCAGCCAGTGAGAAATCGAAAGTCGTTAATTTGGAACTAGATTATGAAAACCTACAAAAAATCCTTCAAACATTAACATTAGGTAATTGAATTGCTTGTTTAGAAAAATTAATTTATTTTTTACTGTATATGCAATATTAATATTTGTTATAAGAAAAGCTTTAATAATTATACCTTATTGAATAATTTTGTTTTTCATTAAATAAAAAAAATATTCTTGTTGGTCCAGTAAAGATCAATTAATAATTGACAAGCACAGGGGTCGCCAACACCATGTATGTGTAAGACACTTCTGGGAAAAGAAGATTAAGCTTTCAATTGCTTTTCAAATAGATCTTTCTTGATTCCAATTATGTTTTTAATCATAAATCCTGACTTTAAATATTTTAAAACGAATATCCAACAATTCGCATTAATTTGTCACCTATAAGTAGGATATTTGATTACGTTTATTATTGATAAACTTCATTAAAAATCTTTCTATCCTTATTCTTATATTATAAAGTAATTGGTGTAGTACTTTGTATACATTTAAACAGTAATAAAACTGTCACAATGCATAAAGCATATGGATTCCATAATGTGAATTTGTAGATATACGCTTGGAAAATAATGAAAACTTCAGTTTTGATTATGACATTAACACCAGAGAGAGAGAGAGAGAGAATATGCGTTTGTTGTTTAAGATAAAATCTTGTTGACAAACAAATAAATATACAACACATTAGAAGTTAACTCTAATACACATATATGTTAGCAGGTAAACAAATTTTGTGTGATTACTCATTGTAATATAATGTAAAGAACATTGGCAGTCAAGAGTGGTGGGTGCGGGAAGTGAAGGTGGTAATAGCGAACCGTCGACTGCACTCTCCTAGGTAGAACGAAATGATGGGTCGCCTTGAGTGCTATAGTGAAATCAAACTGTTGATGCTCACTCATTGTTCTATTTGACTTAATTATTGAACATTATCAGAGGTGGGATTCACTCACTAAAAGTACCACGGAAGTGCTTGGGGTTTGACTGTTCCTGTGAGTATTTCCCAAATTATTGATTCGTTACATTTATCAGTTGATTGATTGTTTGAACTTCTTATTGGCCATATTGACGTCTGTCCTTTTTTTGTGTTCATTCGTTAAATTTGTCAGTCGGCTAATAATTGTTATTGGCGATATTGGTGGTATTCATTTGAAACACCGTCATTGTGTAGGGGTAAATAATTGTATGTAGCCGATAGAAATGGTATTTTCGTGTTTTAAAAAGAAACTTACCAACCATCTAGCTCTCGAATAAATTATTATTTATTGATTTTGATAGTTTTTTTTTTTTAAATAAATTTATAATTTAACTATCTGATAGATACCGGAGAGAAATGTAGAATGGCAAAAACATCCAATCGTAACTTAGAGTACTGATAACGTTAAAAGGTGCAGGCAACATAACTTTTAAAAATAGTAAAATACCATTTAGAATTGAATGCAATGGTATAGGTTCCAAAATTTGTTTTTATGATGTGGATAATTTAGCAGTGATCTACTACGTTATTTATAAGATAGTGTGTAAACTATGTTAATTAATTTTAAATGAAATAAATCGGATTTTAATATAGAATCGAATTTAATCGGTGTTAAGAATAATAATACATAAAATGAAACGTATTGAATGAATGTCTATGTAAGAATGCTGTGCTCCTGTGCTTATCACCAAAATTCTTATGAGTCCCAGTCCGACGTATCGTTCTACGAAATAGGAGTAGCACTCGTGAGTCATGACAGTGTGGTCCTAGCCTAGCGATAAGCGAAACATCTGAGTGGTTACAAGTGTCTTTATGTGTAGTCTTTTAATTTTGGTAGAAATTCGATGAAAAAAAAATGTTTTCATTAAAAGAAATTATATTGTCTATCAAAGACCGGCTGAGAGAAGCTTAGAAAAACAAAACGCAGAGAAACTTAAACATTTATTGGTAAATTTGTTTAAGTTTGGAAATAATTATTCAACAATACATACCACTGAGTTGAAAATAAAGATATTTAGTGACCAAGTCATTAAATTATAACAGAGGCGCTACTGGGAAAATTTATCTGGATGGACGAGCGCTCTTTCCAAATTACGACTAACTGTTAATTCTACCATTCGGCAAGTTAAGCACAGGTCAGGTTAATGTTGTTTTCATGTTACCAGAAAGTCGAGTACAGGTCAGCTGATGTGTACCGCTGAACTTCTCTACTGTTTTTATTTAGTAACAAAGTTAAGTACAGGGCAATTAAATATCTGAGGAGCACCTCTGAACTTTCAATTAAAGCTTTTTCAAGTAAAAAAAGTTAAGTAGAGGTAAGTTAAATATTTGAGGAGAAGTACATCTGAACTTTAATTTAAAGTTTTTTTTTGTGATTAAAGAAATTAAGTATAGGTCAGCCAAATATCTGAGGAGTACCTCTGAACTTATTGCTTTTTTTCTCTGCTTAGCACAAATTTTGTGAAATCTTTTGAAATATTAAATATAGTATAATTGTTAGAATCGTGCAAGCTTTATGTTTTATAAATGTGGTCTGGTAAATGGTATGAGGAATCCGTGGATTCACAATCACAGAAAAGATCGGTAAGTTGTACTGTCCTGGATGGGCGGTGTTAGCAAGTAATTCTTTTGTTTTTGGTTTTTCCTTTGTTTTGTTGCCTAAATGATATATTAACTGCCCAAGACCTACTAGATGACTTGCTTTTTAACCACGCGATGGCAGGTGGTAAGCATTTCGTGACTAGTAGAGTGAAAAATGCTGGACGGATATTTTTGAAATCCGAGGAGCATAGCTTTTATTTTAGATGATTTAAAATTGAAAAATGCTGGACGAATATTGTTGAAATCCGAGGAGCATAGTGTTTATTTTAAATGATTAAAAGAAATATTTAAATTATTTTAAAATCTTGAATAAAGTGTTATAAATTATAAGACGGGGTGTTGTGTCACTTATTTAAAAATGCAAGGTTTTGCCTCGTCTCAGAATGTGACGAGAGGATAAGCAGAAAACTTTTTCGAAATAATTGCCGTGCAAAGAATTTGGCGGCTGATTTTGTTATTTTTACTTGAGACTTTTCTTTTTGTTTAATATTTTTATAATTTAAACTAATACAAATTAATAACCAGTCGTTACATAAAAAAAGAGAATATTTCGAGAGCGAAATATAGACTGAAATTTAAAAAAATCAATATAATAAATCGGTTTTATAAAAATCCTTAAATAAATATAGAATATGTGTACATACTGCTAGAAACAAATTTTGCTACTTAAAAAAAGGTATTTCCATTTCTTCAAGCGCTAAAAATCCGACGACGTAGTGAAATTCCGCTACTCCTAGCAACATATAGTTTTACTTTTATACATCTTTTACAAATGTCCTCCAGAGGGCGAGTCGCGAATAGAACGTCCGGTTAGCAAGTGGAAGGTCACAAAAATATGCCTTATTTTTTGACAGTTAAAATTAAAATGAACTATTTTGCCAATTCAACGGAGAAACATAAATGTCATAAAAAGAAGAATTTAATGAAAAAGAAGAAAAATTATGCCTCGATACACGGCATCGGCTTTCCTAAAATTTTGTTAATTTATAATAAAAGGTGATTATGTTATAATAAAGTCCTACTTGTTCACTATTTATTTATTGTTGTATAAAAAACGGTTATTTTACATATAGATTACGAATAAATGTGTTTCAATGTGTTTATATGTTCCCTGCCATTATTTTCTAAAGTAACCGTTATCGGCTACTTAGCCAATGTTGTTTAAAAATATTCGGTATTTGGTTTGATCGTTTGACCTAAAGCTAGAAAAAGTCAAGATATTTTTTGTTATAAAAAATTCGTTAAAAAACCAATTAAAAGTGAAATTGAATGAGCTTTGACACCAATAATCTCCTAAATATTTAATAAAATGTCTGGTAAAACTGTCCCAGAACAATTATCCAATTATATTAAGGAAAGGTTTCAATTTTTACGAGAAGAAAGTAAGTTTTTCCATGGTTTGTTTATAAAAAAAAAATAATACAGCATATTTCAGATGCACGTATGGAAGAAATTTTAAGAAGACTGAAGTTTTTAAATGAAGAAATGAGGATACCAGTAGATATATCAGAAAAAGTGTCTGAAATAAAAGATCAGGTATACAATCTAGAAGCAACCACATACAAATCTCAAGCAGAGAGGTTAAGAAAACATCACAATTACCTTTCAAAGTTAAAAATATGTATCAAAATATATGTTAATATTAATGAACGACTCTCTGAAGATATAAAGACATCAAAAAGGTAAATCTTAACCTTATACATCAAATACACAAAGCCCCATCAGTTACAAAGAAAAAAGTTAAAGGTTAATTAAATGGATAAAATTATAAATTCATGCACTGAATAGAATGCATTTTCAGTAACTAAATGTTAATATGAAATGTTGAGTGACCAATTGTTTTATTTAGTTTATAATTGAGAATAATGTATATTTTAGGGAACTGGAACAGTCTAAAGAAAAATTATGTGGAATATTAAATCTTAGCAGTGAACAAATTCAACAATTAGAAGAAAAAGCTAAACGATATGAAAATGAAGTAGTAAAATTTGAGGTAAGTGAAATTATATGAAGCTGAAACTAGCAGCCTGTGTGAGAAAATGCATACAAGTTAGATATCACAAAATAAAGCAACTTTACTGCTTAATTAATCATATAACATTTTCGCCATATCTGAATCGTGGTTAAAACCAGAAGATGATGACAATTTACTTCAAATTAATGGATATAATCTAGTCAGATGCGATAGACTTCATAAGCGGGGTGGAGGCATTCTTTTATATGTTAAAAACAATTTAAGATTCAAAGTTCTGATAAGCAAAAGTATGGATTATGTTGAACAACTTTGGATAGAGGTAAATATAAATAAGGTGAGGTATGCTATTGGTGTAATCTACAGACCTCCTAAATCTAACTATTCTTTATTTTTAAACAAATTTGAAAATACACTTGTTGATATATATAATACTGGGTGTGACAAAATAATTTGTACAGGCGACTTTAATATAGATCTTTTGGATATACAGTCAAACACGTGCCTTAATCTTTTAGCAGTTACTGAATCATTTAGTTTAAAGCAACATAATGACTCGGGAGTAACTGATACCAATTTAGTTAGACATTTTTTAGTATATTGCAGTTTTGAAGTATCAACTAAAGAAGAAATAATTAAAACAATAACTTATAGAAATCTGAACACTATTAATATTAATCAATTTGAACAGGATTTAGAGTCACTAAATTGGAATTTGATTTATAACATAACTAATATTGATCAGAAATTAAATTTATTCAATAGCAATATTTTAAATACCCTTAACAAACATGCACCTACAAAAAGAACTACCATCAATACAGCAAAAAATAAAAACCCTCCATGGATCACTTATAATATTAAACTAATGCAAAAGTTAAGGGATAAGGCATTACAAAAATATAGAAAAACAAAAGTAATAGCACATTGGAATTATTATAAAGAACTCAGAAATTTTACATCTGCTGCAATAAAAAGAGAAAAAAAGGCTTTTCTACATTTTAAATTAAATAATTCTACAACTAAACAAAAATGGTTAGTTTTAAAAAATATTGACATTGGAAGCAAATGTAATAAAGAATTACCAGTAGTATTAAGAAAAGTAAATGAAATTAACCCTTTTTTAGTCGGTCCATCCAGTAATCTAAATCCAAATCAAAAAGTTGAGTTTTTTAACGACAAAGTAAAGAGCACCGTGAATTCCTTACTTACTTTTAATACCATATCTGAATCGGACATATTTAAGATTCTAAAAAATATTAAATCTAAGGCATTTGGATCTGATGGTTTAAACATTCATATAATTTTTCTGTGCTGTCCATTCATAATACCTTATATCAGGCATATAATTAATGAATGCATAACTAAAAGGTATTTTCTGGTAAGCTGGAAAAAAGACTTTGTGTTGCCCATACCAAAAATATCATGTCCTATGGAATTGAGTCATTTAAGAGGTATAAGTATTCTATCAGTATTATCCAAATTATTTGAAAAGACTATGGAACTACAAATTAGATATCATGTGTCTAGGAACAATTTGTTACCCAAGTGCCAGTCTGGCTTTCGTCAAGGCTATAGCTATGTGACTGCACTGGCGTCAATATCAGATGACATACTATCAGGTCTTGACAAAAATGAAATTACTGTTTTGGTTCTAATAGATTATTCCAGGGCGTTTGACATGCTAAACCATCAAATTTTGATGTCAGTTATGCATTACCTTGGTTTTAGGGAATCAGCACGTTCTCTTCTTTGTTCTTATTTAACTAACTGTAGTCAGTGTGTTAAGTTGAACAACGATATTTTTAATTATATAAATATTATGCAAGGAGTACCACAGCATTTTAGGACCTCTTTTATTTTCTTTATACACATCAAATTTTCCTTCAGCATTAAAATTTTGTAAATATTACATGTATGCTGATGACACACAAATATATCATCATTTTAAAATAGAAAATATGTTAGAAGCCCAAAATCAAATTAATCAAGACTTAAAATCAGTTGTTACATATTCTAATGATCATCTCCTTACTATCAATGGAAAAAAATCATGTGCAATAGTCTTTAGCAATGAGCAACAGAAAGTGAAAGCTACAATTCATTTCAAAATTAAATTAGATGAAAATACTTTACATTTTAGTGACAACTGCAAAAATTTAGGTGTAGTTTTTGATTCCAAATTGAGGTTTAAAAAACATGTAAGTGAGAAAATAAAAAGAGCATACTCTTCCTTAAAATTGATATATCAACATAGACATAGTTTACCTTATTCTATTAAAATATCACTATGTGACTCTCTAGTTCTTTCACACTTTAACCATGCGGATGTAGTCTTCTCACCATGCATTGACAGCAATGATTTGGGTCGAAAACAAAAAGTACAAAATTCCTGTATGCATATGATCTTCGGTATCAAGAGGCCGCATTCTATGTATAATCGAAGGATTCTGCACTCACTCTGTCTATTTCACAAAATTTTAAAATTTAAAACCCCATCATATCTTTATGAGAAAATCACCTATAGAACAGATGTTCACAATCTTCAACTTAGAACTAAAAATACACTTAATATACCTAAAAACTATAAGGAAATGTACAAAAGATCATTTTCGTATCAAATATCTCATTTCGGCCACCTATTTGGTGAAACTGATGTTGCCCTTTCTATTAAATCATTTAAAAAGAAACATAAAAAAAAGATTATTTAATAAACAACACTAAAAAATGTTCATCTTACGATTTAACTTTTGCTGTATTCCTTTCTGGCGAAAATGTTATACGTTTTTTTTTTTTTGTTTTTTATTGATTGTTATTATAATTTTCTGCAAATATTTTTAAAATATAATTTTTTTTTATATTGAAAAATCTATGCAATATAATTACCCTTTCAGTTATATATAAATATAATGCACTAGTAGGTACTTAATGTCTAGTATTTGTCACTTCCAAATATTTATTTTTCTCTTCTTCTTTAATTACATTAGGACATGGGTATGGGAATATAAATATATTTAATTTTGTATTTGTAGGTCATAGAGGAAGAATTGGTCTGCAGACCTAACTATTACCTTTTATTTATCATCATTAATTGTTATAAAATTATGTATTCTACATTTGTTTTATGTGATAAATAATAAACTATTATTATTATTATTAATTATTATTATTATTATTATTAATTTGTCTTATTATAATAATAGTAGTATTAATAACAATAATAATGATAATAAAGGGAGGTTATCCATATTTGGAAAAATAAATATTAGTAAAAATGAAATGTATATAGGTACTTTAAAAAAAAACTTTAAATGTATATAGCTACTTTAAAAGAAACTTTAAATGTATATTCAAATTTTGTTTAACGAAAAATTATGGGCGCTGGGTTAAATCATACATAAATAGATTCCTCAAGTAATAGGCTACAACAGGTCAATCGAAAATACAGTATTGAGTGCTGGATTGTTGAAATTATTATATTTGTGTGCTAGAGTAATACCTAACACAGCAAAGATATTGTTTTTTTTTTTAATGAAAAATGAATGGCGCTGGGTTTTATACATAAAATGAATCCTTAAGCAATATGCTATAAGAATAAGTTAATAAAAACTACAATATCCAGTGCTAGAACGTTGAAAATATCAAAAAACATTTAGTCTAGAGAGACATTTCCAATAAAAATGTGATTTCTCTTAACGAAAAATTATCGGCGCTGGGTTATATCATGATTCGATCGATTTCTTAATCAATAGGCTACAAGAAAACGTCAATCTTAAACATAACATCGAGTACTAGAACGTTAAAAATATTACAAAAAACAATTTGGTTCGGAAGACACTTCACATAAAACTATGATTTTTCTAAATGAAAAATTATCGGCGCTGGGTTACATGATATATCAGTGGATTACTCAAGCGATAGGCTACAAGAATACGTCAATTTAAAATACAATATTGAGTCCTAGAATGTGAAAAATAAAAATTATTTAGGATTGAAAAACATTTCTCATAAAAATATGATTTTTCTTTAAGAGCAAACATGACGGGCACTCCTCCACCAAAAATCAATTTTACGTTTGAGGCAGTTAAAAAAAATTGTAAAAAAATGGTTTAGGCCAATCGTTCTAAAAATGAACCAAGCATGATGCTAAATCGCGAAAAACTTATATTTTCAAAGAAAAACAACAAAAATTTCAACTTTTTAACAAATTTAATTTTTTGGCCCTTTAGCGTCATTCTATAACAAATATCTTAACTATTTTCTAAATAACTTTTTTTAAAAAGATTACCAATTTTAAACAGGACGAAAGAACATAGTTTTCATTCCGCTGAATAACACCGGTGCCTTCCGATACTAATTCTATTAGAACAATGATACAGTGAATATGGCAACGCTGCTAGTCTATGAAGCCCGTGGTTAAAAGGGTAGCTGCTGTTTAGTTAAATTTGTTAATTCCTGTGTCGAAAAATAGTTGTCTTACTTTGTTGTTGAGGCGTTGTTAGGTGTTTGTTTACTTTAGTTTTTAGTTAATTTATGAAATGAAAAATTCTGGAAGGCAAAAATGCTACCACAGCTGACAAATTTCTATTTTAATTGTTTGCTGCCAAAGTTGGTAGATCCTAGAGAAATACGACATGTGGCAATTAGGGAAAAGAGATTGTCAAGAATTTTGTCCGCTTAAAAAAAATGTGTAATGTGTTTCTAAATTCATGCGACAAAATTCAGGAGGTGATTGCTCGTATGAAATTAAGATGGATCTTTCCTATAACAAAATTTCCTCAGCCCACCCCTTTTCGAGATATCACCCTTAAAAGGTGGTGACTAAAATTGAGTTTTTATTTTTTTTTTTTAAATTTTAGTAAAGCTAGAAACTTGAAATTCTGTAATTTTCGTGCACTCGAAAAGGACTAACCACGGGTATTTTTTCAATATTCCTGTTACATTATAGGGGGGTGAAATTAGCAACACTTTATTTCATATCAAAACTTTTTTTCGAGATGAACTTTTATGAAATAAAATTATAACTTGAAATCCTTGTTTTATTTAAATTTTTTTTTATTCTTGAATTTTTTCCCGAAACCAGTAGCTTCAGAGAAGAAAAAATAAACACCCTAATTTATCATTTTTTTTAATAAATTGAGTGGAAAACAGTATTTTTTTTTATTCTTGAATTTTTTTCCCAAAACCAATAGCTTCAGAGAAAAAAAAACACCCTAATTTATAATTTTTTTAATAAATTGAATGGATAACAGTATTTTTTTTTTCTATGAAGCTATTGGTTTTGGGAAAAAAATTAAAAATAATTTTTTTTTTTTTTAAATAAAACAAAGTTTTCAAGTTATAAAATTATTTCATAAAACATCATCTCGAAAAAAAGTTTTGATATGAAATAAAATAAGGGTTGCTAATTTCACCCCCCTATAATGTAACAGGAATATTGAAAAAATAACCGTGGTTAGTCCTTTGCGAGTGCAAGAAAATTACAGAATTTCAAGTTTCTAGCTTTACTAAAATTTTAGAAAAAAAATAGAAACTCAATTTTAGTCACCACCATTTAAGGGTGATACTCGGAAAGGAGTGGGCTGAGGAAATTTTGTTATAGGAAAGACCCATCTTAATTTCATACGAGCAATCACCTTCTGAATTTTGTCGCATGAATTTTGAAACACCCTGTATGTTGTTATTTCTCTTAACGAAAAATTATCGGCGCTGGGTTATATCATGTATCAATGGATTTATTAATCAATAGGCTACAAGAAAACGTCAATCTTACACATAATATCGAGTGCTAGAAAGTTAAAAATATCAAAAAACAATTTGGCTCGGAAGACACTTCACATAAAAATACGATATATCAGTGGATTACTCAAGCAATAGACTACAAGAATACGTCAATTTAAAATACAATATCGAGTGCTAGAATTTTGAAAATAAAAATTATTTAGGCTTAAGAAACATTTCTTATAAAAATGTTTTTTCTTTAAGAAAAATTAACGGCGCTGGGTTTTATCATACAGAAATAGAATCTTCAAGCAATAATAAGAATAAGTTAATCAAAAGTACATTATCGAGTGCTAGAAGTTAAAAATATGAAAGAACATTTAGGCTCAAGATACATTTCCAATAAAAATGTGATTTCTCTTAAAGAAAAATTATCGGCGCTGGGTTATATCATGTATCAATGGATTTCTTAATCTTTAGGCTACAAGAAAACGTCAATCTTTAGCATAATATCGAGTGCTAGAACGTTAAAAATGTCAAAAAATAATTTGGCTCGGAAGACACTTCACACAAAAATATGATTTTTCTAAATAAAAAATTATCTGCGCTGGGTTATATGATATATCAGTGGATTGATTACTCAAGCAATAGGCTACAAGAATACGTCAATTTAAAATACAATATCGAGTGCTGGAACGTTGAAAATAACAAAAAACATTTAGGCTTGAAAAACATTTCTCATAAAAATATGATTTTTTTTTTTAAGAAAAATTATCGGCGCTGGGTTAAATCATGCTTCCATGCATTCTTTAAGCAATAGTTGATAATAGTATGTCAATCGAAAATACAATATCAAGTCCTGGATTGTTAAAATTATTATATTTGTATGCCAGGGTAATACTTAACACAAAAAATATGTTTTTTTAACGAAAAATTAACGGTGCTGCGTTATATAATAAATCAATGAATGACTAAAGCAGAATCCTACAAAGGTACGTTAATCAAAAGTACAATACCGAGTGCTAGAATATTAATAACAAAATATATTTAGACTCAAAAGACACTTCACATAAAAATGATTTATCGTAATGAAAAATTATCGGCGCTGGGTTAAATCATACATCAGTGGAATCCTCAAGTAATATGCTATAACAATACATCAATTAAAAGAACAATATCGAGTTCTAGAAAGATGAAATTAACAGAATATATTTAGGTTCGAGAGACACTTTACATAAAAATATGATTTTTCCTAATGAAAAATTGTCAGCGCTGGGTTAAATCTTACATCAGTGGATTTCTTATGCAATAGTTTACAAGAATACGTCAAACAAAAATACAATAAATAATAATAATAATAATTATTTTTGTTATTATTAACGTTCTAGCACTCGATATTGTATTTTAAATTGACGTATTCTTGTAGCATATTGCCACTGATAATTTTTCATTTAGAAAAATCATTTTTATGTGAAGTGTCTTCCGAGTCAAATGGTTTTTGGACATTTTTAGCGTTCTAGCCTCGATATTATATTTAAGATTGACGTTTTCTTGTAGCCTATTGATTAAGAAATCTATTGATATATGATATAACCCAGCGCCGAGAATTTTTCGTTAAGATAAATCACATTTTTATTGGAAATGTCTCTCAAGCCTAAATGTTTTTGTATTGAATATTGTAGTTTTGATTTACTTATTCTTATAGCATATTGCTTGAGAATTCAATTTATGTATGATAAAACCCAGCGCCGGTTATTTTTCGTTAAAAAACAATATGTTTGTTGTATTAGGTATTATTCTAGCACACAAATATAATAATTTCAACAATCCAGCACTCAATACTGTATTTTCAATTGACCTGTTCTTGTAGCTTATTACTTGAGGAATCTATTTTTGTATGATTTAACACAGCGCCGATAATTTTTCGTTAAAAAAATTTGAATATACATTTAAAGTTTTTTTTATTTCATTTTTACTAATATTTATTTTCCAAATACGGATAACCTCCCTTTATTATTATCATTATTATTACTAATATTATTATTACAAATTAAGTAGTAAAATTGCTTTATTTTGTGATATCTAACTTGTATGCATTTTCTCACACAGGCTGCTAGTTTCAGCTTCATGAAATTATCACAATTGCCGCTACAGCTTCTCTTAGCTATAATAACTATAGATAAATGTCTAATGTGAGGCTTTATAAACAGTTTTAACTTTTTTTTTTTTCAGAAAAAATATCCTTGGTTAAAAGATCCAATGTTCAATTTACCAAATATATCCAAAGAAGTAGAGAAGCTGCGAATTTTAAAAGATACTAAAGAAAAGTTAGTGGAAGAACTGAGTGTGTATCAAGATCTCAAACCTGACATTAGTGAAGCTACACAACAATTAGCACATATTAAAGAAGAACACAAAAAGATGAGCTCTGTACTATTAGATAGCTAAGCATAAAAATTGTTATGAACAATCTATAAGAATTGGTTCAAGAAATTAATGTTTTTGTGTATTATTGGCTGTGTTTTTGGGTAGATTAAATTGAATATTTTTTGTTTAGAAACATCTCCAAAATGGTTGGTCCTAGGCTCTTCTAATTCCATGAGCTATTAATTTATTATTAAAGATTTCTAAAGAATTATTTTCTAGTCTGCAAGCCAGTAAATATAAAATAAAAAACAGTGGGTATTGAATTGACTGAAAATCTGTTTTTTGTAATTTACTTCCCAGGTTCAAAATTTGATACTTTTTTGCCCTTTCACTGAAACAACAGCACTTACCTGTTCGCTTTACACACCACAGACAAAATCGAATAGTCTTACATGTGTGACATGCTTACTCAAAGGGTTAATGAACTACCTACTGTTGTTTTTTTAACCTTTATTAGGCTGTTATCCATGCAATTACACCTAGAAAAATTACTGGAATGCATTTACTTGCAATATCTGCATTATTCCAGAGGTAAAATTATAATCTCAAAAATGTTAATCCCTTTCTTGTTTCTCACCCTTACTTTTTTCTATGATTAAAATTGCACAAACTGTTCTCATCGGGGAATGTAGGTACATTTATTTAGAGATTGGTATTTTATTAAATTTTGAGCTATGCGTCTGGAACCGAATATTAACTTAATGAATTGAAACAAAATTACGAAATTTGAGGAAATTGAAAAAATAGGATGCAAATTTGCATTAAAATATTTTTCAGATATTAAAGATCACCTAAAGAAAAAGATTTTTTAGGGGTACTTGACTGTTTTATGACTTTTATTATTGTATTAATCTATCCATATTTATGTCGACAGTACTGCACAAAAATATAAATGTTTATAATCATTGAGCGATCTATGTTGGACCAGTTCATATGGAATGAGTATCTAGTGAGTTGAAAGATGTATTATGTAATCTACAAGTATGCTATTCAATCTTTCTATTTACCATGAATCTAAACCATAAGCAATTTTTGTACTAAAATTTGAAAAACTTTGAACATGTGATTTACGATAGAATTAAGAACAAAATGAATTTTAAATCATTTTTTTAGATAAGTCAAAAGGTAGTTTATATTGTATTAAATAATTTTATTTTTGTAAATTATCAAAAATTATAAACTTTTTCTAAGTGAGTTTGTTTAAATTTCACGATGTGATTTGACCCAGTTCAAGAAATAATGTAAGAGAAACAGAAAAAAGTATATTATAAAAATAAATGGATAAACAAATAAATAAGCAACACAATTTTAAAAATCATTATTCGAATAAAAATACAGTCAAATTTATCCTTGCATAATTTATTTTTTCTCGTTTCCGTCGCCTCCGTAATGTTTGATAAACCTTGCTGATGGATCTGTAACACCTTCAACCCATCGTGGCATCCAATAATGAGGCAAAAAGTTCGGTGCCAATTTGGAATAAGTTTTCTCAAAAATTTCCCTGTAATAATAAGCTTCTTTACTTGGAGGACTGCAATGTGGATATTTCTTCTTAGCCAGTTCTAAATCAAAAGGTTCAGGCATTCTCTTATCGACAATTTCTTGCAGTATAACAAACAGAGATTTTCTTTGTGAGGCTACACCATCGCTGAAAGCTTCCTTTGGCCGCCAAAGGATATCGTGAGGCAGTAGATCAGTCCCATCAAAAGCGGAGCGTAAAAGATGTTTCTCAATGTTGTTTTTTGGCTGTTTAAGTTTCTGGTCCAAGTTTAAGTAATAGTTTGTGAACTGCAAATCTAAGAAAGGAACTCGCAATTCTAGTGACTGAGACGCTGTAGTTCGGTCCGCCCGCAAACCATCAAACATGTATATTTCTCGCAGCAACCTTAAACTGTCTTCATGGGCAGCTTGAGCTGTGGGCGCATCTCTAAAGTAAATGTACCCCTGAGCAACTTCATCTGCTCCTTCGCCACTAAGTAAAACGGTTGTATTTGTGTTTTCTACAACATATTTTGAGAGCAGGTACATAGGTAAAGAAGCTCTGATAGTAGTTATATCAGGAGTTTCCAATGTATATATAACATCATCCAGCACATTGGCAACATCTTCTTCAGTAAATGTAATTTCATGATGATCTGTGCCTATATGTTTCGCAACTAGTCGGGCTGCTCTGAGATCAGGACTATCACCCATTCCAATAGAGAAGGATTGTATTTTGTAGGGCAAGTTTGCATCTTTAGCTTCTTGTACAAGTAAAGCTGCAATTAGTGAGGAATCAAGACCACCAGAGAGTAAGCATCCAATTCTTCGGTCTGCCATTAGCCGCTTTTTAACAGAAGCCTTTAATAATTTTCTAATATTTACCTGATGTTCATTTGGTGATAACTCTGAATGTGGCAAAAAGGGTAGAAAACTTGGTTTAACACCAGGTTTGAAATATTTCTCAGCTTTTGCTAATATTGTTTTTCCATTTTCTAATAAATCGTATTCTGCATAACTACCAGGTGGAAATGGTTCTAAAGTTTTACCTTCGCCATTCAATTCTTTTTCGATTTGAATCAAACCTTTTGCTTCTGAAGAAATGCCGAGAATTCCAGAGGTGCTAGTAACTCTAAAAAGCGGTCTTACTCCATAGGGATCTCTCCCTAAAAACACTTTCCGTTTAGCAATATCTACGAGGCAAAACGCAAATACACCATCCAAATTCTTGACGCACTCTTCTATTCCAAATTTATGATACAGATGAAGGATACATTCTACATCGCTTTTCGTTTCATACTTAAAATCGTATTGTTCTGCAAGTCTGTTGCAGTTGTACAACTCTCCGTTACATATCAATATGGAATTTGGATATTTGTGTAACTTCATGGGTTGCATTCCCCAAATGCTGTCAACGATTGTTAATCTGTGAAATCCAATGCAGCAATTCTTTACCTTATCATCATATTCAACCCTCCAAGCATCTGGTCCTCTGTGCCCGATTTTGGAAAACGTAGAAGCACAATGAGAATGTAAATTGGATTCGAGTCCAAACACTGCCCATATTCCACACATGCTGCACGATTTTTTTAAACTTAACTATTCACTTTAATAATGATGTTCCTTTTTAAAATAATCACTACCTAACTCTTCAGCTACTTTCTTCGTTGTGCTTCTACGGTAAAAATTAAATACCCAAGAACGGGTAATTAACCTAATCTCTGATAATGATGAGCATGGCACCTTGCCATAAACATGATGTAAGAGAATCATGTTATTGCAAATCGGTATTTTATATTTTCCTTACAAAGAATCGATTGTGTCATTTACAACCAAAGACCTTCTATAACAAGACTGAAAATTCGGAACTAATGACATATAAGCTTTGTGAATGTTACAAAACAACACAAATACGACAAGATGTTCTGTTATTTGGACCTTAGACTTAAACCACTTGTTATTTAACTTATTAGTGGATGGATTCAAAAAAGAAAGATGCCGGTGATTATACAGATGAGCCTCATTTGTCCGATTATTCTGATTCATGATTAAAAATTAATTTTATTTCTTAGAAAGAATTCTCTACTCAACCATTCACAGTTAAGTTTTAATTAACAGTACTGTGTGCTGTTGTGGTGCTGTTTCTAAAGTGACGCTGATGAAAAAATAGTAATAAATCCTTCAAAGAATACTTTTCAAAATTCAAGTTAGTTTCGCGCAACGTTGATAAAACTTATCGTTCAGTAGAAAACTTATTTGTCAATCTGCTGTTCACATTAGTAATCTATGATCTGCTGCTACTGAAGAAAGTATTGAATAAAATCATTGAGACGCTATTTCTGCTTTTGAATATCCATATCGGATGCAAGGAGAGATGTTGTAAAGTACGACTCATGTCGCCATTTTCATTTCACTTTTTCGTCACTCGAAGTGATTCCCTCTGTTCTCTGTTATATAAGAGTGCTGCTAGAATGAAAATGACAAATCGTAATGAAAAACATTTTAAAACGTACTAAATTTCAAAAAAACGTACTGAATCATCAACTTTAAAAATCGAACACCTTAAAAATGGCTGGATCTTTAAATTCATAAACTAATATAGAAAAATTTGTAACATTTATAAAAATTTTACCCTATACGAACAAATGGGCTGGCCACAAGTGAAATAAAAATTATTTTCTGGTGTTTTAACACTTTTAGGACCGATTCCACCGTTGTGTTAAACAGAGTTTAAAATGATATTTTTACATTAACAATGTCATTTTAATCTCCATTTAACACAACGGTGGAATCGGTCCTTATTAAATTATGTAATCTTTATACCTACGTAACAAAAAAACTGTAGTCCATTCTACTTTCAGAATTACAATTAAATAACGTGCAATAAATTTCAATTTCAAATAAATTATTTGACTTATCACATGACTTAACTGTCATCTATCATTGATAAAATACGTCACTTTATTCGAATAATGTCCAAATGGTAGTGAAAATTGTACTGAATTTACTATTTTTAACGAAAACGGAGGTAAAACTAACAACGTAACACTGAGAAACTGAAAAAGTTTAAAAAGTACTGAATTCAGTAACAAACGTACTGAATCTCGCAACCCTGCCCCTGCTATATCGCAAAATAGTGTTTATCTCGTTTCTAGGTACTTTATTCTATCTCAATGAATAATTATCAATACAATAATTACGTAAAGAAGGCCGTGGTTTAACTAAGGCCATGACTATGAGCAATGACTAAACATCCAAATCACAAATGTTATGTTCGTATTAATTGCCCTCGTTGTATTACTTGTCTAGCTACAGAAGATTTTAGTATACAATATACATTTCCATTCGAATGCGAATGACCTCCTTTACCTTTTTCCAACAATAGTGAAAGTTGCATCATTTTTAAATGTTTTATTTACATCAATAATGAAATACATACTAACCTAGGTACACTAAAATTTAAAATATCATGTTTGTAGAAAACTAAAGGTGTCAGTAATGCAAAACATGTGCAAAACCTTGAACATCTTTTCATATTCATTTTTTGATTCGGTACATATATCGATACCTACTTAAATGAATCGATTTACGATTCATTCAAATTTGGATAATAAATGCACCACGTGTATCTCAAATCTCCACGTTTAAATAAAATAACCATAAGGAAAATAATTTTTTGTCAGCAATTTAAATCATTTTATTAATAATATACAGGGTGTCCCGAAATTAGACGGTCATATTTTAACAGCATAATCTACCACCTAAAATAGGAGTAAAAGTTCACATAAACATAGGTTCGAAAACGTTTCTTTTCCGAGATACAGGGTGTTAAAAGTGAAATCCTGATGACACTCTTTTGTAAATATTTTCTAAACGTTTAAAGATAACTAAGTGAAATTTAGGCACAAATGCTTACCTTTTTAAGCTCTATTAAATGGACTAAACCCCAGTTTTTAATCATCTTCATAGGTGAGTAAAAATTAGGGGGTTTAGGGTAAAATTGCCCTAAGTTTTTTTGTTGATAGTTTTTAACATTTTTAACTATAAAATTTGGAAAACCAATGTTTTCTTTATAATAAAGTTACTTTTGTTGCATCTCGCTAGGTGCGTCCTAAGCATTTGAAAATTTCATGATAAAGTTATCTTATTCGAAATTGTAAACAATAATTAGTAGGCCTATCAAATCAGAAATTTTATTTTTTTTTTACTTTGGAAAACCGGTGACTAAAGAAATTTTAGAAAATATTTACAAAAATGTGCCATCAGGACTTCACTTGTAACACCTTGTATCTCGAAAACGAAACGTTTTCGGACCTATGTTTATATGAACTTTTATTCCTATTTTAGGATGTAGATTACGTTGTTAAAATATGACCGTCTAATTTCGGGACACCCTGTATACAATGTCAAATGTAATGCGCCACTGATTACGCTGTGTAACGATTGGTGATAGACGATAATTATAGCGATATACTGTGTTTGAAAACTTTCTACCCTTAATATCTTTCTTCCAGTAAATAATATGAAAAATCACGTCAATTTTATTTTCATGGGGGACACTCTTTCAATAAATATCAATAGCCCTCCGTCGTTCACTCCCAATAAGGATAAGGCGTGTGTTATTAGGGTTGCCGGATTTACGAAAGCGGGACAATGGTGACGACAGATTAAAAAAGCGGTAGGTATATATTTTTATAAAAATAAGGCTTTTTTTGTGGAGGTTGTACTCATATTCCTAATTTTTATAAAGTCTGTTTTTGTTCTGGGGAGGTCTGAAATTTTTTTAAAAAGCGTGACATTTGAGTAAAAAGCGCGGCATTTGAGTAAAAAGCGCGGCATTTGAGTAAAAAGCGTGGTTGGCATTTGAATAATAGGCGTGACATTTTCGTGCTTTGGAGTGCGAGTACCAGCAAGTGAAAAAGCGTTTCATTTACGCCTAAAGCGGGACGTTTGGCAACCCTAAAGGATATAGGTATAGATGTTCATCATCGACCCTTTATTTATAATCTTAAAAAGATGAAGGGGATCATGTGGAACATCATTTTAATGGTCATTTTATGAAGAATTCAGCAATATATTAGTATTCAATGCGCTGCTTTTGATTTTAGCTTTCAGTAAGATAAAATAATGAAACATGAGCTAAAATAAATGAAAAATCGTGCTGATCTCTAACGTTAAGAAGCACACAAATTTTAATCGCCCATACAGCACAAACACATTTCAGAAATATTTCAAAAATATTACATTGAAACATTTGTAATGTTGTATTAATATTACGAAACATCCCAGAAATATTTCTGAAATGTACCTGAAACGTAAAAATGTCCTCTAAATATAATATTTCACAGTAATATTTCTGAAATAAAAATTTGAAATCTGTTAAAAATATTAAATAGTAATATTTCAGAAATCTATTCTAGCTTTTTTTTCTAAAATATTATTAGTCTAAAAAAAGACATTTATAAATATACATGTTTATTCAAAATACACAAAACTCAAACATTGATTCTTAAACAAACAAATAATTAATTTTTAAACATTATTTCAAAATATAAATGCAAATCACTTATTTCCACAAATTCTTTCAAATGTACTTATCTGAAACAAATAGTTTTTTTTTAATAAATGCTCCAAATAAAGAAACATTTATTATTTCAATCTGATCATTAAGATCAATTATCAATTTTATTCTAATCGAACTTATCAAGGGACGAAAAACTTCATAAACTAATATTCTACTCACTAGTATACCTTAGAGTCTAATCTCTGGTCTAATCATTTAGTTACACTACCACTACCGTTAACATATTATAACACTTAACCGCACTACTCTGCTTTATCATCACAGAACTAACTCAAAAGGCTTGGTTCTCTCAAATCTTATTCTTATTAGATTGGCATTGTTGAGCTAAATAATCTCAAGGTTTCCATGTTGGAGCAGTCGTTGTTGGCGACTACTGGCAAATTTTTGTATTGTATTTTCAACAGTCTTCACTTTAAGGTCCCTATGAAGATCAGTATTATGCAGTACCAGGATGCATCGATTTTAAACAATTCTTTGTTATGGGATGGTGTAGTAATATAATGGAGCCTTCTTAAATTCAAATTTTGTACATCAGTTCAAAATTTAATTTTGTTAAGAGGAAGTTTCCGTCTATTAAACATACTTAACCAATGAGTTACTTGTTTGAGCTTGTGGATATTCTGTTTCTACGTCTAATACCAAATATTAATCAAGGCAACTATTTTGTACTTTTTGTACCCGATTTATATCAACTTTGCACAGAAAGGGGCCATAGACCGAGTCACATAGTGGTTATAAAGTGGGACGGAACTAAAAAGACTTTGTTAGTATTGTTTTTAAGTTCCAATATACAATTCCGATCTGTGAGGATATATTAATTTTAAAGAATAATAAACCTTTTTCATTTTATCGGTAATATGTTTATTAAAGCGAAGTTTGGAGTCTATGATTAAACCCAAGTTCTTAAAGTATTCTTGCACTTCAAATGTTTGATTATTAAGTTCAATTTTTATAGTAGGCAAGACAGTTGACTTTTGAAGATCGTTGCAAAATAGGACGACATTCGATTTTTTTGGATTAATTTTAAGATAGTACTTCTTCGACAGTGACACAATTGTGGATAGATCAGTATTAATATTGTTAACGGCCTCGCAAATACTGGATGTTCTAATAGAATAATAAATGTTGGTGTCGTCTGCGTACAGATGATATTTACAGTGTGTTAGATAGTTGTAAAAGTAAATACAGCGGACCTAATATGCTTCCTTGGGGCACGCCCTACTGAATGTCAATTTCATTAGATCAACAGTTACCTGCTGCAATCTATTTGTAAGATAGGACTTTAAAAGAGAGCATGAATTTTTACTCAAACCAATGTAGTGAAACATAGAGAATATTATCTTATGATTTAAGGTATCGAATGCTCTGGAGTAATCATTTTACCAGAATACATGCATCATTATTATCCAATGATTGCACTATGTCATCTGTTACAAAAGTAAGGGCCGTTGTGCAACTATGTATCCACTTCTAAACCCTGTTTGGTTTGAGGGCAAGACATTAAATTTGTTGACATAAGAGGAAATGCGCTTTTCTAAAACCTTTTCAAATAATTTAGACATTATGGGAAGATTCGAAAATTGAGTACTGCGCATATTTTTACGAATAGCTAGGGGACACAAAAGCATGTTTCCATACAGTAGGAAAAAATTACTATCGATGCAGTTATTAATAATATGTTAAGTAAGGAACAATAAATGGGCAAGAGAGTAATAAAATTTTAATATTTATTTTATTAAAGCCAACCACTTTTGTTTTAATTTTTTTTAATATATGGAACAATATTCTTCCTGTGTAGTATGGGTAAATAAAAGAGTATATTCCCAGTTGGTATTAAATTATTATTGTAGTATTCTATAATATTTGTGTCAGGTTTACGATCATCACTGGAATCATTATTGTTGAATTTGTAGGTTACTATAACAGTTGAATCCATCACAAATTATAAATACGGCCCTAAGGCGCGCTTACCAAATGAACTGTCTTCTGTCGGTGCTAGCTGCAACCATCTCCATATGGACAATGAAATTCCAACACTTTGTAAAAACAATTTATTGTGCAAAAACGCTGCACGACAACTTTCAAATTTGTAAGTACATATTTACATTATTTTTATTTAACAACTACCTTTAACATTTTGTTATGATGTTAGTGAGAGCCGATCTGTATTTCACACATGCTTCGATTTAAAGTATTTAGTATTTCATAAAAGCACGGACCTTTCTGCCGTTTGTGTTGTTTTAGAGAGAGAGATACACAGCCTTTATTTTTTCGCGGCGAAGTCCCTTGGCGCCTCATACTTTGATTTTCTCTTACTATACGGAGAATGGTCGCACTGCGCAGCTTTCTGAGTGCATTTTAAAAGGAGATAGAAAACTCCGCCATTTTGATGCCTTATTACGTGTTGCCTACATCTTGACGCAATATTTTTAATATTTTGCTTGCCAGTGTCAGTGAATATTATTTTTGGAGCCACAGTTAGCTCACTCGGACCAGTTGAAAGTTCCAAAATAAGATCCACTCCAGGGATACAAATTCAAGATGCGCAGAAGACTGCTGTTTTATTATAGGCGGTTGTCATATATTGTATTATCCGAGTTGCGCAGTGTATAAACTGGAACATTGAGATCAAAAGTGCCGACGCAGAGTGAGCGAACTGATTCTTTAGCTATAAACTGTGACTCCAAAAATAATATTCACTGACACTGACAGCAGCAAGCAAAATATTAAAAATATTGCGTCAAGATGTAGGCAACACGTAATAAAGGCATCAAAATGGCCGAGTTTTCTATCTCCTTTTAAAAGGCACTCAGAAAGCTGCGCAGTGCGACCATTCTCCGTATAGTACATCAAGATAGAATAAAGTAGAGACGACATAAACACTATTTTGCGATAAGACATATGGACGCACTTAGCGATGCTAAGACTGACAGAAAAATGTAATTAAAATGGCGACGTAGACAGAGTAGTACTTTGATTTGAAGTCAGTATTTTTATATTTGAAGATTGTCGGAATGAAAATATTTAAGTAATGTTAAGAAAATATATTAAAGTATTGTTAAAAAAAATGTCTTTTAACATATTTTTTAATTAGAATAAATGATTTTATCTGGGTAAATTAAGTCATTTTTTTTAAATGTTTTATTGTCCTTTAAATAAAACCATCTTATTAATATGGTGTCTTATGCTAATTTTCTTATTTGCTTTATTTTTTGATAAATAGCACATTCTTACATTTAGATACCTGCTCGCAACACATTTCATTAATAATGTTCTGTGATTATCAAAAACTGACTGATCGAATCCATGTTGTATAAGACTTGAAAATGTGTTTCAAGAAATATATTCTCTTAATACTAACTGAATCAAGATATCAAGTGAAATCTGTTTTTCAGAAACTAATCGGAGTTTTAAAAGCTTTTCACATGTTATACAGATAGCAATAACATCTTCTGATGGGTAATGCCATTTGTTTTGATTTTTTATATCTATAAATTAATATATAATATTTTTTGTATCACTTATTAGCGCTTGAGAACATTGTGCACAATATATTTTTTTATATATAAAATGAAGAACGTAACCCGCGATGTAAGTAATTACATATTTCGAAAATGGAGTAATACAGGGATCTGGTACATAACCGTGATCTAATTCGATGGCTTTAATAATTTCCAAGGGATCATTTTCATAATCTTGTGCTTGGTTGGAAAATGAATATCCAGTTAATGTTATATTAAGTTGTCTGACTACATTGCACTTTAAAATACTAATCTCTTCTAAAGGTATACAGTTCCTACGAAAACTTTCAAACAACTCTACATGGACGAGTAACTTTTTATAATTCCAAGTTATCCTGGGAGATTTTATATATTGGTAAGAAAGATAATAAATTGTTGTGCACAACTAAAGAATTAAATAAATATTTAGTACTGTGGATACAGACTTTTAATCCTAAAAATCCCGTATGCCTCCCACTGTCTAATAATAATTGCCCATTGCAATGTGTTTTTAAGCCGTCAATATATTTATGGGCCATATCCAAAAATGTTGAAATATTGTCGATAAGCACTTAAGATGGCTGAATGCCGAAAGCGCTTTGCTATTTCAATAAAAAAATTGCACGAAATATTAGTTTTCTTTGCTGATCTAAACTGCGTGCACATATGAGTTAACCTCTTTTGGTTCCTTTTAATCGTTTCAACCGACCACATCTGATAAGAGAACTAAACTTTTACGTGATTCAAACTTGGATTCAGCAAAGACGGAATCGCATAATCTTTTAGACGAACAAAATGTACAAAATTTCTATCGAAACAGTTTTCTTCAAAATGTCTAGAGCATAGTACACTATATTTTGAAGGTTTCCAGTCACCTCTATTTACAAATCCAATCCATGAATCCCGCGTTACAGAGTTCTTTGGAAATCTATAATTCAAGTATTTGTATATTTAGCGTTGTGAAAATTTAAAACTTATTCCTTAACTGTACTTACAGGAATATCATAAACTATGATCTTTATAGCCCCAATGGGCATCACTACTGATGTAAAATTATCATTACATTTTTATCAGAATCTAAACTAGCAAGATTGATTTACTTATATTATTATAAAAGAAAATTATGATTAATTAACACACAAACATTGAAACAAAAATTAAGAATACGGTCCTTATAATTGTTTAGAATATGCTTTAGACCTACATACTTATGAAATGTAATTCCTGAAGTTTTTTTCTTATTAACGCTGTCACTGCTGCAACAGCTTCTTATAGCACATGATACCATTATTTAAAATTAAAATAAACACCCTTTTATAAGATTTAAAAAGGCGTTTATTCTCACCAAAACAGTAATCAAACTGACTAGGTCACGTTAGTTTGACACATGACGTAAAAATGTAATGCTTATTGAAAAGTGCGGACACTTTTAGTAACGTCATAGCGTCTCCCCTTTATTCTATCTCGATGGTATTATAGTAAGAGAAAATCAAAGTATGTGGCGCTAAGCAACTTCGCCGCGTGTCGGACCCACGGGTCGGACCTCTCTCTTGCACCGTATAGTAATCAAAGTATGTGATTGGCGCACACGATTCCTGTCACGTACACACACTTGTTCTTAGCCTGGGTTCACGAGCACAGGACCGTCTTTGATATGTTTTAAATGGTTTTAAAACATCTATCAAAAAACTGATTCAACTTATTGGGATTACTTAACACAGGTGGCAATGATGTTTTCTTAATATTTTTAACGTCTAGTTTTTTTAATACTTTCCATCTTTTATTTCTATTAGAAAGTTTAAACTCCATGTATGCCTTCTTTTCTCGTTTAGTGGCAGCTGAGGTCTAGTTCCTTAATTCTTTATAGTACTCCCGATGTGCTGAATCGATTTTTAAATTTTTTAATGCTTTGTCCCTAAGTTTCTGCATGAGCATGATGTTATCGGTTATCCAGGGTTGATTTTTGAACTTTACATTTGATTGCATAGTTTTTAGAGGAGCATGTTGGTCTACAAAGTTTAATATATTAGTATTAAGACATGCTATTTTCTCATCTATATTTTCAATGTGATAAATTTGTTCCCAATCATGTCTTTCTAAATCTCTATTAAAATAATTTACGTTTACTCTAGCTAAATTACGATACACATGTTTCTTTAATAAAGGTTTTTGTGAACTAGTTTCAAATTCACAGTACATTAAAAAATGGCGACCTATCAGTATCTATTACCACACAGTTGCTGAGCTTAAAATTCACATATAGATGATCTATTAATGTCATACTGTTATTAAGTGAAATATGCAGCATCACAAATATGTTTTATCTCAATTGGTTCAAATAGAGATAGTAGGTGCTGTACTTGTTGGGATTTTTCATTTAAAAGGTCGATATTAAAGTCGCCTAGACATAATAATCTAGATATCAACACCAAAATATATACCTATTAAAATATCTTCGAATATATTTGTAAACAGTTATATATTTGACTTTGGTGGTCTGTATACAACAGAAAGTGCATATTTTATTCCACTAAGCTTAAATTTTATCCACAAGTGCTCTAGAAATTCAAAGTTATCACATATATGTAAATCATATTTTATATAATCCTTTATATAGATTCCTACACCACTCCCTCGTTTAGTTGTTCTGTCAGATCTAATAAATGAATAGGTATTTATCTTTAATACAATAGAATGGATGACATGGGTTAACCACGTCTCAGAAACACGGAAAATATCATAATTTTTGTATATAGGATGTTTTTGATTTCATTTAACTTTGGTACAAGGGAACAAACATTTAAATATCCAGCAGAAAATGTCATTTAATATAAATTTAATTTAAATAACCAAATAAACTTTACCTATGAGCATTAGCATATTTCTATGAATAAAGATCATTATTCAATTAAAAAGTGGAAATAAAAAGTATAAAATATTGTCATGAAAATTCTTAAAGCCTACTTTGTGTACGCACGCAACCGACTCGTGATCGAAGCAACGCTGACGTGTGGAAACAGCCGGCCCGCGTCTCGAATAGCCGGCCCGCATCTCGAATATAGAAGAATACGACGTAATGCCTGCCGCTGATGCGCTAGAAACAGCTGGAATGGCGAGGTGTGCCGTTTAGTCATCAAAGTAGAATCTTCGCGAGCCTCTAGCATTTTCCAGTAGCGGAGTTGGACTAATATAAATAGCCAACGTATCAGCGCCGAGTTTAGTTTAATATAGAACGTTGTATTGAAAAGTTAAAGTGTAATAAATAAATTAGAATTGTTAGTTAGTGTCTAAATATTATATAAATTAAATAGTACGTCTGAAATAAATTGTAAATAGTGTGTTTTTAAATAAATAAACTTTAAATAAATTAGACTTTCGTCACAATATTTAAAATAAAAAGGTTAAATAGATAATTAAGAATTAAAAGCAAATAAGAGGACCATACAAATGTTTTCGCCAACTTTCGCCAATTTTGCTATTTTCAACCTCATATATGGACAAGTCCATATAAGGTGGGAAATATGATGTAGGGAAACCACGAAAACCTATATCACGGTACTGTACTGTACAGTAATGATATGGCATTATATGATTGGGAAAAGTTTTATCTAATAGATAGTGGGGCTGAGTTTAGCAGATCCTTGGTAGTCTGAGAGTAATCTTAAATTTGGTTGTGAGAGTTTTCTTTTCCGATTTCGAAATAGTGGGAGGCGGCGTGGGCTCCAAGGGGTTTGTGAAGTGTCTCGAGAGTGTGTGTTTGAGCCTTTCATAGTGCGAGAGACGTATTGTTTCCTGAGGGTTTGGAAACGTGTGAGAATGGGAGTGCCGGATATGTTTTCGAAACTTCTCAAGAGAAGATATATTAGCATCATCCGAGTATACACGTCTATCGAGCATGGTGAATTTGTTTGCAAGATGTGTTGGAAGTACGCCGTAAGCTACTGCTCTGTAAAGAGGGGATAAAAGAAGTGTAGGTGTGATTTAAAGTGTTTGGTTTTCATTGCCCAATTCGTCTACACAGAGCCCCAAGGAGACAAGCTCGCTTTCGCATCTTGTCGAGAGAGCATTGGACACCAGATGACCAATAATTGAGCGTACGAAAGAATCATACTCCCAAATAGTCAACTTCCGTCTGTTGAGCGAGTCTGGCTCCCAGGATATTTAAATTGCTATACACCAGCGAGAATACTGGTTTAACGGATTTTGGGTTAGAGAACTTAGTTGGTCAGAATTGTTAGCTACATCAGAGAGCCGAGCATAGTATATCGTCGGAGTATAAAAGGCATTTTGACGATGGGTGGTTTGGAGGTGAATAGGTCTGACGGGGCGTTGCCAACTTTGACCGTGATTGTTCTGTCAGTGAGGTAGTAATGAATGAGTTTGGAGATACTGGGGGAGAAGACCTATATCCATGAGCTTTTTACTAGTTTAACATGCCAGACTTAGTAGTCAAAGGCTTTTTGAACATCTAGAAGAATAGCTGATGAGATTTGTTGGAAGTTTACTTTAATATAATATGGCAACCCCTTATAGATATACCAAATCCATCCCATCGCGCGACAATTATTTTGTTCTTTTTATTTGGAATGTCAGTTGAACGCATGATACAAAAAATAGTATCATTAATTGAACGTATAAAAGCTGGGTTCGGAAAATAAACCCCTTTTCTCTTTTCACTCCACGTCTAACCTCACGTCACAGAGTTACAACGATTTAGCATGGACTGAAGTTAAATATGGAGTTAAAAGAGTCCACCTTCCGAACTCAAGATAAATAGGTATGAAATAAAGGTGCGTAGCAAATACCGTTGTTGGTATGAAATAGGTTCACAGGAGGCCGGTATTCGTAGTATCACATACCATGCGTTATGTGAAACTTTTTATTTCAATTTCAGCTGTATCTAGGCCGTTGGAGTCTATGCCGGTCGGCGTATCCAGGTATGGGCACAGAATAACAACCTACCTATTACAGAAGCGAAGGATATAGCTAATTTTTAGGGTCCAAAATGTTTTGCGCATGATCAGGTCCACCATTTTATGACCGGCAAAACTGTCATGTGACCAGGGCCGACGAGAGGGAGCGGTAGCTGGGACATATTCCCGGGGTCAGGGCACAAAATGAAGAAATGTAGTTACTGGACAACTCTGCACTCAACAGAAGACTCGAAAGAAAGAAAAGCCATTATTGAGCTAGTGCAGTGAACGTTAGTGCTAGTGTAAAACACTGTAATAAATCGTTACGCCATTTATTGATGATGCTTTTCTATCAACGACGAACAACTACTAGATTAATTTTGTTTACAAAAATTGAATTGCAAACAATCACGGATTTATCCACCGAGTTGTTAAATTATTATAAGAGAGTATGGCGAAAGTCTTATTACAGGATTGTTTATGGTAATATTGACATATATTATAAGGCTCTAAAACACATAAATGGCTTTCAAAATTACAGTTGGGAAGTATATTTGCATTTTTAATGCCAGTTATTATGAGTTTAATCTATTTTTCTAGATCCAATTATTATAGTTGAAGGTGTAATTAATACATCAATAAATTGTAAAAGAATCACTCTGTTAAAGAGTTAATGTTTTCTAAAAAAACTGATGAATTAAGCAAAACGAGTATTCGATCTGGATCCTCAAGTAAAAACCTTTTTTAGTTTAGCGATCAGTACAATTTACTTCAAAATAAATTATTGTGAAGCCTTATTTTTCAATTATATCACTAACCTTCAATTCAGAGAAGAAAGAGTGGATGTTGCTAAATAGGTTTTTTACAGATATTTAAATTATTATTTTCTCAGTATATTATCCGAATTTATTTGAATCTTTTTCATTTTTATCAGTGTAACAACCGGAAAAAAGTATAGCAATCAAAGTATGTGGGTGCCACAGTTTATAGCTAAAGAATCAGATCGCTCACTCTGCGTCGGCACTTTTGATCTCAATGTTCCAGTTTATATACTGCGCAACTCGGATAATACAATATATGACAACCACCTATAACTGATTCTTTAGCAATAAACTGTGACTCCAAAAATAATATTCACTGACACTGACAGCAGCAAGCAAAATATAAGGTGCGTTTTAATCATCCGCTTCTGCTTCCGGAATTGTCGGTTTAGTCGTTTTAACCTGTCGGATTAAAACAAGAAAACCGATAATTCCGAAGCGGAAGCGGATGATTAAAACGCACTTATTAAAAATATTGCGCCAAGATGTAGGCAACACGTAATAACGGATCAAAATGGCGGAGTTTTCTATCTCCTTTTAAAAGGCACTCAGAAAGCTGCGCAGTGCGACCATTCTTCGTATAGTAAAAGAAAATCAAAGTATGTGACTGGACGGCATGCGGATGCGCTCATGGCATGTGAATGCCAATTTGTTAGTAATACGAGGGTTAGTTCGTATTTTTATTTTGTAACCTCTTACATTTACATTTTTTATTATTAACCTGTCTACCAGTTATTTTCATGATAGTTTGACAAGTTGTCATGGAGGAAACGCCACAAACATTTCTCAAGTTCACAATTCCCATCAAAATTTTCGTAACTCATGAATCCATTTATTTCAAACAGCACCAACCTCACTGATGAAAGTTTCTTTAGCTCAGGTAAACATTTCTAAATTGAAAAATATCTCGGCAAACATCACGAAAAATTAATTTGCCTTTTTTGTAGCTCCAACATTTATCAATGGCCAAAATGTGTTCGTGTCTCAAGAAAAAAATAGAAAAATATTAGACTCAGTACACACTTCAGTTATAGGGAATCCACCAATCAGTTACAACGGTATAAGTTCGTACGGTTTTTATCCAGGCAATTACATTAAAGCTGAAAAACATTTTTTGCCACCTTCTGGAGTTCTTTTTACGTTTTCCCCTCATTTTGGTCAACATTATGGAACGACTAATCATTCAACACAAGCGTCAGTAGTTTTTGTATTAATCATCTTTACTAATATAGGTTCGTTTCATTATAGATGTTCTCAATTAAATACAATTCTTTCCAGAATAATCAATTTTGATATGTTCTAAAAATTGTTGGTTTGAAAAGATTGGATATTGCTTGGAACATCTATTGAAACGAACTTCATATTACTCCTGTTCCTACAGTAATCGAAAAAATAGTTACTTGCAGTGAGGATTGTGAAACATCATGATCCATCCTCAAAAGTTAAAATAAATATTTATATACATATAAGCATTATTAAAATGACAATTGTTAGATTAGCTACAAAAACTCTTTGATTAATTACTATTTATTTATCTCATTAAAGGCACCAAATTAACCCTCTGTTTTCCAACCTAAATGAATTGCCAAATCTGAATTCTTTTTGTTGTACAAATCACGCAATGCCAAGAAGAACTGGTGGTGTATCTGGAATGGGACATCCGCACAACGCTATACCCCCTAACGGATTTGGCGGAGCGGATTACCAACACTTATCCCAAAATCCGTTTTTCTATCAATGTCAAAAATATCCCTTTTACAAATTGAAGTTTCATATGGACAATTGCACTTCATGTTCGGATTTATTGAATGGCATCACCCAAGTTCCTGGATCACGTAAGTTTCTGGGCGCAGCGGTCCAATTCTATATACGAGTAGTTCTAATTTACATGTTCAGATTTGTTTGTATTCCGAAACCTGATAAGATTGTAGTAATTGTTGTAAAACCACTAACCACTATTTATTTGGCAGTATTTGAAAAGCGATTATAACATGTTGTCCAAGAAATAAATGCAGAAGATGCCATAAGTTCAAGGTTTGGTCATGAGGAGACGTCCACAAAGAAAGTTGTGCCGTCACTCCTTTGCTTGATCTTTATTATTTTTAATGCCAGGGCCTATCTGTATCTGTAACGTGTGGGGGGTAGGTTACCCCTACGGCACTTAGGCCTCACTTGGCCCATTGTGCATCCTCCCAAGATAATAGGCATCTCCTAGCTCATGAGCCAGCCTACAGATTTAATGTAGTTGACAAAGTCGCCAAGAGGTTATTCTCTTATATCGGTAGGTGTTAGCCGATACTCGCCGAACACAAATCTTCTAATAAATGAGAGCGCCGAGCAGTCGTATAGGATATGCTAAATGGTCTCATCTCTTGTTCGCACTCCTTGCAGAGTGCGGATTCTGACAACCCCATGATATGGAGATGCTTCCGTACTTGGCCAGTCAGAATGCCTGTGACTAGACGCAGATTCTGTCTGGTCATGGTCAAGTATTTGTTTGCTGCAGTGTTGTCAGGATAATTTAAAAGCTCCCTGTCAACTCTGCAGTTTCTTGTTTCGCCGCATATTTTCTTGAATTTTACAAGAGAATGTTCTTTAATTAGGTCTGTCACCGATTTTGTCAGGCCAATATAGAAGGGCCAGATCCAAAAAGTATTTCGTTGGCTGCTTTCGGTGTGACGTAACCTTTGATCCATCTTAAGGTGACCACATTGTTGATGGATACTTCGGCCAAAGCTTCGTGACATTCTAGTACTAACCCTGAGTAAATTCGTGGTCTATTCAGGGTGAGTAGTGCTTGTCTACTATTTGTATAGATGAGCATGTTCCTTCCAGTGATATTGTTTCTGGTGATTTCGTTTGCTGCTATGAGAATCCCGTGAGCTCTATTTGAACTACACTGACACTATTGCTCACAGCCCATTTTATGTTTAGGTTTAAGGATCTGGATCGAGTATATTCCACATCCTGAGCCTTGTTTTGTTTTAGAACCGTCGGTATAGATATGAATCGTACCTGTCACTTTCGGCTCTTCTATTTGTTCTGTTATAACTTTGTATGGCTTATGGAAGATATATCTTGGTGAGATGGAGTCAATGTTCGCTTGAAGCCACGGGAGCGTATCGAGCTCCCCCTGCCAAAAGCGACGTCTCGCCTCACCAGATCCTACATCAGGTTCTAATTCCAACCATGCGAAGGCGTGTCATTGTCATCAGAGCAACCTCCTTGATGTAAATATCAAGGGGAGTGAGACTCAGAATGACTTCCATGGCTCTGGTCGATGTTGTTTTCATGGCTCCTGTTATGTTGAGACATGCTGTTCTTTGAATTTGTTCTAATTTACGGATAACTGTATCAATTTTTGGGTTTTCGGTACCCAGACAACTGCACCGTATGTTGTCTTATGATAGCCGTGTAAGTCTGTGCGATGACTCTGGGGGAGAAACCCTATAGGTGCACCCCACGGTTCGGCGGCATTATTGATAAGCAATATGTATGCTCTTTTGACTCCGTTTTCTGAATGCGAGTTCCATGTTAACTTGCTGTCAAAGATGAGATCTAGGTACTTCACATCTGTTGCAAAGTTTAATTTTGTGTTTAGGAGTTCTAAAGGTTTTAATTCCATTTTCATCGTTTTCCTTGTGAAAATGCCCAGACAGTACACCAAATCCTTTGGATATCTACTGAACATCCCAATATCCACTGAATGTCCAGTCCATGGTAGATATCTATTTTATATCCATGAAATGTAATTTATAGACATGCAAATGTCCATAAATAATAGTAATTATATAGCAAATTATTAAAAAATTACGCCATTGTGCTCGCCATTGTGGGTAATAGTACCGTTCAGATATTTAAAATTAATTTTTTTTAAGGTGTATTCAATATCTCATGAACATCTACTAAATATATCAAAGTCTAGGCGCGAACGCAAACCATCGTGGATATCCACTAGATGTTATTTGATTCTGCTTACTAAGTATAGATGGCGATACTACTATCGCATCTACTCATGCTCGACCCGCCGTAATTGAGTTCGATCGAAATTTGTGTCCTAATCATTCCATTAGAGACTGGAGTCGAGAATTTTCATTTATTGCTGAAGAGTCCTAATAAGGATGACTTGCTCCTTAGTGTGCAAAATCAAAGGCAGAGTGTTGAAAATATTTTGAGTGTTGAAAATATTTTGAGTGTTGAAAATATTTTGAGTGTTGAAAATATTTTTTATCTCTGCTATTTTCTTCCGACGTTATTCAATAATCATTGGTTACTTATGAACCTCTACTAAAGATACCCATAAAATATTTTGCTGAATGTCCGAATATCTTCTATATCCTGGGATATAGATGGACATTTGGATATCCATATTAGATCCACGGAATATTTCTGATATCCTGTGGATATATTGGATATCCACAAAAGATATTCTGTGGATATCTCTGGGATTTGGTGTGTTGTCTGGGGGAGTATTAGAATTAGACCATCGATATCGCTTTCACCAAGCGAAATGGAGGTAAACAATATAAGAGGTTTACTTGGCTGTTCCCATCTCTAAACCAGAATAATATGTAAAATCTGTCAAACCTAATAAGCTGGAATAAAATATTTGCAAAAGATAACAAGTAAATTCACCGATAGTAAAAAAGTAATACAAATCAATATGAAAGTGGACAAACAATATATACATTTATACTTGCACTGTATATACTGACAGGGCCGGCTCTAGGCATGTGCAAAGTGTGCAGTTGCACAGGGCGCCAAATTCTAGGGGCGCCAAAAAATTACATTTATCAATTTAAAATAAAATATTAGTTTTTTATTTGTCTAGTCATTAAGAAGAGCAGCCGTGGCGGTTTAGATTTAATTTTAAATAAATAATTTTGATTATTTACCTATATTTTATTAATTTTTGATGCCGCCCGTGCGATTGTGCGTAAGAAACTCAGCGCCCTGCAACGCCACCCCTACGATAGAGCGCTCGCGACTTTTTCTTGTACTGCAAAGCGCGTAAAATCCTGAGTTCAAAATTTGTATCTAGTGTCGATGTCACGATTTGCTAGCCTTTTCTATCTTACAGGGAGAATGTTTTACCGCGAGATCCTTCACTACTTTTTTGAATAGCGCTGCCGTTGAATTGATGTAATAATGACAAAAAGAAACCTGGTTCGGAGTATAAAAAAAGACGCATTGAAAAGCAGGAGGTATTAAAAAAGCAGACTGGAGCTTTAAAAAGTTTGTTGAAAGACTTCCCTGGATCAAGTAAGAAGCAAGAAGAGTCAATTCCGGTACCGTCCAATGAAAAGGAACTTAATGCATCAGAATCTGATATCACACCTCGTTTGCAAGCAGAAAAACATAATTCAGTATCTGATTTACCAACAGAAATAACAGAAAAAGTTTCACCACCACCTCAAATCCTGGTACATGGCCAAGTCATATTTCAGATTCAGACAGAATACTACTTGTAAAGGGATTTTCAGTTGAGCCGCTATACAATTTTGAATTTCCTAGCGAAGGTTTCAGCAGAAGATTTAGTTCAAACTTTTAGAAACGTAAATTGGAAAATGTAGAGCTAGTTTTAAGAGATTCGCTGGTAAGCTTTTTTCTGTCACTAATACTTCATTGGTTAATGAATGTAACGACTGAAGATATATTGGTAAAATTCTAAAATTACATGAAACTACTAAAGTTCACTACGAGGCACAAACTTTATTATTCGAACTCTCGTATAGAATAAAACCCTCTAAAACTATAGATAACGAGGCACAACGGATCCTAAACGCTGAAATAAAGTACTTGAATGATGTGCTACGTCGCTTAGTCTCCATAATAAAATTGTTAGGTCAAAGCTGTCTTTCTTTTTGGGGTACTGAAGAAAGATTATATGAACATAATAATGCCAATTTTTTGTAATTGGTTCAACTTTTGGCAGAATACGATCCTATAATGGAAGAGCATGTGAGAAGAATATTGAAAAAAGAAGCAACATATTTGGGAAAGAATTTCCAGAATGAAATGATATATATCATATCAAGTAACATGCGAAATACTATATTGGAGCAGGTTCGGAGAGTATTATTCAATAATATTACACCCGATCTAAGCAAAACTGAACAGATGACACTTGTTATAAGATATGTTACAATTGAAAACAATGAGGTTCAAATTAATGGAAATTTTTTTTGGGTTTTTACCAGTTGAGAGATCTACGAGCCAGTAACTGTTTGATATTTTAATAGCTGAGCAGAAAAAACTAGAAAATATGCGTGGGCAGGGGTACGATAACGGCGCGAATATAAAAGGGGAACGGTCACGCGTCCAAAGAAAAATTCGAGACATTAACCCTCGTGCATTTTTTGTTCCATGTGGTAGCCATTCTTTAAATTTTGTAATTAATGACATGGCTAAGTCCTTTTTAGAAGCTGCTAACTTCTTCAATACTGTATAAAAGATTCATTTATTTTTTTCGCGTCGACATTTAGATGGTCAATTTTACTTCAATATGTTGAGATTATAACATTGAAACCACTCAGCGATACACGGTGGGAAAGCAGAATTATTGCCATAAAACCTTTGAGATACTAAAATAAATATTGGTTAAATTTATGAAGCTCTTTTTTCTACATATAACGATCCAAATATTGATGCTGCAATCAGAGATGAAGCGTTTGGTTTACTTACGCAAATTAAACAGTTCAAATTTTTATGTTCTGTTGTTATTTGGTTTACTCTTTTTAATCACGTCAACTTATGATTATGTTATTCATTCTGCCACTGAGGTTTTAAAGAATTTGCAGAATTTCTTCACAATTTAAGAGAAAATCAATTTGATCAACTGCTCGTGAATGCGGGGGAATTTGTTTATGAAAACGAAGATGAACCTATCATAGAATAAAAAGTATAAAATAGAATTTTATTATCTTGTTTAAATGCTTTGGAGCAAAGATTTTACCCTCGAAAATTTTTATTTTTTTTATGATATTCCCAACTTAAAGCAAGAACCCAAAAGCCAGATAATAGCATAGTGCAAAAAACTTGAGAACGTCTTAACTGACCAAGATAATAGTGATATAAATGGCTTAGAGCTAGCTGGACGAACTGATCAGATACTCTTTTAAACAAAAAAAAAACTCCTAAAGAAGTACTTACTTCAATTTATAACAAAATTGAATTTTGCTCCCAACTTAAGTAGAGCCATCCGGATCTTTTTACCGCTTCCAGTAACTGTCGCTACCGGAGAAAGGACCAAGACTTACCTACGTACCACAATCACACAAAATCGACTTTGTGGTCCTGCTATTACTGCAATAGAACATGAGATATGTGAGAAAACCAATATTACAAAAATCATAAGACAGTTTGCTGAAATTAAAGTTAAAAAAAAAATTATAGTAGTTAGGCTAGATAGGCGGGAGGCGCCAACTCAGGATTTTGCACACAGCGAAAAAAATGTTAGAGCCGGGCTCTGATACTGACCAGGTATTGTCAGGCCTGGGTACTACTTCTACTTCTCATTTTAGATAGGCTTAAAATCAATACATTGGAGTTCCCATCCCAAATTTTCGGGGTACAACTGTTTAGTTTATTAAAAAAAATGGTTTTTATATTTTTATTTGAAGACATTAACCGAATTATAATAATTTGATATTTTAGAAGGTACAGCTGATTTCAATAACATTTGCGGTTTGAACATTAAACATGAACGAAACAGTCTTTACCAAGGATCTCCCAATAATTCATGTAAGGAATACTCTTTTATTAATTTTCTAATTACATTATCTTTTGTCATTCGTATATATCCGACGCAAATTATCACAAAATCATTTTAATTCAGGCGTCTAATATCAAATGTAGCAAAGTCCACTTTTATAAATTTTCCACTACACAACAAAAACTATTTAAAAAATATTAGGACGTTACATAAAATTACTGTTTTGGCTTTTAAGTGTGTAAATAAATTATTTTATGTAAATGGGTTTTAAATAATATTTTAAATTGGCTATATATATTGGAGTTTGCTATTTGATATTTAAGGTTGGAGTTTGCTATGTATGGTTTGTTCATGAAAGGAGATTGCTGTTTATGATAGTAAACTGAGGTGTGAAAACATCCAGGACTGTCTTGAATACAAACACAGTTCTGCTCACTACCCAGACAGCACACCAAATCCTTTGGATATCTACTGAACATCCCAATATCCACTGAATGTCCAGTCCATGGTTGATATCCATTTTATATCCATGAGATGTAATTTATACACACGCAAATGTCCATAAATAATAGTAATTATATAGTAAATTATTAAAAAATTACGCCATTGTGGCTAATAGTACCGTTCATATATTTAAAATTATTTTTTTTAAGATGTATTCAATATCTCATGGGCATCTACTAAATATATAAAAGTCTAGGCGCGAACGCAAACAATCGTAGATATCCACTAGATGTTATTTGATTTTGCTTACTAAGTATAGATGGCGATACCACTTACGCATCTACTCATGCTCGACCCGCCGTAATTGAGTTCGATCGAAATTTTTGTCCTAATCAGACTCCATTAGAGACTGGAGTCGAGAATTTCCATTTATTGCTGAAGAGTCCTAATAAGGATGACTTTCTCCTTAGTGGGCAAAATCAAAGGCAGAGTGTTGAAAATATTTTGAGTGTTGAAAATATTTTTTTCTACAAGCGTGCGAGAAGATGATCTTCTCGCACGCAGAGAAATATAAATTGAAAAAAAGCAAGGTATACTTACCGCCGAGGCCCGGGTTTGAACCTAAGATCTTTGCGTTATGAGCCCGAAACCCTAACCACTACACCAATTCAGCACATAACATCGGTTTAATATATGTATACTTAAACTGTATGTTGTACCTAATGTCATTATACAGGTTAATTCTCTACTTTAGAAATAAATGCGCTTGTAGAAAAAATGTTGATCGTAACACGTGCTATAAGCACTTTTACGCACGAAACTGCGTTACCCGCACGACTCGCAGCGGAGTGCGGGTAGCACTTGTTGCGATGACTACTATTTATCTCTGCTATTTTCTTTCGACGTTATTCAATAATCATTGGTTACTTATGAACCTCTACTAAAGATACCCATAAAATATTTTGCTCAATATCCGAATATCTTCTATATCCTGGGATATAGACGGACATTTGGTTGGTAATCCATATTGGATATATTGAATATCCACAAAATATATTCTGTGGATATCTCTGGGATTTCTTGTATTTTCTGGAAGATATCCATTAGATATTTTGCTGGATATCCATTAGGATATCTTCTAGATTCTGGATATAGACGGACATTTGGATATCCATATTAGATCCACGGAATATTTCTGATATCCTGTGGATATATTGGATATCCACAAAAGATATTCTGTGGATATTTCTGGGATTTGGTGTGTTGTCTGGGTAATTAATACTGTGATTAACAGAAACAAAAAACAAATGTTTTTCATATTATCAATATGGGCGACGACCAAAAAATTGCTGGAGGGCAAGTCTTATAGGCAAGTTCAAAATGCCGCAGGCTATAGACGAAAGCCATAGCGAAAAATCCAAAAGCTGAAATCCAGGGCGCATGCCCTCGTGTGGAGGCGCCTAAGAATGTGTCCCTTAAAGTTAACCATAAATGAGAACCTTTTTTATTATAAGTTTATTAATGCAAGCAAGAAACTAAAATAACAACGTTGCCAGTAAACGGCCGCCTGGCTGCGTGGAGATAACTACCGAGTATGCACCTTTGACCGTCTGTGTGTATTGTGCTATCTGTCTGCACTTTGTGCTGTGTGATGTGAATATATATGCTGCGTTTGAGAATCCACATCGGATGCATTTTTTACATCTCGAGCGTTTTTTTATCCACATCGGACACATCTGTCCCATTACATTTACGTATACTGAACCACGTGATCAAAGATTTTTTACATCTCAGATGTATCCGATGTGGATTCTCAAACGCAGCAATATATAGCGAAAGTAAAAGTTGGAAAGGCTTTTGGTAGGTAGAGAGGGAGTAAACGTCAAACCACTGGGGTCAAACCACGTCGGACGGCTTCGAGAATTTCGCAGTAATGTTTACCTGCCAGTGTCGTTTCATAGAATAAGTAATTTTAAATTGTTATCGGCGGAACCGGACAATCGCATGCATTTATGGACTAAAAATAATTATTAAACATGTGTATTATAATATTCAAATCATAATTTTACAAAATTTCAACAGCTATTCACAATTTATTAAACTATTTATTCGAATTTGTTATTAACATCCATAAAATAATTTTGTACGCCAATGTATCGCGTCCACATCGGTGAGATCCGCCGCAAACCTATCAATTTATGTGTATAAAGTGGGAGAACTGGCAAAAGCCTTTCCAACTGTTACTTCTGCTATACCCACAATCCCAACGCAGCCAGGCCGTTGGCAACGCAACCAGTGACTTAAAAAAAAACGCTCAAACACGTGAATAGATTTTACATTGGATATATTTGTTGCCAATAAAATGAAATTTTTTTTCTTCAACCCCTTAGCTGCAATCCTACCCAACTTTTCTTTTAAATGCAAAGACATGTTGTGTGTAGGTCATTGAAAAGCTCGTGAAAAATGGAATCTCACCATACCCTATTTTTATTTCTGAGCTATTCTAGATTCTTAGTCTTTCGGTAGCTATATTGTCATTGTCGTCGCCTCTGCACCATACACTTATTGTTGTATCAATTTGTTTTGTCTCAATTTAAATATATAAGTTTAGTTGCTTTTTATCTGGTCATGATATTGGGCTGGTTTCATAAAAGTTCTACGTAAATATATCTTTTTAAATTTTAGTTGATAATGGTGTTAATGGTGTTCACGATGATACAGTTCAGACTCAATTTGGTAATGACCGTACTGGTGTAAGTAAACCTCTAAAATTAAGGATCATACATATTTTGTAATCATAAAATATAACAAAACAACCAATTTTCAATAATCAAAATCCACGAAAAAACGAACACAATTATTAAGACAGAAAGTTCAAGCCAATCAAACTACGTATACCAATTTTTAAAACATAAAAACAAATCATTCTTAAAAACCCTACCTACGTCAATGATCACTTTGCCATAATATCATGATGGTATTAAAGAATCAATTTTATACTGATTCCATTTCTTTTATAAACTTATTCATTATTTCTGGCCACCCTTACGAGATACCTATAAAAAAGGATTTGTTATCAATGTAGAAAATAGTAAATAATTTGACAGCTGCAGTTTAAATTGGAATGAATTCATAAAAAAATGCTTCAGGTTAGACATTTAAACATACGTAAACCTGTAACTCCTCCTAAATGTCATGTGGCTGACGCAGTGGATGAGAAACTGAGTAACTGTTGCGAGACCGTCAATGACCAACAAGATCAACAGCAGCAGCAGAAACCGGAGCAGCATCAAGTTGAGACTTGCGAGAAATCTGAACAAACATCTTTTTCTTGTGACGGAGAAGGTACAATAACAATTCACTGATTCAATTTCTAAGTGATACATACATGTTTTCTCTTTAGAAGCAGAACGAAGTAAGTCTAAAGGTAAAAAATTGACTAAAAAGAATTCGAAGAAAAAGAAAAATCCTCATTTGTCGTCTAGTGAAGAAAACCCTTGCCCTAAAACTTGTCGTACTAGACGAAAAAAGAAGAAACCTGAGTCAGAACATGAAACATCCTCTTCGTCAGCTACGGAATAATATAAAATGGTGGGTATATAAATAATTGAATTTGTTTAATTAGTCAGTAATACATTCCCTAATCTAAATTACTTGAATCAAAAGTAATGTTTGGTGTATCCTCTTTCGAAAATATATTCGATCTATCTGTTTCCAAAACCCATATATACAATGAACTTGAGTTCATTGATATTATCACGTCAATATCCGTTTAATATTAGTTCATCAACAATCATGTGTCTTTACTTATCCTCCTGTAAAATTGATCACCACCCAGACAACACACATATATAGTCAACTGGAAGTCCATTTTAGATCCATTTGAGGGCCAGAACGTCCATTTGGGCATCCAGTGTACGTCCGTGTATGATCATTAATTTGACAGCTGCATATCGAAGTCCAAAGGACGTCTGTTTTTGGACTTAATTGTAAGTTTAGTACAAAGCTTCTCTATTTACATTTAAAACCCGGTCATAAATAAAAAAGGTAGTTTTGCAGGGGCGGCTCGAGCACAGCCCTAGGCACCCCACTGATTTTTGTACAATAACTCCTGACCTACATTTAGTTTTGTTGATATGTTAAGTCCAGGACGGACGAATTGCTCTAGAAATTCAGTTAAAAAATTGTAAATAGCTCGTTAACTAAGAAAGATACAAAGTTCATTTCGCTATAAAAAAAATTTAAAAATTCATAGTTCTTTTTAATTTTAGGATCGATAAAGCAAGTTTCTTTATGTCAAAAAAGTACGGGGGGTTAAAAGGTAACCAACTCCCCAACTTTTTTTAAAGGGGTCGCTTTAATTTTTTTTTTCTTTAGAATATTGGGCCTTCAAACCTACAGCACTGGCAAAAATTTCGAAGAAAAAATCGCAACAGCAAACTTTTTACAAAAAAAAATAAAAACGTTTTTCTGAATGTTAGTTAAACACCCTGTAACTTTGTTGGGAGCCAGTTTTTGATATAGGTAAATACAGCCAAATCCACTTATTTTTTGGTAATCTATCTGAGGATGAATTTATGACACACCTTTTTGAAACACCCTGTATATTTTGATATTTTCAATAGAATTGGTCATTAAAAATTGACAAAGTAAATTTATCACATTTCATTCAATCAGCGGAAGTTTGAAATCTTATTCTAGTATCTAGTAAGAATTTTTTAAATGGCTCCTTGGTTGAGATCGCCTAGCGCTTGAATGCCAAGAAAGACGATGGACGTGTCGTGAGTTCGATACCTGCTCTGGTCAAGTGATTTTTAATAAAAAAATAATTATTAAATGGTGTATAGCGGCTTGCGAAAATAATAAATTAATTATTAATATTATAAAATAGTGTGTAGTGAGTTGCGGTTGTGTAAAAAAAGGAACGTCCAAATATAATCCAGAATTGGATGTCCTATGAACGGTCAAAAGTGTGCCATTTGTATACTTCACTGGAGGTCCAAAAAAAACTCATCTTTGGACGTCCAGACATCCAAAATTGAATATCGAATCGACGTCCAATGTACCTATTTGTGCTGTCTGGGCACGTAGTATCGCGTTAGTCATACCTCTCAATATATGTTAAAAGATGAAAAAAAATTTACCAGACGTCCCCATCCTCAAGCTATCTTCATTCAGTTATAATACCTCTTGGGAGTCTCGGGTAAAGTGTGCATGTGTTTTAGTCACAGCAAACTCAAGATCGGTCATATGGAACTCGATGACGATTTTTGTTGCAACCAGAAATGCAGCTAATGTTATTTATGCGATTTGTGCATACAATCATTACATAAACAATGTTAGTAACAAAATTATGAAAAAAAAAAAAAAGAGAAACAGAAGATCGTAATCTTTGTGATTGATTTAAATTCTTCATGAATTGCTTCTTAATGTAGGGTGACCATACGTACAGTTTGTCCAGCATTTGATCTTGTACAGCAAACGTATAACGAAACGCCGTATGTGTCCAGTAAAACGCTGAATTTGTTTAGCAAAACACCATTATTGTCCAGCAAATGTAATATGAAGTGTCGGATTGGGTCGTCGGTCTACCAGTCCAATGGTATCAGTCCAAAGACCGGTAGGCCCTCGTTTAAGCAGTGGTGGGCCCTCGTTCAGGCAGTCGGCCCTCGTTCAGGCAGTGGGCCCTCGTTCAGGCAGTGGGTCCTCGTTCAGTCAGTGGGCCCTTAAGAACAACAAATGTGATTTCTTCACATTTGTTGGAAAAAGCATCAGTGGGCAAAGAGGACCTTTTTTTGCTCTTCAAGAAATCATCCCATGAAAAAAAAAATGGATAGGTTGCCCCTTTTCCGTCATGACCGGTAGGTCCTGAAGGTCCCAATCCGACACTGGTTATATATGATACATACTAATACAAGACAAAAAAGACTTGACGAGTTAAAAAAAAGTCCTCTAGTTTTCTCTACAGGAATTCTCTATCGGTTGAGTAGCTAAAAAAGGGTCCACACCTCTCGTACGTTCAGCATTGAGTCAGGTCCTCCTCCCTTTTTGGGTCCAACATTGGGTCAGAAGTGATATGGTCACCTCACACATTCAAATACAAACTGATACTACGATCGGCGATCATGTGGACATACCAAAGCAACTACAGGCGATTACTCACCCATTACCATTGATCCTTTACAATTAACGATAAGTAGGTAATTCATACGTAAATAATAAAATTGACAGAAGGCTATACAATGCCTGTTTCAAAAAATTATTAGGATGGGCTATATCAAAAACACAAAAAAGGTGAACTGATTTTAGAGCAGATTATAAATTATTGTTATTTAGCGTCTACTAACTTAAAAGATAGATATTTTCTTAATTTTTACCTACAAAAAAATCTAGTAGAAAATATTTACGGTTTTATGAATTTAACTGCATTCCCTTCGCCCTCAGCCTATCACCTCTTTTATTCTTACTGTGAAGTGATTTCACAAAAACATTTCTAAAGTAGGCCTTGGAAAAATTCAAGTATGTCGGAGCCTACAATTTTTCTCCTTTTTAATTAAGTGTCAGTTTCTTATGGACATGACACGTATCTGTCTTTGTCGGTCATGGCCTACCCACTTTAAAAATCATTCTTTAAAATTTTAAACATGAAAACTTAACACCCAGACAGCAAAAATAGGTCCATTGGACGTCCATTCGATATACAATTTTGGATGTCTGGACGTCCAAAGATTAGTTTTTTCTGGACTTCCGACGTCCAATGGACGTCCAGTGAAGTATACAAATGGCACACTTTTGACCGTTCATAGGATTCTATTTGGACGTTCAATACTGGACATTCAAAAAATGTCCATTGATGGATTATATTCTACTGAGACCACATCCCTACTTTTTTTACAACAACCGCAACTCATCACACACACTATTTTATAGTATTAATAATGTATTTATTATTTTCGCAATCCGCTATACACCATATATTAATTTTTTATTATTGACCAGAGTAGGAATCGAACTCACGACATGTCCATTGTCTTTCTGGGCATTCATATATATCTTTATTCTTTTCACAATATTTACAGTTTAAATTTACATCTACAACAACTGGTTAAATTCTACAATTTCACCAGTAAAATCATCAATAAATTAATATTTTACATCTACTAAATAAATAAACAATTCTCAAATAGTTCGACTGCTTTTTACCCTAATATAATTTGAAGTCATAAAACTATAAATAGCATTTTTCTCAGAATACCGAACGTCGAACACCTGTGTTTTTAGGTGCACAGCGGTGCATTGGAACAAAATGAGTGTCCGGCGCATAGTTAACGAAGCACAAATGACGTATTTCATTATGTCATGATGTTTTCATTGGTTGAAACCGAATAGGTGCGTAAACTATGCCCCGGACACTCATTTCGTCCCAACAGTATATATTAGGGTGAGCTCGAGGCGAGCAGTTCAGTTGTATGTTTGCCATCATTCAGTAGTTGTCTTATTGCCATCGAGTTCAGTTGTCTTTTTGCCATCATCGCTCACAGTTGTCTTTGCCAGGTGCTTTCTGCCGACGGCACGTTACTTTCTACATTTTTACAAGCGTTTAATGCATTTTATTTTCTGGTGAAAGTTATTTCTTCTACAATTGTTATGGCATAAGAAATTCTACAAACAAATGTTTTCAAGTTGGTAACTAAAAAATCAACTATATTAGTTAATCAAATTGTGATGAACTAAAATTGTAAATATTTAAAAGTGTTTAGTGAAGATAAGAAAATTATTATATCTAAATGGAATCAACCACTATGTATTTACTTCAGTGAAAATAGTAAATTAAAAACACTTCTTTTTCTACTACCTATGACTCGTTAGTTATTTCTACAAAAGAACCCAATTCTTCTAACACCAGCGACATATGCTACAGAACATTTTTACCAAAGAAATATTCGGAAGTAACACCGGTATTTTTTCAACAACATTTATTATTTGCGAAGAGGTCTTCGCAGAGATCATCGCCCGATGATCTCCTGGCAGATGTTCGGCCTGTTGGTGATGCTTGTCAAATAAAACGCAGAGGTCAACTCCTTACCAAATTAGGGTATTATTTGACTGTTTTAGCTATTAATGCATGTAGCGGTTAGTGATCTTATTAATTGTTATGTGTGGTTTTAATTATGTATGTATTTCCCTGAAAAAGCTAGTGAAAATACAGGACATTCAAGCGCTAGGCGACCTAGAGCCACTTAAAAAATTCTTACTAGATACGGTTATAATAGAATAAGATTTCAAACTTCCGCTGATAGAATGACATGTAATAGATTTAATTTGTTAATTTTTTATGACCAATTCTATTAAAAATATATATAGATGGGTATTATCTGGCAGGCTAAATAAATAATGACTTAAGATGGACCTCCACTGGACGTCAAAATAATACTAAACTTAAAATTAAGTCTAAAAACAGACGTGCTCTGGACATCGATATGCAGCTGTCAAATTAATGATCATAAACGGACGTACACTCTGGGATGTCCAAATACGGATATGGACGTTCTGGCCCTCAAATGGATCTAAAGTGGACGCCCATTGGACTATGTGTGTTGTCTGGGCACTGGTAGACGAAGCAAGAACCTAAAACTTGCTTTACATCTATCAATTTATTCATGAAGAAATTTAGGAATTAAAATTATTATTCATGAAGAAACTGTCAGATTTAAAGCACGCATTACGATTTCTTATACTCTCTATTCAACGCTATAGGTATACATAAAGTATACGATTAGTTTAATTTAATTATGATATAATAATGGGATTAGTCTATTGATTGCCGAAATATTAACTTCCTACGAATTAGATAAACAGTGGTCGGGGTTTCATATTCAATACCAAAGAAAAAAAGTATTTGTAATACATTTAAACAATAATAAGCTATTTCTTATTTCATTTTAAAAAGGAAATACTCTTACAAAATTATATTTCAGTTAATATGTAGTAGGTACATAAATGATTCTAGTAATTTAAATTCTTCTAATATATCAAACTGTAATCTACAAAACAAAATACAATTAATAACATCCTAATCGAATTATTACATTTAAGGTTAGGTGGGTTAGAGCACAGCACAGAAATTACGTGTAATCTTCTTTAACTCCGCCCGTTAGCGATTTTAATATTTTTGACCCGATCACACGTACGGGATTTTATCCAAGTCCTTTTGAAAAAAATATAAGAATGTTTCGAAATTATTTTGAAAGTAAAACCACCGAATTAGAACTATTCAAGAGTATCATCATCATCATCATCTGAATTAGGGCGTGGTTCAAAGCCCACTTGTACTGAAGCTCTAGGCTTATTGTACCCCTCACAGTTTCTATCCCATCAGATTGATTTTCTTGATGAATTCAAGAATATGTCTGATGGGCGCTTTCGCGATTTCTTCTGGTTCCGAATATTGTACCCCGAAGTACCATTCCCGTTCCCATTTAAGGTTCCGGCAGTGGCATAGTATGTGAATAGGAGTTTCGTCCTCCTCTTCACATATTCTACATAGGGAGTCATCAGATATCCCTAAGAGATTTAGGTGTCTTCTAAGGCCGCAGTGTCCCGTAAGGAGTCCTATTACGGCCTTGAGTTCGCTTCTGCTAAGGTTTAGCAGTTGATGTTGTCTGCTCGTGGATGGCCCCTCTATGAATCTTTTGGACTGTCTAAGCCCAGGCAGTTCCATCCAGAGCCTACGCTGTTCTCTTTCACACGTACGGGATTTTATCCAAGTCCTTCTGAAAAAAAATATAAGAATGTTTCGAAATTATTTTGAAAGTAAAACCACCGAATTAGAACTATTCAAGAGTAACTACCTAGTATTCTAACAACAAACTACAGTTAAGTCCGCCTCTGTCTGATATATTGAAACGGGGAAGAGCAAGTGGCATATGTGCGACATCTGTGTGCGGCTGCGTAAGTAAACCACTGTTGCCAGTACAATTGTACTAGATCTAGTACATTCTCTAAGAATCTGGTACTCTAGTACACTTAATGCAAAATCTAGTACTTTGCTTTTTTCAGCGTATGTCATAGATTACTAATGTGAGCGTAGGTATGTTTCCATTTGACCATTGACGTGTAAAATATATTGTTGGGGATCTTTCTTGTTTTGTTGTTCGTTTTTTTGCTTTTCAATGAACCAAACCATCACAATTCGAAAAATCTGGGTACATTTTATAGAATCTGGTACAATTTTAGGGAATCTGGTACATAACAAAAATATATTGGCAACACTGAAGTAAACGCATTGTCAATTTTATAGGTTATATTTATATTGTTATATTTTTGTAGTGTAATTAACTTTAATTTTTATTTGTTTTTGAACGATTTTTGAGTGTTAGAAACTTATACAGTGCGTAATGCCTTGCTGTGTTATACGTTCCTGCTCTAGCGATAGTCGTTGGTTTAAAAAATCGTCTGGAATAACGTTTCATAGGTTAGTATAAAAATAATAAATATTGTACAGGACAGTATTATTATCGGTTTGTATAAAAATGTGTAAAGTATGGTTTTAAAAAGGCAAAAAAATATAATTCATCAAATAATGTTGAAATAATACTTTTTCATACGAACAATTTATAGGTTTCCGAAAAATCCTGAAAAACGAAAAGCGTGGCTAGAGTTTGTCAACAGGCATAAAAACTGGAAACCTTCTCAATTCAGCAGTATATGTTCCAAGCATTTTCTTGAGAAGTACATTGACCGTACTTCTTTATGCCTTGTTCGATTAAGAGATAATGCAATTCCTACACTTCATCGCTTTCAGGTAATTACAATTATAGTAATAAAGTCTTCAAGGATAAATTAATATCAAATGAATTCCATTAAGATGATAATGATGAACTTACACCTAAAACAGTATATGTCCGTTTAAATAAATATATACATTCATTCAAAAATATTTTCTGTTGTGATTCTTTCACTTTGTATATTAATCAATGGCGAAAAACTACTAAACTAATCCATTCATTCATACTTAAGCCCTTATTTATTGCAATCATTCAGATTGTGTTTTATAATATGCATTGGCTGCCACATTCGAAAATAGGAGACATCTGCTAATTTGAGTTGGGATGGTTTGTACGAGTTTATTTATCTGAGGAGCGAGCATACGTGAATGAATCAGTATTTACGTCTACGATGCTTGCTTTACACTTTAAAATTAATTGCTTACTTTTCTGAAAAATACTTTCAACTATAATAGTTGTAATGAGAAAAATCCATTAAACTGATAATAACTGGGATTAAGAATGCAAAAACACTTCCCTAATGTAATTTTGAAAGTCTTTTGTGCACTTTAGTGCCTTATGTTAAGTCAATACTGAAATAAAACCACAAACCATCCTTGTAACAAGACTCTCCAATTCTCTTTCGTAATAATTTGACATCTATGTGGATAACACCGTGAATTTTGCAATTCAATTTTTTTGAAACAGATATAATATATATATATATAATATATAATATATATAATAGTTGTTCGTCGTTGACACTAATAAATATTTGTAGTTCGGTTTAATTACCCATTCAGCACAAACACATTTCGGAAATATTTCAACAATGTTGTATAAATATCACGAAACATCCCAGAAACATTTCTGAAATATGCCTGAAACGTAAAAATGTCCTGTAAATATAATATTTCACAGTAATATTTCTAAAATGAAAATTTGAAATCTTTTAGAAATATTAAATAGTAATATCTCAGAAATGTATTCTAGTTTTTTTTTTCTAATATACTTTTAGACTAAAAAAAGACATTTAAAAATATACCACGTTTATTTAAAATACACAAAATTCAAACATTGATTCTTAAATAAACAAGTAATATGTTTTAAAGAATATTTCATAAAATATAGAATCGAATTGCTTCATTTCCACCAATTCGTTTAAATGCACTAATTTGAAACAACTAGGTTTTTTTAATAAATGCTCCAAGTAAAGAAACATTTACGATTATTATAATCTAATTATTACGATCAATTATCAATTTTATTTTTACCTAACTTATCTAGGGATGAAAAACTTCATAAACTAAGATTCTACTCACTATATAGTGTGCTTTAGAGTCGTAATTATTTAGTTACACTACCGTTAACGTATAACACTTAACCGCACTATACTCTGTTTTAATCTAACATCACTGAACTAACACAAAGGGCCTGGTTCTCTTGAGTCTTCTTATTAGATTGGTATTGTTGAGGAGCTGGATTATCACAAGGTTTCCATGTTGGAGCAGTTGTTGGTGACTACTGGCAAATTTTTGTATTCTATTTTCAACAGTCTCCACTTTAAGGTCCCTATGGGGTCTATTCTGTAAAAATTCCTTTATATTTAACGGCCTTTAAAAATATTTTCTTCTTTAATTCGGTCACTATTTAAACGGATCTTTAAAATACATTAGAGGACTATCTTAAAGAAATCTGTTTAAATAATGACAGAAGTAAATTAACGAATACAAATATACTTTTAAAGGCCGCCAATATTTTTAAAGGCCGTTAAATATAAAGGAATTGTTACAGAATAGACCCCTTTGAAGATCAGTATTACGTCAGTACCAGGATGCATCGACGATGTTCCTTAATACTTTATTCTGGAAATGTTGAATAACTTGGATGTTACTTTTACTGGCAAATTGCTTCATTTCTACCAATTCCTTTAAATGCACTAATCTGAAACAAAATATAGGTAGTTAAAAAGGATTTATACAAATTATTTGATTACCAATAGTTTTATTAATATTGTTTTAAATTAACTATAATAAAACAATACTCATGTCTAAACAAAACATGAAGATCCACCTAAGCAAGCATTATTTATGTAGTTCTCACCTTAATTTATAGACATATTCTGCTTCCCATATAACAAGTTCACAATGCATGAATATCAAATCTTAATTATTTAGAATATAGGCTTGTTTCTAGCTGGTGGCTGGACAGGGACATATTATGATGATAATAAAATTACTACATATCCCATCTTCTTACAAATCAGAAATTCTTCATTAATTGTTGGCCTTTTAAAACAAAACCTGTTGAGTAACCTTTTGTGTAATATGTATACCATGTTTCAGAAAGATTTTCAGTGAAATATTTAACTAAAATATTTCAGAAACTTGTGCTTGAAATGTTACATGTTTGAAATATTTCTGAACCACTTCTGAAATAATGTGCTGTATGGGAGGCAGAAAAAAAGAAATTTCCCTGTTTGTACAATGCAGCTTCAGTCTACCTTTCAGCATCCGCTCTCCGCTGGCAGTGTGTCAAGTGAATAACTTTTTAATGAATTAGGTAATATTTATGAGTCTAAAAGAAATAGACTAAATGCAGATAGGGCTGAAATGTTGGTGTTTTTGCATCATAATATCAATAAATTAAATTTTAAGTATTAAGTATATACTGTATTTAGTACCTACTACAATTAGGTATATTTGTTGTTGGTGCAAAGTATTTCATTTATGCAGTAAAAAGAGTGAAAAGCGCATTTTTTTGCCGATACGATCAACAACTACCGATATGACGATATACCGATATCAGTATCGGTATCGTTCTATCCCTATAAGAAATGTATTTTTTGGTTTCAATAAAAGTATATGGATTTATAAAACAAGTGAGAAGATTCATCATTTATTATTACTATATATTTTTATTACTTCAGCTAAAGAAAATTAAGTATATTTAATAAAAAATTATTAAAACATGTGCACAGAATAGGTAATTAGACAACAATATTTACGAGGAAGAGTATGATAAGTTGCCTAATGAAGTTAAAGGTTAATGTCAAACGTGAATTTAAAATTTATTCCCAAAAAAAATAGTTCTAATGTAATATTTTCGAATGTAATTTATACTCGTTTTCTTCATTTTCAGTTTGATAGAAAATATAGAATTGATTATTAAATAACTATTTTCCAATCAGTCAGTCACAAAACTGCATTCCAGATAATAATCAAAGGCAGAAATATATTCTTTCTGAATAGGAATTTTGAAGAACATCGTAAAATAATAATAATAATTTAAGTATAGCGCTAGTATCGCTTTTGCTTTCCCTACCATGATTTCGCACTGAGCGAATAGGATTTAAATGGAAGAAAGATGGTCTTCGGTGAAAATTTTAGTTTTTTAAAGTTATACACAAGTACAAAAAATCTGTCTGTATAAATTTGTTTATCTGGATGAGATATTAATTTTTCAAAATAATGATAAAAGGAGCATAAAAACTACAAGAGTTCATTGTTCTTTATGTTGGTAAGGAAAAATATTTTATTGATGGTGTTTTCATCAAATAGTAACAATCCCGGCTATCACGGGGAAATGAATGAAGCAAAATTTTTTAAAATAGTTTGAGGATCAATTACTTATGAATTTATCTGAGAATTCAACGATTGTTATGGATAATGCCTCCTATCACAGCACGTTATTTTTTAAAACGCCCAATAATTCCTGGACAAAACCTGAAATTCAGGATTGGCTGACGACACACAACATTCAATTGGATAATATGTACAAACAAGATTTATTGAACACAGTTTTCAGAAATAAACCACCAAAAATTTATAAAGTAGATCAACTTGCAGAATAATATGGCCACACAGTTATTCGGTTACCTCCTTATCATTGTATATTTAATTCACTTGAAATGATATGGGGTATTGCCAAGAATTATTACAACCGGTATATTGGTAGGGATGGCAACTCAATTCAAAATTGTTTAAAGTACGTGGAAGGAAGCACTACAAACTATAACCTCCCAAATCTGGTCTAATTGTATCAGTCATACTGAAAAAATGTCAGTTATACTGGAAATGTTGGGACCGTGAACGGGAGAATATTTTAGCTGTAATTATTGATTTAAATTCTTATTGTGAATAAAGCTTTACTTATTGTTTATGTTTATCCTATTTAATAATATTGGAAGAACTACTTCTCAAAGATTCTAAAATTGTATATATAGGTTTAATGAATTAATTATTTGAAGTGTCAAAAGATGGTTTAAATTAAACATTAGTTTTTTATAGAATTTCTCTTGAGAGCTTAGGATTTTGTAGCAACGTGGCAACGTCTACGTTCATAAGTTGATGACGTGCATTGGAAATTCCATTGCATTTACTTTAGCTTGCACAAACTGGGGGTACTATATGGTTATCAAGTGACTCAAAGAGGAGACGCTTCGAGATATAATTATGTTTATGTAGAGAGAAATGGTATACATGAAATTACATAAAATATAACGAGTCGTCAACAATATCCGTATCCCACGTGATCTGGTAAAATAAGAAATTAATGAAAATGGCCGCTCTTAGTGACTCTTTTGACAAATTTCGTATCAGTTCTGTCAAATAGGCCAGTGACATTGTTTTAAGATTGCTACTGAAGTTATTAATGTTACTTTTAGTTCATTTAATGACATCAATTTAGCCACGATGGATACGGGTATTGTTGAAGACCCATCTATACCTCTTTTATAACCGTTCCTTCGCATTTTTCTTAACAAATAAAATGTTGTAAATTATAATTACCTATACATGGTGGACCAATTAAAATAGTCCACCTGAAATATTTTTCTAAGAGAAGTTTTTTTTGGGAAATCCTCGAGACCAGTCGATTGTGATATCAAGGGGAATTTCTTTTGATCTTTAATTCATGAATGTAGATTCATCCCCCTGAAGGGGTGGCAATCCCTTCAAGAATACTAACTGGCATGAGGGGTCAAGTGGCAAATCATTTTAAAGGTATTTCAATTCTCTTTTCGAACATGCTGGTATTTTTTTTGTTCTGTGTTAAAATTATTGTAAAACACCTGTTGGGAGTGTCGGTGAAATAAATCGAAGAAAAAGTTTTCAGACAAGTTTTAATTAATCAAATGTTTAAATTGTGATTCATTTACTTTCATGCAGTAATAAAGTCTTTGTTCAACATGTTCCCGAACACTTTAGGCGTTATTTCTCCACATGTTTACACTATTCGCTGGCGAAGATCTTTTAAAGATGTATGTTTCGTCTTATAAACAACACTTTTTAAATAACCCCGCAAGAAAAAGTCCAACAGTGATAGATCTGGCGATCTTGGGGTCCATTCATTGAAACCCCTTCTACCAATCCAGTGTTGGGGAAAATGTTAATTTAAAATGTTACGTACAGGAGCTGCATAGTGTGGCGGGGCGCCATCCTTTTGAAAAAATACACCATTTTCTGGTATCTGGACAGGGATTCTTATGTGCGCACTCAACACGTAACGAATCAAACAGAGAGAGAGACTTTACATATAAATCGCATTATGTGAAACGAAGATAGAAGCTTCTCACCACGTGCCGAATTGAAAGATGAGAATCCAATTGCTGATCGTCTGTTTGGAGAATCTACAATGCGAGGGTAGACCAAGTCTTCAAGCAAGTTGAGGTAAGACTCACCTGTTACCAAGTTACCAGGTAGAAAAAAGGGACCAACAATATTATTGCTCAAAATCCTAACCCATACATTCAACTTTCTTGGATATTGTCAATGCTGTTATCTCATAATTCGTGGATTTGAATCACTCCAGTATCTGAAATTATGTCTGTTAACTAAAGCCTGCTACGTGGAATTCCTGAAGTTGCTGCTACTTTTCTGGTGCTTGCAGTTTTAAATTGGGTGCGAAGCACTCATAGGACAACGTGGACAAAAAGTGCCAATAAGTGAAATGAAGCAGCTGTCGTGGCCCAAGTGGGTAGAGTGACAGGATGCCTCGATGCGACATCAGTTTTTCATTGGCTGTCAGAGTTGTGAACTGTAACGATGCACGTTGCGATAATGCTAATGCAAAATATTGAAGATTTTTTCTTAAGGCCTAACTCAACTTTTTTCTTAGGTAAGAAAACGATTTTTCATTCGATGTAATACAAGACGTCACTTTAAATTTATATCTCTTAATGTCAATAAATACGTAGCATGATCAGTTTAATAAAACGTATGTCTCGAATTAGTATGGTTGCGAATTGGCGCCGCCTCATCGACAGTACATTTTTAAATCTTAACACAAGCTTCCTGAAATAATTAGGGCAAAAATAAAAAAGTTTATTTTGATTTTTAGCTTTTAAATACTATACAAAATGGTGGAAAGTCCATAACTTTTAAATATATTTTAAATATTATGCATTAAACGTAAAACAAACTAAAGACTTTCCACCATTCGTTACCGTACTATGAACCCATTTTTAAAAATAATTTCTGAAAATATTTTCGTTCGGAGCTGTATTTTTTGTGATAAAAAAATTCGCCGTCTCTTGTCATTGACAACGTATTAAACTTGGACTCGAGGGTTTATTATTCTTGGTGTATAAAACCCTCAGACGTAAAACGACTAATACAGTTATCAAGACAGGAGGTCTGTACATATGCTATCGAGCAAATGCTTGAGGGGAGAAGGGAGAACATTTGGAAGTTGCTCGAGATCATCAAGCACAGTTAAAAAAGAACGTTCATTTAGAGTCAGAAACAGCTCTCTAGTAGTGCTCGTGAGTACCCCAGCTCTTTTACCAAAAAACGCTCGAACCCGTAAATTTTTGATTTTGAGGGAAACACTTTTTGCCAGTTTCACTCCCCGAACGGAAACCCTCTAGCGGGGGTGAGTCTCACCCCTAAAATCTTAAATGGAAAGAGGGGTCGAATGATATCTTATTTTGAAGGTATTTTTACCTAGATTATAACCCCCGAGTTTTACATCGCTACTATCTTCGTAGTCCATACAGTAGCTCACCAAAAGTCCAAAACCGGTTTAACATAATTTTTACATTGTCATTAAAAAAATCTGATGTGTCCAACACATGACTTTCCTATCTAGTTATTACAGGCTTTTTCCGGTTATTTTGTACAACCTATTGCAGCACCTCCATAAATGTTTAGAGGATAAAATAAAATATATACATTTTCCACATATATCTACCTCGAAACATTGAAAAATACTGAAAAATTAAAATTTAGCACTTTTCCTACAATTTTTCCATTACGGTCTATTTTAGAAAAATCATGTATAAACAAAAATTATAGATATCGATATCGCAAACAACTTTTATTTCAACAATTTTCATAAAAATCAGAATTTTGCACATTTTGTCAAATTTCTCGAATACGGACCATTTCAGGAAATTTTGACATAAAACAAAAATTATAGATAATAATATTAGAAATAACTTTTATTTGAACAATTTTTTTCTCCAAACATAAATAACAGATATATTCCATAAAATATAAAAACGGCCCCCCATAAAGTACCCCCCCCCAGATGTTCCGACTTTGTCCAAATTCTAATCATTTCACGTCAGGCCGAAATAAAACTTACGTTTAAAATTTAATGTTTTTTTCTTTATCCGTTTTTGAGTTTTCTTCAAATTTCGAAATTTACACATTTTCTCAAATATCTCGAATACGGTCCATTTTAGAGAAATTATGTATAGGATAAAAATTATAGAGAATTATATTACAAACAACTTTTGTTTGAACAATTTTTATAAAAAAATATTTTTTTATATTTTGTCAAATTTCTCGAATACGGACCATTTTAGGAAAATTTTGTATAAAACAAAAATTTTAGATAATAATATAAGAAGTAACTTTTATTTGAAGAATTTTCGTCCCCAAACTTAAATAACAGATATATTCCATAAAATATAAAAATGACCACCTATAAAGTATCCCCCCAGATGATCCGACACTGCCCAAAATCTAATAATCACATTGGACGCTGGAACAGAGCTTAAGTTTGAAATTTGGTGTTTTTCTGTGTATCGGCTCATGAGTTATCCGACACACAGACATCATCGGAAAAATAGTCAAAACGGATTCAGGGGACCTCAAAACGTAAAAATCCGTTGAAAACTCGAGGTCGAAAAAAATCATGATTCCTATACTTTCCTTATATCTGTATACAGATAGGAAAGTAAAAAGGAACATTTTGTAACAATTTTAGTTTTATTCTTGTGGCCTTCAATTATTGTTATCAGAAGGTTTAATTTATTTCGTTGTAGAGTCGGCATAAAAGTGGCATAAAAGTAATAATGGTTATCTCAATTGCTGAAAGGGAGCAAATAATTTCACTTTTTAGCGAACAATGAATGTGCTAATACAACTGTCCATCGAAAGTATATTTTGGCGTTAGTCCAAAAATTTTGGGAACCGGGATCAGTAACTAACAAAAAACGTGAAATATAAATTACTATAGTAAATGAGGCTACAGAGGTGGCGATTTTAGGGCATGTTGTTCAAGAACCCACATTGAGTACAAGATAAAATGTTTTGAACAAAACCTCTATTATTATTGCATGGAAGCCCAGGGTCAGCATTTAAAGAAAATAAAAATCGTTAAAAGATCATGGCTAGGAAGACAGTAGCGATTTAAAACTCGACCTCTCTTTCCATTTAAGATTTTAGGGGTAAGTTTCACCCCCTCTAGAGATTTTCCGTTCAGGGGGTTAAGCTGGCAAAAAAATGTTTCCCCCTAAAATCAAAAATTGACGGGTCTGAGCGTTTTTTCGTAAATGACCTGGGGTGTCCAACATTGGCTGTTTCGTTTTCAAATGGCCACTGTGTATATACAATACTCCATTTTAAGTGTATTAATAAGTCATCAAAAATCTCCTAAATTCATGATAGTTAATAAATTGTTTTATATTGTGTTTCTACTTATTTCATTGGTACTCTAGCACCGCAGCATATAAGTTGCCAGATGCCAGATATCCTGATTTAGATATGAGCCTGCAGCCTACCGATGGTTGATACTCCCATCTGCCGCTTCAATCCTCAATACTCCAGCAAATCGATATTTGATAATACCTTCTTTTTCCAAGAAAATTTTCATCAAATCAACGCATTTCCCGTATAGAGTCCGGACACCCAAAGCAATTTTTGAGTTACGGCGCCTATGAGCAGATCTGGTCTCCATGAATTTAGTTATTAAATTTACTACATAGGTATGGGTAAAATTCTTATCAGGGTGCCTTCCATACAAAATTCTTGCAGTTTCCCGTGCTCAGTATTGCCAGAATATATTTTTGTACGTACCAGATTTGTCTAAAAAATGTACTAGATTTTGTCAAATGTACCTGATTTTCGAATGAATTGTGATGTGGTTTGGTTCATTAAGGAAAATAAAAAGGGTTTTTAGCGAACGAAAACAAAACGAGGAGCAAGATCCCAAAAATATATTTTACACGCGTCAAATGAGGTTCTTTCGTTTGTCCCACTAGTGAGGAAATGAACTACACCAACGCACACCATACTTTTCGTTTGGCCCGGTGTAAAATCATAGATATATAACCAAGACAGATAGGATTATTTACAAAATTTTTGAAGAATGAACGGTGGTGTCCGCGGTAGAAACTCAATAATCGGATTGAACATTGATGCCAAGTTTACGTGCTTTGAACTATAGATATATATAACCAATACAGATTACACAATTTCTGAAGTAAACGCGGATGATCCTCGACAGAAATGCAATATTTGGATAAAATTAAAATATTGATGCCAAGATTGCGATGTTTTTAACTGTAGTAATGTTATTGCGTTTGCTTGAATTACTGTTAGGTCTTTAAATTGTAAAAAAAAAATAATGTCTGACAACAGCGGAAGTAGAGTAGACCGCAATTGTGGAGGCTCGTATATTGTTTCATTCATAAAAATTCATTCGATACAGTACTAGTCCAGGAGCCAGTGAATTTTTTCGTACTTGTTTTCCCGGTCCGTGTATATTTAAATAATCTATTCCCGGTGAACTGTATATTTAGAATGTAACGCCAATCTATTAACAAAAGTAAGCCAGATTGAATTCGCGCATTACGTCACATCGATACAAGTGAGATTGTTTACAAAGTGCCTTTGCGGGCCTATTTTGCCCATTTCATGTATTTGTTTTTAAATCATCTTAAATTACTATTTTTGAAACTCAACAAGGAGAAAATCCAATTAACTCTTCCGTTGTGTATATACATAAGATAAATTAACTGAAGTTTTATCAGTAAAGTATTAATACTAAAATTTTAATGAAATTTACAGAAAATAGCTAGGTATGTATTTGTTTTTAAATAATTTGATAATTTATGAAAAAAGGGAGTAAAAGTGGAATGACCAGTGGCCAGTAGGTCAGTCAATACAAAGTATCATATATTTCTATTATAACATAACTAAAATACCTACATCTTTTAATCATAAGGACATAAGTTAAAAACCATTTTAATATATGCATTAGAATGAAGTAATAATAACTTAAAGAGACGAGGTCTTAAAGTAATAGCTGGTACAGCATGTTTTTTAAACGTTTCCTCATTGCTGCTAGAATGAAATCACTTACTATGAAATGTGCTCTAAAAACGGCATTTATAGCAGTCAGTGTTCAGTCTTAAGATCTCTTTCTAAAGCCCTCATCCAAGCTGCATACATATTAAAAAATAATTAAAAAAAAAAACATATTATATACCTATATAGTTTTCGGTTCTGGGTGCCCTAAAAGAGGACACTTAGCCGACAATTTGGCTCAGATAGCTAAAACCCAAAAGTCACACCCCGAACCAGGACGTATTGCTATCCTTTTAAGTAAAAAATAACTACAAATAACTTACCTGAAAAATGAAGGCGTCTAACTTTACACCAAAAAAACCATACACTTTTTCCCATTGTTGCAAGCACCCGATGACGATTAGGTAGATATCAACTAGAAGCATGTACTTAATGGTTATAAAGCTTATTTTAACACAAAAAGTATAAAGCACTAGTCGAAAAGCAGCAATCAAATATGAATAGACCACAATATTAAAATTCAAATTAAAAACTATATAAAAGACAAATACTCTAAAAGCGCAAAAGATCAGAACCAAATAAAATGAATAACCATAATAACCTAAAAATCACACTAAAATTGCAAAAACTATTACTGTAAAATCATGAGATTACATCAATAATGCATATGCGTCGGAGTATCGCAAATGTCAAAAGTACAGTGTTTCCATGAAAATTTAGCTATGTTTTTAGCAGTATTATAGGACCATTTCTGCCACGCGCATCCAACAATATTGGCGTTCCACAGTTCACTGTATTTTCCTCACACCTCTAGTATAAATGATTTGACATAACGAAACTAACAATAATTATAATTAATGTAGAGTAATAAGTGATTCGTGAATTCTAAATAAAACAATTATTATATAAAAGTGTAAAAGGAAATGTAATTTATTTCCCTATTTTCTTCTGTAATATCTTCTTATTATGTTTAATTTCTATAAATAAACCAACTGGTTAGGTAAAACATTGTGATATAAGATTTTATTTATGTGTCCTATGCGTACACTTTAATATACTGGAACATTCTTTAAATAATTGTGGTCGTAGAAATAATTGTGTACATAACTCGTTTGAAAGTATATTTTATGCACTTGCCAAATATATTATCCATACAGATTAATCAGACTATTTTTTTACTTAACTTCAGTACATCTCTTACTACTAAAACTATTTTTATCAATGGAAAAAAAGGGCCGTGTTCCCGTATGTTTTGACGCATTTTCGGCCTCAGCCCATCGGATCCCCCCTCTAAATATACATGAATTTTGCTTAGAATTGCTAATCCTACAATTCTCTATTCGTGCTTGCTGACTGGGAAAATAAATACCGAAAATCGTCACTGTCTCTTGGACTATACAATAGATGATGATGAGAACTTCACAACAAATACACTTTTATGAATGGCTAGTTGGGGATGTGTGTAAAATCCACTACACCTTCCTGTCGGCGATGTAGTGTCTACTGGTGGATATTTACACTAGTGGACACTGCACCAATAGCAAACGAAAGAACCTATGGTAACACGTTGAAAAAGGTACTAGATTTTGCTTAGAGTGTACCAGATTCTTAGAAAATGTACTGGATCTAGTACAATTGTACTAGACTGGTAACACTGCCCGTGCCCTTCTGCTGTTGCTAAAATAGAGTGCGACCCTATCAATTCATTTTGCTGTGGTGTGAACCATGATTTGGATCGTTTGCTTCAAGGTAAAGGATAGTAACAAATAATAAAATTTATCTACAGTAGACTCGCTAGAAAATAATTGTGATTAGTGTAAAATCAGTGCAACTACTGTAAAACCGTAAAAATAAATCAGTCACATTATCAAACTTAATAACATACTTTTTGCTACAGCATTGTTATATTGTAAATTCTGAGGCGAATAGAACACACCCTCCTTTTTCCCTCTACCCGGCTTGCGCAAATGAAGATTCAGAATCTCTCTGGCTTTAGCAGTCAACAAGAAAAGCAAATCTACATCTTCTCCAATAACGAATACGGAGGAAAAAGAGGGAGCAAGTTCGATGGCAGTCTGCACAATTAATGAATCCGCGTCTTCGATAGCCTTCTTAACATTGTAATTATGTGCTTCCAACTTTACAGAAATGCGATGAGGCGCCTTTTGTTGAAGCTGTTCGATAAAAATTGTTCTTGCGATACAGTTGGAATCATGGATTCATCGAAGAGCATATCAGTGCTTCAGTGCTGCTTCGAGCGGCGATTTATTTCAGCAGATTTCGTACTTCTTTCTGTCCCACTTTCGGGATATCCATCAAAAGCAACAATTGTATTCGTCCCATAAGTGTAATATAGTTAATGTAATTTGCACAAATCATTGCAAATGAATTGTGACGCCCCCACACAACACGATCAAGCAAAATGCCACCGTCAACAACGTGTATACTTGTGTCAACTTCTATGACTGGTGTAACAGGCACATAAGATTTGTACAATGAAGATTTTGCCACCTTGCGCATACCTTCCTCAGTGAACACGTTGAAAGCGGAAAAGGCGCAATTTCGTACCGATCACCTCAAAGGTGGTGTGGAAACTAGTTGAAAATTATAATTTCGTATTATGTGTGCACAAAAAGAATAGGTCAACAATAATAAGGAAATATTGACTGTAGATTCTGATAATTACAAAATCTTCATATCGGAGTATGTAGGGGCGCCCTTCAAACATCATATCATTTATTATATACGACCAAATAGATGAAATCGGGCATGTGCAGACTCATAAATCATTACTCTGTTAGAAAAAAAAATATTACATAATTGTTTCATAGCGACCTTCGTCTTAATACGCACTGAAATTCTCATTTTGTTGAAAATTGCATATCAACCCCCTATTTTGGCGCGTCGTAGAGCGGGGACTATTGGTCGCAGACAAAAAAATGTAAAGATCAAAATTGTGCACGATTTTGTCCTGAACTTTTTTTCGATAGCACTTACCACAACGGCGCTATTTCCCGAAAAGCATCGCGACATAGAGTTTTCATCCCTCCGCCCCTCGAGCGGAAACTCCCCGAGGTCGCAAACTTAGGTGTAGTATCAGGGGACCCATATCTACAATCCCATCAAATTTCATTTCTTTCCGACCTTTTGCGAATACACCTTATTATTTACCCACCGCTTGGACTATATTCACTTTTGGTGTTATCAGTTTTTTTCGTTTTTTTTTAATTGTTTTTCATCGCCAATTATTGACTAGAACTACTATATACTATTTTCCTTGAAGTAAAACTAAAGTAAATATTTCTGTATATTTTATACTTATAATAATATAAAAATAATATTCTAAAAATTGACACTTTATAATAATTGTTTTTATCCGATAATTAATAAATTTCAAGTAATTAAATTAGATTATTACAATAATTTGATAACGCAAACAAATCAATAATTATTCTTATCAATACGAATGTTTAAATTAAATAATTCCGCTGTAGAGTGTGTTCAATAGATTTACACAAACTCTGAAGTAGGCCCTCATAATATGTATAAAGTTACGTAAGCGGAGTCATATGTCGCTAAAACAAAAACCGAGACTTACTTAGTCCCATGATTTACTTATCTGTTTTAAGTGAAACATTTTCTAATCGTCGAGATAAATTCGTGTAAAACATATTTATAAAATCATCGCCGATCCATAAAGATCATTTTAACGTTTTCTAGTCGACGACCGAGTGCTCCTGTTCCGAAATGAGTAAAACCTTGACCGTGGAAAATTTGAAAATCGTTTCGTTGGATGTGAAAGATGTGCGTTTTCCGACGTCTTTGCAAGCAGACGGATCTGATGCTATGGTAAGAATTTTTTAGCTCTTTAAAATGGCCTGTTTATTTTTTTTTTTTGTGAAAAATTGTGATACCTATTGATATTAAAATTAGAACAGTAAAATAAATATTAATCGAAATAGTTATACTATGCTGACAAGCTGACAATTATTATGAGAAGTTGTTGATGAGATATTCAACCTAATAATTGCCATACCGTCGTAAATGCCACAATGCCACCTGATGCTAGGGTTGCCACCTGTCCTTTTTTGAAGCAAAATGTCCTTGTGACTTTTGAAAGCTTAAAATGTCCTTTTGTACGGCAAATGTCTTTTTTACAACACATATTTTTGGAAGGGACATTGTTTGTACATATAAGCGAGGATTTTTTTTAGTAGATGCCCCGGAGCTCCTGACAGCATGGTAGTCCTTTATTCGCTTTTCAAAAAGGTGTGGCAACCCTACCTGATGCTAAAGTAAACATGATTTTCTAAAATAAGTACAGATTTAAAACAATACACATGCACTCAGCAATTAAATTTTTATTTTTATTTAACTATCTGCCACGACCAGTGAGGTAATAAGGGACGATAAAGTACGCCTCAGAGCTCCAATTTAGGCTCTCTATTTTTGTTAATATTTGCAAATGATCTCCCTCTACGTATTACATCAAACTGTCCCACGTATGTAGAAGATCTAAAAGTTTTTAAGAAAATATACACTCTAGAATATCTAGACCTTCAAAATGACTCAATTTCCGATTGGTCATTAGAAAATAAATTACTTTCCAAATACAAGGTACTTAGAATCAGTACAATTCGTAATCCTCAAAATTTTATCTACACAATGCAAGAGCACTAGGGAAAGTTTCAAATATTGCCGACTTGGGAATATTATTTCAAAATAATTTCAAATTTAATGATCATATCCATAATATTATCGAAGACGCTTACAAACTGATAGGATTTGAAACTTTATAGACACATACGCAATTAAAATAGTTATTTGTGTATCAAGGCCGTAAAGTTGATCTTTTTTGGTCGAATCATGAAGGACCACGCACTTTTCTTATGCAAACGGGGTACCGTCAAAATGTCTGAATTTTTGATGTGTTAAATTACTTGATGTCCCCATCAAAGTGTCCATGAGCCCAATCGTATCCTATGACTAGATTTTGAGATACAGGGTGAAGTTAAAAATCTCTAATTCTTTAAAATGGACACCATAAATCACCCTTAAATATTTTTGGAAGTTATTTGCTCATTTTGTGTAGTCAAAATACATACTTAATTACTATAATTAAAATATTGTCACTTACAGGGTGATTAATAATTCCGCAGATCCGTTTTAGTCAAAGTAGATGTTTTCACGAAACAAAATAGCTGAAAAACCGACAAAAAAAAATATCATCGTCAAAGTCTCTCAATATTTTATATTGTACAGTTTTTGATGTATTTGTTCGAAATTCTTATTGGTAAAATTAGATTCTATGACTAGTTATGTACCAAATATATGAATTTTAAACAATAAATATACTGACATAAGTAGATATGTTCCAGAGAAATACTGTATATTAAATATTTTGACACACTGTGTTGGATTAGAAATATACCACTTGAACTATATGAGGGCAGCCAAACATATTTCGTACTTACAGGGTGATTGCGGTTGAATATATAAGGTGAAAAAATTAAGAAAATGTTGAAATTGTTGGCAAAAATAGAAAATAATTGCCTTTTAACTTGCGAATTGTTTATCAAAAAAATCTTATTAGTTCACATACAGGGTCATACATTATTTCATTACAAAAAAGTTCATTATACGGTAGGTCTAAGTAGGATGATGGGAAATGAATATTGATTGGATTACATGTTTATTTTGACTGGAGCATTGCCTATTTATATTGTATATTTATATCAGATTGGGATCTCCTTTCCACGTCACCAATGAGGTAAAGCCCGAATACATTTTGTTTTAAGTTGTAGTTCCTGTAGAACTATTGCACTGCTTGTAGGTCAAAAATTACTAAAAAAAATAATTCTGGCTAGTGTTTTATGTTGTTTATACCCTATATAAATTATTAAAGAAAAAATAAAATATTTTATTTACAACCATATATGTAATGCTGTCATTTCTAACGTCATTGAAAGTTGGGAAGTGCCACATTACACGCCTACTTCCCGCCCTCATTTCATCTATTCTAGATGAATATTTTTTATATTTAAAAAAATAACACATTTTTTTGACAAATTTTATAATACCTATTTAATGACAAACAATAAAAAACAACAATTAACTAAAATACAACAAACTACTTATTGATATTTATTATTCGCGAATTTAATATCCGACTATCTGACATTTATTTATATTGGTCACAATTGTTTACCCCGTAATCACGGTAACAATATATTTACTTGCTTATTCTGAGAAAACCGCGCGCTTGGTAATTTGTCGTTAAATGTAATATTTTAGGTATGTTCAGAACGAAACAGAGATTTATTAACTTTGATCGAAATATGATGGTTGTAAATAAAATAGTAAACAAACTTCAGTGGGAAGTTTCATTCCTGTCTCGAGTAACTAATCTCACGACAGGAATGAAACTCTTCCCACCTCGGTGTGTAATATACTATAGCTGTGCCTTTAGGGGTGAGAAATTTAAAAAATTAAGCTTTGTGCAGCTCTTTGCTTGATTTAAAACTCAAGGGGTTTATGGCAGCTATAAGATAATAAAACCGGTTTTGAATGTTAAATCAACCCAGAACTCACCACGTGGAGGTGGCCGCACCTCGAGTTCCACCCACCCATTTATCTCAGTATATCTTACTAATTTATATAAGAGATCATTACATTTTTGGCAAGTCTTTTCTGGCATCAAGTTTTCACAAGACCCGATTCTATTTTCTCTTTTTAAACTATAAAAATATCAACAATTTCGTGAAAATTACAATAATCTGCTCGACTTATGTTAAATATTTGAACGACCAATAACATGAAAATACTATTTCTTATTTGAATATGTACCAATAAGTAGGTATGACTTTTATACTTCATTGTGTGTGTAACTATTACTCAATGGATTTCATAGAAAAAAACTCACAATGAATATAAAAATAACAAGACAGTTAAGAAGTGGATAATTTCCTAGATTTTTCTGCTCATTGACTACTTCATTCTGAGGATCCATTTAAATGTTTTTAATTTCTAAATGTAATTATTTTCTATTCTCTGGCAACAATTTCAACATTTTGTTGATTTTTTTATCTTACAATTCCAAATAGCACAAGGGTATATTCCTAATCTAACACAGTGTGTCAAAATATTTAATATAATATATTTCTCTTGAAGATATTTACTTCTCAGTATATATTTATTGTTTAAAATTCATTTATTTGATATCTATATACCAATAAGAATTTTGAACGAGTACATCGAGTGCTATACGATATCAATTATTAAGAGACTTTGACGATGATATTTTTTTTTCGGTATTTCAGCTATTTTTGTTCAGTGGAAATACATCTACTTTGACCAAGTAATTAATTATGCATTTTAACTACATAGAATAAGCGAATAACTTCAAAAATATTTAAGGGTGATTTATGGTGCCCATTTTAAAGAACTAGGGATTTCTAACTTAGTCATAAGATAGGATTGGACCCGTGGCACATACTTTGATTACTATACGAGGCAAGAGAGAGGTCCGACACGCCCAACATAGGGCGCGGCCATTTTGAACCCTGTGACACAGTTTACAGCTAAAGAATCAGATCGCTCACTCTGCGTCGGAACTTTGGATCTCAATGTTTCAGTTTATACACTGTGCAACTCGGATAATACAATATATGACAACCGCCTATAATAAAACAGCAGTCTTCTGCCTATCCTGAATTTGTATCCCTGGAGTGGATGTTATTTTGGAACTTTCAACTGGTTCGAGTGAGCTAACTGATTCTTTAGCAATAAACTGTCACTCCAAAAATAATATTCACTGACACTGACAGCAGCAAGCAAAATATCAGGTGCGTTTTAATCATCCGCTTCTGCTTCCGGAATTGTCGGTTCAGTCGTTCTAACCTGTCAGATTAAAACAAGAAAACCGACAATTCCGAAGGAGAAGCGGATGATTAAAACGCACCTATTAAAAATATTGCGCCAAGATAAGGGTTCAAAATGGCGGAGTTTTCTATCTCCTTTTAAAAGGCACTCAGAAAGCTGCGCAGTGCGACCATTTTCCGTATAGTAAAAGAAAATCAAAGTATGTGACCCGTGGACACTTTTGATATGGACATCAAGTAATTTAACACATCAAAATTTCAGACATTTTGACAGTACTTCCGTTTGCATAAGAAAAGTGCGTGGGTCCTTTGCGTCCGTGGGGTTAGTCGAGGCCAAGCAACTTCTGGTTAGGCCAAAAAAGATACTACGGCCGAGGTGCATACAACATTTTTTAGGCGACAGTCTGATCAAGTAAAGCCTGTATTTATGGGGTACTTACGCATACAACTTCATTTAAATTTTGGACCTTCTTTATATTTGATAAAAAACTGAATTTAAAACTGAAAAAACGTTCAGAAATGCACAAAAAAACATTCATTTTAAGATAACAAGTATTTATTTAATCCAATTTACGGTGAGCAATCTATTCAAAATAGGTGTATTTTTGATATCTTAATAAATGTCAAATACCTAGGTCAAAGTTCGCATAGGTACCTCTTTACTTTTTTTCTTCTTTAATGGACTATATTATCTTTATAATAAATTGAGTATAAATCTAATCTCAACAAGGTGCAAACGTATCGCACTTCATAAGTACCTATGTCTTATGTCTACAAAAAATGTTTTTCTAAACCATAATAGGCCTTGGAAAACTCACGTATGTTTGATTTATCGGTCATGGCCTACTTTAGAATAGTAGAATAGTAGTTTGTGAAACAAGAATGAATATGATGGACAATCCACTCAGTTATACAGAATATTTTTTCCACGGCCCATTAACGAAAATTTACAAATTAAAAAAATATTTTAGATTATTAAGAAAAAATAACTAAATTTAAAATAATTCATGACTTTTAATAATTTTTAAAATAAAAAAAAACGAAAAAAAAAATACGTGTGGCACTCGGGGACTGCCGCGGTAAAGCTATTGCATAGCTTTTTTTTATCAACTTATGCAATTATAATTATTTATTTATTTTATTTGTGCAGTATTTTTTTTTTCTTTGATATTAATTCAAGTTACACTTTTTGAGCGTGGTGACCGATAAGAAAACAAATTGTTTTCTTTTATTGAATAAATGAGAAGTTAATATTGTTTAAAATATTTTTATTACCTTACAATACATGTAGGTTATTCAGGAATTTTTATCATTGAAACTATAGGTTTATGGTAACTGAAATAAGAAACAAGTTTGAGACTTGATATCCTATAAATATCTGAAAAATACCGCGTCAGTGGTGGTCCCATATTTTGTTGTGGATTCTTGTTGATCATTATTCATTTTCAAATTAAATTTTTCCGAAATTGTGTCTAAAAGAGATAGAATCAGTTATGAGCAGTTAGTAGCTAGTCTACACGCATACGTCTAGTCGCATGCACACAAACACCGTGCCGAAGTCTGCCGAACTGAAACGACGTTAGACGATGCACGGCTTTCAACGCCGCACCGCTGTGCCGGTCGGAGTTGGGGGCGTTGGGTTTATTTTCGTTACGGAATTTCTTTTTCGATTTTACGATTTGATTTTTAGATTTTTCGATTTTTTCGGTTTTTCGATTTTTTTGATTTTTCGGATTTTTCTATTTTTCGATTTTTCGGTTTTTCTGTTTTTCGATTTTTTGATTTTTCGATTTTCTTTTATTGAATAAATAGTCGGAGTGGGGGGTGTTTTAAGTTTTTTTTCGTTACTGTTTCGTTTTTTTTTTTTTTTTCTTGATTCGGTCGCCGCGCTCAAAGCCCGCGATAAAAGCTAAGCAATAGCTTAAAAGGTTCATTTCATTTTTCCCCATCCGAGAATCGAACTCAAGTCTTCCGTGTGGAAGGCAAGAACGCTGACCACAGGACCATCTATTCTTTTACTTTTGTTGCTTTATTACTCGTAATTAAATTGACTTCATATAGTTTTATTTAAATTAACAAATTATTTATAATTATAGATGAAATAAAAACAGATATGCTATTATTTATCGATTCTACACAAGAATAACCCATTTTAATGTAAGTATGTTTAATCTCAATAACTAAAAAATATACTGACAATTAGTTTGACAGAACGATGATTGGTGAATTTCATTGGTTGCAGTGTTCTCACTACCTAGAATGGATTTGAAATAAATTTGTTCAGTTGAACGCAATAGCATACTTTTTCGTTTTGTAATCTGTGCGTAGTGGGTATAGAAAAACATTTTTTGTGGATTCCTCGTACATTTGCTAAAAACTTTTTTGACTGTGCTTTTCTTTGCCTATTTTATACCTTTTTTTATAGGATTTCATCTGTAGTTAAAAATTATGGTTCATTTTAAATATCAGCTGTAATAATTAACTTATTGTTTTTAAAATTATGTAAATACCTACTTACTTAACACTACGTAATCAGCTTGCATATTAGTTGAGCAATATTAATCGGCAAGGTCACAACACTAGTCATTAGGATTCACTATTGGTTCGTGTTCTTACAAATAATCTAAAATTATTACTCTATAATCAAAAATCATAGATTTACTGTAAAATAATTTAAGTTTATATAGAGATTATTTCAAAAGTTAAGTCTTTGTTTGGATAAACCAGATTTAGCGATCCTAAATAAATATTTTTTTATTCCTATATTTTTGTCTTGTAGAAAATTCGAAAGGGTAAAATCTTTCTCATGTTTGAGTTTATGAAACTGCAATTCGATACTGCCCTTTAAAAAAAATATACCTTTTATGACGCATAGAATTAATGTTTGAAATGTTAAGAATCCGAGTTGAAATGATAATTTTATTTTGCTTTTTTAGGACTATGAGTTTAAATTAATGTACACTATAATTATCCATTCTCCATTAGGGATTCCAAACAAATAAAACGCGGTGCTAAGATTTGCAACATACAATGTAGTCTACAATACGTGAAATCATAATTAAGGGATTAAATTTAAATATTTTATGTAGAACACGATGAACATATTATTTTAAAAGAAACCGCTTATACATTTTCTATAAATGGGCAGGCTTGGCGACTACTATACTAGTGGAAAAAATTAAGGGATAAAAAAAAATCTCGATTTTTGCGATTTTTCGAGTGGCTGTATCTTTGGTAAAAATGGTCGTACGTGAAGTGTCTAGTTTATGGATCTTGCGTTAAAAAAATTTTCCTACCAACAATTAGCACAAAATCCTAATGAATATCATGAATAGAAAATTTTTGAATTTTTAATTTTTAGTGTACGGACTTGAAAAAAATTTCTCGACATAACCACTAGATGCATTGGATAGGTGGTTCAGTTAGCTTCAATTCCTTTTTTTTATGACCTCGATATGACCCTTCCTTGCTGAGTTATCAGAAAATTAACGAAAATGCGTCATTTCCTCTTCTCTCGTCAATATCTCAGGAACCAATGGCCGCTCAGAAAATGGAAGGGGAGTTTCGAAAACTTCGATTCATTCTCTACAAGGTTCTGGCATGTTCTTTCACAAGAAATTTTTTTGCATCCCTTTGTTATGTTATGTTGGGAATGAGGTGTTAATACACTGCGACCTAAAAGATCTATTGTGCCCCCTTCTGTTGCCAATGCACTAAGGAAATGTCTCAATGCCTATAACGACCCTTCCAATCCTATTTTCTCAAGGAAGTGTAGGATTTGAAGTGGCTTCCAGTTAAGTAAATCTCCCTCTTCTATTTGATATCCTCCTAGATATAGTGCCCTTGGATTCTGGAGTGCTACACATTCAGTTAGCATGTGAATGAAGGTTTCGTCCTCCTCCTCACAGAATCTGCACTCACTATCCTCTACTACTCTCAGTTTACTTAGGTGTCCTTTAAGTCGGCAATGCTCGGTAAGGATCCCTCTGTTACAATACGTAGCCTGTTCTTGCTCAGGCAGATGCAGACTTTCGATCTGTTCTGGTTATATTCACCCAGAAGTATCTTGGCATGTCTCAGACTCAAGAGATTGTTCCAATTATCGGTTTTTCTAATGCCCAATTCTTTTTTAATCTCTCCTAATATTATGTTACTGCTGATACCGCAGAACGGCTCAGGTCCTACAAAGGGTGTTTGAGTCCCTTTCCTTGCAAGACTATCTGCAATCTCGTTACCCTGTATCCCGTTATGTCCCGGGACCCAAGTGAGAGTAACTCTATTTTTCTCGCCTAGCTCGTTCAAGCTATAGCTCCGTAAGTGATGATTGGTCTCACTATTGCAGTATACATCCATCGCAGTATGTTTGGGTTACATCCCCATCGTTTACCTGCAATGTTTCTGCATACCATTAGGGCTTTTGTGGCTTTATTTACTACTTCCTTCTCATGTGTGTTCCAGAGAAGTTTGTTGTCCAGGTTTAGGCCTAGATATTTGACTTCATTTTTCCAATCTATATCTATCCCGTCTAATTTAACGGTTTTGAGATTAAGTTTTCTTTTCCTTGAAAAGGCTACTAGTGTTGTTTTTGTAGGGTTTATATTAAGTCCCACTTCACGGCACCATCTTTTGGTATGTTCTAGTCCTCGTTAGACTATATCACACAGGATATTACTAAACTTGCCACTAGCAAATATGACTATGTCGTTGGCATAACCTTGACAGGGTATGCCGAGGTCAGTCAATCTGCATAGAAGTTCGTCTACGTTTAGGCTCCACATTAGTGGGGATATAACTCCTCCTTGTGGACATCCTCTGGTTGTGCAGATGGAGATGGTGTCCTGCCCTATCTGTGTCTCTGCAGTTCTCGTAGATAACAGCTGAGCCATCCACCTGAATGTGATGTTTATCTACTCCTCTGTATGCAAGTGCTCTTTTTACAGATTCGTGTGGCGTGGTGTCAAAAGCTCCTTCTATGTCTAGGAAGGCACACACTACCGTTTCTTTGTTTGTCAGTGCATCCTGGATTACGTCAGTCAACTGTACCAGGAGTTTCTGTAGATCTTCCTGCTCGGTACGCGTGTTGGCTGTGGTGGAGTGGCACCCTCTCCAGGACTTCCGTTCTGATATAATTATCAACAGCCTTCTCCATTGTTTTTAATACAAAGGATGTGAGGCTGATTGGTCGGAAGGGTTTAGTGGTATCCTTTTTCCCTACTTTTGGAATAAAGGTGACTCTGGCCCTTCTCCATGCTTCTGGTATATATCCCAGCTCCAGACTGCTCCCGGATAGCCGGATTATGTGTGGTAGTAATTCCTCCTGTGCCTGCTGAAGCAGGGCAGGAAATATTCCATCCACACCTGGAGACTTAAACGGTTCAAAAGTGTTTACGGCCCACTTTAACCGATTTCTGCTGCCTATGTGTTTGGCGACTACAGCGGCCTCTCTTGGGGGCCTGCTTACCTTAGTTGTATCCCTTATTAGAAAAGGTGTGCTTCCATAAACTAGACACTACAAGCATAAAATTGCTTTTTTTTTTAATTCACGTACGAATATTTTTACCAAAGATACAGCCACTTGAAAAATCGCAAAAAATCGAGATTTTTTTTGATCCCTTAATTTTTTCCACTAGTGTATTTCAAATAAAAATAGTGTCCAAGATGGAAGGCTATGTTGAAACCCCCTTAGATTTACGAACCCTTCCCACTGGCGGCTATTGTTTGGCAGGCTTGGCGACTACTATTTCAGATAAAAATATCGTTCAGGACGGAAGGCTATGTCGCAACCCCCTTAGATTTACGAGCCTTTTCCACTGGCGGCTATTCTTTGACAGCTTCGTTGGAATGCCTAATTGCTGGCTATTACCTTATACCACATACTTTGATTTTCTTTACTATACGGTGCAAGAGAGAGATCCGACACGCCCAACATAGGGCGCGGCCATTTTGATTCCTATGCCACAGTTTATAGCTAAAGAATCAGATCGCTCACTCTGCGTCGGCACTTTTGATCTCAATGTTCCAGTTTATACACTGCGCAACTCAGATAATACAATATATGACAACCGCCTATAATAAAACAGCAGTCTTCTGCGTATCCTGAATTTGTATCCCTGGAGTGGATGTTATTTTGGAACTTTCAACTGGTCCGAGTGAGCTAACTGATTCTTTAGCAATAAACTGTGACTCCAAAAATAATATTCACTGACACTGACAGCAGCAAGCAAAATATCAGATGCGTTTTAATCATCTGCTTCTGCTTCCGGAATTGTCGGTTTAGTCGTTTTAACCTATCAGATTAAAACAAGAAAACCGACAATTCCGAAGCAGAAGCGGATGATTAAAACGCACCTATTAAAAATATTGCGCCAAGATGTAGGCAACACGTAATAAGGGATCAAAATGGCGGAGTTTTCTATCTCCTCTTAAAAGGCAATCAGAAAGCTGCGCAGTGCGACCATTCTCCGTATAGTAAAAGAAAATCAAAGTATGTGCCTTATATAAATGAAAAGTTTTTTTTATCAAGACAGCTTCTATAATACGCTATATTAGTGTGAAGTAATTTGTGTTCCACTGACAGTTATCTTTTTAACAAAAACCAATTTGTCATTAAATTTGACATAGACATTCCTAGTTTTTTCTTTTAATATTCTTTGTAGTGTAAAAAGTACTTTTTCTAATTTTGACATAAATGTGTCATTTTTTGTAAGGGTCAAAATGATCTACTTTACTTAACCAATTGCATGTTTCGAAAAATTTATTATTTCACAAGTTTCCAAAAGAAAACAAATTAAAATAAATCTTTTATGGTTTTAAAATCAATATTATACATAATTATTGAAAGTTTATATCAAAGGGCAGAGTTACTTATAAAAATAAAATTTGGTTAAACTTACAACCTAGTAATAATGTTGTTTTGGTCCTTATTTTTTTCATTCTAAATTAGCACAAAATAATTAAAACACAATACACGACAAAATAACCTACTTTCTTGAAATCTAAATAACTTTAAGAAACAATATAAACACAATTCAACAAGTCGCTAAGAATAAATTAATATTTTCTATTTGTCAATAAAAGAATGAAGTTAATAATATGCAACTAACAATACAAGAAAGTAGTAATATTGATTGCCTAGATGTCAGTAATTAGAAAATTAGTAAAAATATTGTATGTAACACGTTACGAAATGCCGGTTTATGTAACTCGTTCATGTTGCAGGACCTCGCTCTGCTCGTCCTGCAAATATTCACTCGCTACATAAAACAAGACATTTCGCCTATTAAAGGTATGTACATAACCAAATTATTATCTAACCTCTAGTTTTATAAATATATTGTCGCTGTCATTGTAAGTGGAATACAAATTACGTCATCATTAATGCGGCGTATATAATAATGTTTCTAAAGTAGGCCATATCCGTGATAACTACGCACGGCTCTGAATTCCAAACTGACACTTAAAAAAAAAGACCTTGGTTTTTCCAAGGCCTACTTTAAAAACATGTTTGTGAATCAGTCCATTTTGATTAAAATTTTCAAAATGGTGCACTGAAAATAATGGGGAATATTTTGAACGATATTTATTTTTTTTTTTTTTTTTTTTTTTTCGTTTTTGACAGCACACAGATCCCGATTATTCCTGTGCTTACGTCACTATAAAACTGGGAACCGGATTGGAAGGTTATGGATTGACTTTTACGTGTGGTAGAGGTACGGAAGTCATAGTGGCAGCCGTTGAATCCATGAAAAATCTAGTCATTGGTCAAGTGGTCACTGACATCTACAAGGAATTCGGTGTTTTCTGGAGATCTCTCACTAGCGAAAGTCAATTGAGATGGGTAAGTATTCATGTGGTAAGCTAAGCTTTTAGGATATTTTAAGTCGTATTCGATTTACAGATCGGCCCCGAGAAAGGAGTAACAGCACTCGCAACCGCTGCCATAATCAACGCCTTGTGGGATCTGTGGGGCAAACTAGTGAATAAACCGGTGTGGCAACTTTTAGCCGATATGGAACCGGAACAGCTAATTTCCTGCATTGACTTCAGGTACCTGTCAAATGTCATCACTAAGGAGGAAGCCTTGGAATTGTTGAAAAAAGGAAAGGAAGGACGAGAGGAGAGAATGAACAAGCTGTTGGAGAAGGGATATCCTTGCTACACGACACAAGCAGGTAATACGTTTCTGATAAATATTTTCTCGTTCCTGACAAAATATTAATAGACAAGAGTTCGTGTGCTTGAAATTGAAAGAAATCGAAATTCCTCAGAAAATATATTTACTTGATTTTCAATTTTTCAAAATATTGGTATTATTAAGGGTATGGTCCGTTATTAATCGAAATATCGGTTACTCGGTCCAAAACTAACCATTCCTGAAAAATCAGTTAAAATAGGGATGCGGTTACCTGAAAATGGAGACTCAAATGTCAATTCACTAACCGCCATATTTATTCGGTTACTATTAAGTCGAATGTCACTTTGTCACAAAAGTGACGTAAATCTCGGTCGTGGTCCAAATGTAACCAAGAAATTAGTTTTTTTCAGGAACCGCTGTCAAAAATCCTGGTTACTTGCTGATAGTAGTCGGTTAATATCGGACCATATCCTAAAAGAACGTGAAAGCCATGAGAGAAGAAAGTGGATGGTCAAATTAAATGCAGTGTTGCTTGCCAGATCGCTGTAGGTCATTCGACCAATTAAAAACTATCAAATTTTGACAGCAAATTACACTACTGAGTTGAGAGTATTTTATTTTCCCGTCCAGATCCATTTGAAAAGGAAAATTACGCAAACATACACTGTGTCCCAAAATAAACTTTCCAATAGGTGTAAATGACAAAAAAAAATCGAGTTAGTGTTACCTTCTTTTAGATTTCTAAGATGTAAATTGTACTTAAGAGGTGATTTAGCTCAAATTGCTGATACTGCGTGGATTCATAAATTGACCAAGACAAATGAAATCAGAGTAGCTTGCCCGATTCGCGGGCCAAAGTCTATTTTACGATATAATGAAAGATATTATAATACGACAAAAAATATTGAGAGCCACCAAGTTTTTGAGTAACTTGGGAAACTTATTTGATTTGATATGTCCTGTTTAATTGAGTCAGTCTCTGGTACTTAAAGTTATCTGTATGAGTTCTGGCAAATAAAAGAAAGTGAACAAATTTAATACATTTAATAAAAAAAGAAAGAAGAGTGGAATTTTACATATAATAAATTAATAGATAGTGATTAAATCTGAATAGAAAATGAATTAAAATTGACTGATAGTTTATTTGAATGAATAAAATTTACTATTAGATAATTTATCAATTGTCCCAACCATGTGGCATTCTAGTACAGTAAGTACGATACTTCCCTTTTGTGTGTCGTGTCGTGGACAATCCGCCTTGAGATACTTGGGGCTTGGAGCTCGGGACTTGGAGAAACTACGTAACTCGGACTTCTTGTTTCTTAGAGCTTCCTGGAGCAACTACGTAACTCGGTACTTCCTGTTTCTCAGAGCTTCTAGGAGCTTCTTGACTTCTTGGGGCTTCTTGGAGCCACTACAGGTTTAGAAATAAAAAAAACCTCAGTATCGTGTGTAAAAGTACATATACATGCCAGTTTGGAAACCTAACGGATTTATGCATAAACGGGACAAATATTAAAGTAACATCGTCTGAACAGAATATAAAATATCACGACAAATATTAAAGTTACATCATCTGAACAGAATATAAAATATTTATAAGGCCAAAATAAGTTATAACAATAAGTTTTACATCATCTGAACAGAATATAAGCTATTTATAAGGCCAAAATTTTCGTTTAAACTGTATTTCCAGACTGACTTGTAATTTAATTATTTAGTTGCTTCCCCGCGTATATATCAAAGTGTCAAAGAAAGCTTAAAAATATTATTAGTTAGGGTAGCTATAATCTATATAAAATAAAGCAGTAATAATAAACCGCCATTCGTCGGCATGGTGGTAATAAAAATAAGCAAATGGCCGATCTTTTAGGTTTTACAACGAAATCCAGCAAAATGTGAATAATATAAGGCGATAGAAACGTTACCTGACAATTATCCCTTAACGTTTACACACAATAAACACAAAAATACAAGATAATTATGGAAAAACTACTAATAGTTAATTATTTGTCGGCACACACTACCACATCATGTAGTTCGATAAGCCAAAAAGGACGATCTGGACGACAACAGCAGGTTTTATAGCTCACTAGCGTGAATGTAGAAGTAAAATGAAGGATCGGCGCGCAAGCCGTGCTTTTGCAATTCAGATTCGATTAAATTTTGGTCATTTACGAGGAGTTATGGAGAAGTTGTTAAAAGTAAATTTGAAATTAATTTAAAATTAATTTCACGTAACATTAGACATTCATCTTGTGGGGTTCAGCTCTGCTTTCTGTAAAACTAAATATAAATCCATTTGCTAGATATGCTATTACATTTTAATGTAAGCATTATTCATACAATAAAATAAATAAAACAACTTCGGAAAAGAACTACTCTTCTGGCCAATACCGTAACAGGTATTGAATGAAAAGACAGACTTATTAATTCATTTAACTTTTCGTACACAAATCCAGGTCTGGATTTAGATTTTTCTTATTTTTCAGTTTATTTGAAAAATATGTTTATTTTAACGATTTCTATACACAGTCAAAAAAAGTAGCAGCTTAGGATTTGACTGTATACAATCTTCCATCCTTTCAGTCAGTACACTTATAATAAAGTGTGATCGACAAAAAATGTTTCTAAAGTAGACCATGACTGACAAAGACAGAGATACGAATTATAAGTACGCAGTGGCGCATCCAGAATTTTAAGTCTGGAGGGGTAATGGTAATAAAGTTTAAGTCTGGGGGGTATTGGTAATATTTAAGACGTTATTTTTGATAATGTACCTATAAAAAATTAGATTTAAAAATTCTTGGGGGTATTTACCCCCATTAACCCCCCCTCCCCTATATAGACTTGAAAATTAGAAAGAAGATTCGTATGGTCAACATATGTGATTTGTGAATCACTCCTTACTATGGACACTCAAATAAATTAAATCCTGTGAACTGTATATAGATTAAGCCGAAAATATGATTGAGAAAATATACATAAACCTCACCTCCTTCATATTTTATTGAATTATGAACGTACACAAAATATTTAAGGGTGTCTATGTACTAGTTCTTATTCTAAGTATATGTAGAATTTACTGGGACTTTCTCAATGTTCTTATTTAATTTTGTGAACTCAAAATAATTGAATTTGAAATCTGCACTATTATTTCTAATCTTTGTGTACAGAGAAACTACGGATCAAATTAATAAGCCGCAAATTCAATGTGACTCAATGTATACACTATTTATGGAATTGCATATATTCAATGTACGTCACACTAAAATAGTTTATTAGTTTGCTTTGCTACATTGTTACTGCTGTTAAACTAAAAAGTCCTGTTTTTTGTGTATAAAAAATATTTAAAAGACTTTCCTTTCTTCAACTAAAAATATCGCTTGGCAATAATTACCAGTGAGAAGGCAAATATTTGCTTATTTAATCATTAGCTAATATTTAAGATGTATACAGTAATCAACACACAACGTACTTCTAAAAATAACGATTTAGTACTTTTTTGGTATATTTCCATATTCTGTAAGGTTTTTATAAACAAAAAAATTCAACTAGATTATGTTTAGTTATATACAGGGTGTTTCAAAAGTTAAGTCTTAATTGTTATTAACAAAAAAGGAGGAGATTCTCAATTCGTCAGAAAATGTTTTTTTTATATATGTTCAGCGATAATTCTTTACCACGTTGTCCGATTTCTATAATTCTTTTTTTGTTAGAAAGGGGGTACTTCAGATATGATCCCATATAAATTTGGTCGAGATCTAATAATTGGGTCCATGAGAAAATCATCTAACATTTTTTTATGTATGTACAGCGATATTCTTCGCCTTGGCACCAAAAGGATCCATCGATAAGCATCTTTATACTTTGAATTTCACAGATTACATGACCACTTCTTCCTCCGGGACATAGTATACGTTATCTCACAACCTCCTCTTTACCCAACAACAAATAGCAAGCAAATGCACGACCTGTTACTTTTTGCAGTCAGATGAGGAACTATATCTACTGTTTGAGAAACCGGGCATCAGTTTATCAATTAAAGTTCTTATAGATGAATGGATCTAGTTAATACGCTCGATAGCAGTTTTTTTTTAAATAATCTCGTGTCTAGAAGTTTGCTGATAATTTCCAAATGAACCAGACCCATACTTAAAATTTAAAAGAGGGTCGAATCTCTAATTTTTAAGTTTACGAAAAAAAGTTACTAGAAATATGTTTGTTTTAAGGAATTCTATACCATATTAAAACGTCTCAACTAATGAAACACCCTGTATACTTTTTTCTTTACGCCTGCGCAGGTATAATGAAATTATAAGCTGACCCAATCCCCCTTCACTGGAATTTTTTAAACTTCAATTATTAAGTAAATAACAGTTTTCGTTACTCAAGAGAAATTTTTCGTGCGATACTTTTATTAATTTAATTTTTATTACCTAATTTAATTTTAGTTTTAATAATTTAACTTTTATTAATTTTTATGTTTTATCTTCTTTATTAATTTTTATTTTTTTATTTATTTTTATTTTTTTATTTATTTTTATTTACTTATTTATGATGAGTAGCTACAATTCCAATTCTCAAGTTCCTACCTTTAAAAAATTTATACCTCATACAAACTTTCGTTTTTTTTTTACTAATCTGCAATACATAAAAATAATTATTGTGAGTGTATCTTAGGAGATAGACACATGCTCTCATAGGCTTCTCTGTAGGTCTTTTTAAGACCTACAAATTTCTAGTAAATTGTTTTATAATAATAATAATAATAATAATATTAATAATAATAATATCCGGAAAACCTCACCCACCATCATCGAGACGGTAACGCATGGCGATTTATAATCTGGATGTCATCAACAGAAATTAAATTTCTGTTAAGACGGTACTCATCAAATCCTATAACTAACCATTCAATTTTAATTAGAAATTAACATGGTCTGGTGTAGGATTCGAAGCCGCTCTGTCTCTCAACACCACAAACTTGCCACCAACCCGATCCGATTTATCTCTTAAAATTTGGCCAGCGTTAGCCATTTAAGCGTACGATAAAACAGTTTTTTTGACAAAACACCCTCATAGTTCAGCCATTTTGTACAAAATATTTACAAATTATATTCACAAACCTTCCTCATTTATCGCTCTTTCTATTAGTGAAGTTATGTAATGATATAATGAATATAAACAACTTAACTTTATGCAACAAAATATTTCTATCAACTGACTAACTAGACAAAGTCGCGCTATTTATATAAAAATTGGACGTACCAGCCCTGTCCCAGAGTCAATATTCACGACGTCTTCTATGCGTTAGCACGTGTGTATCAGATATTTCCAGTAACTTCTCGAATGTCTCGTAGTAAGTAGATTTTCAAATATGCCTACATAAGGTCTGTTTCAACAACAATCAGAAACCAGTCACTGATACCAAGATTCTGCGCAGTAGATTATTGGGACCGCCAAATTATCTACTGCGCTGTATACTGATGTCAGTAACTTGTAAAACAATCTTAAAATGATATTTTTTCCATTAAATATGTCATTTTAAGCTCTGCTAATTTCTTAACAAATAGTGGTGCAATTTGCTCTTATTTTTTTTTTGTCTCGCATTGAATGTATTTCGGGCAGGCAAATCGCCACCAATGCTCTCTCTTCCCATGATCATCGATATCTCCTGCTTCCAAGCCTCGCGTTACAGCGAGATAACTCAAGCACTGTTGCTATAATAGAATGATACATTAATGGGACATCTAACTAAAAACTTTTAGATTGGTGGTCAAACGTAATATTTTGTTTCAGGTTGGTTGGGATACTCAAACGAAAAAATTCAACAGTTGGCCCAAAAATATATGGACGCCGGTTTTACGGCTTTCAAAGTAAAAGTGGGAAAGAATTTAAAAGACGATGTCAATAGATTGGAATATATTAGAAACGTTATCGGTTGGGATAAAACTTTGGTATGTATATCAGGATATCTTCTCGAATTTAGTAGTAAACATTCATCATTAATTCCAGATGGTAGACGCTAACCAAGTATGGGAAGTTCAAGAAGCCATCGACTGGATGAAAGTACTTGCTCCCTTCAAACCATTATGGATCGAAGAACCCACTTCCCCTGATGATGTACTCGGTCATGCTGAAATTGCAAAAGCGCTCAAGCCTCTTGGTATTAAAGTCGCTTCGGGTGAAATGTGCTGCAACAGGGTCCTTTTCAAGCAGTTCTTGCAGACCGACGCCATTCAATACTGTCAAATCGATTCGGCCAGAATCGGGGGAGTCAACGAAATTTTGCCCGTTTATTTGATGGCTCAAAAATTGGGAGGTTGGTACATATCAATGTGATCAATAGTGTAGAGTAGATAAATATTATTTCCAGGTCGTTTAATTAGTAAGAATGGTACGATACAATGGTCGCCTTGGTCACCATTCATCACTGTAAATCGCAAAGTGCGTAACTCTATTTAGGAAAATTTTACTGAAGAGCCAAAAAAACTAATTTAAATTAGAGCCCTTGAACTTATTAAAACTGAATTCGTTTTTATGGGAAATAATGTAATTTAAATGAATAATAAATTAAGCATTTCTCAGATGGTAAATCCGATTTTGGTACTAGATAGAGTTGTAATCTGCATTTCAGAAAAAAGTGGAGTTACCCATTTTGCGATTTACACTGAGGATATCTAGCACCTCTTGATTATTTCTATCTCTGGAGTATGCTTAAAAATATAACGTCACTTCACAGATAGTTTTTGTTGCTACAGGTTCTTGTACACTCAATAATAACAAAAGCTTTAATACTATTTCGATTTTTAGAAATCAGACCAACTATAAGTTGGCATTCAAAGTGTGGTAGAAGTACTTTAAATCTAGTTTTAACTGGTCTTCCAGTTTGGCCTATGTACAATTTTACCAGAAACAATTATTTCAATTAATTTCATACATTCCAGATTTTGGTTTGTAGCTTATTAAAAATATACTGTGACTTTATCAAATCGACTTAAAAATTTACATTTTATAATGAATTTTATTTATTTTTTCTCGTTTTTAGTTAAGGTAGTTCCTCACGCTGGAGGTGTCGGCCTTTGTGAAATGGTACAGCATTTGCAAATGTGGGATTATGTATCTTTATCTGGTACATCCGAGGGCAAATGGGTGGAATACGTTGACCAACAGCACGAGCACTTCGTCCATCCGACGGTCATCGAAAATGCCCACTACATGGCCCCAAGAGTAAGTTCCTCTAACGTATTGAAAATAACATTTTGTAGCGCACAACGGAATTCAGTTGGTTATGTTAATAGTTGAAGTACATACTACTGTTGTGTCTGTCAAATATAGTTGCAGTTTAATGAAAAAATCCGAGTTAAAGATTGCGAAAGCCAGGCAGGAGATCGAGACACCGTCGTTGTGCTTCACACATTTGGCAAGCTGACTGCAGGCGACCATGTGAGACCAACGGCATCATTTAATTCAGACAGTGCTTATTGGTAACAGATATCTTGGAAATCATTTGTGAAAAAAATTATTGCAAGTCGCTGGTTAAAAGTATTTGTCAAATTGTCGAGGAAGAGGAGAATGATGACAACTTGTATTTTTTGTGTAAAAAAAAGGCGACCAATGAGTTCAGTATATAAAACTAGAAGTGAAGATGGATTGTAACTTCTTTAACAGATGTGTTCAACACCTTTCCAACTTTCTTCATGTACAGCCACCGGCTCGGTTTTTCGCTTTGTAGTGTTCTTAGGGTGTTTGCGTGGACTGCTTACATTTCCCATTTCACCACAATTCCAGCACCTGATGGCTTTGTCTTTATCTTCTTTTGAGTACATTTCTTCATTATATTAACCAGTTGGTCGAGTTTTTCTTCTACGTTTTCTTCTTTTACAGTCCTCACTTTACGGTATTTTCTAGAAGTCTGCGGAGCTACCGCATACTCTAGAGCAGTGGACAAGACATCGACCAATGTTTTGTGACGGGCTAAGTGGAGTGTTTTCTGCATCTTACGGCCATAAATGTTTAGACTGCCAAATATTCCATCATGTTTTCTGGAGCTGATGGGTAGGCAAATCGCACCAACCTAGCAATATCTTCTTCATATTCTTGAAGGGTCGTTTCTTTTTGCTATTCTTTAACTGTGATTGGTATAAATGCTCCAAGTGTTCGTGGCCATATCGCATGTTTAGTCGCTTTTTAAGTTGTTCAAATTCATCTGTCTCTTCCACAGGTATAATCTGAAGGATATCTAATGTGTCTCCTCGAAGGACAATGGTCAAATTTACTAACTTCTCTTTTTCAGACCATTCGTTTGCTCTGGCAGCTGTTTCCAATTGTTTCAGGTAATTGGTCCACGACATTTTCCCGTCGAAAGTTGGGTTGGCGGAATTTTGTTCGAAACATGTTTTTTTGAAAACCCTTAGTTCGAAAATACGTTTGTTCGAAAAACGTTTATTCGAAAATACTTTTAATCGAAAACGTTATGTTCGAAGATAGTTTTACTCGAAAAATATTTCGAACAATAGTTGTTCAAAAAAATTGGAAAAGGCGATTTTTTGGTTTAATCTAAATGTAAAATATATTAAAGTAAATGGATTTTTTCCTAGTGTTTAAATTAAAACAAAAAAAACTTAACTAATTTACCTAACCTGTGCGGCCTGGAGTCATCGCGGGTTGCTTTACGAAAAAATCAACATAAATTGAAAAAAAAAAAAAATATATTTTCAAGCTACGCTTTATCGAATAAAACAATTTTCGAACAAATATTTTTCAAAAAATAGTGTTTTCGAACTAAGGTTTTTCGAACAAACGTATTTTCGAACTAATGGTTTTCAGACAAACGTGTTTCGAAAAAAAAATTCGCCAACCCGAAAGTTGGGACTTTAACACGAGCAGAGTTCAAGTTTGACACCACCTCATGGCACTTTATTTCACCCTCCTTGGCCTGTCCTGTACGTTCCATTTTTTCTATATTCTTGTCCATCTCTTTTATTTTCTCCTCAACGGAACAAATCTTATTTTCCACATCAGCAAAAAATTTTATAGAAGACATTTCAGAAGTCACCTTTTCTTCTAAGGAAGAAATGTCTTTAGCTTTAGTTTCTAAGGAAGAAACTTTATTTTCTAATGAAGAAATATCAGAAGAAACTTTATTATCTAAGAAGAAACTTTATTTCCTAAGAGGGAAATGTCGGAAGAAACTTTAGTATCTAAGGAGGAAATATCGTTTTTTATAGATGAACCATCATAAGAAATGTTATTTTCTTCAGAAGACATTTTTCAGTTTCTAAATCGGATAAATTTCGGTTTTTAAAGAAGTCATATCAAAAGACATTTCGGTTTCCAAATCAGGAGAAATTATAGCAGAAGTTGCATCATCCGAAAATAAATACGTTTCCGGATCCAAGCCTTCACTTTCTATTGCTTCTTTAAAACGATCTGCCAGCTTTGCTTTCTTCCCTGTCTTCTCCAGATTACGATAGTTCTCGAAGCAACTCACTTTAAAATCGCAGTTTTTTATTCATTTTTGTCCATTATTTATTTACAGTTCCACTTCTAACACCAATTACTAATTAATTTATTTAGACTTGAGCACTGTTGTAATTTACACTTCTATTTTTACAATTATTTATCTTTACTTGACAACATTTATATTAAAACTTAAACTAAACGGAGAAAGAATTCACATATATAAAATTGTAACAGTCTAGAAAGAGCCAATCTTGTGTAGAATCTCGAAATCTTCCTCTACGCGTCGGACCGCATACAGAGAAAATTCCAGCAATATCTCGATCATGAGTCGGGTCTCGATGGCCATGGTCTGCGGCATGATGAAAGTCGAAGAAAAAAGTCAGCTTCAGGAAATCGCACGACATTATAATATTTTTTTTTCCTATTCTAAAGTAAGGATTTATGTATTATAGGCCTGAAGATGGCCCTGTGAGGCCGAAACTAGTCGCACCTGTATTTAATATTACAATTAAATTTTATGTATTGATTTTGAGCTTGTATTTATAAAAATAAAAGAAATATGAGTAGCTCCAATTTTCCATTATTTTCTTCAGAGACATTTCACCAAGAAATAAGTTGTAGGTTACCTGTAAATATTTTATTCTTTGATTAGAATGTTTTATATTTGTCAATAAAATATTTTTTTTATTTCTCAAAAGTTGACAAAAATGAAATTGTCCCCTTCTTGCAGCAAAATCCTCATTTTCGTCTTTTTTTTATTTTTAGGCTCCTGGATACAATACCGAAATGAAAAAGGAAGCATTGGAAGGATACGTTTACCCCAATGGAAAGGAATGGGAAAGTATGTTTGCTAAAGGACTTTTCAGTGATCCAAGAAAATCCAAAAAGTAACCAATGAAATTATTTTAAGTCAGTGAAATATATAATTATAACAAGTCTTCTGTTTTTGTGAAGATTTTAATAAAAACGTAAATATTGTACGACTTTTTTATTCTCTTCTTTTTTATGTTTATATCCAATTTTTAATGGAAGTGGCATTTTAATTCTTACTTTGAACTTCAGGTATGATTAATTGTTGTAAACGCAGAAAAGTTCAATATTTTTGAAATTCTTCCATATTGGGCAAACGCTAAGTCGGTGAAGGTAAGTATAAAGGAGCATAGCATATTATGTGGTGTAAATGGCGCTATTATTAGAGTAAAACTGATTTCATGTGATTTAAATTATATATAAACATTTTTTTAAAATTAACAGTAAATAATATAAATTAAAGCTAAGAGACTTTCTTAAATTTAAACATGTCCAACTTCCTCTGTTTTTCCTTTGGTTTTTCATTCTCGGAACTCGCCAGTTTTCGTTTTTCTCCGGTCTAAAAAGCATCAATAAAATACTAGTTAGCGAATTTTACTTACTTTTGTAAAAAAAAAAATAGTATATGTATCTTTTGATATTTACCTCTGTGTTTTTGTCCTTATTTTCTTTTAAATCATTTCCATATGTAACGCCGGCAAATTTGTCTGTCAAACTAAGCGGATTGGAATTTTTGGCGACATTTTGGTTTTTTAACTTCTTTAGAAATGGATTGGCGTGTTGCTCCTTAGTTTCCATTTCCTAAATGAATATATTTACTAAAGAATTTTTATAAACTGGACGACTTAGAGGAGTAAATTTTAATGATGACAGTATCTCAATATCAACTTATTTTAGACTTCACAAAAAAAAAACTACATTTACGGAACAGATTTTCCAAAAAATAAAAAATAATCAGTGCGCTAGATTAGTGTGACATCAGTGAGCCAAACAATAACAAACCATTCTGTTATCGAAAATGTATTCTTCATAAAAGTTTTTGATTGTTTCAAAATAAATATTTCAAACAGAAGTTGAATATCTTCTTTATAAAAAAAAATGTTTTAACTCTTTTTATTCCTTACCGTAAAAAAGTAGTTTATACTTATGTAATAAAATTATTTTTAATGTAGTTATTACAGTGGTATGATTTAGACAAATACAATCTTAAAAATAATTTCAATGAAATTTAAAATGACACTACCTCCATTTTTATTTATTGATGTACAGAATTGATTTCTAAATGATTATTTAACTAAAAATTATCTATTTATTTTGAAAGTATATTTTAAGAGCTATAATCACTTAAATGAAAAATATGAAAAAATAATTTTATAGAATAATTACAAACAGATATAACAGAATTAAATTACTTAAATAAAAAAAAATGGTAACAACAATGAAGGTTTTGGAGAAAGGTTATATAACATGTGTGACATTAACCAAATTAATATTGAGTATGAAAATGTTATAGAGAATTTAAAGGAGAAACTAGACGAATTAGCAAGTTCTAATAAATGTGCGAAAGGTAATAACATTTTAATGATTAGTGAGTTAAATGGAATGAAAATTAAAAATGAAGAATTGCCAGAAACGATTCAAAGACTATCAGAAGGTAATAAAGTCTACAATCAGCAATTAAATAAACTGCAGGTTGGTATTAAAAAATATGGAAAACAAATACATACTCAAATCAATAATTGTCAAAAAAAAAAGATACTTGTATTAACTGATAAAAGAGGTAGAGGTCTGGATGTAGAAATAAGAAAACGTTTCAATAAAGAAGATGCTTTGGTAGAAATGACCATCAAACCTGGAGCTCAAATGAATAAAATTGTGGAAGACATTGAAAATTTAACCAAAACCTTTACTGCGAATGATCATGTAATTATCCTAAGAGGGAGCAACGACATTACAAAAAACAAGTATCCTAGTTTTAAGTTATTAAATTCTAATATAAAAAAATTACTCAAACAAATCTAATATTTTTACCATTTCCTTTAATAAAAAAGAATTTTAAACAAATTTTAAACTAAAGGAATTTTTATATGCTGTGGATTGCCTACTTAAATATTAATAACTCTGCAGGTTATAAAATAAATAATTTTGAAAAATAACGGCTGTTAAATAAAACAATGGAAAACAAATTTATGACATAAAATTTTCAGAACAAACCACAACAAATAAAAATAATGTCAGGAAATTAAGTCGTAATAATTGAAACTTCTCTATGTGATGAGAATATTAATAAAACTGATAACAATGTAACTATGCTTAATAAGGGTTTTTTAGACATGGGACTGACTCAAAGCCAAATAGACTAACAAATAAATCTGTAAATAGCCATCAGTCAAGTCATAAATCAAATAACCGTTCAAAAACTAGCTATTTAGTCTATTAACAACTTTATTTGGCTCATCATTAGGGTTATCATCTTTTTGAAAAGTGAATAAAGGTAGGGTTGTCAGATTTACGAAAGGGATAAGAGGGACAATGATGACGACAGGGGACCCAGTTAAAAAACCAAGTATTTTTGGCAAGCTTCTAACAAAAAGGTCCTCATCAGCTTATATTTTTATAAACTACGTCCTTTTAAAGAACATGTACTGTAAAAAATGGACATTTTAAGCTTTAAAACGTCGCAAGGACAATTTCTTTAAAAAAAGGATCCCTAGTCATCATTAATGTGCCGCATAACAAAAGTTTTTAAGGTTTTAAAATAACTTGCCTCTATCATTGAATCTGTAACTGACCCATTAAATGTAGAATTTGTAATTTCAGCTTGGGGGGTTGAAATTTCCTAAAAAAGTAAACAACATACAGAGTGGGTAAAGGTTAACTTTCAGTGATGAACTTACAGTACGCTGTGTTGCTTCAAACATATCTGGAGTAGCAGCAACCTTAAACAATAAAAAATATATTGTTATATTCGGAGAAAACTGGGTATTCTCCTAATTCTTCTTTATTTAAGAAAATGATAGATATTTACGTATTATATAGGTTTCATTCAAATATTTTAAAACGATATTTCTAGTTTGATATGTGGCAACGCTGTCTAGTAATTAACGACAGTCGTGAAGGCTCTAACGTCGGACACTGGTCATCTTTTTGGCAACCCTATTTTTTGGTTACAGAGTGTTAATGAAAGATAAAGATTAAACTCACTTCACCTTGTAACTACCTGACATCTAGTATTGCCAGAAGTTGATTTGTTTATATCAACAACTATTTCAAACCTTTGTGCTTCTCGAAACCTCTTCCAATAAAACAAAATTGTCAACGAAAGGATAGTTATACAAGCTTACACCGTTGCCACATACCAAAGTGGAAACAAAACACTTTAAGTTTAAATACCTGACTTGCTTCCTCAATTTTTTAATATTTATTAATCTTATCATAGAAGAATTCTCAATTATCCGATGTATATTATAAATGATACAGGTAAAAACATGTTTCTAGATAATTTAAACTTACATCTATATGTCTTTCTGGTTTATTTTTAGGTGTTCTTTTCGACATATTCAAACTCAACTTCCTGTAGGCAGGCTTAGCAGGTAAAATGACAGATTTTTCAGCTTCCTTAAAATAAATCGTTAAAACAAAAGAAAAACGACTAAATTATTAAACCTATACTTTTTCTGCAGCGTCTTCAGTTTCTTCGGAAACTTTCGATAATAACTCCGTCAATTTTTCTGCTAGTCTTCTTTTGTCTAATTTAGTAGCGTATTTAAGAGCTAGAGTTATTATTTGTGGATTCAATAGGATTTCCATAAGTTCCAGTGCTCTTTCGTCTAAATTATTCTTGCAGGCTAACTGAAACACATAAGTTTTCCTTTTTATAAAAGTTGTCCACAAGAATCCAATTTGTAAAATATTTAGTAATATACATGGACAATCAAAAATAATCATTTTAAATTCAAATATAGAACACAATCTCATTTTAAATGTTGATATGACAAATGATGTCCAAGTTTAGGGTGAAAACAAAGGCCATACAACCACGTTACTAGCCACGCTGAGATGGTTAAACAATAGCAGTAGAATACAAAAACAGTAACATGTGGAATAATGCGTCTAGCCACGCACATAAATGGCCATAAATTGAGAAACTAAATAATTTGTTTTCAACTGCCTGAAACTAGCTCCATGATTGGTTGTTCCAAGACCAGCACATTAAAATTGACGAAAACTGCTGCACGATGTTTTTAGACTTCAAGCAGTATACTAAAAATTATAGAGCAGGAATTGAGAGAATATAATGAATACATCAGAAAAATTTATACTTTGGTACTAATTCAGAGTGAGGTGTATCTATTGGTGGCTAAAATAAATGTCTTTGAATTGCAACTAAAGTATATTCTAACTTTGGTCTAATAAAAGTATCTATAAAATCGCTTCTGCTGCGTGCAATTATTCCATACATATGATAAGAGGAGGATAGAACATTATCAACATGCTTAGCAAACGATGATGCCGTGTCAAACGTGACGCCAAGATCAGTAAATCTTTATGGTCGTACGAGGGCAACGTTTTTTAACGAATAAACAGGATTAGGATATTCGGTTTTAAAATGTAGGACATAAAACTTTACATTTATCCGGGTTTAGTGGCAAGTAATTTTGATAACATCATTCAACAACTCGTCTTAAGTTTTTGCTGAGGTTTTAGCAATCACCTATGTTCTCCACACAGCAGTATAATTTTAGGACTATCAGCATACAAAAGGAAATATACTGTTATTATCGTCCTTGTAAGAATTCTGAATAGGGTTGGGAAATCTTGTGAAGTGAATTTAGAGACAAGGTTTTGTTTAGACCAGATAGTGAAGGGATCGAGATCCGATTGTAAAGCCGAGTGCTGCGAAACTTAAGGTGCGTCTGAAAATAACAGTCACTGTTTAAAAAACAAGGTGTTGCGTCATTCAGAAATAATAAAAATAAAACCGGGTCAATATAAGATTTCTGTGGAACACCGGACGTCACTGATATCTTACTAGATACCGAATTTTGCATGGTAACATGCTGAGAGCGACAACTCGGGTAAGAGTTGAACCAATTAAGATAATTGCCCGAAATGCCAATTTCTGCTAGTTTTTTAAGAAGTAAATAATGGCAAATACTGCTAAAAGTTTTGAGAGATGAGAGTAGGTACTCCTAATAAGAAGCATGTACATAAATTACGACCAATTCCTTCTTTTGCTAGAAGCATTTGGTAGGCGTTTTGATGTAATTGTTATGTCTGAGACACATATAATTTATAACACGACAGGTTTTAACTATATTGGAATAACAGCACACTAAATAAATTCGATGGTTGTACTGCATACATTACAGAAGGCTTCTATCAAATAGTTGTGAAAATGGCCAAAGCTTTAATATCCAAGCATTCTATTCATCTAGATATTTTTGCCACCTACAGATCTCATGCCATAGACAAGGATGTTTTCATTAATAACGTTAACCTAATCTTGCAGGAATCATTAGTAGACCAAAATCGTATGCATATAATCGTGGGAGATATTAATCTACTTGCTTGACTTAAACTCAACATCAACAAACAATTACCTTACAATGCTTCATAGTTAAGGATTCGTTAGCATGATTAATAAAGCAACAAGAGTAACTGAAGAAAAAGCTACATGCATCGATCATTACTTCGTTAAATGTACAAATAAGGAACTCGAGATGACGAATCCTGTAATACTAGTGAAGGATCTTACTGATCATTATCCCATTCCGCTTAATATTGAAACTCAACAAAAAAAAATATAGTAACTCAAAATAACCTCCCATATGAAACCAAAGATAATAACGAGTTACTCAAAATTTTCAAAGAAGCAGAATGGGATGATGTTAATGTAAGTACTAACATATTTGTGGATAAACTTATAAGATTTGTAACGCAATGTACTAAAAGGAAATATTTTAATAATAAAAATAAAAGATTAAAACCATGGATCACAGGTGGCCTCTTAAATTCAATTCGAAACAGAGATAAAAAACAATTTACTCTTAATAGAAACTTAGAACTTTTAAATAAATACAAAGAATATAGAAAAACACTTTCTAATCTAATCAAAAAAGCTAATTATACCCATTATAAAAATCTAACATTAAAACATGCGAATGATCCCAAAAAAATGTGGAAAGTAATTAAAGAGGCCACTAATGACCATAAAAGTGAAAACGAAATTAAAAGCATGATGAATAGTAATAATGAAGAATCTTTGACAAGAAAGATATAGCCAATGAATTCAACATTTATTTTAATGAAATTGGTAAATCATTAGCCAAAAAAATAGTACATTGCGATATTGAGAACAAAGTTAAATCAACTCGGAACTCTTTCTATTTCACTCCAATATCTGACAATGAACTCATATTACAAATAGATAGCCTGAAAAATAATGTAAAAGGTGGCCAGGATAATATTAGTGCTAACATAATTAAAAATGCCCATGCTCATTTGTTGATTCCATTAAAACATAGATTATAGAAATATCTTATTGTAATTTAGCACCAAGTTAAAGGTAAAGAAAGCGAGTCGCAGTAGTCCTTTAATCCGGATGGTGATACACCATAGGGACCTGCATTTTAGACTGCATGTAGATGTTTAATAATCCAACTTAAGCGGTTAATTGGAAAAAAAATTTAATCTTAATCTATTGACATTTTTTTAAATACGAGTAGAATGTATCGGAGGCTAAGTCTTATGAACCCAGAAAAAAATAGATGTCCATGAATTTAAACTTGGACATAAATTTAAAAACAAATTTGGTTATGTTTTTGAATTTATGAGTACTTTTTCTTTCAATATAGATTATTTTTTATTTACCCCGTATATCACTAAATATGAATATTTTATAAATTTAATTCTTGATTTCTAAGTAATTAAGGACTTTTATCAATTTTTTTTTTTTGTAAAATAAATAATAGATTTCCATTTGTAGACAACTGTTTTAGACAATGTGTATGTCTACAATAATGCTAGTATCTTGGGAAATATTAATCAATTATAACAAAGAGAGGTGTAGACAATGAAATATTTTTTCCATAATGCACCTTCTCTCAATAAGAATGAATTACCGCAAATGTTTTGATGGCATTCTCTTTGAATTTCTTATCGATATCAGGAATTTGCAGCATGGACCACGTGAATAAATTCATTTCCATTTTTGTTTTGTCATTCAAACTTTCAGAAAACGGTGGTTCTATTGGTACTTCGCACATTGTAGGACGAGGTGTAAAACCCGGGTATACTGTACCCTTACAAAAGATGCCTCCAACTGTTTGGTTCGATTCAAATATTGTTGTTACAAAGAATCCGTCTCCTGGACTCTTTCTCTAAAAGAAACCACAGATTAATGCCTGATATCTGAGGATTTAATACCCCACTTACATGCTTTGTAGTATCACAAAATGGAATCCAAGTATTGGTATTGTGGGGATACATCGACAGCATTCCCAATGAATCCATCATCGATGGCGTACCGACATCAGAAAATCCCATCCATTGTAACGTAGATTCGGGCCCCATTGCAGAACTTATGTCTTTACATTCTATCGATGTACCTTTAAGAAGTTGATAATTAAATATTTAGATTGTTTTTTTTTTTTGTTCAGCATGTTAAACTTACCTTCAAACTTGATCAATCGAATATTGACACACTGATCGCCCTTGCGAACACTGGAAGTGTGGAAAGCCACCATGAGCAGATTTTTGAAAGCCGACATCGACACTACGGGTCCAGGTATGGAAATCACGGCCCTCTGAGTACCGTAAACTGAAGCTACTCTGATTATGTAATTTGACATAGCGAAACATACAAGATTTTCCGATGCCGTTACTAAAACTATTTCCTCCATGTCTTCCATTTTTAGCATCCACTCCTTGGAGCTGGCTACCAGAGGCACAACGTGAATTTGACTGAAATGAAACATGTGTATGACAAAATATAACGCTTTCATTTCGGCCATTTCTAATAGTTATAACAAAAAACAAACAAGATTTTTAAAGATTGGGTTGTTTTTGAGGATAATAATCAAACAGGAACTTATGTTCATTTAATAGGACTTTTCCTTTGCATCGAAAGTGTAGCACTGAGCTACGTCACTTCTTAAAATATGGTTCCATTCATACAATTTGTATAAATGAAACGATATTTTCAGAAGTGGTGTAGTTCAGTACTACACTTCCGATGCAAAGGAAAAGACCTATTATTGCAAAGTTTTATTTATATAAACTATTATTAGTTAATTAAAAAAGTCGTTTGAGTTCATAACAAAAAGAAAACTTGCTGAAACCGTTAAGAATTCGCTTTTGTGGTAAATAATTGAGCAGATAAATAAAATCATTGATTAATATGAACTTATAATGTATTTTAATGAAAGAATATATGTACATACATAAGTAATGTAAAATATGTATTTACAGAATACGGTACAGTTGTGTACATTTGGTAGCAGTTTATTTATTTATTTATTTATTTAATACACTGTTCAACAGGAAACCTAATTAAAGAACAGGATTACAAGAAAAAAAAATATTTACAATCTGAACAACAAAAATTCAAAAGTAAATAGGTTACAATAAGAACAAGAGTTACAACCTAGAGTATAAGAGAAAATGATTCTTAATTTTACTTACAGTACAATTAAAGATGTCTAAATTACTGCACATTTCGTTAGAACATTCACACATTACGTAAATGGGAGAGCTTTTTAAAACATTTGTTCTAGGCACTGGAAGGTAAAAAGTGCATGCAGACCTTGCCGAAAATCGAGGAACATGAAAGTTTATCCTTTCTAATATGGCAGAATCATCAATTTTATCAGTCAGTAACTTAAATAAAAACAGCACAGAGTTACAAGAACGGCGAGCTGACAAGCTATTAACTGCGTGTCTTTGCAAAAGAGAATTATGAGGCGTTCCGATTGCAGGGTAGACACCATCAATTTTGAAACTTAACAGTTTTAAAAATCGTCTTTGGACTTTTTCTAAGTTGTTAATATGAATTTGATAAAATGGATTCCAAACTATAGATGCATACTCAAGTTTTGACCTTACGAATGCATAGTAGAGGATGGTGAGTGTAGACGAATTGGTTAAGTCTCGACTAGCTCGTACAACAAATCCGTAAAGACGAGAAGCAGCGGATATAACAGTATTTATATGCGGACCAAAAGATAATTCTCTATCAAACGTAATACCTAAATCTGTAATAGTCGTTGGTCTTTGGATGATTGTGTTGGTAATGATGTAATCAAATATTATAGGATTGGCGCTAAGACCATATGACATGACAAAACATTTCGCGGCATTAAGCGATAAATTGTTTTTAAGACACCAGTATTTAACTCTATCAATATTAGCTTGAAGACGTTCGCAGTCGGATCTGTGAGCAATGGTCATACACAATTTTAGATCGTCGGCATATAACATACAATTAACATCAATTATATCAGTGATATCGTTAATAAATAATATAAATAATAAAGGGCCCAGGTTCGAACCCTCTGGCACTCCTGATTTTGCGATATACTCAACTGATTTGAAGCCATTTATATACACATACTGTTTACGGCTTTGAAGATAAGATGTAAATAATTTTAGGAGGGAATCATGAAATCCGAATAATTTTAATTTAGTGAGCAAGGTTCCGTGATCCAATGTGTCAACCGCCTTAGTAAAATCTGTGTATACAACGTCTGTTTGCTTTTTACCGTCAATATTCTCGGCAATGATTTGTGTTACGTTAACAAGATTAGTTAGCGTTGAACGTTGTTGTACAAAACCATGTTGATGCGGTGAAATTTTACCGCTGACGTGCAAATTAATATCGCGATACAATAAAACCTCGAACACTTTCGAAAAGTTACAAATTACAGATATCGGTCTATAATTGGTTACATCAGTCCTATCTCCCTTTTTGAATATAGGACACACTTTCGATGTCTTCCACATATCTGGAACGGTAGATGTTTTGAGACATATATTTAACAACACCATTAAAGGATAAGCAAGGGCATGTGCACAGTCTTTAATCAGAAAAGCCGGAATATCATCAGGACCTCTAGTTTTCTTTGCTTTTACTTTCTTTAAAGCATACAGTACGTCTTTTTCACTAAAACTATTAATAGAAAGACAAGTATATTGTTGTGTATCATCAGCTGTAAAATATGGATCCGACGACTGAATGAATGATTGTTGAAAGTGTTCGGCAAAACTATTTACAATAGAATTAGGATTATCTAAAATAATATTATTATAACTCATATTATTAGGTACGGAATTAAAACCCTTCGTCCTATTCACAAAAGCCCAGAAACTAGAAGGATTCGTGGTAATATTTGATTCTGCAGACTTAACAAATTCTTTATAAGACTTATCTACATCTAGTTTGATTTGAGCCCTTAACCTAGCAAACTCTATGTACGCAGATGGGTCACTATTTCTCTTATATAGACGATGGTACTTTGCTTTTTTACGATAGAGACCAATAATATTATAATCAAACCAAGGTGGGTAAATTTTAGAAGACTTTACAGTGGTTTTAGGCACACACCTATCGAGCACATTGTAAATTTTTCCGTAAAAGTACGTGCATGCATCATTGAAATGCATCTAAAAACGTCCAATCAATATTAGAAATCATTTGGTATAACTTTGGATAATTAGCTTAACGAAAATTATAGTTATAGCAGTTAGCATGTTGTATCAACGCTTTTGTTTGACAAATATGTATGTATTTACTTCCACATTTTTTCTTGGAATTGAATTAGGATTATCGACAGTTCGGATTTTTGACGTCCAGATTATCGACGCTCTACTGTAAAAATATTTTTTATACTCTTCCTACTTTTAGAATGTAGAATAAAATTTATCCTTTTAGTCTTGGTTTTAGTTGTAATAATATCTGTGACCATTCCAGTCACACTTTTATTTTATCTTTATTTTCTTCTCTTATCGAGTACCTTATTTATGCCAAATTTATTATTAGTTTGATTGAATTTTAATTGTAATTTATATTTTGGATAAATATTACTATTATATGAAATGGTAGTAAAAGCATTTAACCCATGATGAAGAAATTAATTCATATTTATATAGTATAGTTATAATAATTCAGATAGCTAAAAACTGTTTCATTGTCACTTACTAATAAAATGATTACTTCAATAGAAAACCCCATTGTTTTAATGGAAGAGAAAGCAGAACATTTAGTTTATCGAAAAGATTTGACTGCAAAATAGCATGGCGTCCTTGGGTAAAAAAGTGCATTTATCACCTAATGTGAAGCGAGTTTTTATTGTAACTGCCGCAATAGAAGAATCAAAACATACGTAGGTATCTATAATAAAAGATATTACAAATAAACTTATACCTAGAATTGGCTACAAGTAAAACCGCCCTGCTGAGAGTCCCCATCGTATATTCTTGATAATTTTGCATCATCATGCTGTTGTGGAAGGTGGAATCGTGAAATTCTACTTCAATTGATTTCGTAGCACCTTCATCTGCATTGTTGCCATAACACCTAATGACGCCGACCTCATTCCAGCACATGTATCGAGGATCCAAGTGTTCTGGGGTAGAAGAGGACATGAAAGGTGGTTGAAGGGGAATTTCGGGAGTACGTGGTCGTGGCGTGTTTGCACGGGAAGATCCTAAACCATACAAAAATCTATCAAAAAATAATTAACGTAATATTTGTAAATGCTTCATATAACAATAAGCCAATCTATTATATTTATAAAGAATGTTATGTTGTCTGAAAATCAAACTTATTTGCTATGTTTATAATAAAATGACTATGTTTTGTCTTTCATGTCATTTGTTTTATGAATAATTAGAACTTCAGGAGTTTACTTAAAAGGGGGTGAATTAATATTATTATAAATTAAATATTTTGGGAATAAATTCATTTTTTTTTGTCAAATATTTAAAAGTTAATATAAAAAATGTCTATATCAAGTTATATGTTAATTACTTATTAGAAATAAATTTCATAGTTTGCTTACCAGCTACAGAATCTTTGCTTTCTAAATCTAAGTCGCCCAAATACTGTTCTTTAAGTTTACTAACAGAAAAAGCGTTTTCATTATCTTCATCATCGTCATCAAATGGTTCATCATTAAAAAGAACACCATTTTCATCACCAGTAGTAACTTTCTTGGTGTTAATGACAGCATCAGATGTTTTTGTTGTTGTACTTTTAACGGACCATTCCATGGTTCCTAGTTGGCCCTCGACATCTGTATAGACAATTTGTCCATTTCCTTAAAGTAAAAAAAAAAAAAGAATATATATACAAAAACTATGAATATTAAAAATATATATTTTGATTGAAAAACAGAATTGAGTTCTGGTTACAAAATTTAAAAGGTAGAATGTAATAACCCAGTATGATTTAAGTCACCTAAAGGATTCCACATCAGTCCACAAATAGACAGAGAAGCTTCATGTTTGCTAACATTTGATACTTCACCATTAGAGGTATTCCATATGACAAAATCCCCTTTTTCTGAAGCAGCTAAAATATATTTGCCACAAGGGGAGTACTGCACAATAGAATATTGAGAATCAACTTGACTGCACTTTAAAATATTTTTATTAGACCAATCTGACACCTGGAGAATAACAACAGTGTCTTTTTCTGGATATGCCAAGTGTTTTCCTTCAGTTGGTTCAAAGTCCATTCGACCTAAAAAATTAAATTAGGATCAAAATTATCTACTTAGAGCAGGGTTGCTAGGTTTACGAAAGGGAAAAGCGGGACAACGGAGATGACTGTGGATCAGATTAAAAAACAAGAATTTTTATCAAATCAAGTCCTTTTTTAGAGGAATCTAAAAAAAAAAAGTTTGTCATCTTATATTTTATAAAACAAGTTCTTTTTATGGGGAGTTCTGAAAAAAAGGGCTTACCTCTTCAAATTTCTTTATTTACAACTTTTTGTTTAAAAGCGTAAGTAAAAAGCACAGCATTCAAGTGAAAAGCATGGCGCTTTCGTACTTTGGCATGACTATGAAGACTAGAGAGAAGGAGACGAATCAGAAGTGGTCAAATTTCAAATTTCCGTCTTTCTTTTTATAAAGTTCGCGAAATTGACTGTAGTTGGCATGCCAAATAACAGCAGTGTCAATTTTCTATGTAAGTTTATGTAAAATAGATTTTTTTAAAAAATTGGTGAAAAGAATCAAAATAATGTGAAAAAAAAGTACCTGCGTACAATTAACACCAGTGACAAAAAAACATCAAAGCAATATTTACGTCGTTCCAGATTGAAAAAACAGGATACAAATCAAATATAAAACTAAAGAAAACAAAAAGAAAAATCAATTTAATGCCTTTTTAAAGCTTCTAATGTAAGTAAAATAATGTATTTATATCTAAATATAATATTTATTGTAAACTAGTCACAATATGTATCTTACGGAGTGTAGTTTATTTTATTACAAGTTTCTATAATATAAAATTGTACAGTCATAGATCCTGACTAACAAACAACAATAATTATACATTAAATTTAACTTACTAGAAAAGAAAATTTATTTTTTATAGAGTTTTATTGTTAGATAAAGAGTTGCTATTGTTATTTTTTGTTGAACCCCAATTATGCCATAGTAAATGTTTTTTATAGGATACTAAACGCATCTACTGGCAGCATATATATCATTCGTTCCTAGTGCCGATAAAGCACTTTCTAGAGATGATGCTGTTCTATACTTTTTAGAAGATATCAAATATTATGAGACTATTTTTACTGATGGTACTATTAGTAAAATAAAAAGGGGAAACCTTAAATTAAAGGATGAGGTAATACGATGTAGGTACATTCCTAAGTCTCCCTTTATACTTGTATAACAACAATAAAAAATCTGTTAGCTGTGTTTTATTTTGCTCTTAAAACTATATATAGATTCAATTCAAAAAAATTTGCCACAAAATTGTACTTATCAAACTTCAGCATTTAACAAACCATTTCGAATTTGGTCATACTGTTTTAGTTTTTCTATGGTCATACCTACCTAATTTGTATTTTATATAGATAAAATTAAATAATTTATCAATTAAAACATGCAAGACTTATGTAGAAATAAATACAACAGCATGTTCTGTGCTTTATTTAGCTATAAACAAGTTTATTTTTATTATTTTGACAAAATTATGTATAATTCCCATAAGAAGCCATGTATTTTGAACACCGTAAGCAGTATTAGCGTCCATGCAGTTAATTATAAAAGCTCAATTAGTGTGTGTTGTTTGGGACTGAAGTGTATTAAGAACAGTGGCATAGCCGCGAGGGGGAGGCTTGGGGGGCCAAAACCCCTGCATGGAGTGTCCTCACATCACCATTTTTGCTATAGTATTGGTGCTGATCGCTATTGACTGTTTGTTTTTATTCACCTTCTTGATCGAACCACCTCAAAAACCCCTCGCATAAAAAATGGCTGGATACGCCACTGATTAAGAATTAACAAAACTGTATGAAAAATATTTCTACTAATTTTTATAACACTTACAAAGCACTTTTGCATTTGAAAAACTGTTAACTTTGGGAAAACAAACATCTTCATGTAACATAACTTTACTTTCATAATCCCAAACTCTCAGTTTGGTATCACCAGATGAAGCGGCAAGCAGTTTTGACTTTGAAGATAATGATACACTTAAACATGGCCCCATAAGTCCTTCAAACGAATTTACTTCTTTTTCTGAATTGTCCAAGTCAACCAATTTAATTAATTTAGCTTCACTGGCTAAAGCAATCAACTACAAAAGAAATAAACACAAAAGTATAAGCAGTTTTCAAATTCATGAAGCAAATAATATTTTTACCTGGCTACTCTTATCAATTGCAATATGGTTAATTGGAGCTGTTGATCTATCAAGAACTCCAGCTCTTTCGCCATCCTCCAAAGAAAGTATTCGGACATCATTGCTATCTGTGGAAACATAAATTTTGTCTCCTTTCTGAGCTATTGATAATGACCATTCGCCAACGCAATTATTTACAGGATCTTCGCTTTCATCGATTGACCATATTCTAATATCTCCATCAGCACCACAAGTAACGAATTTACTAAAAAGTTTGAACGTTCAGTGATGTTGTCATATAATCTTATAAAATTATAATTATAGATTTGAATTCAAATGCATACCTACCTTCCATTTTCTGAAAAACAAATATCCGTATGGCCCTGGTCATGTGCATATCGAAGAGGTTCGTGCTTCATAGACATTTTTGCAGTCTTCGAACCTCCTGTTTTAATTAACACTACAACAAAATTAGAAAAAGCACAGAAAAATAGTTCAACAAAATAAAAACATGTATTTGACACTGACAATAAAAAGCCCGCGAAAATTTTGGCGTTGTTGTCGAAGTCGTTTAGTTTAAGGAGCATTTTCGCGACTATGAATACTATGATTGGTTGATACTTTTCGAATTTGGATCAAATCAACACTTGTGCTATCTGAATTTCCGAAAATAAAAAAAAAATAACAAAAAACTAGAACACGAAAATTATTAAATTATTATTTTATTACTTATATTAATTTAATATGTTATACTTTTTAAAATAACGACATGCATAACGATCAAATTGAGTGAGTTTTATAATTAAGCTACAGCATATTTTATTTTACAAACAGAAAAAATTCGTTAAATTTTATTTGTAGATCTTTAAGGGCCGATTCCACGGTTGTGTTGAATAAAGTTTAATAAGGGTGAAATTAAAGAACGTCTGCAACTTTGCAGATCTGCAAATATGGCAGACTTACAGATGCAAGTATCAAGTTTTCATATTCCAAAAAATACCTGCAAATTTGAAATATTTGTTGTGGTTTATTACCCCCAACAACACTAAACCCAAATTCACCCTTAAGGAGGTTAAAACATCCTACAAACTTGCAGGATTGTCAATTTTTACTTTACTTTTTTTTAAATAACCATGAAGTCTTCTCTGTTCCTTTTGATTGAATACAGTTCGTGGTTTCAGATTATCGATTTTTTAAACATAGTAATGGATTTGGGTTTAGTGTTAAGGGTGAGATTACAGAACGTCTGCAACTTTGCAAATCTGCAAATATGGCGGCAACTTTGCAGATCTGCAAATATGACGGACTTGCAGATGCAAGTTTTCGTATTCCAAAAAATATCTGCAAATTTGCAATATTTATTATGGTTTATTACCCCCAAGAACACTAAACCCAAATCCATTACTATATTTAAAAACTCAAAAGTCTGACACCACGAACTATTTTTAATCAAAAGAAACAGAAAACATCATGGTTATTAAAAAAAGTAAAGTAAAAATTGACAATCTGCAAGTTTGTAGGATGTTCTAACTTCCTGCAAAGTTACAGATGATTTGCAGACGCAAAAAGTGGATACACACGTTTCTGTAATACCATATGTTTCTCTTTTGCAACTGCAACTGATATTTGCAGATGCAAGTACGATTTGCAGAGATTCTGTAATCTCACCCTTAAGGGTGGATTTGGGTTTAGTGTTGTTAGGGGTAATAAACCACAAAAAATATTGCGAATTTGCAGATATTTTTTGGAATACGAAAATTTGATACTTTTGCATCTGTCCGCCATAATTGCAGATCTGCAAAGTTGCCGCCATATTTGCAGATCACTAAGGGTGAGATTACAGAACGTCTATAACTTTGCAGATCTGCAAATATGGCGGCAACTTTGCAGATCTGCAAATATGTTTGCAGATCTGCAAATATGGCGGACTTACAACATTAAACCCAAATCCATTACTATGTTTAAAAACTCGATAATCTGACACCACGAACTGTATTCAATCAAAAGGAACAGAAGACTTCATGATTATTAAAAAAAATAAAGTAAAAATTGACAATCTGCAAGTGTATAGAATGTTCGTTCTAACCTTCTAACGGCCAATTTCATAATCGATAGCTAAAGTGGCCTTTAATGAAAGGAGACTTTAAGCTATTTAAACTATATGGTTAAAAGATACTTTAAAATTAAAGTGTCCTTTAAATTGATTATGAAATTGGCCGTTAAGGGTGGATTTGGGTTTAGTGTTGTTGGGGGTAATAAACCACAATAAATATTGCGAAATTGCAGATATTTTTTGGAATACGAAAACTTGATATTTGCATCTGTAAGTCCGCCGCATATTTGCAGAGCTGCAAAGTTGCAGACGTTCTGTAATCTCACCCTAAACGAATATTAAAATGACATTTTTACATTAACAATATAATTTTAATCTTCGTTTAATAATTTAAACTTCGTTTAACATAACGGTGTAATCGGCCCTTATCAACATTCCGCAATTTAATTAAAAAAATAAATGTAATAAATATACTTTTACCTGACTTTTACTATAATGACGTCAATCGAATTTGTCTTTAAAAAATGCCTTCCTAACATTAAACACCGGAGAACAAAATAACAAGCAATTTGAAAAATAATCTAGTTTTAATTCGCTTATTGAAATATGAATCCTAATATTTTGATAAACTCTATATTCGTTTTATGATTTTCCTAATAAGGTAATATTTTTTAAAAATTACGGAACTTATATAACCAACTAACAAACGAACGGAGGTTCGGTAATACAAACGAACGCAGTACTTTGCCGTTTCTTATGACCGCCATTTTACATTGCCGAGGTGGGGATACGGTAACTGGCGTTCTTGTTGAAAGAAATTTACGAAAGTGGCGTTTTATTTCATTATATTTTTAATAAATTTGTGTAAATTATAAACATAAACACAACTTTTAGTTACTAGGATTGTTTAAGGAAAGTGATAGTGTTTTGTGATTTTGGAGTAAAGAAAGCTTGCTCAACTGGGAATCTAACAGCGTGGCTCCATTGGCTTCTCTTTGTTTCTGTACTTTCTGTCAGGGAAAGTGTAAGGTAAGCATTTCCAGATTATACTTTAAAAGAATTATTAGCTTGTTTAGGTCGGGAAAATGAGTAATAAGCATGATTTAGATATAGCGGCTACCGCTCTACGGTGTTTTCAATTCCTCGTGTCTACCGGATTGGGCTGTTAGTATATAATCTCGCCCAGATATGCCAATCATGTTTGCATATTTACATTTGTACAATCCATATACATGCTTGTAGGACATTTGCTAGCGTAAATAGAACAGTGTGATAATACCGACACTATCTGTTATTGTGCAGTTTCAATTTCTGTTACGTTGGAAAATAATTTGTTTGACTGCCTCCTAAGTGCGGCAATGACCTGCATTTCACTTCAACTAGGTACTATCACTTTTGCACATCGACGAATTTGTTTCAGCTTTTACTTTTGTACCTATAAACTAACGAGTTTAAAGATGGAGAGCCAATCTGTTCCACTTTTTTGTAGCTGCATATATTAATTTTTGTGCAACTTTGTTTTTATTTTGATGCAAATTTGATTTTTTATGACTATGCTGCTTCTACACCAATGTGAATATAATTCAGCGTCGATTTTTATGTTTGTGAAACTTTTTTCTTTTAAACAACAGATAATGGGAAATGTTCGTATTTTAATAATTTGATAATTATTTGTAATGAGTAAAAAAAATTATTTTCTCGAGTTGAGTATGAAGTACATCAAAACGTTGTATTTGAATGTTTGTTATTGCTTATTAAGGATTTTTTGTTTGCCTAGATAATTATATCAAAACAAGACATTGAGAAGTTTGTGGATTACAATAAGGATAAAGAAAAAAAGATACCTATCTATTCAAAATTAAAAGATATCCAATTGTAATATAGGTAGTTTTATGAAATATTTTATTCAGTTATGATTTGTTACCTACAAATGAAATATACCAACCTTTTTAATTGTAAACATATTTTAGCATCAAGACAGTTAACTTATTAACCATAGCATAACCTCAATTATATTAAAAAAATGTAAATAATAAAAACAGTAATGCTATTCATTTAAAATAATAGGGTACTAATAGATCTAATATATGTATTTAATATGCCATCAAAATAATGATAGTTTATTGTGAACCACTTATATTTTTGAAAATAATCATTGACAAATTTTTCATTGTGATTAGTGAGGAGGCAATTTAAAGCAAACAGATCTATGAAACAGTTTAGCTAGAAAATTATTGAATGGGAAATTCCCTGTCCGAACTTGGCAGGAAACAAAATCTTTATAAAGTTTGTTTTCTAATGTTTTATACATACTCAGAATCTTTTATTCTAATCTGACAAGATACAGTACTTGTTGTGACCTAAAAAAAAAAAAACTCCAAAAAGGTTAGACCTATTATTTAAACATCTATTAAGTTGTTCAATATGTTCTCAAGTAATTGTATATAGGAGGTAGTTAATTCAAAAACAATCCTTGTAAAAGTAGGCACATGTCAGCATAATGCTTATTGTTTAAATTGTTAATGAACTATTAATTCAAATTACTAATCTATTATAGACATAATATTAATAAATAATATTTATTTTCATGCAAGGTTTATTATTGTAGAAGTTAATAGAAAACAATGTATACATGTTAAAAAATAAATAATTTTAAATTATGAAAGAAATTTACAGAAAAACTGCAGGTTTTCTACATTTGAATCACATCATTGTAATTTTATGGACAGTATTTATATTTATATCCTGTCATGTATAAAATTGTTATAACTGTACCATACTTTCTCTAACCGTTTACTTGTAATTAATTTGTTGAATTTCTAATTTTTTTTTACTCATTTATATATATTATTTTTATTAGTCATTAGTTATTTTAAAGCAATACATTTATCAAATTTGTCTTTCAATTCAATTCAAAATCTTTATTTAAGTACATATTTACAGTTAATAATTACAGATTGTTTCACAGGTATTTACCTATATGATATATTAATTATATAGTTATATATCTATTATCTTGTTGCTTGTGTCCTTTTCTGTGCCCTTTTTGGTTCTGTCTTCCATACTCCTTGTCCTTGGACATTAGTATGGCAATATGGCAAACTTGGGTTATAAATATTTGGGTATAGTTGGATTTTTGTCTGATTTTAGTTTTGTAGTTGTCCCTGAAAAAGTCGTTTAAAAAACAGGGTAGTCCTTAGTATTATTGGTCTTAAAATGTAATTGTTCTTGCATTTATCTTTATAGGGTTAAAAAGTTTAATAATAAAGTTAACCACAATGATTATTGATCATACCTATTTAAAATATTAAATTTGTTTACACTAATTCAAGCTTTATAAACACATTACTAATAAAATAAATTTTGGAAAAAATACAATGTTGAGAATAAGGGTGTGTACATGCCTCGTTGATCGATGACCAATAGGATAGACAATGGTTAAGTAGATGTCAATCAATGTAATATACATTTATGATGAGATTGTGGGCTAATCTTTGGTATGTACTCTCATTTAAATTAGTACATTTGATATTACATTGCTTATTGCTCATTGCTCATCGAAGCATGTACACACTATCTATGTCCCCTTAGGTACTTACTGTTTTTTAGGAAAAATTTCGCATGACTATAACCAGTAGTAGTGATTAGGTAGGACGGGTCTAGATGGACATTTGCTTGAATAATAAATTATATCAAAGTGATCAACAGATTTATTTAAAATATTAATTGAGCAATCCAAATCAGGTGATTTTAGATGGTGGATGATTGGAAAATAAATAAGTAAATTCTTTATAGTCCAACAGGATTCTCCATTTACAAGACAATATAAATTAGAATACCTACATAAATTAATGATACAGTAACACATCAAAAATATACTCTCAATACCATACAATTAAGCAAACTTATCTAACATATCAGATCTCTGATACAATAGAGTTATAACTTGAAAAAAAGAAAATTACTAAATGTCACACTAATTGAGAACACTGAAGAGGAAACTGGTCTCAGTGCTAAACCATGACATCTGCCATCTAGTGGCGAATATGTGGAGTTACAGATATGACTATGATGCACCCTTTAATTTTGAACATTTGTATCTATTTAACTCATAACTATTTGATTGCATGTGCGATATTTAGGTTACAAAAAATAATATATTGGTAAAGGAAGAATAAATCATAAACGCCATTTTTTAAAAACAATAAAAGTAAATGTATTTAGTTAAAAAATTACAAAAATAATATATATTGAGAATATATAAATATGCCAAAGAAGGCGACAGATCACCAATGGAATTTTGAGTTGAAACCTGTGCCATATTTTTAGTCTATTTTAAGGCTATTTTTATACCATATCAAAAATGTTTTGCTCTATGTTTTTTGCACAAATCAAGGTGATCTGCTAGCTTCGAAAGAAGCCAGCAGAGCACCTCGTTTTTCAAAGCTTTTTCTAAAAACAAACACACTACATTTTTAAAATTGCTATTTTTAAATAATACAGGGTGCTTTTTTGGAACAAAGTCAGCAGATTGCCCCGGCTTTTTTTAACGTATTTTTTTATATAAAAACACTTATTTCACATTTGTAGGCTATTTTTGGCTCTTCGATACATTATAAAGCTTTTTGAAAAAAATTACTATTAACAATACTTTGCTATCTTCTAACTAGTCCAATAGAGCACTTTGGTTTTTAAAGGTTTAAAAAAATGTGGTTTACTTATTTGTTTTCAGAAAAAAACTTTGAAGTCAACAAGTAATCGCATATTTTTTTAAAAAAATTAAATTTTTTTGGAATGTGTAATATTTCAGGAGCCTAAAAACGTGATGTGGTTTAAAAAAAAAACTAGATGCTCTGCTGGCTTTACTGGCTTCATTCGAGGCTAAAAAAGAATCCCTTATTTTTTAAAAATAGCAATTACTTTTTTTAATTTTATATTTCAAGAGCCTAAAAATGTGTCATAAGTAGTTGTTTTCAGAGAAAGAAATTAATAAATCGCGATGCTCTGCTGATTTTGTAAACAATAATGCATATTATTAAAAATAAAGTTCTATAATATTTCAAGATCCTAAAAATAACCCGAAAAGATGGTGTGGTTGTTTTTTAAAAAATACAATTTTTTTTTAGTAGTTTTATATTTCAAGAGCCTAAAAACGTGGCATAAAAAAAACAATAAACGGCGGTGCTCTGCTGGCACCGTTCAAAGCTAGCAAAGCACCCTGTATTTTTTAAAAATTTAATTTTAACTGAAATGTTTTATTATATTTCAAGAGCCTAAAAATAATAACACAACAGAGTAACTTGATTTTTGCAAAAAACAAAGAGCATAACATTTTTGAATAGGGTTTAATAGTAGCCTTAAAATAGCATTAAAATATGGTATATGTCAACTTAAAATTCCGTAGGTACTCTGTTGTCTTCTTTGGCATTATTATGATTATTGAATATATGATTTACAAGTCAAACACTAATGAAAAAGTCAGATTACCTTCCAAAATTTTGTTGTTTTTGTCTAGCGTCTGCCATTTTTGCTCATTTAGACAGGACGTTGGGTTGCCTAAATGCTAAAATTCATATTACTTTGAAACGATTCATCTATCCTTTCTGTTTTATGGTTTAATTTTATTCATGAATGATATAATTCATTATAAACAATAGTGGACCAAAATTTCTACCTTGTGGTAGGTACCCCAGAAGTGGCAATATTCTCATGGACTAAGAGAAAGCATTTTTTTTAACTTAAACAAACATATACTATCTTGTAGTAGGTTACCTTTTTAGTGTTGATATTTTTTCTGATATCCATAACATTGTTTGTTTTCTCAGGTTATACTTAGATCTTTTTTTTGCATTACTATTAATTACATTTGGTAAAACCGAATTTGGCATATTTGTATATAAAATGTATTTTTTTCTCCAATAAAATCTATACCTATATTCATATCGGCACCTAAAAAGCTCCATAAATTTAATTTAAAATGTTCAGTTTTGGGATATTTCTGGGAGTTAAATGAGCCATGTAATAAAAACAGCCTGCAATTTGCTAGTAAACAGTTTATGACATGGTCCTGTCCATTTATTTTATTTTAATCCAGGGTGTCCATGGAAATTTGATACATTTCACTGTGTATAATATTAAGTATCATATGCCAAAGAAGGTGCTCTACCACCTAGGTAATTTTTAGTTGAAACCTATGCCATATTTTTAGGCTATTTTTATACCCTATGAATGTATATGTATATTTCAAGAGCTTAAAAATGTGATATGATTTTTTTTAGAAAAACACTGCTGGGTAGCAAATCACACCCCGTATTTTTTTAAAAATAGCAAATTTTTATATTTCAAAAACTTTAAAATGTGTTTAGTTTTTTAGAAGAAGAAAATCCTTGAAGTTAGCAAAGCACACTGTATTTTTAAAAATGGCAATTTTTTCTAAGAGCTTTATAATATATCAAGAGTCAAAAAATAGCTTAAAATGTGGTGTTTAGTAAAAAAAGCAAATCACCTGGGTAGATTTAAGCGAAATATTTTTATGAAAAAAGAAAAATCGAATTAGTCGTTATAAGAGCATCCAGAGTACAACTCGAATAGATAAGTTTTTTCCCAAAGTAATGGATTCAGAGCACCGTTAGATACGCCCTACTGACGACAAATCCGATGACGAATACTAAGATCCAGATCCAGACTACCCACATTACATATCCCATTTCAAGAATTAATGAATTTAGAAGGAATTAATATTAAGATAATTTGTTTCTGACAATCCTGGACTATCCGGTTGCAAGAAACCAAAGCTCTCATGTTTTGTTTTTGTAAATTTATTTCATAATACCAAGCAGTTTCATAGTACCTTGATTTGAGTGGATTCCTTTCAATTTTGTGAAAATCAACAAATATTTCAATTTTGTTTGAAGTGGGACCAACTGTCTCAAAGTTTCAAATGATGCATTTCTTCGGTGACAAAATATCCTTTTCCATTTCTTTGTTATCAATAAATATTCTGTATATAATTAATACAATTATTATTTTTGAAAGTAGAACTTACTTATTGATCATTTAATAACGTTCTGTTATTTACTCGGCCTTATAACTGAAACCTAAAATTAAAAAATGGAAAAATAAAACTAATAAGACGCTATTAGCTTTTTCTATTTCATTATTATTCACAGAAAAAATTCCATAATTTTTACAAGGATAAAAATATCTAATAACACCGTATGCAATCACAGTAGTTAATGTGATAAATGCCAACCATTTTTTTTATATTGCTGCTGAAGCAATTATAGAAGAGAGAATTAATGTTTAAAAATTGTTAACAAGTGATCCTATTAATAAATATTTTACTATTTTTTCTATTAATTTGTATTTAAAATTACGAAATATAATTTTTGCAAATGTCCTTCATGTTTAATGTATCAATTTTGTAACAGTGTTACTGTTTAAAATGATAATCAAAATGTTATCCTCTTTTACAAAGAGAAATATTAAATTAGTTGGGTTTACACTCGGGTTTACATATTTATGTTTTCATGTTTCATGTCTTTTTTTTTAATATGAAGACCAAAAATCTATATATAGTTCTGTCTATAGTGACAGCACTTATATTGATTAAATACTCATTTTTTACCAATATATTTCTGATAACTGATAACTGCAAATTAAGAAAAACTTTCTTACTAATATTGCTATACGTTTACCTATATAACAACAATATAACAACCATACAAGGATTTTTCTTAGTTTAACCTCGAAAATACCTGTTAAAATTATGGGTATGTTATTATCCTTAACATCTTGTAAATCTGAATCATTTATCACCATATCTGCATTAACTATGTTAAAATATTCGATACGCACTTCTTACTAAAGTTACGCTATGAAATATTTTATTAAACTCAGATTGCAAGGCGCCACTAAAAGGCACTATGGCACGCAGGCAACTTAGGCAACCAGTAAAGCAGATTTGCGGCTGTCAGTCATGAATATTACGATACGGATTTTGTGTAGACATTTAATAAGTACCTACAATATAAAATGAGAGTAGAAAGAAAATATTTTAATATTGTCATAATGGGAAATTTTTAATAATTGCAAATGTATTTTGATTAATAAATAAAACCGTTTTAAGCAGGTATCATGTATAAAAGAAAATGATACTTAACATGATTTAATGTAAAAAATGCGCAATTTCAATACACCTAGCAAAAAGAAACTTGCTAGGGTTGTGGGTTCTTTCAAAATACAAGTACATAAACAAACATAACAAAAAATACAATATTAGAAATAACTTACTGAAAAATTCCTTTACACGATTCTGAAAACGAATATTTCCAACAAAATCACTCGAAAAAACAGGAAACCCTAAATAATTAAAGTATTTGTCGATTATAGCGTTTAAACTCACTTGAAAAAACCAACACCAAGGTATGCACTTTTCAAAGACAGTTGTTTTACAGAAGAAACAAATCATAACCTCATAACCACAGTTTTGTCAGCTCCAGGCGCATCCCCGACAATACCAGCCACAAATCTGCTTTACTGGTTGTCTACAATGCCTGCAATAGTGCCTTTTAGTGACGCCTCAGATTGCATGATGCATCCATCATCTATAAAAGTATTTAAAATATATCGTTCAGACCACCAGACGATGTTCAGACATACAAATATTTGGTCCATCTACATTGGCCTGGTTTAAATTGTCCAGTTGAAACTTCGGTGAAACAAGATCGATCTTTTTATTAAAGTTTAGGGTAATTTCTCTGACCGTGCAGAACTTATTTAAAAATGTATTTAGGTATTTTGCGTTTTTATTTGTCAGAAGAAGAAAAAAACAGGTGCTCTGTTGGCTTTGTTCTAGCAAAACATATTATTTAAAAATTGTAATTTTTTTAGAAAAAAAAAAAAAAAATTAATTGCCCGAGGTGCTCTAAAGCTATTAAAGTAATTTACTTTCGTACTTCTTAAATAACTTGCACATCTGAACATTGGTTGTTGAGTTTCCAGCGATAATAATTCAAAACGGGCACAGATTGATGGAATAGCTTTAATAAAAAGTTCAGTTAGGAATCTGATTGTCAGAAAGTTCCATAATAAAGTGAAAAATAAACCTGTGGCATTATCTTACCGCCAAATAGGTAGTTACCAACTTTAAATTATGTCCCCGCATAAAAACTTTAATTCGTTAAAAATTTATCCCCCAAGTATGAACAAAGTTATAAAATCCGAGTTTTTAAAATTCGCCAGCGCGACGGGGTTGGAGAAGAGGAGGACGAGGAGAAAAAAGTTTAATTGTTTTCGGGGCTATCGGGGAGACGAAGACTTGCCCTAATATCAAAGGCGTGCTAGCGGGTAGGAAAAACGGTATAGCGAGTTTTATTTATTTACGGATCAACAGTCATTTTACAGACATATAATAGGAAATTCTCATTCATAGTCGAATATTATAATTTATTTGATATAACACGAGAGTGTAGTTATAGTATATTGTGTCACAAGGACAGAAAATGAGCTTTAGCAGCCACGGCTATTAGCTGCATGAGCGAGCGAAGCGAAGGCAGCTGATAGTTAAGGGCTGCTAAAGAAAGCGTTTTCTGCATGTGTGACACACAATTGTTTTTCGCCTACCAAAAAAAAATATAACGAAAATCTTTAATTTTACAAATACAAGAAACTTAAGTAGTAAAATGTACGAATTTATTTATTGTAGTAATTAATATGAATTATCCCTTGAGCACAATTATGGATAGTTATACCAGAATTTATAGGCATTTAGTAGGTGTTTGAATTGCTAGCAGTATGGCGACTGGCTTCCTCTTGCAAGTTTGGTGGAGTATTTGTAAATTCTTCGTGACTGTCTGAATGACTATTCATAGACTTGACTGACTGACGTTTAATCAAAATTTATGTGAAACGTCAAAGTACGCAAGTGACAGTCAAAGGTATCTAGATATCTAGTGAAAAACTACAAAATCGGGCTGTTATAGTTTAGCAGCCCATGGGACGACATACGTTACTTTCGGTCATATTTTTAGGGTGGATATGATTCATTTTCACATATGGTAGGCGAAAAATGCTTTTGTGTCGCCTTGCCACATATCGTCATTTTAAATATAACTCCAGCAGATTGTAGTATGGTTTTACAATTAGTATATTTTTTGCAGTAGGTATTCCTTAAAGTTGGTGTTCTAATTGATTTTAATGTATCTGGCAGATTATTAAAGATTTTTAGTCCTTTCGTAAAGTAAGTTAAAAATTACACTGCATATTACAACTGGATTTGTATAAGGCATTCCAAACAAAATGGTTCCCCGTTGGTAATGACAGGCCTATGACAGATACATAATAGGTTATCTTTTGGCAACACTGTGGGACTGGTGATTTGACAGGAACAATGTTATAGATAGTTATATAGATTGATCATCCATGTTTTTAAAAATAAACATACGCTTATGTCTTGAAGTGAAAATGTAGATATATTTTTTTAATATATTCAAAGAATGGAAATTAGTTTTTAAAAACCTTTTTACTAAACCGATTCAAATTAAAGAGCACTTGCAAGGCAATATGGCCACTCGCAAACGACCCGTTTTGAGCAATCTATATAACTATATATGTATCATTGACACTGTCAATGACAACATGCCCACAAGGTTGCCATATCCAAACTGTCAGTTCCCACTGGCAGCATTTTAACAGGTCGTTGGAATGCCTTATTCTTTATGCAGGCGTGTATGCTCTACTTTAGCGTTCAGAATACGTTCGAAATGGACTCCGCGAAAATAGCTATAGCCTTGTATCGGTATTTAGGGTTAGTTGAGATTTGTTTGTGCATCATACATTCGTTAAAATAAATAATTAGTTAACAGTCAATATTTTATAATTAATAAATAGAGGCTTAAAATGATCTTTGTAACCAGCTTTGGTTAAGAATCTTACAATTCCATATCTTAGATGAGTGTCTAATAGTGAAAAGTAGACATTTCTTTCCGACAAACTTCCTAACTCTTTGCCAGTAACCTTAATTAAGCATACAGATGCAAGTTTTTTTGATTAAGTTTGCAATATGTCTATCAAAATTTAGCTGATTGTATGTAGAGGCCTACAAATCTGAAGCATGGTGTACTATGAACCAACCACGACTGATGCTAGAGCTTTTCATTCTGTTTTAAGTTAGAGTAGGCATATTTTAAAAAAGAGAACATCTTGTTTATTCTTCGAAGCTTGAAAACCAAATTGTAATTGGGGGGTTTTCATTTATTTGAATTATGAATAGTTAATTTGCAGTCAAATTTTATTTTAAAATATTTGCTTATAGGATTTTCGTTTAAATAAATTGTAATTGGGGGTTTCAATTTATTTAAATTATGAATGGTTAATTTGCAGTTAAATTTTATTTAAAAATATTTGCTTATAGGATTTTCGTTTAAATAAATTGTAATTGGGGGTTTCAATTTATTTAAATTATGAATGGTTAATTTGCAGTTAAATTTTATTTAAAAATATTTGCTTATAGGATTTTCGTTTAAATAAATTGTAATTCGAAGGATCTTCCAAATTGTCTCTGTTGTGTTGTACAGCAAAATTGCAGTTTTCAATCATGAGTGAAAAGTCCCTTTAATAAAGTTAATTTTGTCCGCTAACGTATAGAAAGTGGTGTCTGTGGTATCCAATTCAATAATTACACCGACTCATATAGCTACTTAAAAAATAAATACATTTTAATAATTTAACAATTTGATACGCCAATTCGTGACAAAGCATAAAATACTGTATTTTTTTTTCTTTTATAGTAATAGTAGAAAATCCTCATTTGCCTATTGAAACCGATAAATTATCGATAATATTTTTAAAATGAAATATTACCGACTAACATCCGTATCCCGATAATGATAAATTACTTTCATTGGCCATCTCCGCTCCGGAGAAACAAATGGTTTTCAAACAAAAGCGATAATAATGCCTCGCCGTCACTGGTCATCCCATAAGCGTGCAAAAAAAGTGAAATGAAAATGTTGTTACAGTCGGCGCAGATTATTTTGTTTATGGTGGGATATAACTTGCACATTTGTGGCAATATTTTGAAAAAGAAATATAATAGATTTTACAATAATTGTATAAAAATGAAATGCAAGACAATTTGCAAATACAGTTAAGATATTTAATCGGTCATTTAGCCATTAAGACCATAAAGGTTATTCACATAATAATAAATCGAGGTTTCTTATATATATATATTATAGATTTGAAATGAATCTCTAAAATTGGACAACTTAAGAATCGATTCATGAAAAATTGCAAATATTACAGAAAATAATTTTCTTTTAGGGGAAAAAATACTAAAATTAAATTCCGTTTGAAAGTAGTTGCAGTAGGTGAACGATTATCTTTTAAATGTAGTTTAGGAAATCATAATTAGAAGAAATGTCATGAAAGTATTTATTGAGTGAGGTGGCTCTGTGGTAATGCATCTACCTCGCATTCGGAGGGTCTTGGGATGGAGTCCCTCGGCAGCTTGGTTTGCTATGATTTTTTTTTTAGAAATTTAGAAATTCTCTCGTGTCAATAGGTAAATGCTGAGTCAGTAATATCCTCTCAAATATCTACCACCATTTCTTCATAACTCATGAACCGATACAAGAAAAACACCAAATTTTAAATTTAAGCTTTATTCCAGCGTCAAATGAACTGATTAGATTTTGGGCAGAGTCGGAACATTTGGGGGGTTACTGTATAGGTTGTCATTTTTATATTTTATGAAATATATCTGTTATTTACGTTTGGAGAAGAAAATTCTTCAAATAAAAGTTACTTAAAATATTATTATCTATAATTTTTGTTCTATACAAAATTTTCCTAAAATGGTCCGTATTCGAGAAAGGACAATGGGCAGAAATGTATAGGAAATTGCCCCACCTCCAATAAGGATAAGTTTTATATCAATTGAAAGATCTTTTTAAGGAGAACATTTCTCTTCATTACGACTCATCTCAATTACTTGTCCGTTCCGAGTTATACCATCCTAAATGTAACTCATTGCACGATAGGCCAGAGCTTATATTTTGTTATTGTAGTGCTTATTACAGGAAAATAATAGTAATTATCACCTCTTAGTAATATATAAACAATTATCATATCCGGGTATCTCATATGATGCTGTCGAGAATTTTATCCGCCACGTGTATCGCTTACCAAATGGCCTCGACGTGTTGGATACACAGCCCCACACATGCTCTCCAAAGGACCGGGACCAATGGTTCAAGACCAATATAATGGACTAACATAATAATACGATCATAAATATTATTACCCCATTTACATTAGAACGAATATAAAGCCATTTGTAGCACATACAGGGTGGGGCATCTTATACGCGTCGGTCTAGACTATGACATATTATTTTTTCAAATGTAATATCAAATATAATATCAATACAAAATAAAAGTAATAGGTAGAAGGCAATTCTCATGCTAGCTAGTACATGGCTTGCATGAAAAATACCTTTCAGCTAGACTAAAGTTAGATTATATCATCTATAATTTGGCAACTATGCATTTTTTCAATTCGAGATTTGAGTTTTTGTGTAGTTATCACAATGATAAGTGTCCCTATGGCAACAGTTTCTCCGTAACTGATTTCAGCTAAACTATAATTAAATTAATGCATCTATAGCTTGGCAAGTACTCATTTCCTCACAACGGTATTTGGGTTTTTGTTTACTTGTTACCATAATAAGTATCTCTATGGCAATAGTTAGTCCTTAACTGATTTCAGTTAAATTAAATCATCTACATGATTTGGGTTTTTGTTTAGTCCTTACCATAACAAGCGTCTCTATAGCAACAGTTTCCCCATAACTGATTACAGCTAAACTAAAGTTTAATTAAATCATATAACTTGGTAACTACGCATTTCCTCACCACGGGATTTGGATGTTTGTTTAGTCGTTACCATGCCAAGCCTGGGGAGGACAGAAGTTATGCCAGCACCCACTAATAAAAGAACTTTTAGAGCTAACAAAGGGGATTTTTAACAAAAAGAAACCTGTGTTTTGTGACATGCACTATCATACAGTGTTTCTACTTAAGCTGGAACCATATGGGAAACTTTTATTATTGATTTTGTGAAAAAATTCATATGTGATAAAAAGTTCTACATGGCCCAAAACCTAAAATGCAACCATCAGATATAATTTTTTTTAAGCCATATACGAGGTTTATCAAAAAATATGAATTTTACTCAAGAGTAAAGTACCTTTATTTTTTACAATACAGGAGAATGTTATAAAATAAAGGTATTTTGAATTAAAAATATGCAATTATACCATTTAGCATTAAAATTCAGGTTTGGTGATTATTTATTTATAACTACAAATAATTTACAATGTAGGTAAAACGTAAATAATCACCTAACCTGAATTTTTAAGCTAAATGACTGTAATTGCATATTTGGATATAACTTTTAATTCTAAATTACCTTACTTCATAACATTCTTCTGTATTTTAAAAATAAGGTACTTTACTCTTGAGTAAAATTCATATTTTTTGATAAACCTCGTATATGGCTTAAAAAAAAGGATATCTAAAGAGTACATTGTAAGTTTTGGACCATGCAGAACTTATCACAATATTCTTTTCAAAAAACCAATATTAAAAAAGTTTTCCATATGGTTTCAACTTAAGTAGACACACTGTATAGCTCGGAACGGACAGACAATTGAGAGAAGTCATAATAAAAACAAATGTTCTCCTTACCGATATCTTTCATTTGGCATGTATCTTAATCCTATTGGGAAGTGGGGCAAAACTGCCCATTCTCCTTTGACAAAATGTAAAAAAAATAATTTTTTATAAAAATTGTTCAAACAAAAGTTGTGTATAATATAATTCTCTATAATTTTTATTCTATACATAATTTCTCCAAAATGGACCGTATTCGAGATATTTGAGAAAATGTGTAAATTTAGAATTTTGAAGAAAACTCAAAAACGAATAAAGAAAAAATCTGATGTGTCCTATCTAGTTATTACGGGCTTTTTTTCGATTATTTTGTACAACCTATTGTAGCACCTCTGTAAATATTTAGAGGTTAATCTTATATATACATTTTCCACATACATCTAACTCGAAAATTCTGAAAAATTTAAATTTTATAATTTTCCTTCACTTTTTAATTCAACAATTTTTTTAAAAATGATTAATTTTTACATTTTGTAAAATTTCAAAATGTGGACCAAATAAAAATAAAAATGCTATTATTTATCGATTTTACACAAAAATAACTTATTTTAATGTATATTTAATCCCAATAACTAAAAAATATACTGATAATTAATTAGTTTGACAGAATTGTCACTTATTTAAAATTTTAAAAACAATAGTAGTTGGGTGACCAAAGTATAAACTGTGATTGATGAATTTAATTTTTGTTCTCACCACCTAGAATGGATATGAACTATATTCGTTCAAGTTGAACGCAATAGCATACTTTTTAGTTTTGTAATCTGTGCGTAGATAAGCTAATATCCATGTGGGTGTAGAAAAATAGTAGTTTGTGCAACAAGAATGGATATGATGGCCATATCGCACGAAGACGAAATTTGGGCACGACGCCGTAGGCGGAGTGCTCAAAAGTATGAGTGCGATATGGACCACTCGAGTTGCACAGTATATTTTTTTCTACGACCCACTAACACAAATCTACAAATTAAAAAATATTTTAGGTCATTAAGATAAAATAACTAATTTTAAAATAATTTATAAATTTTACTGATTAAAATAAAATAAATATGAAAAAAAAAAAAAAAAATAGTCACTGTCCATGCCTCTACGTCCACTTTTACGATTTTGGCTTTAATACTCGTAATTAAAATAGTTTCTAAAAGTTTGATTAAAATTTAATTTTTTTTTTTAAATATGGTTCACATAAAAATAGAAATGCTATTATTTAGGATTATTTATCGATTCTACACAAAAATAACTTATTTTAATGTATATTTAATCTTAATAATTAAAAAATATACTGACAATTAGTTTGACAGGATTGTCACTTATTTAAATTTTTAAAAATAATAGTAGTTGAGTGTCCAAAATATAAACTGTGATTGGTGGATTTCATTTTTTTGCCGTGTTCTCACTATCTAGAATGGATATGAAATATATTCGTTCAGTTGAGCAATAGCATACTTTTTAGTTTTGTAGTCTGTGCGTAGATAAGCTAATATCCATGTGGGTGTAGAAACATAATTTATTTATAGATAACTAAAGCTCCTGTAAAATCAAAAATTGAGTCGCCTTTTTTGATAAGGGTATCCATATCGGTGCATTTTTTCCAATTTTAATTCGTGTTTAGTTATTTATTGATAAGAAAGTATTCTTAAAAAAAAAATTGAGGGCGATAATTGTAATTCATAAATGGCTCAAATGAAGAATGTGATGAAAACAGATTTGCTATTTTGTCAAAGCAGCAGATTTCTATTTACGCGTGGAAACTTTTACAAACTTATTTTTTAGTTTCTTTTACCAAGTGTAATGCGCTGGTTTAGTGTGATGTAATTTTGGTTCCACTGACATTTAATTCTAAGCAAACTTTTAGCAGAAACATGAATAAATTTGACATATACGTTTTTACTGTTTTTAGTTTATTGTTTGGAGGTCATAAAAAATAGTGTAGAGGTATGTAATTGGTAACTAAACGATTGTATATTTGATGCATGTTATCTACTTACTTTAGGAATATATTTATAAAAGTGAAAAAACGATATAATTTAGGTAAACAAAACGAACAAAATGCACTCAAAAAATCTACTGTCACTTTAATAATTGTCAGTGGAATTTATTTGAATTTATTTCGTTATTATATATTTAGTATAACAAGGCAAGAGCAAAAGGCAAATAATGTCAGTATTTATTCTTAAAAAATCATTTATATATTAATGGTGATAATTTAATAATTAGTTACAATTACTAACAATTAGGTAAATATGCCAAATTAGGTGCCTAGAAATGACACCTTTATAATAATTACTCTTCACGACTATCGACAATGACTAGGTAACTTCAAACAATTTATGTAAACATATTTGGCCTTTTACCCCTTAAATCAGTCTATGTAATAATATTTGCTCATGTAAAAATTTTTGACCTCTTAAGCCTGCCTAAAATATTCGATTCGTTTACCCCTTAGGCCTGTTACTTTTACCTTAATTAAGTCTGCCCATATCAAAATATTTTTCAATGTAAAAAAATTTGGGACATTTATTAATAAAGCTTGAGAATTTGTAGTGGTTTCGGTGATTTCGACTGAAAACGTACCAGTATTTCGAGATTAGTTCACCCCTCGGTACAGTGAAAGCAAAACTACAAAGCCATTTGGAAAAATGTGAGGGATTCGCTCATAGCGCAGGTGATGGAGGGTTAATTTGTGTATGCAGTGAGTATTGTAATCATACTTTGTTTTCAAAGCGTATATTACCTTATTTTTTTATTCAATAAAAGACTTTAAACCTTTTTTAATGCTAATTATTTATTTACTACTCTTTTTGTAATATGTGTGCAATAAAATGAGTTTTTTCTGATTTAGTGTTGCTCTGAAGATATGAATATTATAATTTCTAATTCACATTTTCAGTGAAACACATCTATATATTTGAATTTCCCGACTTTCTTCTTTTTTTTTAAGCAAATGGTTGGCTGCATGTATAGAAAAAGGCCTCTATTAAAGAGGCAGGTATACCAGCGCCATCTGCTTACTGAATACAAGAGCCCAGTCAATTCTTGGCGAAAACAAAAATTGCATCGAATTTTCATTCGTTGTCTCTAATACTATTTACCAATTTTCAATCGTAACAGCTCGTTTTCAAACACTTTTCATTTTCTCATTAAACAAGAGCGTAATTTTCTCGCGGAAGAAATCGAAATCAATTTGAAAACGTTCGTCGTCGACAGTCGCACAAAGTTTCGTAAAATGGCAAACGACAAACAACTACAATCGAACAATTTGAAAGATTAAACATTTTCTCTCGCGATAACGATCTTCCGATAAAGGCTGGAAAGTTCGTTTTTACGTTTAATTAACTTAAAAAGTTTGTTCATTAAACGCACCGCATAGAACCGGCAAAGTTCAAGTCTGATTCGAAGGGACTGGAGATCCGAACTTCCTAATGCATTTTAAAAGACGTTTCTCCGAACTCATGACCGGCGTTTCTAAAAGGGATTATATATCATTTATATATATTCGCCTCTATTTAGCATGATTATTTAATTTCTACTTGTTTATCACTGCCAGCAAGTATCTATTCGAAAACAAATAGAAGTTTATGCAACAAGAGGGAGAATGGTCCCACCAGGCAGTGTTGCCAACCTTGAAGTAAGATTTTTCCCTCCACATACCTTCAAAATTCCCACTTTTATGAAATCCCGGACTTTTGTGAAATTTCCACACAAAAAAAAGTCCTCGGCATCATTTTATAAACCAGGTCATGTCGAGTTTCTATAGATTTTATACCAGAAATACAAGTTTGTATCATAAATCTTTTAACAATACTTTAAAAATACGTCAAACATTTAACAAATTTTATTTTATTTTCCAAATCATACATTTGGCGGCGACTTACCCTTTTCGGCCTCAAACCGGAAAGTACGTCCCAGGAACACTTGGTGAACAACTAACCAAATAAGGCCCAGGACTATTCCAAAGGGAGTACCTGAATATGGAGAAAGCAGATATTCATAAGAGGTCACATGTTGTGGGCCAAATGTAACCCTACTTGCTTATAAACAACCGATAAAGATGCAACAAGAATAGATATGATGGCAAAACGCCATACCGTACTTGATGTGTTAAAGACAATCTACTCTAGTTGTACAGTTTATTTTGCTTACGACTCATTAAATAAAATCTACAAAACTTTATTTTTTATTAACCAATATAAGCTATTGCGAGAATCCTAGTGTCAGTGATTGGTTACTGATCGTTGTTAGAACAGACCTCTTATATAATATTTCCGTTTCGTATAAGAATTCCCTATTGTCTAGTACAAAGAAATTCGACTTATTATCTAAAAGATTATCTAAAAATAGCCAATGAAATGAAAAAATTTTATTACAACAACCGATAAATGTACGAAAAAAAAAAAAGATTATTATTTGTTTACCGTAGATAGTTTTTATCTTGTTAAAATATTAAACGTTTAGATGTTAAACAAATATGCCGTATCAGCCAATATTGGAAAATGTTTTAACAAAAAAAAACTGAATGGTTTGAAGATTTATCGGCTTTGCAAGAGATATTAGGTAATCGATATAATGACCGAATTCGTGTAGACTTATAATGTGTCATCATGAGATAGCTTATATCATACAAAATAGAATACGAAAAAAAAAAATTACGAGAAGCACTACTAAAGTTCGCGGAACATTTAAAACAAAACACAGTACATCTACCGCTGTTGCGTTTGATTACCACATATTTAAAACTTTATAAGTTTTTTCGTTTTTACGAGTCCCAAAAATTATAGAAATGCTGAGTTTTCTAAAAGAAAAAAAAATATTATAAAATTTATGATACACGTACAGCAGGCCTGCGCAACATACGGCCCGCCATTGTCGTTTTCTTGGTCCTTTGCCCCTTTACCAATTCGGTCCGCCTACGTCAAACTATAAATGCATTTTTTTGAGACTCAAGATCAACGTATTTGAGCGTCGCACCTGCGAAAATCCTTCGCCTACAAAAAAAAAAATTACATATGTTCTTGGTCCTCGTACACTTACGGTTTTTTTGAATTGGACATTTGAAAATCTCAAAGTCTATTCGGGTTCTTCAAAAATACATTGAGAACTATTAGAGGACTAGTTGACCAGTGGCCAGTTTAATAGTTGTATGCGACGAATAATTTAGAATGCAACTGTTCCACTGGTTCTCGGACGGTTTGCATCGAGTTTTAAAGAAACCCGAACAAACTTACTGTTGTGCAGGCCTGACGTACCGCGTACTTATATTTCCCCCAATGAAGAAACGCAACGATTTTTAGCGAGTGCTTCGACGAAGCTGCCAATAGGCTTGTTCGGGTTCTTCAAAAATATGTTGAGAACTATCAGAGATCAGAGGACTGGTTGATCAGTGAACAGTTTAAAAGTTGTACGCTACGAATAATTTTCTATTCAGTTGTTCAACTGGATCTCTAACGGTCTTCATCAAATTTTAAAGAAACCCGAACAACCTGTTAGCGGAACACTTAGATTTTCTGCCTAGTGATGATGAGGACGAGGAGTGTGGTTTGATTTGATGTGCTGAAGATGAAAAAGTAATCCTTTTTTATGTTTATTGTATAAATTTATAACTGTTTCAATTTCATTCATATTTACAATTATTGTAGTATTAATTTTTCCTGCACTAATGTTTACTGTAACGAACTACACAAGATGTCAAATTATTTACATGTAGATTATTAGTTAAAGTCGGTACTTATGTGTAACAACTAATTATTAACTACGTTAAAATAACTTATAACAAAACTTTCCCCTAAATTCAACAAAAATTGCACTTCCATGAAAGTAACACATAAGTAGTTAACTTTACTTGTATTTCAGGCTGCTAAGTTAAAAATTCTTTATCCTAAAACTTTTACAGTAAGATTTTTAATAATGTTTCTTCATATTTGCAGTTTATTTATGAGCAGATTTAAACAAGTTAGTATGCGATTTTACCATATATTCCGTATCTGTAATGTGGGCAGGGTGGTCATAGCACTTAAGCCATATTCCGGGGCATACAGGACCTGCCTCTCAAATTGTCAAAAACCTGCTGGTTGTTGCCGAGAGGAGTGTCTAGAGACGGCGATCTTTCCAGATCATTAAAGTTCTGCAGGTCATCAACTTGCCAAAAATCGACCTGTTATATCTTGAATTAGATTATGCGATTCCACTCGTTGTGTTGTATATGATAATTCTTTTATGTTCCCATCAGTTGATTTACATAAAGTTACAAAAAAAATTGTCAAATGTATATTGTAGGGATTTAAACTAATTGGCAGCGCTCATTTCAGTCATTTTAAGTTTGCTGCTATGTTTTTCAATTATAAGAAACAGGTGACCGAAAGGGAGTCGTACATACCAATTTTATTGTAACAGTTTACACATTTTGAGAAAGTTTCAGTTCAAATAACTAAATAGAGCGCTAAAGCTACTATTTATTTTTTTAATGTTTATAACGTTGCTGCAAGCAAAGTTCGGTTAGCCGTAGCGCCGTTGCTCTCTCTCTCTTATACACACGCGCGTCCTTCGTCTAATTTCATACGGCGAACAATGAACGAAACTATTCGGGAGGGTACATAATGATGCTTAAATTCCTAGGTGAAATTCCGCAACAGTTCTGCAACAATTATTATTTACCGATATGAAATTCTTCACGAAAACTTTCAGCAGTTAGGAATTTTATTTGGAAAGAAATAGGGATAGGGGCGATGATGATAGATGATGATATTGTCGTGTTATTTCGAATTTTTGATGCATTAAATACAACAAGTAACAACATTAATATAGTTTTCAAACGATACCAGAAACTTTTTGGAGTCGGTTATATTTTCATAAAATGTTTTCTTTTTAAGCACTAAGATTTATATTACTTTGTCAATGATACAATATAGAATTAATTTTTTGTATTTAATCACTAAGTTTAAAATGTATGAATAATTTGTACCTATTAGGTATTACATAATAGTATTACAACTTACTTCAAAGACTCAGAAGAAAGAGAAAGTAAAAAGTGTAGATACTGGCTTCATACAAATCCAGACCATTTTACTTATCTATATTTCATTTATTTGAGTTCATTTGCTATAAAATGTACATTAAATCTGTCAAAATATTAAAAGACTAGAAAATCTTAACTAAAAATTAAATATAAAGATTCTCATTTTCCAAACCGGTTTTGTCAATGACAACTGAGAAAAAACATACATTGTTAGTTACCAGATAAACTTTGCAGAATGAAACCTGATTTTCGTAGTCTGATTTACATAATATGGATGATTAATCTATGTAACTGTACATAACATTAATTAATAAACACAGTGAAATGTGTCAAATTTCTATAGCCACCCTTGATTTAAAAAGAAACAGAATGACATATAATTGCAAATAAGAATTTATCTTGCGCTTAATAGGAATTGTCGCAATTTTACTTACAGTAAGGAAAATTGCGAACTGTAAAGTAGCTTTTATATTATTTCTAATTGTCCAATTTGGACCATCTTTCGATTGATCGATTATTCGCCTCTGTATAGGTACCTGGTTTTATTGTACGGATTCGATTCCGCATTTCTCAAGAAAGGCAATTTACTATAAAATATTGACGCCCTTCGTCCTCTCCCTAGAACTCGGTTAACAAAGTAAAACCTTGTCAAGCCGAGAGCATCGGAACGAGACGAGAAAAATAACGGGCTTTCACGGTCAAAGTCAGTGGAGTGAACACACCTTCCGGGATTGAACCATAACCTTTTAAGAAGGTATCTATTGTGAATAATAATTTGTTTTCATTATTTATATTATTTCTATTGTTCGATTTACTAGCCAACTGCATTCTTAATTTTGCGTTTTGACCGGACTGAAAATACAGATGGAAAGAATGTTAAAATTTGTCATTATTTATAAAACCGGATCTATAATTACCAGGGTTCGAAAAAATGATATTTATATAAATATCATATCACATGATATATATCGGATATATATCCGATATATATCAGTTTTAAAATGTAATTATTTAATTAAAAACAGTATTGTTTCTTGCACAAACTATATTTTAAATTTTAACACAAAAGTATTAACAAAAACTTATATTCTAAACAACAAAACCGTTTATTCTAACTCAAATTAAAAAGAATAAACAAAAATAATTTATAAAATTAACAGATTTTAACATTATTTTGTTCACATTAATATTTAACACAAACACATATTAATCGCTAGTTATTATACTTTTATACAGGGGCGTATTGAGACATTTTCGGATGTTTAGAATGGTGTAAAACATTTTTAATTTAATAAATAAAATTATCGGATATATATCATGATATATATCGCGATATATATCATGATATATATCGTGATATATATATCATGATAAAAAAGAGAAGGTTTAGTGCGGTGAAAAAAATATAAAAGATAAAAGGATTATTGGGCAAATACCGCAAAAAAATGAAAAAAATGCCTAAAGGCAAACCGTACTGATGAAGACCAACAGTCAGAAACACAGCGCCACCTGGTGGACGTGGTTGATTTTTTTTTTCAATTAAGTACTTATCGGATAAGAGGCCATATGAAAAAAGTAAAAAAGAAGAAAAGCGCGGGGCCATTCAAATTTGACAGTAAAAATTACTCGCTTTAAAAACTGTTAGCCAAATTAAGAAGTGTTCACACAAACTGCATTTTTGCCTTATTGTAGCGATATTCGCTATAATAAAGCACAAATTGAGTTGCATGAACCAATCTTAACTTGACTAACAGTTTTTAGATAAAAAACAAGCATAATCAAAAAATTAATTTATTATAAATACATATACAAATCCAATATTATAAAATGTATTATGTATGAAGTAGTTGGCACCATTGTGCCCCTAACATTATGAAGAATATTATGTCTGAAACAGAAAACACATTATAGTCCAATAATTATAGTAAGTTTACCTCGGAATTCGAGATACCCAGCTGTAAGTCTGTAAATACTTGTATATTAACACCCTAAAAGTTGTCTCAAAACCTACATATGGTAGGGTGTACGCATCTATTAAATTTCAAGGTCAAAGGTCACAAAAATCGGTTTTTTGAGCTTTTTTTTTGTAAATATCTCATTTCCTATGGGTTTTTTTGCTATTTGTATTTATTATCAATATTGTAGAATACAAAATTCTCTAAAAATTTTGTTTAAAAAAAATTTTCATACGGTGAACCGTTTTCTAGATAGATGACGGAGAGCGCGCGGTCACAGCATCACTTCAGGTCAACCGGTGCCTCCGGTCGAAAACGCGCCATATATAGTTGATGAAATATCGATAAATCAATGATTATAAATATTTGTCAATTTTTATTAACTATTATATTATATTTTATCATTTTTTTTTTCCTAACCTATCCACTTTTTATTTAGTATTAATTTATTTAACAACACTTACCTGCCCATGTAATTGCAAAATTGTTGTTGAAAATATAGGAATTATATTTGAATTTTAACCTAATTAATATTAATAAATTCTTACATGATGAAAAAAAAAACAAATAAATTATGAATTAATCTTTTTATTAAAAAAATTCATTCAATACATTTATTTTTATTAAAAGTAAAAAAATGGAATAAAAGGTACAAAAACTACAATTTATAATTTTAATAATCTTCTTCCTCTTCATCGTCGTCTTCCGGCTGCTGGTAAATTTCAAACTGGTCTTCATTATCGTCTTCAACGACATTTCTCTCAAGTTCTTCCATGATTTCGGGGTCAAAGGTTCCATCTTCGTTAATGTCGCTCTGATATGAAAGAGCATTGAGACAAGCTTGCCCATTACATTGGCCACAAGCTAAAGAGCATTGCAAGCCCGCTTTCCTGCATCCGCTTCGCGAACCACAACCACTCTTGCAGTTGCAGAAAATTGTATTTAGCAAATCTTCTGGAGCAGGTGGTAAAATTGTCAGAAAATCGTTTCGCATTGCCCAACTTCATACCTGGGGTTCCAAATCATGCCTTAACCAAGTTTGAACTTAATAATATACACGTTTGAAAGGTTGATGAGCAGCTGCTTTTGTTGGTGGAATATTTGAAAGCTGCACAGGTTAATTAAGTTTTGTAGACTTGACGTAATGCATATAACGAAGATGATCGAGACTTTTCACAGATTTCGGAGCATTATAGACTGCCAATAAGATTTGAGTTCCACTCTCTGGGCCGAACAATTTTCTTTCTCAAATGCTGCAGCTAGTTCATTCAAATTTGTCAGTTTCTCAAAAACTTTAAAAAATGATTTTTTCCCTTTTTAAAAATCGCAGAAGTTGTGTCACAGCCACTTAATGCGTGCAGAAATAAAATATGTGTTTTGGAATGAGGATAATTATCAAAACTTTTAGTCAAGTATATCCCCGTTTTTACATTTCCTTTCCCAACTTTTTTAAAGAAAATGTCTTGTTCGTAAGACAGTGTACGCCCAATTAAAATGACAAGTAAATCAATATCTTGTCCTATTATAACTGCAGTTTTTTCAGAATTTGATTCTTCAATTGCAGTTTCAACAATAAGAACATCAGCATTATCTCTGGCTTGTTTAGTAGTAATATTTGCAGCTTGTAATTTTTCAATTAACATATTAATGAGCATATCTTTGTTATTTCGATTTGATAAGAATTTTTCTTGAGTAACTGGTACAACTATTGTTTCATCTTCTCTGCTGCTCCATAGCTTTTACGTTCTTACTATAATCTGAATTTTTTTAAACAAAATTTGTAGAGAATTCTGTATTCTACAATATTGATAATAAATACAAATAGCAAAAAACCCATAAAAAATGAGATATTTACAAAAAAGCGCAAAAAAACGATTTTTTGTGACATTTGACCTTGAAATTTAATAGTTGCGTACACCCTGCCATATGTAGATTTTGAGATAACTTTTAGCGTGTTAATATACAAGTATTTACAGACTTACAGCTGGGTATCTCCAGTTCCGAGATTCTTACCTAATTTAAGCTTAAATGACTGGACTATTATAAGTATAAAAATGTAACATTAATCAGACACAATGGCAGTATTCACTGTCATAAAACAGTTTCATTCGATTAGAAATCATACGTTTCTATACTTTGTGTAAAAAGTTGGGATGAGGGTGAACGAACAACAGACAGTGTTGAATATCTTCATAGGGTTTGTACTTTAAATTAACCTAGTATCGGTTATTTTAAACATTTTGAGTTGGGTATTGAAATTATTTTACGGTAAAATATATTACAGACACATTTTACTTCAACTTACACAAATAACACTACCACAGAACCCTTAATTTAGTTTTCATTTGGCTTATTTGACAAAAGTAAACGCAAAACGAACATTACAAATCACAAAACATCTGTCAAATGTAAAATTTCATTGATTGTTAAAGGTAGAAGCGACTTTAATTTGGGCTTTTACGTTTTAACAAACGGTTTCAAAAAAGTTGTCCAATAAGTCAATAACTCAAAAATAAATAATAAATTAGGACCAAAGGGACATTGATACATAATAAGCAGTACTCAGGTAGGTTTAAAAATAACAGACGTGTCTCAATCGTTTTAATAACTAATGGAACATTCTTTAATGTTCCCTAGTATGGTTTTAATGCAACATTCTATAACTAAATTACCTATTTGCAAAAAAATGAAATCATTTCAAATACTTATATCCGGATTAGTATTTTTTTCTTTATTTTATGAAGAATCTAATTTGTTTTTTGTTCTTGAGCAAGTAAGTTTCACGGAACCCTTTGCATTAATACATAAAATTTTAAAACTTACCAATCATAGCATATTTTGTATTCAAACGTTTAGTTTAAGACAGAAGAATTACTAATTACTTTGATCAACATATTCGATGTCTAAATCATTTGAAGTCCATCCGGTACACTTCCAAGGAAATAACACAAATTTATAATAACTAAATCCGTTAAACAAATTGAAATCATAAATGAATACAACCAAATTTAACAATATCAATAAATTCACAATTATTAGCCAGTTTCCGCCATGACACCTTGCCTCCACAACACAAAAATCAATATTCACCTGTCATCTGTCATTACACTCAAACCACCCACCCCACCACACGACTTCAGCGCCACAAGCGAAGTGGACGTGGTTGATTTAAACACCCCAGCTTTGCGCATGGGAGTTCCCCCCCCCCCCCCCCCCCCCCCCCACCCCCCCCCCCTCTGTCAAATGTCACGATACTGATTGTTTCGGCCACAAAGCACCTATCCTCTAGAGACTCCACGGCAATATTAGACTTTGTTTGGAGTAGGAACTAAAATGACAATTGACAAATGGCGGTAATTTCAAATTGTAATTTTTAGTAGTAGGCACTAGTTCCAAATTAAATTTTAAATCAATTTCACACAATTTATTTTATAAAATGGAGTATGTAACTAGTAAGTTCGAAATACTTTAGGTCGATATTGCCAAATTTAAGGAATTTGTTTTAACGAGTTGTGGAGTTTTGATTTTGCATATTATTATTAAATAAAAAATATAAGATATATCAATAAATAATCAATTAGTACATTCTTAAAATATGTTTATTAAACTTACATAAATATTATTAGAACAAAATAAATAATACATATTTAACTATGCATTTAACAAATACTTGGAGTAAATATACAATCTCAAATCTTTAATAATATCAATATATTTTAAAAAATGCCAGATAATGCAGCTCGCGAGCGTGTTTAAAACAGTTTTTGAAAATGCGCGCGCTTCAAGAAAGAATTGTCGAGAAATCACAATCACAAATAGACAACTTAATTAAAGGCAAAAGATGTTAAATATCTGGCAAAGAAAGTAATAGGTATATCAAGACCTTGATAATAGTCAGCTATTTTTGTTGCATCTAAATCTCAAGAATGTTTTAATATCAATTTGACGAGACATAATTTTGGCATTAATAATCTGATTAGAGCCCGAAGCCTTTAATCAATTGATTGAATCAAATTGTAAAATATTTGAGAAATTAAGCAACAATAAAAATAGCAGATTATTAATTAAGGTCGTGTTATATTTGGGACGACTATTTCACTAGGCCAAATATTGACTATTGCTGTAGACTCTACAGAAATAGTCAAGGGCACTATAACTAGAACTTGATAAATAGTCGAGTATTTTTATCTATTTCTAAATTTTGAGTACTTTTGAAATCAATTTGATTATGTCGAGACAAAGTAAAATATACGAATAATTTTGTAGAAATAGAAATAGGCGCTAAATTAAGGTCCAGTTATATTTTATGAGATTATTTCTAGAGACCTAAATAACTTTTATTTTCGGTTCATTTTGAAACGTTCCACGAGATAATGAGTGTTTTCTCGCGAGCAGTACTAGAGCTACTCCTAACTCTAATTGAAAGTTTTTTTTTTAACGGTTGCTTGTTGATCTGGAGCAACTCCCACCAGTTGTCCCTTCTCCCCTCAAGCACTTGCTCGATAGCGGATGCACAAAATTCTTGTCTTACCGTTGTCAGTTGTTGTTTTTTGACGTCAAAGGGTTTCATACATCAAGAACATTAAACCCTTAAAAAGAAAGCTCTCATTAGCTGGTACTCTGACAATAAATATATTTGACAGTAGCCGTTATTAAATATTATACCTATAATCAAGTATGCGAGTTGCTGTCAACATAGGTAAATATCAGGCATGGATAGTCAATTTATTTGGTTCTGATTGGTTCTAACGATAACGTAAATTGCGATGTGATTGGTTAAAATGTTGACAGGCGAGGGAAATAATCACAGTTATTTTAATAAACAAGAAAAAAAGTTGAGATTGCCGCTTTTGCTATTCACTTTGGGAGATTGCCATGTTTGATTTTAAATATATGCCAAATTAATTAATTAACTATTACAAAAGATTAACGGTTATTTATATTATTATTTATTAATAGGTAAAAACATGATATAGTATGTCTACTTAAGATTTGTGAAAAAACTTATTCTTGATAAAAGGTTCGCATGGTCCAAAACTTAAAATGCAACCAACAGATATCAATTTTCTTAAGCCGTATACGAGGTTTGTCAAAAAATATGAATTTTATTCAAGAGTAAAGTACCTACGTTTTACAATACAGAAGAATGTTATAAAGTAAAGTTATTTTGAATTAAAAGTTATATTCAAATATACAATTATAGTCATTTAGCATGAAAATTCAGGTTAGGTGATTATTTACGTTTTACATTATAATTATTTGTAGTTATAAATTAAATAATCACCAAAAAAAAGATATTAACTCAATGAAATAATTTATCTGTGACGCAACTCTAGTTATTGAGTGATTGCAAAAATATATTGTGATTTATTCGTGAAGCACCCTGTAACAATTATTTTAAACCAATAGCGGTTTGTATCTAAAATATTGGTGGTTCACAATGACAGAATATAGATCTCCGTATAGATTTAGGTAAAAAACCGTCGGTATAATATACCTTTCTATACCTATACCTTTCTAAAAACACTGAAAGTTTTTACCTACATCTGTACTGAGATCTATATTGTGTCATTTTGAACCCCTAATATTTTGGTTACGAGCTGCAACTGTTTTAAACTGTCCCTTGTAATAGACATCTCACCAAAACTTATATTAAACTTATATAACATATATTACATAAAGACAAATTAGACTAACATCAGAAATTCTCTGCTTTAATGTCCTGTGTCTCAAAAAATGGTCATAGTATCACATTTAAAATTCATAACTCTTAAAACGGTGTTATTATATACATGTATGGGATCAACACATGGAACATTAAACAATGCTATTTTAATATACTATCGCCACTCACGGTTATAATAAATAGTTGCTTAGTTGAAGGGGTTTACCCTGATCCCCCGAAATTATCTGTGTTACCTATTTAAAAAAAGGAGATGATACTCTGCCAGAAAACTATAGACAAATCCATATCTTACCAACTTTTTCCAAAATTGTCGAGAATGTGATAGCTAATAAATTAGCGCAATACTTTGAAAAACGTAACCTTTTCGCTAAAGAACAATATGGATTCAGAAAAGGAAAAAAAACTTCTGATGCAATTATGTCCCTCGTAAACAATATACAAGATGCTTCTGAAAAGAAAGACAATTGTATTACTCTACAAACAGATTTATCCAAAGCTTTTGACTGTGTTAACCATGCAAAACTTGGCGAGAAACTTAGTTCTTATGACATAAAGAGGAATTGCAAATGACTTAATTGCTTCATATCTCAGGGGCAAACAACAGACTGTATACAGCAATAAATATAGTGATCTGTTAATGTTAAAGAGAAGTGTCCCTTAGGGATCTATACTTAGACATCTTCTCTTCATTATCTACACAAATGATCTTTCAGTCTACATGAAATCACACTTTCGGAATCTATTGACAACAATGTACGCAGATGACATTAACTTCTCGTACTGTGTTAAATCTCACAACACCAAACTCGATGAACAAGTAATGGAGACAGCAAAGACAGGGTTTGACCACAACGAATTGTTCATGAACTCGGACAAAACCGAAGGTTGCACCTTCCGATCTTCATTAAACTCTGATAAAAACAGCATCAAATTTTTAGGGGTACATACATATTCTCGTCTAACCTGGAACCAACAGATTGATGCACTCTGCAATAAACTCTTAAAAACTGTTTATGTCATTCGAAAAATTTCATACTTCTCCAACATCGAAACAGCCCTGTTAACTTATTTTGGATTATTCCACTCTAACCTAACATATGGTATCTTAGGATGTGGTAATACTTCTTTTAATGATTTACAAAGGGTGTTTGTTCTACAAAAAGCAACTATTCGATCTGTTGCAAAAGCAGACTTTAGAAATCACTGTGTTCCACTGTTCAAACAGCTTAAAATCATGACAATTTTCTCAGCTGCAATATAAATGAACTTACTATTTATAAAGAGCTACACATATATATTTAATACACCTCAAGTCCACTCATACCATACTAGAGGGAAAGATGCATTAATCCAACCTCGTAGGATTAATAAATCTAAAATACTGGGTGTAAATTACTTCAATGCATTACCAAAAGGGATACAGATACTCCCCGTTAGAAAATATTAACAAAAAATTAAAACTCTTATGATTGATATATGCTTGTATAATTAAACGGATTTTTTGAAGCAACTAAGCATACTGACTAGGGTAACTACGTAACACGTTCTGAGGTATTTTAATACTAATCTAATAAATTAAATTAATTTTAGTCTTGGGCTGTAATCAATGAACTACTATATTTTATTATAAATTGTAAATTATTGCTATGATACAGTTATGTATGTGTGTGTATATATATATATACATTGTATGTTTTCTTTTTTCTTTATATATTTTGTTTATTTTTTGACGAATGTAAACGTCTAAAGTACGTAACACTGAATAAAGATTATTTTTACTTTCCTATCTGTATACAGATATAAGGAAAGTATAGGAATCATGATTTTTTTCGACCTCGAGTTTTCGACGGATTTTTACGTTTTGAGGTCCCCTGAATCCGTTTTGACTATTTTCGTGATGATGTCTGTGTGTGTGTGTGTGTGTGTGTGTGTGTGTGTGTGTGTGTGTGTCTGTGTGTCTGTGTGTGTGTCTGTATAACGCATAACTCATGAACCGATACACAGAAAAACACCAAATTTTAAACTTAAGCTTTGTTTCAGCGTCTAATGAGCTGATTAGATTTTGGGCAGAGTCGGAACATTTGGGGGGGGTACTTTATAGGTGGTCATTTTTATATTTTATGGAATATATCTGTTATTTACGTTTGGAGAAGAAAATTCTTTAAATAAAAGTTACTTCTAATATTATTATCTATAATTTTTGTTCTATACAAAATTTTCCTAAAATGGTCCGTATTCGAGAAATTTGACAAAATGTAAAAAAAATATTTTTTTATTAAAATTGTTCAAATAAAAGTTGTTTGTAATATAATTCTCTATAATTTTTATTCTCTACATAATTTCTCTAAAATGGACCGTATTCGAGATATTTGAGAAAATGTGTAAATTTCGAATTTTGAAGAAAACTCAAAAACGGATAAAGAAAAAAACATTAAATTTTAAACTTAAGGTTTATTTCGGCCTGACGTGAAATGATTAGATTTTGGACAAAGTCGGAACATCTGGGGGGGTACTTTATGGGAGGCCGTTTTTATATTTTATGAAATATATCTGTTATTTATGTTTGGAGAGGAAAATTGTTCAAATAAAAGTTACTTCTAATATTATTATCTGTAATTTTTGTTTTATGTAAAAATTTCCTGAAATGGTCCGTATTCGAGAAATTTGACAAAATGTGCAAAATTCTGATTTTTATTATGAAAGTTTTTGAAATAAAAGTTGTTTGCGATATCGATCTCTATAATTTTTGTTTATACATGATTTTTCTAAAATGGACCGTAATGAAAAAATTGTAGGAAATTAAAATTTTTCAGTATTTTCGTTTTCCATGAATATCTATAGAAAAATGTTTCGAGGTAGATGTATGTGGACAATGTATATATTTAGTTTATCCTCTAAACATTTATATAACTAGATAGGAAAGTCATGTGTTGGACACATCAGATTTTTATTGTAGTGGTTGGTGAGGAGTTGTAATAAAATACAAGTACGAATTTCATTAATATATATTACACCGAACGGCAAGTTAGTGAGCAACTCGCACGATATAGCCTGACTGGCCGAGAAATAAAATTTTACAATTATTATCGTACATACAATCGAAAAAGGTCCATTATCCTCTATATACCTGGGTCGGCGTCGAGGATAATTTATTCCTAATTTCCAAAACTAAACCCAATAACACAACAAATGTTCGATGGGTTTTTACAATTGAGCTTTTAAACTTAAATTATAATATTTCTACTGGGTGTAACAATGTGGCATGCCACCACAATTATTATTATTATTATTATTATTATTATTATTATTATTATTATTATTATTATTAATTATTAATTATTAATTATTAATTATTAATTATTAATTATTAATTATTAATTATTAATTATTATTATTATTATTATTATTATTATTATTATTATTATTATTATTATTATTATTGTTGTTATTATTGTTTTATTTTCTCGATTTATCGGTAGTTTCTTCTACAACGGGCAGTGCCAAGTTTTAGTAGATCATGCCACTTGCATGTTTGGTATGTGGTCTGAGTTGAGAAACTTCCTGACAATAGTGCACGTATTGAGTATGATTGTTTTTTGAATTATGGTATGGATATATTCCGGAATATTTAGTGTTCGTAGCATTTGTATGAGGTTCTTTGGTGTTATGCCCATTACGGAAATGATAAGCGGTATGACGACTACCTTGTCTTGTTTCCAGATCCTCTTAATTTATATAGCCAGTGGTGTATATTTGTCTATTTTCTCTCTAAATTTTTGTTGTATGTTGTTATTGTTTGGTATGGAGACGTCAATCAGATAGGTCGTCTTTTTCAATTTGTCAATAAATACTATGTCAGGTCTATTGGCCCTAATTGTCTTATCAGTTTGAATTGGTAGATCATAGTATATTTTATAATGTGGATTTTCAATAATTGATTGAGGTTGATATTGGTAAAATGGTGTTGTTATATTATCTATTTATTATATTGATTAGCTCTAAATGTATTATTTTTGCGACGTTATTGTGTCTCTCAGTGTATTACGTGCCAGCTAATAACTTACATCCTGCTGTTATATGGTCGATAGTTTCTGATTATTATTATTAATATTATTAATTATTATTATTATTATTATTATTAAATTATTATAACCGAGAAAATGGTTACATTTGACCGGGGAAATTGTTAGTGTGTTCGAGGTAATTTATTTTGTGGTTCTCACTATAAAAACACCCTGTATAAGAAATATGTATTGTTCAATATTTGATCGACAAAATACCGTATTGAATAGTACTTTTGGAAAATATGCTTCTCTGACGTCACAGTAGAATTAGTGAGATTTTGGAAAAAACTACCATCATACGTTTGTGAATCATGTAATAATATATTACAAAAACATGTATTAAACGTGTGTATTCAAAAGAAATTCAATCTATTAGCTCGTTGGAAAATAAAAAATCCGAAAATTGGACAATTTTCAACTTTTTTTGAGTATATCGTGCAAATACGATAATTATCATCGTACGTCTTGCAACACTGCTCTCGCCGTTCTCATGATTCCTTATAATTTTAGTTGAGTGACATGCGCACAAGGCCAAATTGTAAGATAGTACTTCTATGTCTCCTCCACACCTACACTCACATAGTTACAGAATACGGTCCCAGAGGACAAATGTAATATAGGTATTGGATTAAAAGGTGAATCCTTTTACTATTCATTCACTGATAAATATTTTCTTTCCATATACAAATGTTATACTCTCTTATGTGAAAAATTATTTCGGGATTTCCAAACTGATCTAAGGTGAGTTTTATATTATTCATTTTTTATAACATTACGCATAATAATCTCTTTAAGAAGAATACACTCGCCCCTTTGTGCGTAAATTTTACACTTCATGCGTAACGGACTAATTACAGTTCTTGTTATGTTACGCGTGCAAGTTTTAATGTGATGTTAATAATAAAATTAATGTTTCAATATTTACTACAAATTCTGTGGTAAACTACACGATATTTCACTAAATTTCTATAGAGCTCATTGTTTTCCGAATCATCAACCTTGTTCCGTTCTATGGTTCCGTCTCGCTTCTAAACGGGTTCAACTGATTTAAACTTTCCCTTGTGGGTGCGTTTCGAAGCATAAAAGAAATCTCTATAGAGACGCCAATGTCGCCAATGAAGGAAAATCTCAAAGACGCGTATTTCGCGCGACTTTTTAAACCGTAAAAATTATGGGAAAACAAAAGTATATCGTCGAAAAATCGTTATAGTCGCGAACTTTCCGCTAATAAGCGTTTTCCTTTGGGATATTGTTCAGGTTCTAGTTGACCAAATTAAAATCAACTGTATTACTTTCATAAACAATGACGTCATTTATAACCATTTTGTTAAGGTGATTACAGCACCCCTTGTAATTTTCGGACGAGCATATCTCAAAAATATTTTTTTTTTTAAATTAAAATTTTGGCATAATAAATTAGGCGATAATATCTAGAATATGCATACATTTTAAAGTTTTAATTCCTTCCAGTATCCAAGAAAAAAAATCAAAGGGCTTTAAATTTTGAAATATCAAGGAAAATAAATGCATTCCTAAACAGCACTATTCTTGATATAATCCCCGAATTTAAGTTCTTAACCTGATTTTTTAAAATTCGCCGAAATTAGTGGCTAAAAAGCCTCGTTACGTGCTGCTTTCTGGTTTAACGCGTCTAACTATCGTATCCTACACTCTCAGTCATCATTCGTCGCAACAATTTACACCAGAAGATAGCACTTAACGAGGCGTTTTAGCCACTAATATTGGCCAATTTAAAAAAATCATTAACAAAACATTAAGAGCTTAAATTTGGGTATTATATTAAGTATATTGTGTTGAGAAATGCATTTATTTTCATTATGATATTTCAAAATTTAAAGCCCTTTGGATTTTTGTTCTCGGAAACTGAATATATGCATATTCTAGGTATTACTGCCTAATTTATTTTCACAAAATTTCAATTTTTTTAAAATAATTACTTTTTGAGATATGCTTGCACGAAAATTACAAGGGGCTGTAATCACCTTAACATCTTCGAACCAGCCTCATGAATTGGTTCTAATTTACGGTATGTTCTATCATTATTTACTATATTTCTTCTCATCGTCTAACTTTGTAAAAAAATAATTTTTATGAGAATAATAAATTTGAATGATGATTGTAATGTGTTTTGGGATTGAGAGACGGTTCACACCTCGAAAGATAATAGACACAACTCATAAAAATGAGGTTTTAGACTATTATTCAAAAAATTTAACAAAATACTACTCCAGAAAAGTGCCCTACCATGAGATCTAACTTCAGAAATAAGACTAAGGCACAAAATACACAAAATTACAATTTAACAAAATAAAATATAACATGTTAAAAAAAAACAATTAACTTTTATTTATGATATTAGTACTTTATTGATCTTTTTAGATATAAAGCAAGTTCAAAGCGTAAAAAATAAAATAAATGAGGAACAAATAAGACAAGAAAAATATATACAAGGGGCGCCACGCTCAACGGGACGGAGCCTGGGTGTTAATAATTTGTTCGATTTGAACCCTTCGAAACAATCGACAAGTGACTTATCGCATACTTCATTTTAGGGACTAGCCGGGAAAATACTTTCCCGGCTAGCATGTTTTATATCCTTACTCATACCAATAAATATATGTTTCGTAAGTGTTTTTGTACATCTTCCTGCTTTTTTTTTTTTTTTTTTTTCGGAGCTATTTGCAGTTCTGATAGAGTACATTCAAGTTTACGTCGGATATCTCTTTGTAAATATACGAGTATCAAGACAAGTTTATTATTAAAAAATGATGTGTCCAACACATGACTTTCCTATCTAGTTATTACAGGCTTTTTCCGATTTTTCTAGCACCTCTGTAAATGTTTAAAGGATAAAGTAACTTTTATTTGAAGAATTTGAAGAAAAATAGGCAGGTATCGTATGAAAAATGTTTTATCGAGTAACAAAAACTGTTATTCACTTTTAATAATTGAGGGATCGGGTCAGCTAGTAACAGATATATTCCATAAAATATAAAAGCGATTTCCTATAAAGTTTCCCCTCGGATGTGTCGACTCTCTCAAAAATCTAATCCCGAGCCAAAATAAAGGTTAAGTTTAAAATTTGGTGTTTTTTTCTTTATCCGCTTTTGAATTTTCTTCAAAATTCGAAATTAAGACATTTTCTCAAATATCTCGAATACGGTCCATTTTACAGAAATTATGTATGGAACAAGAATTATAGAAAATAATATAACAAAACTTTTATTTGAACAATTTTCTTAAAACTTATTTTGTCTAATTTCTCGAATACGGGCCGTTTTAGGAAAATTTTGTATATAACAAAAATTATAGAGAATAATATTAGAAGTAACTTTTATTTAAAGAATGTTCTTCTCCAAACGTAAATAACAGATATATTCCACAAAATATAAAAATGACCCACTATATTGTGCCCAAAATCTAATCAGTTCAACGCAGGCCGGAATAAAGCTTAAGTTTAAAATTTGGTGTTTTTCTTTATATCCGTTCATGAGTTATCGCGAAAATTGTCAAAACGGATTCAGGGGACCCCAAAACGTAAAAAACCGTCGAAAACTCGACGAAAAAATCATAATTCCTGTAATTTCCTTTGTAATTCCGCCACTGCGCTACCATCGTCTTGTTTATGGTTCTCTATCTTTTTTCTCTAGTGACCCAATTGGTCAGCACGAATCATTCTGGTGCTAAATCTGAAAATTGCCAATGGGTTGACAGCAATCATTAAAAATCGTAAACAAAACTGTAATGGAAGCCAAACAAATCCCGACAGTTACTTATCTAGTTTACTTATTCATCTAAGAATAAAAGTCGTCCGATTTCCCTTCTATCTCCCTCTCTGATTTGCGCTTCTTTTTTCTCCGCTCCCCGCCGCGAATGTCGGCCCAGAAAAGTTTTTCCGAAAACTTTTCTCGGCCGAAGTTTCGACGTAATCCTAACTCCGGAGCGAATCCAATTAAAATGTTTCTACTTTGAAAATTATCCTTCTCGCAGAAAATTATTGTTATAAAAAGTTTTTAGTTTGTACCAGCGCAGAGCGACAGAGAGGGAGCGAAGAAAAAGTGCTATAAACATGGACGCGAAGCGACTCTTTTGAGCTGAGTTTTTCTTTTGATTAGACTTTGAATCGAGTTTTAAACATGGGCGGAGTGGTTTAGCAACGTTACTTGTTTCCTGTTCACTTTTTATTCGATACATTTTAGCGGTAAATTGTAACATTTAAAAACGAGTTTTTAACGCTACCAAGTTTTATTGAAAACTTGGAAAAAGCTGGCCACATATGTACTATTTATAAAAACGTTTCTGCCAACAAAAAACTCTTCTTGAAATGAGAAGGAAAATAATCTCAAGTTTAAATGACATTTAATGACAAACAGATTGTACACAGCAGTAAGTTTACGTTGTGTTTTTTTTATTAAGTCACTGCAGTAAGTGTCCTTGAACATCCCTGAATGATGGACGATATTCTCTGGAATAGACAATATTCTCTGGAATGGACGATATTCTGCGGGATAGACGATATTCTTTGGAATGGAATGAAATCATTCGGGGTGAAACGGAGTTCTATGTGATAGAATGAAGTTTTCTAGAACAGAATGGAGTTTTCTGGGATGGAATGGAGCCACTGACAAATATAGCACAATTATTTGTGAATATGTAAACATATAAAAAAACTATTGCGTTAGATAATTTAAACAAATTAGTTTAAATTACCCGCTTTGTTTGTTGGAAGTAGATTCAAAAGAGAAAACTTAAAAAATTCAGCTCTAATCTTTAGATACCATCACATCAAGGTGTGCAATGGTCATCGGTGAAACGGAATGAATGTGAGTGGTCTCAGTGAATTGTTCTTAATTAAAAAAAAAAGAAAACTTAGTTATTAAAACTTTAAAATTACTTAATACTTACTTGTTGAGGTTGGCGTTCGCCCATACAAATCTGCCGTATATGTTGAGGTTTCTTTAAACGTAGCTTTCGAGAAAAATTTACTTCCTGACATTAATTTTAATTTTGAAAACGTTTATGTAGTGTGTCTAGCGGTTGTTAAGACGTCTTCAGAAAGAGTTTTAAAAAAATACTCAAAAAATTACATCACAATTCAAAATAACGTTTAGTTTTCCTGAAAGCTGGGTTTAAAATAATATAGATTATTTATGGAAAATAATTAAATATTGTAAATGATATATCGCGGTAAGAGTTGCAAATTAATTCCTAAATTATCCAGATAAAGTGTGCCCGAGATATGGCTGGACGCCTCCCAACCAAGTATTGAAAGAGATTTTAAAAAATATACAAAGTTGAAAACTCTTCTACATATTATTTTAGGCTTAATTTCAACTGCCTCAGGTACTTCTTATCCAGCTTCCAGTGTTCGTTGGTTACGTGCCCTACCTTTATTGAATGATCCTTTAAATGCTGGACGATTTCTACAAACACGTACGACAGTCTTACGATTTGACCCAATACTCTTAAAATATTTGCTTGACGAGGATATCCTCCAGGGACTAAGTCGGAGTCAGGGACCTAAATGTGTACAAGACCATATATCTATGGTCTCTTATCAGAGATATAGCTATTTACTGATAAATTATAATATTCTTGACGCCGACATAGAAACCATAGTCGATACGTTCCAGTCATAGATCAAGAGTGAATGGACATGTGGTGTGAAGTAAGGAAAAGGATAAACTAAAGGATTTGACTGCCTTACAAAACAATTTTATCAATGAATATATGTGTATGTAGATGTTTAAGAATGTTAAAAAAAACTAAGTCAAATTTTGAAAAAGTGGCTCCTGATCAAGGTCGGAAAAACCTAAAAATATAAAAGTAGTTTTTAGGATATTTAAGTTTTTAAAGGCTTTATAGATTTTTTTAAGGTTCATGTATGTCAAAAGTTATTATTAATAACGTTAAACAAAAAATAGAAAAATAGAAATGCATTATGGGTATTAAAAAAATTCTGCAAACAAAAAAAGTAAAAAGTGAAAAATAAATAAATGGTATTTTTTTTTTAATTGTCGTTATCATAATGTCAATATCAAGAAGTGGTTTAACCTTTGATGAAAGGTTTGCATTTGTATTTATATACTCATTTCTGCCGCCTTTCTACCGAACATTTTAAAAAACCTAAAATTGTAGAATTTTCACTATTAGTTTTTTATAACCTTCAAAACCTGTACCTGCCAACACTGCTCCTGAGAAACAGCGACCTAACCTTTATCTATAGTCTCTGTAATAGGGCTAGAGACTAAGTGCCCTCTATATCATTTTTAAGTTTTAAAACAATAACGGAGTTGGCTGGATTTTTTTTATAATGTTCTGAAACCAATTTTTAAACCTTGGGCCATCCATTTCTTCATGGTAGTCTTTTGTTTTCTTTGACTCAAACAATAATAAACCATCTGGCAAAAATCCATCGACGCTTCCAATGTGGGTTATTAAACGATTTTCTTTTCCTGTTGGACTTTTTAATCAACAAGAGACCCCTTCCATAAAGGCTTGTTTTTTAGTTGTTATTGAGGTATCTTGGTGTAAGATCCGAAGTAAGGTCGACCTTCACCCATCTGTTTAATGGATGAAAGTTTCTTTTTATTAAATAAAATATGTTTATAAATATACCGCAAATGGGTTGCCTAAGAAAATACGGTCCAGACTATTTATTTTCTTAAAGTAAAAAAAAAAACGACACCCCGTAAAATATTCCTCACATGCCTCGACTATGCCCAAACTTTAATCTGTTCACTGCAGGATGGATTAAAGTCTAAGTTTAAAATTTGGTGTTTTTCTCTTCATCCGTTTTTGAGTTATATTCGAAATTTGCAATTTTCCTCAAATACCTCGAATTAGGTCCATTTTAGGGAAATCATGTATAGGGACAAATAATAGAGAATGACATCATAAGCAACTTTTATCATGATTCCTATACATTTCTTCTCTGTACACAGAAAGGAAAGTAAAAAATGGCGGTGACCGTATTTTTTTAGGCAACCCATTTGCGATATATTTAAAAACATTTTATTTAATAAAAAAAAAAAACTTTTATTTATTAAAATCTTGCCAAATTTTTGTTACTGTATGTCCAGCATTAATCCATGTTTCATCTAAATAAAATAATATTTTAAATTGGCTATATATATTGGAGTTTTGCTGCAGGTGAGATTGCTGTTTATGACAGTAAACTAGGGTGTGAAAATATCCAGGACTGTATTGAATACAAACACAGTTCTGCTTATTAATTAATACTGTGATTAGCAAAAACTAAATACAAATGTTTTTCATATTGTCAATAAACAATGTGTCCATGGGCGCCGACCAAAAAATTGCTGGAAGGCAAAATGCCGCAGACTATAGATGAAAGCCGTAACGAAAAATCCAAAATCGGAAATCCAGGGCACTTGCCCTCGAGCGGCGGTGCCTATGAATGAATTCCTTAAAGTTGACTTCAAATGAGAATTAGTTTATTAGTACAAGCAAGAAACTAAAATAACAACGTTGCCAGTAAACGGTCGCCTGGCTGCGTGGGGATAACTCTCGAGTATGCAACGTTGACCGTCTGTGTGTATTGTGCTATCTGTCTGTGCTGTGTGATGTGAATTAAGAATAGGCACACAACGACAGATATACCCACAATCCCAACGCAGCCAGGCCGTTGGCAACGTTGATATTTTTCGTTTTCTTCTCGAATAATGCGAAGTCTCCATAGTTTCCACTTCGACACTAGTAAACAGTATTAGAGGGTTTTCAATAGCCGATACTGTTTATGAATAAATAAATAAATATATGTACAGAGTTGTGCGAAAGTCAGGAATAAAATTATTAACTGTTCAACCAGTAACTTAAAAAAAAAAAAAACGCTGAAACACGTGAATTGATTTTACATTGAACGTATTTGTTGCCAATAAAATGAATTTTTTTTCTTCAACCCAACTTTTTTTTTTTAAATGCAAAGGTATGTTGTATGTAGGTCATTGAAAAGCTCGTGAAAAATGGAATATTTTTTCTTTTACTTATGTGGTTATTGGGAAATAAGAAAAAAATCCTTTAAAAACAAAAAAGTTACAAATAGGGTATAGTGAAATTCCATTTTTCTTTACAAACGACATATCTTTGCATTTGAATGTACTTAATGTAGGAATTTATATGTGTTTCTTATTGTCAATATAGATTTACTAATTGCGGTCCTGGAAAAAATGTTGCTTATCTCAATCTGATTTGTCTTATTACATTCTTTACCCAAGTTTCAATAAAGGTCTTGTTTCTTCCTGAGGACTTTTTCGGATGTGAGACTTCTCCAATAACTGTATCTTCTTTAATAATGTTATAAACTGTCCGCTTGGTCTCCAGTATAAGTCTCACATTTAGTGGCTATTGATCCACAGAAAGTGAAACAAAGTCTTTTCGAATATTATTAAATACATTAAGTACAATATTAAAATATATACGATACGGCTATGAATAAATAAAGCCTGATTTAACTATTAAAAGAAAAGATTTATTACAGTAAAAACCATGGAAACATGTTTAAATCCAAACGAAAACTTTTATTAGGCCGATCAGGTGTATTAAAATTTTCATTTTAACTACAAATAAGCATTGAAGAATGAGATATAAATAAAATTTCTACCTCTTGAACCTGTACTACGTTCTGAAAATTAAATTATTAAATTACTGCATTCCTTTCTTATCTAGACTATAGGTGTTGCAATATAATCGCCTTGTCATTGTTGACGTTAGACGTCAACGTGTTTAAGGCGAATTCATACTTCAGAGACGGGAATTCTATATACGCTGCTAAACTGAAATTTATTTCGCGCCAATACGAAATAAACATTCACAATATGAAATCTAATATTGTGTTGCTTATTTTTTGTACTAAATAATTATAGTTTTAAACTAATTTTAATTGAAAATAGTTGATTTCATAAATTTTATATATACATGTATTATTAAGTGACATTTTTTTGGGCATTATATATTGTAATGATTGTTTAATTTAAAATAGTGTATTTATTCAAAACAGTTTATTTACACTACGTATTATAATTAATTTATTTCTAATTCTATTATACTATTATAGTTTCCACTTCTAGTTTATTTTTACTTGACATGTATATTCAAACTTATATTTCAAACTAACTATCTATTTATGTTAGAAATGTTATGTTCCAAACAACTTTAGGCCTGCATCGAGCTGTCTAGAAAAATCTCGTAATGCTGCCTTCGTTGCGTCGGTGATCTATAGACGGTTGGGGACAAAGCGAAAACCGTTCCTCATCCTCTATGAAGCGGTACGTGTACACAGAGCTTTCTAGTATTCTCTCGGATGTATCGATGTAGACTGGGCGTCGCCCTATAGAACAGGACCATACTTGATCGCTTCGCACAATATATAAATAAAATTCTGGTGTTCGTGGGTTCTTAATTCTTTTCCTCCTGAACGATTTGACCAATTTTGATTTTTTTTTGTATCTAACGGTTGGATGATTCTTAGCTATAGATGGATCCGGTACGTTGTCGAGATCCAGGTATATGGCAAGACAACGTTAGCCTACCGGATCCGTTAGTAAACTATAAAAGTGGGGTATCTAGAGACAAATATATAATATAAAACCAATTTAATATTCTCTGGTACATCGTTAATGTAAGTGGGTAATAAGATGGATAACACTGAGACTTTCCAATTGTAATTGGACAGATCTCTAAATATTACCATTTATTTGATAAAAAAAAAACTGATAAAAAAACTAGTACATTGTATTATTTCGACAATTTCGGACCGTTAAACATAAATATTATCAAATATAATTCGTCGAACCTTAATCTATTTACTTATTAAATGTTGCACACTTTATAGTTGGAAACGTACCTACCTACCTACCTACCTACCTACCTAAATAGTTGTATTTCATCATGGTTTATCAGTAATCAGTTAATAATTTAGGATGTTAGTCATTCAAGGATTTATAATATAATTCCCTTTTCACATCATTAATAAATATAATTAAAAAGAAGTTGCCTCAAATTCGATCACTGTGGCACTCTAGATATTTTTAACACTTACTTTTAAGACTATCAAAAAAAAAATCATAGTTCTGTTATCCGTTATACAGCTCTTTTTTCGTTATAATATATTTTCTCAATCATATAATTATCCATTACAGAGAATAAAATTGGCTTTTTTGCTTTCTGCGCGAGAGAAATAGTTACACTTTTGATCATACAATATTTCCGCTACATTAAACAAAACTTATCGAAAAATTTATTTAGATAAAAAGTAAAATAAAAGATACGTGAATTTTATGATCTAAATATAGATTCGCACTTGTTAAGTAATATGTTTGACTCGATATTTATTTTAATATTTACACATCAAGATAACGTTTCGATGATAAGCATTCTATTAAATTTGTCAATTTCGAATTATTGTTAAATAAGCCATAAATAGTTTATAAAAATTGTTGGTGTGTACGGCAAACATTACGCAGCTAGATTAATTTATTATTTAATTGTAGTTAATTGTAATTATTGTATTTAGATAATATTTTTTAACCAACAAACGCAGAATGTTACACAAAGCTGATCTTCCGTAAGGCTCTATGAATATTCTTTAGTAAAGTGTATAGTTCAAGAAATCGATATAGTGCCAGCGTTAAAGCCATATACAAATAATTTCAATGAAAACTCTCCACCCTAATTAATATTAGATATATGGGGGCGTCCATTAATTACCTGAGGTATTTTTGAGGATTTTTGGACTCCCCCTCCCCTCCTGGTGAGATTTCGTAAGATTTTCCTCAACTCTCCCCCCCATCCCTAATTTCACGTGAGATTTATCAACATTTGTGTTTTGGGTGTAAATGCATTCGATTATTATTAAAAAAAAAAAAAAAAAGGTATGTTCTATTACCTTTATTTAAGACTAGTATTTGAGAATATTGCCGTAATATAAAATCACAGTGATAAAAATAATAATAAACGAAAATTAATAGGGAGATTTATTCTAATGCAGTCCATGGGGACTCGTCGTACATAATATATAAGATTTTGCCATATTTTATTCTAGAAACATTCTTTACTTTAATTTAAGTTTACTACTAGAAAAAAAAATTACGTCAGATTTACAGAGTGAGATTTGGAAAGATTTAGCTTGATCCCCTCCCACCTTGAACACCTCACGTAAATCATATAAAGGTGGACTTCTTACACAAAAAAAAAGTGTACTATACCTATTCAAGATGAATGGTCTTATTTCAATGCTTTGTTGTGTTTTCATATCTGCAAGTGAATTTCGTTTTGATTTGAAAATCTAGTAATACTTGTTCAACAATTGCTAATAAGCCTTGTTTCAAGATTAAAATCAACTTGCCCTATCTAAAATACCTCTAATTAAATGAAGAGTAACTATTGCTCAATTGCAGTATTATGTACATCTTAAATGAAATTGTCTTACACTTTTTTAAAATATACTATATTTATATTCAATAATACCTTGTTCTTAAATCCAATACAACTAAATTTGTTACAATAATAAAATGAATTGTTCCAAGAAATGTTAATATTGGCTTTGACATAAATATATTAATTTTGGTTGAATTATAGGATAGTTTCATTGAAGAAATTAATAATCTTGAAATAAGAACAGGCTGTTCTTTTTAATAGGGTTCTCACTGGTACCTATCCACCAAAAAACATTTTTCAAAATTGTTTTTAGTTAATATACCAAATTTTTCTGTCCTCTGAGGTGTCCCACCTATAATTAAAAAAAATAATTTTATAACTTCAAAGCCTAAATGAAACAAACTAAGATAAGAGGTCGCATCTACAAAATGAATATTTTTAGTAAATGTGGGTAGGTAGATAAGTACGTCCTTTTAGACTTCGCAAATAAGTTTTGCATATTTTTACTAACCTTTTCTTATAATTATAGCAAATATTTTCTAATGCAAATAGGCCTTTATTATTTTGTGTCATAATAAAATAAAATGTAAGCCTATTAAATTTGTAAGAAGCTTGAAATCGGAATTTTTGTAGATACGACCTCTTGTCTTAGTAAGGCAGAAGTCGTCTTTCCAAAAAGTCGTCATCCAGCATCATATTTTTTTTTACTTCTATTCCAGTTTGTTTCGTGTTCTTATGATTATAAATTTACTTATATATAATATAACACCTAACAAGAAGTGAACTAAATATACTTACATTTAAATATTGGTATCAGGTCGCTGAGGCCCCCCCATCCATCTAATAAAATTTCAATTTAATTTATTCATACACTTATTAATTGAATCACAAATAATTTCTAACAAAAAGTAGAACGCAGCCCTAACGATACGACGCTAACTTGTTAGTAAATAGACAATAGGATGAATACGTGCTAATGCCAATTTGCCAGATTCTCTATAAATACGTTGCGTCTCGGACTTCCGAATAATAAGTATTACATCTCAACATGTACCAGTCATATATCTACTATACCAGTGCAGCGGTTGGATTTTAAAATAAGTTTCAGCTGGCAACACCGTGCAATGAATTTGTACTCGCTAATCTTTTGTAAAGTACATAGGTTTTTGATTCGAATTGTTTAATTCTTGTTCTAAAATTTAAATGCTTTGAATCGAATCCTTTTATAATTTGAATCAAGTACGCGATAGTCGGTTTTAAGAGAATATCATACTTGCAATAAACGTAAGAGCTTTCTTGGATTAATTAACAATTCTAGCCTCGAATGAAATAATTTATTCTCAGATTAATTATTATAAATCTTAAAATACAAGATTATGCCTACACTTCACTCAACATTTATTTTGTTATTGTATCCAGAAATATTATTTGAAGCTAACTCTGCTTTATTTCAAACAAATATAATCTTCCAAGTGTAAAGCTTTTCTTGAATGTAGATGATAATTTTTTCTGTGTATAAAAACATCAGGTATACATTTTTGAAATCGAATATTAGAGAAAAATTCAATAATATACAGGATGCCCATTGAAAACACATGGGATGTGACAATAGAGAGGAGAAGGTGATAGTTACAACTAGTGTACATGAACAAAAAGATTTTTGACTTATTTTAGTATTTTTCATAAATTACTCACCCATATATTATTATTAAGGGTGGATGTTTTTAATAAAATTCCCTGTAGGTATATTGGCAATATAAAGCTATAATGGCCCACTTTAACCGTCGATAATCTATTCACATTATAAATATATAATGTTAAACCACACTTTTGATATTTTGGAAAGTTATAAAGGTCATATATAATAATATCCAAATCTCAAGGAAAGATAAAAATTCATAAAATATCTAATTCCGATTTATCAATTTGAATTCAGATAAAATCATTTAATAATAATTTATCGAATACGTACGTATTCAATAATAAATACGCATATTATAAAAGCATCATTATATGATTTTCCTGCATCCAATAAAATACGAGGCGTTGCTTAAAAAATGTTACATCAGTGAAACAATAAGCGCGTTGGTCGTAAGAATTCAGGAACACAAATTGTTAAATTATTTTTTGTAAATCCTCTTCTGTCATATACATTTCGGTAGTGTGCGGAGCTTATCCCGGTTTGAAATCAAAGCGTGCGCTAATGCTTAAACAGAAGACGAACTTTATAAGAAGGGAGCACAAATCAAAAGGCAAATCGGCGACTCCTGTCACCGAAGTAATAGAGAAGAAACTTTGTTTTTAAACTTTTTTTTATCTCGACGACGATGGATATGGAACTTTTTCGGCGCTTTACTTTTATGGTTTCGTGTTTTTTTAAATTGATGCCGTGTTTGTTTTTAAGCCTTTTTCCTGATTCCCCATTCTTGAATGCTAAACGGTAATTTGACGATTTCCTGGCCTCATGATACAATAAACAACAAATGAGTAGCAATATCGCAGTGAGTCCTGAGTTCGATAAAGACAATACACCCGAATTGTACAGTTTTTTCAACGTTCTCTCTCAAATTTGAATATTTGTTTATAAAATTTGCTATTCCTACTAAGTAAATGATAGAGAATCCCGAATTCAGAAAAACTTATTTTTTAATTATTTCTATACAAATTATGAAAATTATTGCAATAAGGAAACTTTACCGAGAATCAGCTAGTTCTTTGCAATACACTTTTTTGTCCAAAGCGTATATTTTTTTGAAAATCTTAAATTACGAAATCTGAGAAAATGTGTCAAGATTCAAATCCATATTAATTGATTTGGCAGCAAGGCGGTGGACGTTGGCGGTGTACGCAGTACCGGAAAATTAAAATATTCTAGTCATTTAAGTCACTTAGGGTGAAATGTATTTTTTTTTAGTTCATGTGTATTCGTTTTAGTTTCGTATTTAGTTAATGTGATTATGTGAACTTTTGTGTGTAAGCTGAGTTATGATAGCTTGTGTTAAAAAAGGAAAAACTTTCGAAAACGCCAAAAATGATATTCCCGTTTCGACAAATCTATAAACTATGTAGAAGATTACTAAAAAAAAAAGAAAAACACTATCACCTCATATCAGGGGACCCATGTCTACCATCCCACCAAATTTCATTTCTTTCCGACCTTTTGCGAATAGAAACCACCCACCGCTTGGACTAAAATGGCACCAACCAACGGTAGTGAATAGTGCATTAATCATATTAATAATACAGGGACATAAATACTTGTTCAATTTTGCGGTGTAGGAGTTTATTTCTAATTTATTAATATCTGGATATTTGTTGAATTTTGTTATAAAGTAGCATGTAAATTTATGGGAACATAATTTGTTCAGTTTTCTAGAAAAGGAGTTTGACAGTAAAATTGTTGAGTTTTAGCATTTTAAAGCGATCTGGCGCAATAATAACTCATTTATTTCAGATGTTGGGCTTGTTGAGTTTTGGACACAAGCTCTTCGTATATAATCTGCTCATACATTGTCCGCATGGGCACCGCCATACGAGGGCAAGGGGAACGTCTACCCCCGTATTTGTTATAAAACTTGCCCGCCTGGAAATTTTTTGAACGGCTCCCATAATTGTCCACTATTATGATTGATGACAATTCAAAGAAAAAATTCAAATTTGCAAATCATATTAACTAGTAGTGAAAGATCTGAAGCCAGAGAGTAAAAAAATTGATGACGTATTGTCCTGGATTTCCTGATCAAACTTTTGTGTTTTGACTGTTTTAGATAAATTCACGTTTAATTTTTGTATTTTCGTATTTTTTAAGATGTTTGGTTACGAAGTTTTTGATGTAAAAAATTAAAAATTTTGTTTGACATGCACTCTTCAATGCCAAAGTATTTGCTACAAAGTTTCACTGGGGACTACATTACTATAATCCTATATAAACATCCAGATGGCAATCGCCTAAATTTGACTGACACGGTAAAGCGTAAAAGTCTACCTGTCACTCATTATGATCGATGTGGCCTCAATGGAAATATCACTGTAGGTCATACGTGACCGACATGGCCTTATGTGGAAAATATGTCAGTTATACAGGGTGGCTACTTTTTATATTGAACAGTATTGCTATGTCGAAAACCGTAAGAGTCAGAAAGTCGGTAGTACGGACCTGCATTTTTTAGTCTATTTTATAAAAGTACATTTAATTAAAAATTCAACCGTGTAATTAATACACATTAGTAGTTTTTTAACTCTTACGGTTTTCGAGATAGCAATACTGTTCAATATAAAAAGTAGTCACCCTGTATATTAGCGGCATCGCGGTCAATCTGTTGAAAATAAAACAGCTTAATATGCCTTACCATCGGATCTCCTGCATTATAAAGTCATATATACAGAATGTCTCATTAAGAATGGGACACAGAGCAACTGAAGATCCTCTGGTTAAAAATAAGACGATTAAACGAAAAATACTTGTATAAAATATTCTTTTCTGAAATACAGGATCCTAAGATACAGCTATTAGCAAACAAATTTATTAGATGATTTATTTAAAAAACATCAAAAAATTCAAAATTATAGTTTTTGGATAGTGGCGTAAAATTTAGATGAGATGATGTTACTTACCCATGCCGTACGCCACTGGTAAAGTTTATTTAACTGTTTTTTTTTACTGATCGGTGTATCTTATGACACCAAAAACGTTTGCTTAATATAATTTTATAAAAAAAATCAAAAATTATAAAATTAAAATATGAATATCCACATTTGAGTGCGAATATCTTTATGACTTTCTAACAAGGGTACATGATCTATTTAAAAAGCATTAAAAAAATTTAAAAGTATAGTCCAGATAAGTTTTTGGATAGTGGCGTAAAATTGAAAGGGTATGAAGGTATTACCCATCCTTGCTGTAGAACACTGGTAAAGTTTATCTGTTTTGCTGATAGGTGTATCTTATGACACCAAAGATGTTTACCGAATTTAGTAAAATATACTGAGAAATAAAAAAATTATAGCTATTAATAATTTTTGAATTTTCAACTATAACACCCTGTATTTCGGAAACCAGTAATATTTTAACAAATATAATACCACGACCTCAAAATTTTATCAATCGGTTTGTTTTCGTGGTTTTCCAAATAAAGACGTTTTCGTGAAAAATCCAAATTTAATAGATCAAATTTGAAAGAACGAGTGGTCTTTGAAAATATTATTTTTTGAATAATTTTTTATGAAAAACATTTCGAGTAGGTAAAGTATTTATTAAACATTTTATAAATTTGTTTATTTAATATTAATATAATTTCCTTCAACAGTTGTAAGAGCCGAGCATGCGCATAACCGCTGCGACATAAAGTTGATTATTTGACATTTGCCAAATTTTAAAATTCTCATTTTGATTTCAGTGTCTTAAACTTGATGTTTAATTTTAGTTCATTTAGAATTGTTTAGGTATTCAAAAAAGTATGTTTAATGGTTAACAATTGAGTGTTGATGTGGGTTATAAGTGATTTAACATAAACAAAAACAGCTTAGTTTTACTTATAAATATTACCGATTTTAATTTTGTGCAATAGAATTAACAATAATTTGAAAATTTAGTTATGTATTAACATTGATTTGAGTTACATTTTACTTTAATAAGTTTTTAAATTATGTATATTTGTCAGTTCAAAAGATAAACAGTTTTATTAAAAAAAATATTAAGAAACGGTTTAATCGGTGTTACGGAAAATTGCCTTATGGGCTAAATACATCCATAAAAATTACTTACCGATATTCTTGACGGTCGTATCCAAAGTTATTGATGGGCACTTTGGGATAGGGTTAAGGAAAGAAAAGGGGAAGTGCACTATTAATTATAATATCAAAAATACCGAATTAATTGTATAGCCGGTTTTCAATAAACAAATCTTTATCCACCGAGTCTTAATTAGTAACTACTTTTGTACCGAGTTTACAGAAATCACAAAATTGGCTAGGATCGCGAGCTCTTATTGACTGAAATCACAAAATTTTACTAATTTGACAGATGAAATAGTAATCTAATAAAATAATCGTCTTCTTTTTAATCAGATAACAGATAACCTTTAGTTTTTCTGTCCCATTCTTATATAAATTTTCTTAAAATTGGTTTTAAGCAAAAGACACCTAAAATCAATACCACATATATTTAATAATCTTAATACAATAGTTATGTGCCTTTATAAAACCATCTTCATGCCTTTAATACATTAACCTTAGTTAATAAATGTTCGTATTTTTCAATACAAAAATAATTTTCAGCTTTAACCTAACGGACATCGACTTGTATTTTTGAAGAAAAAAAAAATGGTATGCCAATAGTTTTCCCCAATAAAAATTGTTTTTGAATTTCCTATTTAATTTGAATCATAAAAGTTCTCTTGAGTTGTTTCCCTGCTATGTCCGTTATTGAGTAAAAAAGAAACTTGCAAAATAATTATTAATTTAATTGGAACAGTTAAACACATTACTTGTAGGTTGGCTTCTGCGTGTAATAAACAAAAACAATTTACAACATAAATATAATGTTTAACTAACATGGAATGATTATTATAAAAATTGTTAAAAATTCCCTCCTTCACTTAATATGCATGCACTTCATATTTTCGTAATGGAATATTTTTGTATCTTTAAGGAACAATTTTCCCTAAAAAGTTGTTAACGTAAAGAAAATAAACGCGCAAGCAAAGTGAACGAACCCGTTATTTTTAAAACTAGTTCCTACGGTTGTAGCATTTGTTTTACAGAAAACCGACACTACATTCTTTTTCGGTTTTGTAAAGTTTCGTCGAGACGCTGTGGCGTCTTGACGCTACAATGTAAATATCGACTCTCTTTTCCATAAAAAGACAAATGTATTGCGTTGCACTTTCGAATTTACTGTTATTATTCAGTCATTTGGAAAAAGGTTTCGTAGGAGGATTATATCTCTTTAATAAAAAAATAACCACAAATATGACTAGAAAAATTATTTATATTTCGGCATTTCTGAGCCCCCAACAATCCTTGGGCTATTGCCTGCTCCTCCGTAATTTTTGGATAAAGAAGGAAATCAATGTCAATATTTTTGTTACTTCCCTAGTAGCTCTCGATTTTTTTAGAAGAAATAGAACAAAATTATACAGTGTGTGAAATTATATGCGTATCCAGAGTAGAAAGTTTAAAGGTAACATTTGGGAAGGCGAGACCGAGTAAGACGACAAGCGACAGGCAGCAAGCAGTAAATTCTGCAGTGATAAAAGTGCTATGGTCGGATGCGCCGTCCCAAATGTGTTTCATATAATTACATGTGTTTAGACGTGAAGAGAGTCAAGTTTTATAGCTTGATAAATAAAATAAAATTCCTGAAACATGTCAATTTTTATTTTCAATGGAGCATATTCAATTTATTATTTGTTAATTTTTAATTATCTGGGATCTGGGGAGTTTCAGCTCTTCTCACCTTTTTTTTTTAATGGAAGGGTAGGTTAATTCATTTTTTAATTTAAAGCTTTTAATTGCAACAGCTATTTGTGTATTAAGAGCGAAAAGTGATTCTTTGACGCTTGAAACAAAAAGTTGCCGCGTGACGACTAGCGGAGCACGGCAATTTGTCGAAAGAAGCAACGAACTCTTTGCTCCTAATACACACAAGATTTTTTTCTACGATCACATTATTTTAAGAAATAGATGTAAAAACTGAAAATTTGCCACAAGTAGTGTATAATGTGTTGCCTATGTCTACGTTATTCATGAAAAAAGGAGTTGATATTCAAAGTCAATGTTAACTTGGATAATAAAAGATACAATCAATGTATCGAAAAAAATGATGTTTCAAATGCTTTTTATTACCGATTAGAGTATTTTTTGTATTTAAATAGTTTTACTAAACATTTCCTAATTTTATTTAAAAAGTAACAAAAAAAAATACGTAATTGTAATATGCCCTATTAAAAATAAAAGAATTTTGCGACATCTTCATTTATTAAATTACAAAATTTGTTCCAGTCAAACTTTCCACCCTGTATACATATTTTTTAAGTTTTGTTGATAATAATTCGTAATAACTAAATTTAACAACGTATTAACCAAATTTAAAATCTAAATCTAAAAAATCTTTGTCACTTGGTGCCATTGACTATGCCGATTACTTTTCAACCCATCAATTGTCTATTTATTTCATTATTTAGTAATTTTTGTTCTTTGTTTTGCAGGTAAGCCATCGTGTTTAATACCATCAACACGTAAGTACGTATTCGTATAATATGGGGTGCGCTAAAAACCTGACATCGAAACTGATAGATCATTATAAAACTCTTGAAAACAAATCTGTATATCATAGGTTATACGTGTATGGAAATGGAAAATATAACTTTTTTTTATAAAATAGCAAATAAATCCTAAGTGAACAAGAGTATCTTAAAGGATTGCCCCTGAAAATTTCGATTCAGTGTTATCGAAACTTTCTGGGATAAAGTAATTAGGGCAGATCCGCTATGGACTTTTAAGGTACCATTTGGGAACGCGAGACCGAGACGGGAGACAAAGGCAAGCGACTGCGTAAAGCGACCAAAATGTGTTACGTCTGAATCAAATATAATTAAATGAAGCACATTTGGGACAGCGCGACCGATGCATCAGATGCGACAACACTATTAACACATCAGTGTTTGTTGCTTTACTGCTTGTCGCTGTCGCTTGCATCGGTCTCGCATTTCCAAATGGTACTTTTACTGTGTTTTTGAAGATATTTAATTATGAGGAACTTTGAATAGCAATAGTGGAAGTGATTACAAGCAGCAACATGTTTACTATTACTAAGGGTATTGTGTAAAGATGACATTTTTAAAACACTCGATTTGATCCATTTTGAAACACCAGTGTACTGAATTGGCCAGTAATGTATTAAAAATGACACTATTGGAATTATAAGAAATATTTTAATTTTGACATAATTACATGGTATTCAAAATGTTCGAAATAAAACAGATTTCTTTATACTTAATACATAATATTTAAAATTAATATAATTTAAAAATAACGTAAAATATAAAGTATTTGACAAAACAAAGGTAAAAATACAAATAATTTTTTTACTTAATTTTAACTTAAATTACAGTAAAAACGAAAAGATCCTTTTGTTCGACAAGTTTCGTGGGCCCACTTCTTGCATAAATTACATTCGTTAGTAATAGTACCTTGACCATCAAGATAAGGAGGGGGTACAACGTCATGAGTTCGCGTGAACGGTATATATCGGGTGACAATGAGAACAGGGCCATGCAAATATCTTTTTTCTACACTCGCGCGCATGGATATTAGCTTATCTACGCACACACTACAAAACGAAAAGTATGCTATTGCGTTCAACTGAACGAATACAGGGTGTACCAATAAAAACTCCCAGGCCGGATATTTTGGTAAGTAATAGATGTGTTAATTCTGTAAAAGTCAGTTTACAGAGCATTAAGAGAGCTTCAGTTTTAGATATACAGTGTGTCTACTTAAGTTGGAACCATATGGAAAAAAAATATTATTGATTTTAGGAAAAAAAGTTATTCTTGATAAAAAGTCCTGCATGACCCAAAACTTAAAATACAGTCATCAGATATCAAATTTTTCAAGCCGTATACGAGGTTTGTCAAAAAATATGAATTTTGCTCAAGAGTAAAGTAAGTTTATTTTTGACAAACTCGAAAATTTTCATAAAGAAAAGTTGATCAGAATTGAAAATTACATTCAAATTTGCAATTACACCAATCTGAAAAATCAGATTTTTTTCTAGATTTTGCATTGATCCACCTAATTACGGTAATCCATCATTTTTTCTCTCTTTTCTCTACTATAAACATGATACGCTTTTCTTGATGTTTGTGAAGAATTTAGCAATTTTTTTAATGAAAATTTTAAATTTTGTCAAAAATAAACGTACTTGACTCTTGAGCAAAATTCATATTTTTTGACAAACCTCGTATACAGCTTGAAAAATTTGGTATCTGATGACTGTATTTTAAGTTTTGGGTCATGCAAGACTTTTTATCAAGAATAACTTTTTTTTCTAAAATCATTAATAACATTTTTTTCCATAACTTAAGTACACACTGTATATCTAAAACTGAATCTCTCATAATGCTCTGTAAACTGACTTTTACAGAATTAAAATATCTATTACCAAAATATTCGACCTAGGTAGTGAGAACACTGCAAAAAAATGAAATCCACCAATCACAGTTCATATTTTGGTTACCCAACTACTATTATTTCTAAAATTTAAAATAATTCTGTCAAACTAATTGTCAGTATATTTTTTGATTATTAAGATTAAGTATACATTAAAATGAGTTATTCTTTTGTAGAATCGATAAATAAAAGCAACTCTATTTGTATTTAGTCGATAATTATAAATAATTCGTTAATTTTATCAAACCTATATGAAGTCAATTTAATTATGAGTATTAAAGCAAAAATGTCAAGCGCCTCGGTGGTGGTGAGATCAAGGCACTTGCCTTTCATGCGGAAGGCCCGGGTTCAAATCTAGAATGGAACAAATTAAATCTTTTTTTTTTTTTTTTGTTAATTTATGAATTAGTAAAATACATAAATTATTTTTAAATTACTCAGACGATTAAATACTCCACCTACGGCGCCGTGCTCAAATTTTGTATTCGTGCGATATGGCCATCATATCCACTCTTGTTATACAAACTATTATTTTATTTATAAAGCGATTTGGATCAAATTTGGTACAAACCTGCTGTTTATAATTTTGAATTGATACTTATAGTTAAACAAAATGATCTTCCGGAAATGCCATTAGTTTGACTTTTTAAATGGGTCACCCTATATATTTTGCTTCTTTTTTTTTTCGAATCTATGGTTCAAATTACATTTGACAAATTAAAATTTATCCCAAATTTTTTTTTTATGTATAAGTTTACGAATTGGAAAATACTATTCTAATAGCCTCAACTCCAAACAAGAGCTATTTTACAAATTGAGTTAAAATAAATCCATCGTTTAAAAAATAAATTTCTAAGGTCCATTTGCCCCACTGGTCGTTAAGAAATAAGCCAAGCTTTTAAATGACATTTTTCCATTGACAATGTCATTTTAAGCTTCACTTATTTCTTAACTACTTGCGGTGCGAATGGCCTTATAACGTTTTTACCAAAAAAATGTTTCCTGGCCTCGTCTATGTCTCCGAATAACACAAAAGCCTATTGGCTTATTGTGTTTTACCCCATGTTAGTTCATAGCACCCACTCTGTCACCTTTGTACCTTGTACAAGACAAGTTTGTACAGATCCTTGGGTAAGTGGGTTCTATACGTTGTTGAATCAACCTGGGGTTGTCCAAAAAGGGCCTGTTTTTTTGCGATCTAGAGCTTCGCATTCGCACGGTATGTGTTTGGCCGATTCTGGTTTCTTGTGATATAGTCGGCACATGAGTTCCCCATTGTACATGCCAATTTTGTTCAAGTGTCCCTTTACTGGGGCGTTCCCAGTCATGAACCCTGTTATCACTTTCAACTGGTTCCTATTCATAAAGATGTACTTTTTGGTACTCCTGGGTTTGTGTCCTGCGGGTGAATGCAATTATGTCAGATTTGTTTGGGCTAATGTTTAGTCCTTCCGCCTCTGTTCATTTTGTTGCTATATTTAGAGCCTCTTGCATTCGATCTCTTACTATAGTGTTGTATTTTCCCTGTGCCATGATCACTAGATCATCGGCATATCCCAGGGTTCTATGCCCCTTATCTTTGAGGGCCCTAAGCAGCCCGTCCACTACAAGGTTCCACAGGAGTGGAGACAGCACTCCACCCTGTGGACATCCTCTCGCTACCCGTGCCGCTATTGTCTCTCCCATAAGGGTTTTGTGTATAGTTATCTCCCTTAACATAGAGTCGATCCAGGACACGCACGTGTCCTCGATTCCTCTGTGTGTGAGAAATCTAATGATCGATTCAACGGAGGTATTGTCAAATGCACCCTCGATATCCAAGAATGCTCTCAGCATTACCTCTTACTTTTTTAAATGACCAATTCGTCATTACATGCCAGATTTTACAACCATTCTAACATTATGCGCCATACACTAATTATGGCCTTCGATCTAAAAAAAAAAATTGTTTGGGAAAAATGACAATTTGACAGGACTGTCATATGTTATTTGAACGATAGATTAAAAAAAAAACATTTCCGGTAAAACCGGAAGTTGGTCATTTTGTTTAATTATAAGTATCAATTTAAAATTACGTCTAGTATGTTTCAAAATTTATCCAAATCGATTAAAAAATAAGAGATATTAACTTGGCCCTAGTGTCATTGTCACTCGGTATACAACGACTTGCTTTGATGTTCATATGACGCATTACCTGTCTCTTTACTTGTCATGTCATCTGTCACTTCGCATTGAACTTTTCGAATGTCCCCCGTATAATCGTTTTTTGTTGTTTTTCACTACATCATTTTTAATATATTTCTTCAATACCACATGAAGTTAACCATTTGAAGTCGTTTAAAAATTTATGTAATTAACGGACGCTATCACAAAACTTAAGAGTTTCTGGAGAAGAATAGACGACATAGATGCCGATTCGATGTAAAAAAAATGTATTTATGTAGTGCAACGGATAATCCCTACAATTTGTACACTCACTTAACTCTTGCTGCTTTCGTAAATTTCAACGATATTTAAAATATTCTATTATATATAAAATTTTATTTCTATTTTTAACTTAGAATCGTCCCTTGAAATATTTGCTCACCCTGTATAGCTAGGAATGTGAAATACGGTCTTGTGTTATTAGTACGGAATAGATCTTCTATTTTTACAAAATATGCTCAAAATACACACGACTAACCTTTTGGCATTAAGCCCTAAAGTGATTTTATCTTAGATCATCAACCTGTCTAGGAAGAAGTTGATACGAGTACATCGACGAAAGGTTATCGCTTCGAATAAGGATAATTTCCTGACCGTAGCAGAATTTTATATAAATAAAAATTTCCTAGGTTTATTCGGTCATGTTTTTATTCTATATCGTTTAGAACGTTTTATTGTTTCGTATTGGCTAGTAAGCCAATATCTGATTGTTCTATTTTCTGCTTACGGTATGAAAGTTAGGAAGCAGTTAAAAAATACGATAGAATTTCAAAAACTAAGGCAGTTGGGCCACCTAACTTGAGTTGATGAGCAAATACCGGTAAAAACAAGAATGGAAAACAAATTCGCCAGGAGTTCATGGAAAACGTGCGGTAACAATTTCAGTTTTTTATATTCGAAATCTGTCGTTCTTTAATGGTTTCCATCTTATCCCCTACTGGCTACCTGAATTCCCCCTAATTTAAATAAGGATTTAGTGATACTCGTGATTGATTGCTTTTTTTCTTTATGCTAAGCTTTCGTTATACTTTGTCTTGAGACAATTTATACTGATTGTTCATTTAATAATAAAAACTTTATCAACATTGTTTTTTTATATAATTTCAATGATTTTCACTTGTATAGGTTATGACACTTTATTACTTTAAGTAGTAATTAATTAGAATTAACACGGCAAAATATGTAGAAGATATGTTGTCAATTTTCGAATAGAGCTTTGTATACAGGGTGGCCCATCTTAAACGTACCGCAAGGCATTACAGGATGGAAAAGAACTTTGTGGCGAAATCCAAAACTACGTCAAATTGTTTGTCATGGGACACCATTTAATGCAAAAAGCATAGTAAAACCTTAACCCTCTCAGTAGGGGTGTCATCCTCCTTCAAAGGGTAAGGGGGGCCAAGTTTTTGAAAATCGAGTCACTCGTTTAGAAAATTATGGAGCCCTGAGAGTTAAACAATAATGTGTGACGGAAAATGCAAAAAGACATTTAATTTAACTTGAAACCTTGCTGTATTTTTGAAATTACATTAATTATTCCCAGTTTTAAAATAACTCGAAACATTTGTTGCTATAACGATATTTTTTCAAATGAATTTGCGGTTTTGCCCTTTTGCAGATTCTTTAGACTCTTTTTTGTTGGTAAAAATTATTGGGTTTCTTTCTTCACGTTAAAATTAAAATATTTGCTAGATACCTTTTTGCGTCAAAAGGTGTCCCCTTGACAAACAAACTTGACGTGCTTTTGGATTTCGCCGGAATGTTCTTTTCTACCCTGTAATACCTTGCGGTACGTTTTCGATAGGCCACCCTGTATGTACATAAATACTAACAACAGGCGGCCACAGCTAAAGCAGCTATTCCACTTTTACATGGATCTATAGCCGCTTAGCGAAAACGTTATTTTCGATTAGTTTAAAAGTAGCTCAGTCAGAAACTGTAAAGCTATCATTTCACAAAAGGAGACCGAGGCCGACTTCAAAACGCGACAGCGAACGAGACCGAACACGATCTCTTCACGTCTGAACACATGTAATTATATGAAACACATTTCGGTAGACGTGACCGACGACAGCAGATTTAGTATGGCAATATTTGCCGCCTTACTGGTGTCTCGGTCTCCTGTCGTTTGTCGCGCGTTCCCAAATGGTACCTTAATATTATCATTCTTGTTATGACAGTTGAACAGCTGAATAGCAAATTATTCGTCGCTTACAACTTTTAAATTATTCACTGATCAACTAGTCCTCTGATAGTTCTCAACGTATTTAAAAAAAAACCCGAACAAGTCCAAAGGTTTGCGGTTGTATCCTGCTGGTAATCCAAACTTGTATCATTTATGTTTTCTTGCTGATAACATAAAGCATTTGGAATCCAACCTTTTTCTGATCCGGCGTAAAGTATAAGCTTCCTGAACTGATTCCGAATTAGTAATTCATACTTTGAGCGCATGCCCGAATCATTATCAATTCTGAATTTTTACCGTGCGCGCAATCCCTATTATATCTCGGTGTTTCAGGTATAGACAAGCGGTTCAAAATCAATAATAATTTTACCGCGAACACAGAATATAACCAATAGTTCAGTTCTTTTTGTTCTGCGAACACTTTTTAACTACTGCGCCTGCGAAATCGTTACTATTAGTTCGGTTCAGGATTCTTACCGCGAACAAAGCTATTATTGTAATTCTTTATTCTTTATTTGTGCACTTTTACTTCGCAAATTCGTTTTTTCGTTTACGTATTGGTCTATTGTAGATACTGGTGTTTTTGTTAACTTTATTTCTTCTTTTGTGAAAGTTACACCAATTAGATTATTTAAAGATTATTATCACTTTCGCATCAGCCGGCAAATGCAGTTTTTTACCCAAAGACGCCTCATTACTTTCAATGTCAAATGTTTACAATAAATGAAAATACCGTTTCAAAATAATCATACCGAAACACCAACTTTCTCTTCCAGGAAAATAATTGAAGGTATTCAAATAACATCCTGTACTATTTGTGTTCCGATTAACGACCACCTACTGAGGGTTTTAATCGAATTAATCATTTTATTAGTAAGTGACAAAGAAATATCTCGAAACGGTCTTTACTTAATAATTATTTTATAATAACTTTTTATTAGTGCACAATATAAGATCATTAGTTATTAAATTCAAACCAAATTAACGTAGGTCCACATATCCGAGTACATACAATTAATGCAATAATTATACGCGCCTTGATATGATAACGAAATTGCAATTTTAATTCACATTAATATGTAGCATATAATGAATCGTCTATTAAACTCAAAGCAATTTAGGTTTGGCACGAATTAATTCATATGAATTAAGTTAGTGATTTAATTCGTGAATTAATTCAAATGACTTTTCCAAAAAAGTCACGAATTATTTCAAACTTTTTCCAATTGGAATCAATTGAGTATTAATAAACATCTGACAACTGTGCAGCGCCCACAATATATATTTTATATGTAGACTCTGTCTGCAAAAAGTGACATGTGACATTCTGAGGAGTGAAATAAATAATATCCAACAAACAAAAAAGTAGTGTGCTAAATATGTTCTAATGAATACGAGTATTCTCATTAAGTTGCCTATGTATTTAGTTACAATTTAAGATTTTTAAAGAAAATGAAGACTTAGTTTTTCTGTATTCAGTATTGTGCTGTAAAGGTGCTGAAAAGATGAACATAAAGAACATTCTAAAAACAATTTATTTTTACCCGTTTGTCCATTTTAAATTACGTTAAAACTGAACTGAAAAGATAGTATCGATGCGTTTGTAATTTTATAATAAGTAACTTTATTTATCAAAGATAATATCATGGAATAATTCAAAATAAACCAACAATTCAATATAAACCTAAACTTCATAATTCATTCAAAATCAAAATAAACATAAAACTTAACATAATTGTTCCTCATACATATAATAAAAAAAAAGAGAAGAAGCAAAATAATAAAAGAAACAGTGATGTAGGTATTTAGACTGGTTAAAAGTATAACAAGTAAAAGAAAAGAGAAAAAGAACAATGTTCTTGTTTGTATATAAAATTTGATAGAGTTTGCTGCTCTTGTGTTTCTTTGATGTATTTCTATGACCGGCATTAGTTGACAGTTAAGATATTCAGGCAACAAATTGTTTATTATTTTAAATATAAAAACCATTGTTTTTACATATAACAGTTTTTCAACACTTCGCCAATTTAAAGCGTCTAACATAAACTGAATACTGGTATATTTGTTACAACCTAGTATCACTCGCATCGCTTTGTTTTGTAGGACCTGGAGTCTATCAAAATTGGAATATTCTGTATATATTAGAGAACAGCAATAGTAAAAGTGGGGTAGAACAAGTGTATTATAACAGTCAATTTAGTTGAAATTGATAGATACGGTGACACTCTTCGTAAAAATCCTATTTTTTTTCCTACTTTTTTACAGATATACTCAATGTGTTTATTAAATTTTAGTTCTCTATCCAACATAACTCCTAAATACTTTATTTCTTGGACCATTTTTACTGTTTCGTTATTTATTTTAATGTCTAAATTTAAATTCAAAAATCTATTGTATAGAAAGTTGTTACCAATGAACATAAATTTTGATTTCATCTCATTAACTTTTATTCTGTTTGAATTTAGATGTAAATAACCCCAATTCATGGTTGACGGTCTCAGCAACTTCAGCAAAATAATCCCCATAATAATAGATAAACGTGTCATCTGCAAAATGTTTTATTTTACATTTTTTAAGAACCTGTCCTAAGTAATTTATATAAAGTATGAATAGTAAGGGTCCAAGCACGCTTCCCTGTGGCACCCTGGATTTGATACCTCATTATTAATTTTAGTTACTTGATATCTATTTAAGTAAGTATACAACCATTCATAGACAGTTTTCCTAAATCCATATTTTTTTAATTTTTAAAGTAAAATGTTACGGTCAATCGTTTCAAATGCACGTTTAAGATCAATAAAAACTGCGCAGATACTGGTTTATCAAGAATACTTTTCATATCTGAAACAACTAATTTAAAACCGACTCACAAGAATGTGCTTTCCTAAAGCCCGATTGATAAATGCATAGTATTTTATTTGAAATTATAAAATCCATGATTTGATTGTACACAACTACTTTTAAAAGTTTTTCACAAAATGGAAGCATATTTATGGGTCGCAACGGATCTACTTTGTTTATATTAGCTATTTTTGGGAATGGAAATATTGTTGATGTTTTAAATCTCTGTGGAACAATACCCTTATCTAAACTAGTATTTATTAAATTAAGTAATGGATAACCAAGTACATGAAATAGATTCTTAATGATATCAATACCTATCTTATATGTACTACTAGACTTCTTTTTTTGAATTTTAATTACTTTATACAAATTGCTCAGGGTAGTTGTTCTAAACTTCGTCATTGATGATTCGTTGAAGGGAACTATTTCCAAGCAAGCTTCAAAGTCATCATCACTTATATCAATAGTTAATACAATATTCTTAATGCTACCCACGTAATATTGATTTAAAACATCAGCAAAATTCTCATTATATTTTGTCCCTTCACTATTAATGTAGTTTGTCGAATTTTTTGTTCCAACTATTCGTTTAAGATGTTTTCACATTAACTTTAGATTTCCCTTGTTTTTATCTATATTTATTTCATAAAAATTACGTTTGGCTTCCCTCAAGCTGCGACCACATTCATTTCTTTTTAGTTTATACTTCTTCCAATCATCTGCATCATTTGTAAATGTAAATGTTTCGTAAGCTATGTTTTTATCTTTAACGGCTTTTCTGCATTTATTGTCAAACCACTTATTATTTACATTATGTACTTGAATATATTTTGTAGGAGCTATAAAATTAATTTCTGATAATACATTATCTAAAAAAACATCTGCTAGAACATCAACTACAAAATATTCCCAATCCCTTAACCCTTTGTTGTCTGACGGTACTCCTAAGTACCGTCATTTTCGATCCTCAATATAATTACACGGAGAGGGCTTGGGTGCTTTATAGCTTGACGGTACGTGGACGTACCATGAATATTGCGATAGACAAGCTCGGCTTGAAACTGACCGTGCATAGTTGCTGACAGTTTAGTTGTCTTCCTACCGACGTATAGTGAGGGAGCATAAAAATAAAGTTGAGCCTTTCGTGTTATTGTTTTGTACTGTATATTGAAAAGTAAGTATATATTTTTGGTACATTGTAATGAAAGACGTTTTATAAATATAATCTTGCAAGTTTCATTTAACAATTTGATACCAAATGTTATAAAATTTAACTTTTCAATTCCAGAAGATATGAGGTTGGCTAACCGAGGAAATCATTGGCTAATCTATGAACAAACTAGAGGTCGGTGTGAAATGTGCAGTCGCAAAAATGTGCAATCTCGCCCACATTCCAAGTGCAACCTGTGCAATGTATATTTATGCTGCAACGAGAAAAAAACTGCATGGCAGAATACCATGAAATCAAGAACTAGTTCTTATTTTTTATTTGTTTTAATTATTTTTTAAAATTAAAAATAAATATTTGCAAATAAAATTAAATTTGTGTGTCTAATCCATAATTTTGTTGTCAAATAAATGTTTGTAACTGTCTGACGGTACTTATTGGTATCTCGATTGGTACCGGTTATTAAAAAAAAACTGACAAAGAAAAAATTCAAAAAAATTAATTTGAGTATTTTTTATTCATATTGGATCAGCTGTTCACTAAAAATAGGTTTTTTTTTGTTTTATTCTTAGTCCAGGCAACAAGGGGTTAAGATGTTGACCATTTTATCATAATTTATAGTCATACGAATTTTTTTAATTTCCTCTAAATTAATATTTAAATTTTGTATTTTAACTTGTATAATGAAATGGTCTGATATTATGTAATTTTTTCCACACAAGCAGTTAAAGTGAAATCATTAGTTAACACGAGGTAAGTTGTTGACTTAATAATTTTGAATTTGTTCCTGTAAGTGAAAATAATATATATGAAGCGCTGCTAAGCATTAAATCTCAAGCAGTGGGTAGTGATGGAATAAGCATTAATATGCTGTTACGCTGCTGTCCTAAAATAGTCTCTGTAATAACACACATATTTAACGCATGCTTTGAAAATGGTGTGTTTCCAACCACTTGGAAAACGGGTGTTATTATCCCAGTACCAAAAGTAAAAAACCCATCATATATAAGTGAACTTAGACCCATAAGTATTTTTTGTGTATTATCCAAGGCGTTTGAAAAATGTACTTTTGCACAGCTTAAACATCACGTGGAGAGTAACAACTTGCTACCACAACAACAATCTGGATTTAGGTCAGGCTTTAGTTGCACGACAGCTCTGCTGAAAGTAATTGATGATATTCTTGCAGCGACTGATAAAAATAAAGTTACAGTACTAGTGTTATTAGATTACTCAAAAGCGTTCGACAGAATTAATCATGAACTACTCTTAGCTATGCTCCATTATCTTGGGCTTAATGATAAATCAAATTGTTTTCTAGTTACCTAAACCTAAGAGTCCAACGGGTCAAGTATAAAAACAAGTTATCAAATGGAGTAAATACTACATCTGGAGTACCACAAGGCTCCATACTAGGGCCACTTCTTTTCATTATCTATACTTCGCAGTTTAAAGACATGATAAATGTTTGTAATTCACACTTTTATGCAGATGACACCCAAATTTATCATTCATTTTATCCTTCAGAATTGGTGCCATCACTTTATACGATAAATACGCACTGCAACACGATTTAGAGTTCTCCCCAATATAAAAATTGAGATTAAAGATGAAGAAGTACCAGTAGTGGACGTAGCAAAGAACCTAGGTCTATTTATTGATAGCTCATTAAAGTTTAGCACTCATTTAAATAACATCATAAAAAAAGCGTTTAGCAACATCAGGTTAATTTATGCAAATAAAGAAATTCTACCACTTCAAACACGAAAGATGCTATGTCAAACTCTGGTACTTTCACATCTCAATTATGCTGATATGTATATGCTCCTTGCTTGAGTATAATGGAAAATAACCGACTACAGAAAATACAGAACACCTGTACGAGGCTAATCTTTGGCCTCCGTAAATTTGATCACATTTCAAACAAATTTAAAGAGCTAAACTGGTTAAATGTAAAGCAAACCAGCGACTTTCATTTATGTACATTTATACACAAACTACTAAAATCCAAAACCCCACCCTACTTGTACAACAAAATCACCTATAGATCCGACATACATAATATAAATATCAGGCATCGAAATTATATATCAATACCACGTCATAAAACATCTATCTTTCAAGGTTCATTTTCATATAATGTCGGAAAATACTATAATTTAGTACCAAATAATTTGAAAATTCTGTCTGAATCAACGTTCAAAACCAAGATAAAACAAATTATGATTAATGGCATCTTAAAATTTTAAATTGAAATTCACCCCTTCACTATTTCTTATGTTATTTTTTTTGTAATTTTTTTTTTTTATTCACTTTTCATTATTTAGTTCTAAGAGTTCTACATATAAAAAGTAAGTTAATTATTTAATTTTAATTTAAATCTGGTTGAGTGGAAGATTGGAATTTAATTCCAAACTCTGCCTTTTGACATAATTTTGTATATTGTTGTGACCAACGTGATTGTCAGCACACCTCCCTATATATTATATTTTTGCGTATACCTGTTGTTATGTATTCTGCTTATCGAGTGTGATTCATTTAATTAGAAAATGTTATATTTCTGCTTTTTAGGTAAGATCGAATAAAAGAACCGATTTGTATTTTAGTCATACATACGCCGGCAGGCAAATACATTGTTTTGTTCAGAGTTAAATAAATCCGTTAATTAATTAATTCAGTCGTTTTGTTTTAAAACTTGCTGTAACAATATAACCTACTACTAAAATGTATATTTTGTTCTTATGTATTTAAATGTCAATAAAAGCGATATTATTATTATTATTATTATTATTATTATTATTATTATTATTAATTATTAATTATTAATTATTAATTATTAATTATTAATTATTAATTATTAATTATTAATTATTAATTATTAATTATTAATTATTAATTATTAATTATTAATTATTAAATTATTATTATTATCCTTATATACTTTAGTAAATTCAGTAATTAGTTGTTTTATCCCTTTATTTTTAATATATTCTTGAAGTTTTCTTTTTTCTTGACAATTTTTATCAAAAAGAATGTTGAAATCTCCTGTTATAATCACACTACAACTGCTATGTATTTCTACATATTCATCCATCCATTCTGAAAAGGATTTAAAGAAAAGGGTAATGTTAGCGTTGGGGGACCTATAAACACTTGCTACACCGTATCTAGTACCATCCACTCTAACTTCTATAGATAACAACCAAAGATTCATATCAATGATTAAAGTTTTTATATTTGACACTTTTAAAAATGTTTTGGTAAATATTGGAACTCCCCCAGTGTGTCGACTACTTGAATCACATCGGGCTAACTTATACCCATTAATCCATAATTCAGAATCATCGAACTCACTAGTTATACACGTTTCAGTTAAACATAGAATTAGGGGTTGATATTTTTCTGTTTATAATATTATTTCATCTTTGTGTTTAAAGTAGCTTTCTGCATTCATGCAGGTTAGAAATAAATTATGTTTGATAATATTTGAGCTTTTCTTTGGTTGTTGTTGATAATTAACTCTTTCTTTGACTTTAGAAATTTGTTTTATATAACTTAAACATTTAGTATCAAAAACGTGGTGATCAACATTAATGTTTTTTATTTACGAGACATCTATGGCAAATTTACAATGTTACCAGGTCTCTTGGAATACGGTTATTGTTGAGACCCTGTATTATAACAGGTAAAAAGTCAACAAGTTATAAGTTAGAACGTTTTATCCATCATCGTCAGATTTATATGACACAGCATTTGTTCAGTTTGCCTTCCATTTTAATAAATGTGTTTTCCGAACCGCCGAATCGTTATTTCTGATCGAATCTTCGACGTTTCCAGTTTCTGGAACTCTTGTACGCACTAAATTCTTGGCCGTTTCTCTTCCCCCTTCACGTTCCACGCCGCCCCGGCGGCTTTCTATTAACCGGGTTCCGTTTTCTCGTCCTAGGAGAGGTCCACTTAGTCTAGTCTGGCACAGGAATAATGGCGACCGAGGAGTGTGCGGGGTCAGAAGTACGTGCTTCTACTCCGGGCTGGCCAGTTTGTAACGTAATTTCGATGCCTCGAGGGGCTTTTTTGATTACACTTGCAATTTTTATTGTTTAATTTACAAGCGTACTGGATTTCGTACAGAATAAGGGTTGTTGTATTAGATACTCCTGTTTGAGCTAGGCGTTTATGAGTCAGTCGGGTCACTTTAATGTAGATAATAATATATACAGTAAGGAAATGTTTTGACTGGACATAACCTTCTATTATCAGCCAGAAATGAATCACCAATGTGTTTGGGTATATGGCGATTATGATACTTTTTAAGGGGCTATTGGCTGATTCCTTCAATTTTATTATTTGGTTAAGTTTTTCATGAATTTAAGTGACAATCAAGTATGAAGAAAAAGTAAGGATTAGGATATTTTCTGATATTTAAGAAGGTTCTAATTTTATATCTAAAGAAAGACTATTAAACGTAGTTTATTACAATATAAAGAAAAATTTTGATGAATAAGTTATTAATCCCGGAATACTTGAACCTGAAAAATTTTATTATTAAAATATTAATTTAATAAAACCAATATTTACTTTACTTCGCCTTCTTCAAGATCGTAGCCTTCTTTTTCTTCATTGGTTTTCTTTCTATGTTTAACATTCTTAATAGTATTTTTATAATTTTGCTATTTTGTAAATTTGTATTCTTTATTTTTAATGTTTTACATTTCTAAATTCCTTATTTTTGTTTCTACAATAAATAGATTTAATTTAAACGATATTTAAAACTTTAAATTAAAAAAATAAACTAATATTAAAGATTCCGCACACAAACTTTGTTTAGGCGGGTCTTAAAAATTTGTAAATTGTATAAATGAATAAATTTGATTGAAATTGATTGAATATGAGAGATATTTCAAAGAATTTCGTTTAATATACTTTATTTAAACCTATTGAAATTTTTAATGATTCTGTTGTTACTTGTTGACTAATATTTTTTTTCTTCTAATTTTCACTTGTTGACTAATATTTTTTTTCTTCTAATTTTCACTTATAAAGTATATTTTTTTGTAATCGCACCAAATAATTATATACTTTATGTATGTTTAAAATATAATTGATATACTGCAAAATCTTCGTTTTCTTATATTTTAATAGCTATTGATGCAACCAGTTACGAAATGCCTTATTTTATGTAACGAGTGAATATTTGCGGGATGAGCAGAGCGAGGTCCCGCAACGTGAACGAGTTACATAAAACGGCATTTCGTAAACGTGTTACACATAATATTTTTTCTAATTTTGACTAGATTGTTTATAAAATTGTGTTTTGGTAAAACGTTACTGAGATCTGGGCAACCAATATTACTGTCCTGTATTGTAGTTGCATACTTCACTTATTTAATTCACAAACAGAAAATCATGTTCATTTATTCTCAACGACTTTTAGTGTGTTTATATTGATTAAAGTTTTTTAATATTTCACAACGTACGAATTGTGTTTTAATTATTTTGTGTTGATTTAGAATTGAACATAAGAACCAAAAACACTAGGTTGTAAGTTTTAACCAAATTATATTTTTAATAAAAACTTTGAATAAAGATGTATATATTAATTTTAAAACCAAAAAAGGGTATTTTTATATGTTTTCTTTTCGCAACTGGTGACATTGAATTTTTGTGGTTACGTAAAGTAGATAATTTTGATACTACGATTACAAAAAAATGCACTTTATATGTCAAAATTAGAAAAAACAGATTTATTAATTGTTTATTGATATTTAATATATTTTTGTTGTTCTGTTTCATTTTTGCTTCGGTTTCGTTTTTTGACTATTTTTGACCAAATTTAATTCAATCTGCGTTTATTTAAGCGTTTTGAGACGTACAATATTGAAAAGCCCAAAAATTCATAAGATTTAAAAGGACAAAAGATCTTGAAGTGAACTCAATTTTTTTTCAGGATCACAATTACTTCTATTATAGAATATAACGAGTATTATTATCTAGAATCGCGATTCTTAGAGTTGTATTCATTAGATTATATAACGAAACAATAAAATGCTAAATTAATACCTTAAAGTACTAAAAGATTATAAAGAATTAGAAAGTTAGAAAGAGATTTCCAATGATTAATTTTGGATGGCGGCAAAGATGGGCCTACGTTCTTAATGATCGTCGGTTAATTTTTCGAGCCGAATTCTCACAGCGCTAATGACGGGCTTGTTTCCAATGTAGAGATTGCGGCCGGCATCGGCAGGTTTCCGAAACTGTGATTGGGAGATTTTTTAGGGAGCGAACGGCATTCTGAAGTCCAATGCCGGGATTGATCCCGATTCCGATGACGATCCTGGAGAGCTCGATCGCGCCCGCCGGCCAGTGCCGGTGATTCCTAGCTCTTGCTGATTTTGCTTTACCGCCACGTTCGCTCTATAGGCCAGTAATCGGAATGTTTCAATTTCGAATCAAATTGTAATTGATTTTATATCGTTTCTACTTACGACACTGTTTGACAGACGCATATGTTAAGAAAACAGAAATTGATTTAAATGAAGAAAAAATTAAAAGACTGTATCACAGAAAACGTCGGAAAACAACTACTTCTTTGGCTCATACCTCAACGTATTGAATTATATCCAAAGAAAAGCAGCAGAAATAGAAATTTTTTCAACGCTCTAACTTTGATTTTGTTTACTAAGGAGAACGTTATTATTAGACCGGTTAGGATCCTCAGCAAGGAGCAGACTTTCTCGATTCCAGTTTATAATGGAATCTGCAGATGCGTCAAATAACCTCGCCACTTCAATAATGACGTTCTTCTTAGTAAACAAAACAAAGTGTTGAAAATAATTTTCTATATCTGCTGCTTTTCTTTGGATATAATCCAATGCTTGTTACAGTATGAGCCAAAGTTGTAGTTGTTTTCCGAAAAGGAAATCGTCGCTCGTGTTATTTTGTGATTTATTTTCTATTTTATTTGACGTCTAGGTCATCGTACATATTATATGAGCGATGTCTTGGTCACATTTGAATAGAATTTATTTTTCCTAGAGGATATATTCAACAGATATAATGGCTAATTCAAATTTTCGTCGCTAGATCTGTTGATCATCTACTATCTAGAGAAAAATAGCAGAGCGACTCTAGCTTCGATTTTCCTTACTAAGTAGAACGTCATTCTTGGACCGGTTTTTATGTTAGGAGTCCTCCACAAGAAAGAGACATAAAATAAATTTTGACCACTCTGTACACAAAACGGAAGACACATTTTTTAAGATAGCATTTACCCTAAAATTTCCCAAAGCTCGTTAGTGGTTATTTTGATTAATGAAATGGATCACTTCCAAAACTTTGGTACATTAATAATTGACATTAAAACCATATATTCTCTTTATTCTAAAATAAAGTGTCAACAGTAATGTCATACATATATTCTTCCTAGAATATTTCTTTTTTTTTTTACTTTATTAGTTGTAAATGGATAACGTTAGTAACAGTGCTACTAAAATGAATCCATCAAAGTTTCTGCGTAACATTTGTAGCCATTTACCGGTGAGAGAATCAAGCAGCTTATTTTCGATTTAATTTAAATTTAAATTTGTTTGAAAGGTACCAAATGATATGGTTTCATATTTTTCAAATGCGTCCTTTAAGATCTATTTAAACATTAACAATTTTCAATAAACTACCAAATTTTCTTGGTATTTACGTGAATTTATACTGACGTCGCAAGGGGTGGTAATCGCTTAAACGAAGTGATAATAACCGTGGTTGTAAGTTTATTTTCAAGTGTCAATTCTATTTAACCTCTTTTTCGACGTATTTATGAATTAGTAGTATATATTTTTTTATTTAATCTATATTGTTTATTGTCCTGCAAGATAAAATAGATCCAAAGAAAAAATTGGTCTCGGAAGTCTTTTCTTTTGCAATTTTTACTCATCCAATAATCATCTACCATTTTTGTAAATGATTTTAAATTTTAATGCATAAAAAAAAACCACAAAATCAGGTTTAAGATAGAAATATCCATGTTTGACTTTTAAATATAAGTTCTGCATTTTTTTTCATTGTCACCATGAACAATTATTATGTATCGAATTCCATCTCCTGTTTTTTTACTTGCAGTAGCCACTTGTCAACTTTTTCTGTCACTTCCCTTAATGTATAACCATGTTTCATTCATAAATACAGGTTTAAAGTTACCCAGTTAAAATTTTTCAAAAACGATATTTTTTTATAACAATCTATATTCGTTCCAATAAAAATTGTAACTTTTTTTAAAGCGAAAGCCAGTTTTTCTAATCCATGTATTAATTGACCGTGCAGAACATTTCATATCAGACATTTCTTCCGAAAATCGTTTATGTACATCTAATATATGACTTGCCTAAACTTACTTAATATTAAAGAATTGACTTTTGTTTTACTTTGACTTACTTTTTTTGACATTATTTTCACATACTCTGTATCAGAATTTGTTCGTTTACTAAGTGTATAGGTAGTTTTTAGCGAAATATTTCATTCCTCCGCAGCCATTTGATTGTTCCTCTTTCCAAGAGCCTCGCAAATAGATTTGTGTCTCTTAAAAGAGGAAACTACGTTTAGAATTAAAGTTTTTAATTGATCACTAAATCGTTTCACCATTTTGTTGAATACTTATAAAAACTTTTGAAATATCAAAATAAAATTTTTTTTTACAAATTGACAAATTCATCTGCCATCTGACATAATAACATGATATAATTAATTTACGACGTGCCAAAATCTAGTAACATTTTGTTTCATCCATTTTATATTTAAACAATAAAAAAAGCGAATGGACTTGGGGTATTTCCGAGACTCTACCTTGTTTGCATAGTACTAGTATGTACAAAACACTCACTACAATCAATTACATATAACCAATAATTAAAAACAGCTCTGGAAGTAGGTATATACCGCAAAATTTTGCTTATAACTTTGATTCAAAACAGCTGATTTATAACGTCACGAATATATTACCAAATTAATAACCGAAGCCATTTAAATGTTGTGGTAATTAGTAAGGCTGACAATTCCTGACGAGATAAACGGTTAACCGGTTCGACTGATTTTGACCGGTTTCTGTTTCAACCGGGTCTTTACCATTAATATAACCGGTCCGATTATCCGGTTAACCGGTCCGATCAAACCGAGCCAGTCGAAACGGACCGGTTAACCATTTCACCATTTCACCTTTACTTACCAGTGACAACCAGGCAGTGCATGCTTGATTTTTTTAAAATAGGCCCTTCCTAAATAAAAAATTAAATTAGAATAATAGAAATACTACCAATTTTACTTTTGTTAAACTTTATTTAAAATTTAAAAAAGGACACAGTCACTCACTTCCCACTGGGTGGGTAAGTATATTCTAGTAAAAAACATTCAAAAATAAATTATAATTAATTGGGACATAAAATAAGAAATAATAACAAATACCTAATAACAAAACTACCTATTTTTTTATTATTGAGTTTTGATGCAAAAAAATCAACTTATCAACGTTTTCCGGCAGCAAGCAGTTTTTTTTTGCCGAAACTATGTTTCCTGCACTGGAAAACACCCGTTCACTGGAAGTCGATGTGGCTGGTACACATAAATACGGTTAAACCGGTTACGGTTAAACCAGTTACGTTCTTTAACGGTTTTTTGGTCCTACGGAACCGGTTAACCGGTCACGGTTACCAGCCTTAGTAATTAGGGTCCGATTACAATTAGAAGAACACTGCTACGTCATTATTTGGCATAGTAATTAATTGGTTACCGCCGCTTACTAGGGGTTTAGTGGAGTGTTAATATTATAGGAATATAGGAAATATTGTTTTATACATAACAACTTATTTTTTATTTATTGATAGTTCTAGATAATATGTACTCGAAATTCGAAGTAATGATTATGACTATGAAGACTAGAGAGAATGAGACGAATCGCCAATGGTCAAATTTCAAATTTCCGTCCTTCTTTTTATAAAGTTCGCGAAATTGACTGTAGTTGGCATGTCGAATAACAGCGGTGTCAATTTTCTATGTAAGACAATGTAAAATGAAGTGATTTAAAAAAAAAATGGCAAAAAGAATCAATATAATGTGAAAAAAAGTAACTGAGTACAAGTAACATGAGTTGCAAAAAAACATCAAAGCAAGATTTACGTCGTTCCAGATTGTAAAACAGAACACAAATCAAATTTAAAATTAAAGAAAACACAAGAACAAATGTCTTTTTAAAGCTTCTAATGTAAGTAAAATAATATATAATATTTATTGTAAACTAGTCACAATATGTGTCTTACGGAGTGTAGTTTATTTTATTACAAGTTTCTATAATAAAAAATTTTACAGTCATAGATCCTGACTTACAAACAACAATAATTATACATTAAATTTAACTTGTAAAGAAAATTTATTTTTTATAGAGTTTTAGTGTTAGATAAAGAGTTGCTACTGTTGAAAATGTTTTTTGTAGGATACTAAACGCTTAGAACAGTGGCAGCATATATATCGTTCCTAGTGCCGATAAAGCACTTTCTAGAGATGATGCTGTTCTATACTTTTTAGAAGATATCAAATATGGGGCTATTTTTACTGATGGTACTGTTAGCAAAATAAAAAGAGAAAAGCTGAAATTAAAGGATGAGGTAATACCATGTACATTCCTAAATCTCCCTTTAAAATTGTATTACAACAATAAAAAAATCTGTTAACTGTGTTTTATTTTGCTCTTAAAACTATACATATAGGTTCAATTCAAAAAAAATTTGCCTCAAACTTGTACTTATCAAATTTTAGCATTTAACAAACCTTTTCGAATTTGGTCATACCTACCTAATTTGTATTTTATATAGATAAAATTAAATAATTTATCAATTAAAACATGCAAGACTTATTTAGAAATAACTACAAACAGTATGTTCTGTGCTTTATTTAGCTATAAACAAGTATTTTTGTTATTTTGACAAAATTATGTATAATTCCCATAAGAAGCCATGTATTTTGAACACCGTAAGCAGTACCAGCGCCCATGAATTTAATTATAAAAGCTCAATTAGCGTGCGTTTTTTGGGACCGTATTTTGAGTATGCCGATTCGTCTCCTAATCTCTAGTCTTCATAGTTATGACGTAGCGGTGTTCTTCTAATCGTAATCGGACCCTACCAAATGCTCTTGGTTATTCGCTTAAAATTGACTAATATAGAAAGACACATCATACGGGATTTCCTAAAATAAATACAAATGCGTTTATTACTATAAATATTATAATATATTATAAAGTCTCGCATACGCAATACGATATTCTGTTTGTATGTTTTGTTATTTGCATCAATTTGAATGAATAAAATGGACCATTCAACTTGCTGCATTTATTTATGTAAATTAAGACCTAAGCAACCAAATTGTTTGCATATTATTTGTTTCTCAAAACAATAATCAATATGGACATTCTTTTTCTTACTTTAGGCCTATTATCCACCCCTGACTTATTTACAGTGTTTTTAAATAAATTTTAAGTTTCACAAATTTGAATGTTTTTCATTCTTATAAAAGTGATTTATATATGTAAATTGTAGAAATGGCTGGAGCCACTAAGGTCAAAAAGTACCTGTATCGAAAATCGCCCAAAATTATTTTATGTGATTGCGGCGATTACGCTGAAATTCCCCCTTAATTTTATGCAATATTACTATTCCCTTGTCTTTTGATCCACAAGCTGCTGCATTTGCATATTTGAGCGATGAATTGATTTCGGAAATTTCGAGAAAATTTGTAATCATTTCGAGCGAAAACGTGCCAGTATTTCAGCAGTGGTTCATTCCTCGGGTTGGAGAGAATACGTTTATACCGGTAAATATGAACTATTACAATATCAGGACTGTTCGATTACTATGACAACATATATCAAAAATATCCAAAAAACTATGCCAAAAGAACATCTTGCACCATTGCAACTTTATTTTTCTTCTTCCAAACCACAAACTGTTTTTCTTTAGATTTTTCTTATTTTGTTCAAATTTCGTCAGAAATTCTACATCCTCTGTCTGTAATAAAAGGTTAAGTCTTCTTGCAAAAAAATATTGAAAAGTGATAAATTTAAAAATTGTTATATATTTAAATAAAAAAGACAGTATAGTAACTTATACTATAATTATGTCACCTACCGTACTTGTAATGTAAAATACTTCCTAGACAGATGTAACTTTAAACTACCTGCCTATTTTACAAAATTCTTAATTTAAATATGTGACTGAAAACACCCCTAGATCAGTTCCAATTAACGTTTTTAGTTATGCGCATCCATATTTTTCCATCATATAAAGGTTTTCACATGTATTGTTTAGATATTCTATCTCTTTTAACCATTTTTCTAGTTTTATCGGTTTTCTCCGTGTCTAATTGTAACAATGTAAATCATCATTTATCCTTTCATACTTAAAAGTGACCTATATATGTACTAATAGCTTTTGAAGATATGATTTGTTATAAACTAACGGAGTTTGTTGACAACATTCTCATTTTTATTATTCAAATTGTCTTCTCAATAGACGGGAGTATGGGAATTTATTCTTAGTACCTAAGTTGTGCAATAATAATAATAATAATAATAATAATAATTATTATTATTAATATGAATTCCAAGTAGTTAAACGTCGGAAAGAAAAATCGTCGCATATTAATTCCAAACCACAGTTCGTTATAAAGTTACGTCTCAATTTCTTGCGACTATAGAATACCTCTGTTATTACGAAAGTGATTTATTAATCCTCATAACCGGACTATAGTAATAGCGGTAGAAGCGGCAGCATCTCCGTTCCCATTCTAAGCTCATTCCTGCTGGTTCGGCTGTTTGCCTTACACGTCGCCATCGGCCTCGTCCTTCGTCCTGTTCTGTTTGCGAGGGGGACGCGGCAGGCGCGTGTAAACGGGCGGTGGGTCGGACGGGCGTCGGCGGGTTGGTTTTGGGTGGGTTAATGGAGGGACCGAGGGGGCGGAGAGGGTCGTCGCATCATCGGATTTGGCGACAAAAGGGCGATCTGCGAAAATGCTTAGTGTCGGGATTTCGAGCAGAACCGGCACTGCAAACGGATTACGCGCAATTAAAAATGAAAATACTAATTTTCTTGTTTGTCAATATCAAGGTGGAATAGTGTCCGGTTTTGTTCTTTCCATCGAATTTAAAGGATTTCAATGGATTAATAATGAGAATTATTGATCCTAGTCTCGAATCTTATGCCACAATGACGGGGGAATATGACAATGCATACAATTTTTTTGTATATTCGAGATATCTGATAATTAACAAAGAGATAAAACTTAACAGTGTGGTAAAAACATTACTATTCACCATCACATTTCAAGCCGTTAATAGTAAACAGTTTAAGTATTATGTTGGTACTAAACTGTAGTGGCTAACTTCACCACTATTAATAATATTGATTTATTTATCGCTACCGCCCTTGTAGGGCGCCCGAGATATGCTTTTCTTCAGGGGGGTTCGTAGAAGAAGAAGAAGAATAATAAGAAGGTTACCCAATCAAACAAAAAAATAAAACGTTGAAGTTTATTTATATCGTAGAACACAACAAAAAAACAATTTTACAATTTAGGTCATCGGCCTAATAACTTGTTAACAGAAACCTATCGTATCAAAAATACCGAATATTCCAAATAATTGTTAAATCGTGAACTATGTGAAACCTATATTAACCGTGTCACAGTTCAACGGCCACTGACTGCCAAAAATGCATCTCCCGATCACCTCAGATGATCTATTGTCCACCGCACTCATTAGGTACCGAAATCGTACGTAATCTCACTTCGTGCTCGAGCCAGACGGACAGTCGGCTCCACAAATAAAAGTACAATCCACGCACACATTTTTATAGTTATTATTTAATTCTAAAGAGCGGATTAAGAATGGAGTGCAGTTTGATTAATATTGGTACTTTACACCCTTAACTTTTCTAATATACCCTTCATTTTTCGACTAAATGCCATTTACCTATGGGCCATAGTTTAGTCACATCAATCTAACGTCAAGTCTCTGGCTTAGTATGGCTCTAGGGGCAGAGCAGAACTCTGCAAATTGAGTCATTAAATAGTTTTTCAAACCAATTATGTATTTGGACCTATGTATGGATCAAACCCTTGAACCTAACCTAACCTAAGCATAGTCATTAACCTCTATTACATTTTTTTATAATTGATGATTTTGGCACAGTTCAGTTCAGATAACCCTAGATCCATTTATGATCTTCAAAAAATCAATTTAAATCTGGATAATTTGACTCATCACAATATTAATTTGGTTTAACTAATGTTTTATTAACGAAAATGAACCTTTTTAATTTTTTTTTTGTAACTTCTGTAATGCTTGAATGTTAATTTTATTTTATTTTCCTGTAGTGGTATCTACTAGACGTAAGTTTGTAATTTTTACTTCTTAGGATGGTTATGATGATGGCTTTGTAAGGCCGAAAGTGCTCAGGTTAATTTTCAATGCAAATTTTCATTTTTTACACACTGATGTATTCCTTTCATCTTCATCTCAATTCATTAATGCCAAAGTTAACAACCTTGTGTATAATTTATTATATTTTGTGTACTTAGATACGCATCATTAAATACAGTCCACTATTAATATTATTCAGTAAATTCAATGTATTATTTACAACATAATAAACAGTAAACATCAAATAAATGCCCTTCCACGGCCATTTAACATAAATCTGGTCCTTAAAGTGAGCAATCCGATCATATTCACAAACCATAGATATCAATACATTGGTCCAGTCAATCGAAGCATACACACCATATTCACAACATTATTCACAACAATATTCACTTGGTATGTATTTGGGAGGCATATATATTCCAAAGCAAATATACGCACACTATATGTTCTATTATTCGTCATCTTTTACATTTACCTCCATCGTTGACAGAACACTTGTCAGGCAATGACGTGTTGTTAAAGGCGAGTTTACACTGATTCATAACAATATGAAATTGGGATACGGATAATTAATTTTCCGTCTTATTACGCGACAGGAGTTCAAAGCCGCCCCTGGCGAAGGGGGTGACTTCTCGCTGCAGCTCATCTGCTTCGACTTGGAGGACGCTTGCTCGTCTTGATTGTTTTAGTGCGGTGGTTGGTTGGATGGTTGACTTGACGTGCCGTGTCAGGGAACTTAGAAGTTGATTATTAGATTTGCGAATGGCTGCTGAAGATGCAATCAGCGCGATTCTGGAGACATTTTTGCCGAAACTTTTCAGTTTCTTTGGAGCTATTTTTTTCTTTGACTTTCCAGTCTTTTTATTGATTGGCTTAATCGAGCAATAAATAACAATGGTTTTTGGTGTTAACTTATAAAGTAACTGTGACGAACGTTGTTTTGTTCCAGTTTTCTGAATGAAAAACACTGCATAATTATTGTTTAAAAACTAAAGTTGTCCCATGGAATTTTAGTCAGCTAATATCTGAGTTATCTGAAAATATACAGGGTGGCGCATCCTATACGCGTCGGTCTCTGTAGGGAAAACGACTTAAATTTTTTTTTTTTTTATATAGGGATATACAGGGTGACCCAAAAATAGGAATTTTTATCAAAGTTATGTTTTTTTTAAAGGGAACACCCTATATTTGATGGTGTCTTTTGATTCCCCGGAAAAAATAAAGTAAAGTTTCTGTAATGTTTCCTATACCTATCTCTTTTCGTTTTTGAAACATTAAAGGATTCTTAATTTGTAAGCTTGAACAACATAACCTAGTATGTCGCGGTTATTTAAAACACATCAACAGTCATCTGCGATGTGCATAGCCAAGATATTAGACTATCAAATAAAATGCAAATTTTTCCATTACATCATACAGGGTGCTCATTTAGTCTAATTGAATTCGACTTACATATGGAGTTGAATAATATTCCTATTTTAAATGGCACACCCTGTATTTAATAACATAAACTGATAGACATTTAAATTATCTTTCATTCCATATAAGATTTCCCTATACCTAAATTCGATGGATCTTTAGTAAATAGCTGTTTTTTATTTTTAACATATGGATTTTATCCTATTATTTTTTAATCATAGTAACCATAGAGCAAATATCACTCTAAATATGGTATTGAACGTAATAAACATTTTTATCACTTTTCAATATTAAATAGTTTTAATGTAAACCAAAACTATATTTTTTTAATAAAAAAAAAAAAACATTTAATGACAAGAAAATTTGAATTATTTGAAAATACACACAATGAAAAAGAGTAAGAAACAAATTGAAAACGAAACAAAAAATAAATTATAAAAAATGTGTTGTTCTAAACATAACTGAACTCGTTTTTCAAAGGATCGTTTCACTTTGAGAAGCATTTCTCCAATTACTGTCTGAAAAGCAGCTCTTAGTCTAGCTTTCATATCTTCCAGAGTAGTTGGTGGGGTGTTATAAACTATACTTTATATGTGTCCCCATAAAAAAAATCCAACGACGTCAAGTCTGGAGATCTTGGAGGCCAATTATGTGGACCACTTCTTCCGATCCATTTATTTACAAAACGCCGGTTTAAGTATCGCCGTTCTCGATGTTGAAAATGTGCGGGGGGGCTTCATCCAACTGCATCCACATTTTCTGCCTAGTATTTAAAGGTACATTATCAAGGAGCCTAGATAATTTTCTCCACAAAAATTTTAGAAATTTTCTGCCATTAAGATGACCGGTAAAAAAATAAGGACCAATAACATGTAAACTTAATATTCCTCCCCACACATTCAGGGAACCACCTATGCTGATGATCGAGAGTACGAAAGACGTGATGATTTTCATCACTATAATAATGACAGTTATGGCGATTAATGAGTCCATTATTATGAAAAGTGCATTCATCCGAAAACAGAACATTATCAAGAAAATCCGCATCTGATTCTACTTTATCCATAACCCATAAACAAAAATCGATTCTTTGTTGAAAGTCCCTTTGATACAGTTCTTGGTGCAGCTATATCTTATAAGGATGAAATGTATGTTTTTTTATTATTCGTTCAATACTTCTACTTATTCCAGTTTCTCTACTAATAGCCCGATGACTTGTGTGTGGGTTTTCTATTAGTGAGCCAATAACCCAAAATTCATTATCATGATCTCCTACAATAGGTTGAGGCTGAATAATTTTTTTAAAATCTACGTTTCCGCTAACTTTAAACTGTTGTAGTAATCTTTCAAAAGCACGTCTCTCAGGTTTCTCTCGATTTGGGTATTTTTGGCCGTAAACTCTAGAAGCCAATAAACAGTTTTCTCATGACACTCATCAAGAACAAGCACCATATCAATTCTCTTTGCTTTAGAATAAGTTTTCTTGTTTCAAATTCGATTTTTCGTACATTTGATATATCTAACTTACTAAATAGAAATGTCAAACTCGCATTTGACATTTAAATTCAATGGTCACTTTGACGGGAAAGAGTATTCAAAAATTGGCTATGTTAAACATAAAAACAGATATTTACTAAAAAACCGTTGAATTTAGGTATAGCGGTTGAATTTGGGTATAGGGCAATCTTATATGGAATGAAAGATAATTTAAATGTCTATCAGTTTAAATTATTAAATACAGGGTGTGCTATTTAAAATAAGAATATTATTCAACTCCATATGTAAGTTGAATTCAATTAGACTAAATGAACACCCTAATGTAATGGAAAAATTTGCATTTTATTCGATAGTCTTAATATCTTGGCTACGCATATCGCAGGTGATTGTTGATGTGTTTTAAATAACCGCGACATACTAGATTATGTTGTTCAAGTTTACACATTAAGAATCCTTTAAATGTTTCAAAAACGAAAAAAGATATAGGAAACATTACAGAAACTTTACTTTATTTTTTCCGGGGAATCAAAAGACACCATCAAATATAGGGTGTTCCCTTTAAAAAAACATAACTGATATAAATTCCTATTTCTGGATCATCCTGTATAATCCAAATTATTTTTAATTTGTAGTGTTAATGGCCCTGTTTATCCCTATTAAAAAAAAAATTAAGTCGTTTTCCCAACAGAGACCGACGCGTATAGGATGCGACACCCTGTATATTGTTTTCAATATGATTTATATTAGTGGATATTCTTGGGTTTTGAATTTTGGGAGGGCAGTAATAGAAGAAAATAAATTACCTCCTTTTTTGAGGGTACTACGAAATCTACTAAGAAATATGATAGTCTCTACTAAAATCTACTAACCAAAATTAAATATAATATAAATCTACTTTATTTTTGAGTATTAAAGTTATATATCTTAAAAAGTTAATTACACCACGCCAAAACATCTATATTTCATATCAGCACTAAGTTTTAACATTTTTACAAAATTATTCACATTCTTGCTGGTCAATAGATGTCGCCAATATAAAATAATGCAAAATATTGTATGTTTATTTTCTATTAAAATCTACTTAAAAAAAAGTAGAATTCTACCCTTTCATCCTTTCTGTTTTCTGTAGACCTGCGCACCTGTTTTAGTATCTAGTAATTCACACTTCTGGTTTTGGTTCAAACAGAAGAATAGAACCGTCGATTGCAGTTCTCAAATATGGTTAATGAATTCATTTTTCAAGAATACGTCGCTAAATGATGTAACAACCTATTAATTGAGCTGATCGGGTTTAATTCACTGCTTCACTAATTCGGACATCATTAACAATATATAAAAATTAAAATATACCTAGTCGAAAATAGGTAATAATGTATATTCAAGTTGGAGAGATCGATGTGGGTAGTAAGTAGTTATTTTTGGATGGTTATTGGTTTTTATGAGATAAAAAAGTAATTTGCAGAATGAATTCAAATTAACTCCATGTCAAACAATCGAAACCGCACCTAATTTCCAATTGCAACTCCGTGTTAAAAAAAAAAGATTTAATATAGACATTATTAAATTAGGTAAAACCCAATTTTAAGAAAAATCTAGTGTATGGTTTAAATCGACATCTTTTTGAAGAATGATTCTTACTTATTACATGGCCCGTTTTTTCGAAGAAACAATTTAATCAATTTTTTTAAAACGCTTCATTTACGCGACACTTTTGTTGGTTACGATGTTATACTGAATTTGACTTGTAATATATTTGCAAACATGGAAACTTGCAAAATCCAATGTAATTCTTAAAAATAATCATTTGTACATATGCTCTTCTGATGTTTACGGCAAATTTCATACTGTCATTAATAATATGAGTCTATAATGCATTTTACCTCATAACAAAAAGCACAATCGCATTAAGAAAATTATTAGAATCGAAACAAAAAGATATCCCGTTAATTAAACTATATCTGATGAGATATTAAAGTTTCAGGGAAAGAAAGTTCCCAAGTGGAACTCGCGAGTCTGCGACGGCTCGAGCGAGGGGGGCGCAGCCCCAAAAGCGAAGCAAGACGTCGGAAAAGTTTTTAAGAAGTCCCGCAAACTCCCGTGCTTCCTCCCTGCCGCCCGCGACATTCTCACCGAAAAGTTTTCTCCACGATAGAACTAAAGTTGTTACAAAAGTGTAAGTTTATATACTTTATGGCAGAAGTTAGTTCACGAGAACTGGCGGTCGATTCTCTCGTTTTGGAAGTTTTAGTGGAACTCCCCGGCCCGGTCTCGGCTCGGTCGGTTTGGAAGTTGCAACTTTACGGCGACCTCGACTCGTTCAGAAGTTCGTCGCGACTTTTTCTTTTGTTTTCTTCCATCTTGGGTTAATCGATGCTTTATCTATAGAACTTGCGTGGGACTTATTTCAATAAGAGAAATCTCTGTTACGTGGCTTTTACGTTGTAACTGACAGATACTTCATTCACAAATATCTGGGAAACTATCTCCATTCCGCTCCTATTTGGCATGATCGTATCGTAATATTAATAATATTTGAGGACCCGTCAAATGTTAGGCGAAAATGTAAAACAAATAACAAATTACGTTATGTGAATCGCATTATTGGCTCTAAAAATATTTTCCTTGAAAATCTATATACTTCTGCATCCGATGAAACCAACCATGGAGACTACACAAGGAGCACGCACTCAAGTGTGGCATTTGCCAGAGTATGTCCGCGCTCTATCGTATAAATAAAGCTTTCTTTTTTCACCACTTTTTCTTTTGTACCGGTGTGAATATAGAGGAATAAACAAATGTGAAGTTAGCGTGAAAATAAAGTAACCGATTATTTAATTAACGTAAACACGTGTCAAATGTTTTTAAATTAAATAAATATAATTAGAGTTATAATTAATTAATTAATAATTAATTAGAATTATTTATTTTATTTCAAACTACCGCCTCATCATTCTCTTATGCCATTTTGGTACTTATGGAACACTAGCGCCCTCTTAAAATACTCTGTTTAACACAGTATGCTTGTTATACATGGAGTGCGTGCTCCTTGTGTAGTCTCCATGAAACCAACCTTCAAAACACGTTTTGCACTCAGGTACAGTGGAACCTGGATTATCTGGTCCAGCCGCACAGTGGTCCCAAAATTAAAATATTCGGCCAAAAATACCACAACTGTTGGATTTGTACTAAAACTTATAGGGGGTTTTTAAGGTGTCCAATTACGAAGTGACCATAAAAATTTCGTTATTAAGATGACGGTTACAATATGACCGAATTAAAAATAAATTATTGACTTTTTTAAAAGTAATTTTAAAAGTAAATGAGTGGATTATTAAAAAAAACTAATTTGTTTAAAAATAGTGGTATTATAGTATATAATAGAAAAGTAATTGCACACAATAATTATTTTGAATCACTACTAACAGTTAACTCGGTTTTAGTTTCAGAGTCACTATCTACATCTCCGCCAACTCTTAATTTATCTTGAGAACTACTGGCTATAAGAATTTCTAATGCTTCTGTGGAAAATTGTTTTAATTTTTTCTTTGGAAGCTTTCTAATGATTGAAATATAGGATCAGAAGATACAAGCAATCTATTAAAAATATCTTCCATTGTTTTTACTCTTGAAATTTTTCGAGAAAAATCGACACGATACTTTTTTAGGTCTTTGTTTCTTGCTTCCTGGGCTTCCTCAGATAATTGTCCAATAGGTAATAAAGCATTTTCTATGACTTGCACTATGTACTAACACTTTATGAACGGAAGTGGACATGTAATACCATGAATATAAATTAACAAATAATTTTGCCGTGTCAATAGAAAACTATTCAAAAAGTTCATAATGAATATCGTAACAACTAGATATTACCTGTAAAATTACATGAAAACGTTTAATTAGTGTTTCGTCAATGCCAGTTATGTTCGCGGAAATATCAGAATTTTCAAAAAATCGTCGAACAGTATATGACGATCTATGTAGTTTCCAAAGCTAGGCTTTGGTTTGTCCACTATTAGTCCCAAATGCAAGCGAAATTCACGTTGAACCTCTTTTTTCTCTCTATAATCTACTGCTTTTTTCTCTTCAGTACTTCGTTCTTGCCACTTTTTTAATAACCAGTTTGTAACATAAATGCATGACACATTCAAAGAATCTGATCCATGCTTGTAGAGTGGATAGTACAAATTTAAGATTTTCTTCCAACACAGGTTTCTTTAAAATTTTACTTATGTCATTAAAATCTTTACTAGTTGTTCCACATAAATTACAATGCTGCGATGACTTTGTACCAGTGATGGCATTGCATACTTTCCCATCGATCATTGTTAAGTTCATAATATACGTTATTTTAACACTTTCTTTTTCTAAAGGTTCTTTCAAAAGGCAAAAGTGTATTTATCTGGTTTTCAACATGCCTTCAGCTTCTGTCAATTCAGCCCCCTGCTAATTCCTCTTATGGTCATCAAGATCAATAGATTTATATGCAATGCCTTCTAAAAGGGAATGTCGTCTGTTTGTGTATCTTGTGCGTGTGCATTCCTGTTGTGTCCCCAGTCATGTAAAAGTTTTCCTAGTCTCCTAATTTGATGACTAGGTGGACCTTCTCCAACTAGTCGTCTAATCTATTCGATCTGCTCTGCAAGCAGGAGGTACTTTTCAAACATAGCAAATAATAATATTAATAATAAACACTATTTAAAGATGAATACATTTTTGTAATTTTTTTGCCGTTGTCCCTTACCTGCCTCTTACACCACCAGGGTATACCTATTTTCCATACCCCCAATTATAGATTACCTTACGATGTTTGAATGAATATAATATTTTACCCATGAAAAATCTAATTTCGAATTTAACTCTTTTTCAATTTCATTTGAAACAATTTGTATATTACAATTTATTATCAAGGAAATCTTCTAATAAAGATATAGCAGATCCTACTTATACTACTGGTTGTTCTGCAGAATAAATTAACTTTTGAGATTGATCTCTCTCTCTAAAATCCAAAACCGACCTGATGTCCTCAAATTTATTTTCCAATTTAAAATTCTGGCCTTTTGGGATTCAATTTTTTTTTTCTTCGTTTAAATGACTCGACAAACTTCTAATAGCCACTAGAGTGGCTATTAGAGGTAGATGTATGTAAGAAATAACCAGTCTCTAATCATTTCAAAAGTCCTTTGCCAATACTACATGTGCAGAGATTTTTTACTCAGCATACATTTTACTTCTTTTCTAGTAGGTGGGAACTTTGTGCTGCCATTAAAGCTGTCGAGACTTCATCTACCTACTTAATGAACAAAAGTAGCTGTAACAATGGATCTCTGTTCCAATTCACCTAAAATAATTATAGCCATTTTGTAATATATTATTACACACATTTTACAGTGGTTTTCTTAATAAATTGGAAATTATTTACCTCTAGAAAGAAACGTGTACAAAAACGCGAGTTTGGTCCCAGAAATTGCTTCATGCAAAAAATATGCGAAAATAAACATTCCCCCCAAAGAAAATTAATTAAACAACAAAATCAGACTCAAAGAAATAAACGGGGCCCAAATGAATTTTAATAAAATGCACACGTTCATAACAACATTCATAACATTGTCAGTTATCAGTTCTAATCTATACGTCACACATCGACGTCAAAAAACCAGCAACATCCGCGACCTCTAGGATTGGTGTTAGTTTTATTGGAGAGAGATAAATATATGTAAAGATCAATGTAAAAGAAAAAAAAAAGTCATATATGTAATTTAAATGGACCACCGAACAAATTTTCCTTTCAAGTTACACGTCTCTATTGTCTCTGGTACTAACAAGCAATTATTAAGGATTTTTCTTAAGAGGTAGCGTAAACACCCTTCTACCTGACTCATACATCAAAATTTTTAAAATTGGTTATTACATTTTTTTCTATTTTGACCGGATTCTAGGAATTTGGGACCAGTGTGAGCCGGGACCGAGCATTTGCCAGATAATCAAAAATTCATTTTTAATTTTTTAATAATTTATTTTAGACAAATACTTGTCAACAGAACAAAAGAAACGTAATACATGAAACAAAAAATAAAAGTTTTAATATTTATACATATTGAAAGAACGTACATTGAATGTAAATGATATATATCTGGTTCAAAAATAATTTAGTGACGTATTTTTTGTTGTCCAAATTGATTATAATCAGCGTTTGATGGGTAATTTGAAAATTTAAAATTATTTAAAAAAATCAAAATATTTTAAAAAAGTAATGTCAAACGGGAATTAATAGTTATTTATGTATTAAGGCCGTAAAACAGGCGTTTATGGACCGCAACGTGTAAGAGCCCGAGCCGCTAGGCGAGGGCTATTAACACGCAAGGTCCATAAACGATGTTTACGTCCGAAATACATACACAATTTTATGCACGACAGGTGTCCCATTAGTGCGTAATTGTTCAATATTTCAATTTATGTTATAGACACTTAAAAAAGTTTTAAATAAAAGTTATATGGATTTTTAAGATACATATTAAAATGTTTTTAGATATAGAAGGTGTTGCGTTTTTGCCTGGCAAATAATAAATTGTATATTATTTTATTTTTAGAATGGTTTGGTAATACTGTATTCAATCCTAAAATGTTTTAAAAAAATATTACAGTTTTGCCAAGCAATTATTTTTTTTTGAAATTAGAGAATAATGCACCCCAAATTAAATTATAATAATTTAGGTAGGTTTACATTGATTTCAAAATTGTTTAATGTAAAGACTTATAAGCTACGTTTCTATAACACAAATTGAAATATTGAACAATTACGTACTAATGGCACACCCTGTATAAAATTTTATGTACGAACGTTTTAATGATCGTTTATTCATAAATAACTATTATTTTCTCGTTTTCGCCTTTTGTGAGCAGGTTATTAGAAAAAAAATTTAGTAGTCCGCGGGCGATAAATGGGCACTTTACGCCCGATAAACGAATTATAATCTGGATTTTATCGCCCGGTCGTGCATAATACAAGCCTTAACACAAAAATGTTCGGACATCAACTGATTTTGCGAAAAAGTTTAAAAATTTCCTTAAGGGATTCAATATCATATGCTTTTCATTTATAAGACATAATATGTATTGTTTACATCATATTTATGAAATTGTTTTCAAATAAACTAATATTGATTAATAATACTAAACTAATGTTAATAAAAATGCAATATTTGCTGACACATAAATGTTCGGACACGTTAGTAAAACAAATAATAGCAAGCCATGGAAACAAAAAAAAAAGTGTTTCTATTTTGACATTTTAACTTGAGAATTAATTCGATTATCAATTGGCTCCAAAATGTCGCGTGGTAAAGCAACAAATGGTGTACTTAGAGAATTAATAGTAAAACTGTTTAACCAAGGAAAAACCTTTCCACGGTGTCAGATATTGTGAAAAAATATGGAGAAACGGGTTCAACTCAAATTTCAAGACATGGTGCTGGTCGGCCACGCAAAGTCACTTCCCGAATGCAGAGATCTCTAGTTCGGATTTGAAAAACTGATCGCCGAATTACTGTAAGGGAAATAACAGCAAAATAGAATGAAGAAATAATTGGAAATGTTTCACGAGAAACGTGTCGTCGCTGGATCCATAAGTCTGGTTTACATTTTTATAAGGTACGTAGGTTACGTTTAAGGAAAATCTCATATTTATGCAATGAAATCATTGGTTTAGGCAAAAGAAAAGCCGTTGCTGACGGAACAACAAAAGAAAAGGCGATTAGCGAGGGCAAAGGAACGGACAGTGTGGACTTTTGAAGACTGAAAAAGAATCATTTTTAGCGATGAATAAAGATTTGATGTTTGCGTGGGTGACCATCGATCACGTGTTATAAGAAACAAAAATAAAGCCTTTTACAAAGTCTGCCTAAAGAGAAAAATAAAATTTCCATCAGGTGTTATGGTATGGGGAAGCATGTCTGGTTTCAGTGTAGGAAAACTGCACTTTATAGACGGAATTGTAAACGCAGAAAAATATCAGAACATTCTTGAAACCAATTTGTTAGTGTCAATTCCAATTTTATCACCTGATGGAAACTTTACTTTTCAACAAGATGGCGCCTCCTGCCATACAGCCAAGACCACAAGAAAGTGGCTGCAGGATAACAATATTTCCGTCCTTATCTGGCCCTCCAGCAGCCCTGATCTAAATATAATCGAAACTGTATGGCACAAGATGAAGCAGCAATTAAGAAATGATCCCCAGCGCAACATTTCTGATTTGCAGGTAAAATTGCAAAATATATGGGATTCTTTTACCGCGGAAGATTGCGAAAAGCTTGTTAAAACTATGCCTGATAGAATAAAAGCTGTTATTAAGGCAAAGAGGGATGCAACCAGCTATTGATGTGATTTATCCGAACATTTATGTGTCAATAAATATGCCTTATTATCAACATTAGCTTAGTTTTATTGATCGCAATATCAGTTTATTTGAAAACAATATCATAAATATGATGTAAAACAATACATATGTCTTATAAATGAAAAACATGATATTGAATCCCTTAAGGAAATTTTTAAACTTTTACGAAAAATCAGTTGATGTCCGAACATTTTTGTGTTAGGGCCGTATATATTGAAGGGTTTGGCAACCGGACTTTTCGCGAAAGCAAATAAATATATTTTAATGATTTTATAATATAAAATTGTATATATAAGCGTGCCGCTGGGAATACTTTGCGATATTATGTTTCTCTAGAATATAGAGAGCTTGAAATTTGTACAACGATAAGGCAAAACTCTACAGAGACGCTTAAGAAAAAAATGTGGGAAATCCTCCTATTAAAAAACTACTAGATATTTATTAAAATAAAAAGCAGCAAATTTTCATAGATTTAATACAGAATGGCACGTAAATGTTTTTTTTGAGATTCCTTTTAAAATTTTTCCAAATAAATAAATTCAAGGGTTCTCCACCACCCTAAGTTTTGTTATTATTGGTATCTTCTGAAAATTTCGCAGAAATCGAACTAAAAATAAAAGCTCTGAAGGAATCATAAATTTTCACGATGTTTTGTTCTTAAATTAAAACCTAGCTGTCTCTCTCAGACACAGTCTTCTTTAATAGTTTAAAGAAAAAACCATTGTCCTTGATTAGTGACATTTTTAATAAAATCTAATAAATAATAATAAAATTGTTAGATAAATATTTTGCATATTTTTCAAAAACCCTATTAAATATCTGTTACGAAATCGTGAAACCGATAAAACAAAAGATAGCTAGATTATCCCATTATGGGTTTTCACACGAACTTAAAATAAATATTAATTAGATAACTGTTTACATTATAATTTAATGATACATATTCGTTGAATTCATACATATTTATTATTGAAACAAAAAGATTCGTTTTTTTTTAATGCAACAAAATTTTATATTGTTTAATAGATTAGACGACCACTAAGGTAAAGTCTGAGGACTATGTACTTCGGACGCTTCAATGGAAAGTAGATGCATTGTTAGAACGTAGCGGAATAATGGAGAAAAATTCTAAAGAGTAGAGACCATTCTTGTTTTTTATTGGGAAAAGGGCCTGGCATTACTATTAAATTTTCATAGCTTTTATTGTAGTATTCCTACATTACAGAAAATAGGGATTGTACAAATCCTACTATATTAAAGTGCCAATATCTGTATGTCCGTGCCGCGATCTCGGGATAGAGAAAGCCAAAACCTTATCGGACTCAGATATAAGCTAGGGAGACTTAGAGAAACAAAATGACACCAAATTCATGATAATTACTTTTGTTGTTCCCGAGATACAGAATTCGGTCGAAAATTTAAATAAACGAAATCACCTAGATGTCAAAGATTACAAATTACGGCCTACTATATTAAAGTGCCAATGTCTGTCTGTCAAATTACCGTTGTTTATCAACACACTTTTCAATCAATAAGCAATCAACTGTGAATTTCTCGATGAATCAACTTCCTGAACAGCTCAGTCCCCCGGTTCTAAAAAAAAAATCAGCATCATAAGCAGAAACTTGAGGCATAACAAGATTAGTTAAAAAATGATTCCATCAGCAATGAAAGAACTTTTGACTTTCAACTTTTAAATACTCATCACTGGGAGGAAATTGTTAGTTTTTTGCATGACTTTTTAAAAATCGAATTAAATTTAAAAAACCATATTCTCAAAATGAAATCTGTACTATATTAGAATCCGCTAACAATATAGACAATTAAGGAATATCAGAAATGTGTAACAGAGTAGCGTATTATTTTTGACATCTGTCACTGCTATAAGGATGTGAGATTTTCGGATTTTACGGCTATGAAGACTAGATAAGATAAGGAGACGAATCGGCATACTCAAAATACGGTCCCAAAAATCGCATGCTAATTGAGCTTCTATAATTAACCGCATAGGCGCTGGTACTGCATACGTTGTTCAAAATACATGGCTTCTTATGGGAATTATACATAATTTTATCAAAATATGTAACATGATACTTGTTATTTTATCTATTTTTTTAGAGTTTTAATGATTTTGGGGGAGCGGGTCAGGTTATTAAATAACTCGTATTACTTTGAAAAAGAATGTTGAGCGCCACTATATTTAAAACTTACTAAACTTGAGTATCGATTAGTGATAAAAATATAGAAAATCACTAACCATTAAGATATAATTAAATAAAGTCTTAGATAAGGTAGCAACAAATTCTAATTCACAGAGATTTACTTATTCAAATTTAGACGATTTATTCAAAAGAGACTTATCTGTTGGACAAGAGGTATAATTAAATAAAGTCTTAGATAAGGTAGCAACAAATTCTAATTCACAGAGATTTACTTATTCAAATTTAGACGATTTATTCAAAAGAGACTTATCTGTTGGACAAGAGGTAGTAAATAAGGAGTGACTAGTAGAGGCCTTCTTTAAAGGGACTCGTACGATACTCTTCGGACGGTACCAAACTTAAATTTCATAAACTTCTTTAGATGACTCGAACGAACCTCTTGATATACTTGAAATAAACTTAGATGCAGTTTGAACTAAACTTCTATACTTGTATACTTCTATAACTTCTAAATTTCTATACTTCTAAACCGTCTAGATACAGCCAGGCTACAAGGAAAAGGTAACATTACGAAAGGGATTAGGAAATTTGTACAGGAAACAGATAGAATGCTTTTTACTATTAATTGAACATTTTAAACTATTAAGTGAATAGTTTCACAGAGACCAAAATTAATAGGAAAAGGAAAAATCTTTAACATATTTAAATATGGTAAAGCATATTATCTCATTCCAAACAAAATAATATATAAAATTTTATAAAACATGTGATTCTTGTGTTTTTCATGTTGAGGTTATGTTTCTTATACAAAATATATATTTTCCACAATATATCGGTATAAAAGCTTACCTTATAAAATCAGACGGACTATACGATAGATAAACTTTATTTAGTACATCGGACGACCCAGATAATTAAAAATTTAAATCAACTTAATCGTTGACAATCGAAATGAAAATAAACCTTCGAGGCAAGGCATTAACGACAAATGACAGTAGAGTAGAGATGTTTGCGTCAAAATAACGAAAACGGTTCCAACCGTTACACTGTTTGGGTCTAAATAACGAAAACGGTTCCAACCGTTACAAATAATAAAAATAAACTTGTTTACAGCTAAATAAAGCACAGAACATAGTGTTGTATTTATTTCTAAATAAGTCTTGCATGTTTTAATTGATAAATGATTTAATTTTATCTATATAAAATACAAATTAGGTATGTATGACCAAATTTGAAAAGGTTTCTTAATTGCTGAAATTTGATAAGTACAATTTTGTGGCAAATTGTTTTTGAATTGAACCAATATACAGGGTGGTCCATATTTGTGGAATATATTAATTATTGGCTTTATTATTACGTTTTGATAAAATCCTTGAACAGGTCGATTTTTATTTCTAAAATGACATTTTCTGAACAAAATTATTTATCTCCCCCTTTAACCCCTTCGGAGTAAAAGTCACCCCTTTAATTTTTTAAATTGAAAGGGGTAGCGTGTGATACCTCATTTTAAAGGGTTTTTTAATTCTCTATTCAGCAGTATAAGATTTTTTGTTTTGTGTACATTTATATTCAAGAAACATCAATTTTTATTTTTAAAGCTTTTAACCAGCCCCCGAACTATTCTATTAATAATATTTCTATCTTATCTTAGACCATGTAAAAAAATGGCAATAAAAAGTTAAACGGAGCTTTTTATAAGCAAGGAACATTTATTTACAATTGACGATTATAATTTATACTATTTAATTAGTTCAATTTTATGAACAGTCGTTATGGCGTATTTATCTGAAACTCAGAAAATTGATATTTTAATAATACTTGGTTATGACAATAGAAAACGAACGCATAGGGAGGTATGTGAATTATTTAATAATAAATATCCAGTACATAATATTTCACAGTCTACAGTTAGCAAAGTAGCAAGTTCGTAACGCAGGAAGAACCCCTGAAGTTGATAAGGATAAACGATTAGATGTTATGATAGCCCTTGAAGAAAATCCGCATAAATCTACTAGACAACTTGCTGCCGAACACAACGTCAGTAAAACAACAATTTTGCGTTTTTTACACAAAGAAAAGTACCATCCCTATAAAATTCAGTTGGTACAGGAGTTATCTGAGGATAATCCAGACCGAAGGCTACAATTCTGTGAACAAATAATGAACTGATGTCAGGCAGATGTGCAGTTTTTACAGAAAATACTTTTTTCTACGAACTCTTACAAAAAGACATCTTTCGCCACAGGATACTTTCAGCGAAAACTTGATTTCCGTCACTAGTGAAAAAAAATCCCATAACGTTTACTTTCGTCCCTAGTGACGAAAGTAAGTTGTTACATATTTTCATATATCTTTCGCCTCGTATAATATTTTGGCAGCTTATAATTATTAATAATGAAATAAAGAGATGCTCATTAAATTCTATATGCGTTTTTACCTAAACTTTAATGAATTAAAGATAAAATAAAAATGTATAAAAATAGTGCAAATTAAACCAATCTATATCTAGTTTCCTGGTTTTCATTTGTTTATTTGAAGTTTTATCACTTTTGAGAACTGTCAGTTTCAGTTCGTCCTAAATTTAACACATTTTCATGATGTCTGAGTCAGAAAGCGATTGTACTCCCCCAGAAATTATTTTTAAAGCTGAAGAAACCTCTTCAGATTTATTACCGGCCAAATCAAAAAAGATATGAAGAAATTTATATCAAATGTTTGGACTGGAGAGAAAAAAATAAAGTGAAATCATTTTCGGAAACTGTACTACTCTCAGAGTAAGTAAGTAGTAAAGAGAGGACAGTAAACAATGTTTGTGTCGCCATGATAATACGGTCGAGAATTCTAATTAGAGAGAAATAGATTAATATCTCTATCTCTTTGTTTGTATTTGTCAGTTTTACAAAGCTTTTCTCAGACAATTATTCCAGTGTTTAATTTAAATTTGTTCGTGTTGTGGTGTTAAAAGTAATTGTTATTAATATTATATTCATAACAAAAAAGTCATATTTTGTTTTCACTTCATTAAAAATGCACCTACCTACCTTTTAAAACATTAACCCAGCGAAATTGTTTTACGGTACGCTACTGCTGAGAATTCTAAAACGAGTGAGAAAGCCTTCATTAGAAAGAGAGATACTGATTATATGATAGCGAGATTAATATTGTATAACTTTATGCAGTAGTGGCCTATCTGCTATTATATTATCTAAGGTACTACTAGCATACTTTGGAGAAATATGTTCAAATTTTAAACCGTCGACGTTATGGTCCATTTATTCGATGCTAAGAACTACACTCTCTGTTAAAAATGATGTCGATATTAGTAAATATCCAAAGTTACGTTCGCTTTTGAAAAGAAAATCTGATGGTTTTAAAAGCCAAAAATCCAAAAAAATTTCGCCTGAAGACATAAAGACTTTCCTAAAGAATGCATCTGACTATAAATATTTAATAACAAAGGTAATGGAATTATTATTTTTATTTTAACAAATACTTAATACATAACTACTAATATTTGTAGGTAGCATTAGTTTTTGGATTATATGGCGCTTGTCGTTGCCACGAACTAAAAGATTTAACAATAAGCGATGTAAAGGATACTGGAAGTATTCTGTTAGTTAAAATCCGTAATTCAAAAACCAAATTTCCGCGTTCTTTTCATATTTCTGGACCCTTTTATGATATTTCTAAAAAATATATGAGCCTACGTCCCGCAAACATGGATCAAATTAATTCAAGATTCTTTATTAACTATCAGAATGGAAAGTGTAGCAGACAGGTTGTTGGAATTAATAAAATCAGTAAATTTCCTAACGAAATTGCTCAGTTTTTAACGCTTCCGAATCCTCAAGATTACACTGGGCACTGTTTCCGCAGAACATCCGCAACGCTATTAGTGGATGCAGGAGGTGACTTGCTTCTGTTAAAAAAGCACGGTGGTTGGAAATCTAGTAGTGTTGCGGAAGGATATGTTGATGAATCCACGAACAGTAAAAACCAAATACAAACAAAAATTTTACAATCTGTACAAAATAAGGAAACTACTAGTTCATCCGATTATGGCGCATCATCATCTGAAATGACATTTAACAGTAGAACAAATATGTCGGCATCTACCTCAATAAATAAAAAGCTTGAGTGTGATCCCCCATAATTTTGAATAATTCTTCAAATATAACAATAAATCAATATTTAAATAATAAATAATATTTCTGAAATATTTAATTGTTGGTTAATTTTTTGTTATTCCTAACACAAAATAAAGCATTTGCTAACGTTTTTTTTTTTTTTTTTTTTTTAGTAGGTACCTACATGACATAATAGAGTTCGTAGAAAAAGTATAGTGTTTTACTCGTCGAAAATCATTTTTTGAAGCTCGCGAAAATGTTATTTTCGTCACTCGTGAAACAATATACTATTTTCGGACGAAGCAACGTTTTACTTAAATGGTACTGTCAACCGACACAATTCTCATTATTGGAGCAGAGAAAATCATCATTGGATGATGGAGACTCACACTCAGTTTCATAAAAAAGTGAATGTGTGGTGTGGTATTATTGAAAATAAAATCATTGGGCCTTACTTTTTGATGACTCTCTGACAGGTGAAGGATATTTATATTTTTTAACAAATTTTTTGGTACCTCAATTACAAGTTCTGTATCCTGATAATAACAAACCAGATGAAACAGATAGAAATGTTTGGTTCCAACAAGATGGTGCTCCACCACATTTTGCTCGTGGAGTGAGAGACTACTTGGATGAAGTATTTCCTAACAGATGGATTGGCAGGCGTAGAGCCATTAAATGGCCACCTCGATCTCCCGATTTAACGCAGCTTGATTATTTTCTCTGGGGCCACTTAAAGTCTCAAGTGTATTTAAATCGACCGGAGACTATTGATGAATTAAAAGAAAGAATCACCGAAAAAATTGGCCCGGACGTCATACAAGATGTTCTTCAAGAATTTAATACCATAAAATTGTAGTATTATTACTATTAATAATAATAATAGTTAAAAATAAAAATCGATGTTTCTTGAATATAAATGTACAAAAAAACAAAAAATCTTATACTGAATAGGGAATTAAAAAACCCTTTAAAATGAGGTATCACACGCTACCCCTTTCTATTTAAAAAAAATTAAAGGGATGACTTTTACTCCGAAGGGGTTGAAGAGGGAGATAAATAATTTTGTTCAGAAAATGTCATTTTAGAAATAAAAATCGACCTGTTCAAGGATTTTTTTCAAAACGTAATAATAAAGCCAATAATTAATATATTCCACAAATATGGACCACTCTGTAGTTTTAAGAGTAAATTAACATATTTTTTATTGTTGTAATACAAATATAAAGAGAGATTTGGGAATGTACATGGTATTACTTCATCCTTTAATTTCAGCTTTCCCCTTTTTATTTTGCCAACAGTACTATCAGTAAAAGTAGTCTCATAATATTTGATAATATATTCTAAAAAGTATAGAATAGCATCATATTTAGAAAGTGCTTTATCGACACTATATGCTGCCACTGTTCTAAACGGTTAGTATCCTATAAAAAACATTTACAATGACACAATTGGGGTCCAAAAAAAGAATAACACTAGTAACTCTTTATCTAACATTAAAAAATAAATTTTCTTTTCTAGTAAGTTAAATTTAATGCATAATTATTGTTGTTTGTAAGTCAGCATCTATAACTGAAAAATTTTATATTATAGAAACTTAAAATAAACTACACTTCGTAAGATACATATATTGTGACTAGTTTACAACAAATATTATATTTAGACATGAATACATTATTTTACTTGCATTAAAAGCTTTAAAAAGACATTGAATTGATTTCTTCTTGTGTTTTCTTTGATTTTTATCCTGTTTTACAATCTGAAACGACGTAAATCTTGCATTGATGTACATTATTTTGATTCTTTCCATCAATTTTTTAAAAAATCACTATTTTACATTGACTTGCATAGAAAATTGACCTCGCTGTCATTAGACATGCTAACTGCAGTCAATTTCGCGAACTTTATAAAAAGAAGGACGGAATTTTGAAATTTGACCATTGCCGATTCGCCTCCTTCTCTCTAGTCTTCATATTTACGGCACAACAAGAAATGTTTCTAGTGGCGGGAAATTTTTATGTTTTACATAGATATACGATTAATATGCATTTTAATTCAATAAAGAAATTATTTTTTTTTTATTTGAGGGTCCACACCACCTCTGAGATATTACTGTAGCGCTTTACCATTTTGTAAAAATTAGTTGATTATCCACTAGTAATAATATGATCACATCATAGATACAGGGTGGTCCGTTTTCGCATTCGACACAATAGCGACCGTCCCGGGTGCCATTCTTACACAGTGTACGTTCACACAAATTTCTTTGCTGTGTTCCAAAAATTTTTATTTCTATCCTACAACATTAGACTGTTTAATGAATATTAATTGCTATGTCGATAAATATTAGCGGCAGGTAAGATATTTAAATTATTTTTTAGCTTTGTTGGTAACTCCATAACTACGTAATTATAATAACTATTATACTACATTGTAGTTCACTTACTTTTTTTTTATTTCAAAAAGCAAAAAAAATTAAGTGTAGCTAAAATTTACCATACGAGTTAATTAGTCTAAAAGTAGGATAAGAATAAGATATTGCAAATTTCAATAAGAAATTGCCTCAAAAGAACATTTCTGTTTCGGTTATAAAACCTTGTTTTGGTCGGACACTATGTAAATATCATTATTATTGTAGCGATAGTTTAATTTATTTCTACTTTATTTAGAACACACTATTTACAATTTATTTATGACATACTAATTAATTTATATAATACTTAGGCACTATTATAACTAACAATTCTAATTTATTACAATTTATCTTTTCTGTCCGACACTTAAATTCAATCTACCCATCCGTTGACAACTCGCTATTTATATAAAGCCAACTCTGTACTAGAACTCTCTAGGCATTCCACAATGACCGAGAACTGCATCTATGACTCATGCGCCGCAAAGGGATCAATCCTGTAGTTTCTAGAAGCAGTGGATTTGTCTCTATTGCTAAACTTCATACCGCGGGCAAGGAGTAAAAAAAGCACAGGGTAGGCTTTTACGCGACATTATATAAAACATTTAAAAAAAAGCCAACGTTCAGGGTCACAAAATACCTTATTTTATGTAACAATTGAATATTTGCGAGACGAGCGAAGCGAGGTCCCACAATATGAACGAGTTACATAATTTCGTAACGTGTTACATACAATATTTTTTCTAATTTTGTAACATCTTTCTGACAGTACGCTCTTCCTATGTTGTCAGATCTCTTCTATCAAATATCCTGCAGTTCTTATTAAAAAATTTACTCTTTCCTTTAATATAAACTATTTAAAAAAGAAAAATAAGAATTGAAAGAATACATATGAGTTTTTTATTCATTGCAATTACTTACGATTTGTATTTATCGTCTTTTACACGTGTATCTTATATGAATATTGAACATTCTGGTTTATAACCTCTAAGTTTGGCAAGATATTTTGTTGACGGCGTCAAGTGACAGTTTAATTTTAATTGTGCTTTTTTGTAGTTTTTTTGAGATTTTCGAGAATAATTTAAAAATTGGAACTGTTTAATAAGGATATTTAGGATGGTGAGGAAATGTGTGGTGTGCCTAACTATTTGTAAAAGTGAAAACTTTAATAGTTTACGTTAGACGTTTTCTGATGGGTTAAATCGAAAAATCGATAACCTTCACTAAGACGAATTCTATTTTTTGCAGTAGTGTCGGTGAGGTTCATTGAAGAGAAAAAAAAATTGTCACTATAATAGGACAAATCTAAATAAACCCTCCCGAAACACTACGGTTTTGTGAGACGTACGATACCCCTTTCCCCGTCTGGTATATCATGCGGACAGAAGGTGTATTGGTTATACAGTGTGAAGGGCGAGTCTATCTTAGATAATATATGATATCTATGGTTTTATCACTTGCTCATTCATTTGTTGTTTTTTGAAGTATGTTTTTAAATTTTTTAAATTAGGTAGGTATGTTTATAGTTTCCCCTATACTTACATAAAAAGGATTATTATCAATTTTACTGTGTGTAAACCCATTTTAATGGATGGAAACATTTATAAACTAGGTAGGAAATTGTCCAAGCAAGTAAATCTTAAAAATGATCTGTGGTATTGGTTAGGCTAAGAATTTATCAATATCGCGCAAAATTCAAACACGTTCGCTACTTTCGAATCAGAACTTTTCCACTATCCCTAAGGATTTCCATAACTTCCCAAAGGAGAGTTAATCTATTATTTTATTTGTATTATTACAATTATCCGAACGTGATGTCGGGCTCCTAGGGGCGCACGCCACGGAGATGAAACAAGTATATTAGAACCGGCCTCGACCGACAGGCAGGCCCGGCAAACGGCCGTGCGCTCGAACTGGCAAAACAAAGATAAATGTCGTTATGGCAGTAACGGCAGTAACAAAGTTTGGGTATGGAGAAGGCGGTTACATGCACCAGTAATTGGAGTTCGTTTCCTCGGACGCGTAACTCGTTTTCGAATCAGTAGCGCTCTATAACTGCAAAATCGCCGATTTTAATTGAGCATTGTTTTGTGCCTGAAGACGTAGCGAGGTTCTCTCTAGCGGCTCTAGCCAGCCGGTTTCGAAATGTAACATTGAATTTATTAGATAATGAAATGTCATAGCGCACCTGATGCTGAATACAAATCATTGAATAGTGATCGGAAATGTATAAAATAAAAGACGAGATTGTTTCTCATCCATTTGTAATTTATTGTGAAATGTATACAGGGTCCTACAACAGTAGCGAGATCTTTTACAAGAATATATCGGATTTTTTCTATAATGAACCAGTAGATAGGAAAACTCGCGCGTGTTGATTACTTGTTTTAAAAACGCCATTTTTCGTACAATTGCTGTCAAATTTTCAAGTAAACTTCGGATATTGAACAAAATGTAACTGCAATTCAGTCGTTCAACATTCCAGAAATGTCCAGCACTCGTACAATATCATCCAATAGATCACATCTTTTTTGTAGCCCACTTTTGTAAAGTTCAAATCCCAGCAAGGGATACTTCAAAGTATTTCTAAGGTAAAGATAGCACCTTTTACTGAAATAATTTATCGTGAAAAGCTTTAGAAATGTCTTCTGAACTTCAAAATTCCCTTGTTTTCTTCTTTAAAATGATTTGTAACTTATTTTTACTAAAAACTTCCTGTAGCAAACACTTTTTTTCAATAATGTTTGTTTTTTTCTTGCTCTTGATTATGTTTAATGCTTATAAAAGAACATGTCATCTGCTTTTAAATGTAGGGTCGACCAATCTGCAATTAATTTAATAATAGTGAATGATTATTGCAGAATAATACTCTAAAATCTTACCATTAGCCTTTAATTTCAGTTTAGTCTCAGTCCGTTTCTTCAAATGATTTTTGTGTGTTTGCCAACAGCAACAATACAGCTCGCTCCAGGCATGCTAAAGTTTCATCAGGGTATAAACAAAGTGTGGTCCGATTTCGATAAAAGATAGGATAAATATATTGAACTGTGTATTTATTATAACGGTGATCAGTTTGTTGTGTTTTATTCTAACCTAATTGTCATTTATGTTTTTATATTTTTATCAAGATTTTTTATGTTGTTTTTACAGCAATTCACTAATGTAAATTTATAAATTAAATAAATGTATCATGATCTTATTTTTATAATTATTATATTTTGTTACCTTATCCTTATAAAAAAGTATGGTTTAATGTAACGACATATACATTGAAGTGATCTTCTCAGTATTTTATACTTTTTACAAAGGACTACAGCAACATATCAAACTAGAAAAGTATTTTGAAGTTTATAAACCACGACTAAAATATTTTTTTTTTTTTTCAAAATCGGGTTTGAATGAAACGTATTTATGTAAATATCAATTTCCGAAAAAATAAATTAGGGGAACTCTCCATTGTTCTTCTTTCATTCTAAGTTCTAAATTCCAGGCACGCCACTGTCCGTAGACAAACTAAACTCAACTACGACCCAAACACCAAAGCTGTGTGTGTAACTATTATTACCCAAAGTTTAATTTTGATAAAGTTGCGAAATGTGTTTCGGAATATGGTAAAATATCTCGAAGTTGGATAGGCAACTCCAAATATTGATTAACATTTTCGGAGTTTCAAGTCAAATTGTACTTTCTAAGAGATATAAATTAATGAAATTTCGTCGTGTAAAGAAATTATGTCGAGTTAATATTTTGAATTAAATGTTGTCAACGTATGATTATAAAATGTTTTTGATATTGGATATTTTGGTGGTAGGTATAAATTTTATGTGTATATACAATGATTGAAAATTAACATTCTCATGTTTGCTACAGCTTTTACTATAAATTAAGAGAAAATTACTTTATAACCTTATTCCTTCAACATTTTATATCCATTCTACTTAGTAAGAACACTACAAAAAATGAAATCCGCCAATCACAGTTGATATTTTGGTCACCCGGCTACTATCAGTTTTTTAAATTTTATATAAGTGACAATTCTGTCAAACTAATTATCAGTTTATTTTTTAGTTTTTGAGATTAAATATTGCTGGTCGTTAAAAATTAAATTTTTTTCGATGCCTTAAAAAACCTTCCTTTTGATGAAAAAATACGGAAGAATTTTTTTTTTTTTTTGAACAACAGCACGTGCCTCAAACCAATTGAAGTTTATTTTTTTCATAAAATCGTAGTTTTTTTTAAAATATCTCTTAAAGTAGACGAATTTGAAAAAAAATCTACTAAAAATTTTAATTTAATGGGAATAATGAGTTTATTATTGAAAATATCTCCGTAAATATGAACTTTATGAAAAAAATAAACGATACCTTTTTTGTAGAGAATTTTATTTCCTACAAAATTGCTTTCGTTTGATTTTTTCATATTTATGGAGATATTCTTAATAATACTCATATCTCCATAAAATCAAAATTTTTAGATTTTTTCTCAAATCAGTCTACTTTAAGAGATTTTATGAAAAAACTACAATTTTATAAAAAAATAAACTTCAATCGGCTTGAGGCATGTGTTCTTGTTATTTTAATCAAACTATATGAAACTAATTTAATTACGAGTATTTAAACGTAAATGCTAAGTGTGTCGATGGAGGCGAGAACAGAGCGTTTGGCTTCCATGCAAGAGGCATGGTTTCAAATCTGGGCTGGGACTAATTCAATTAAATGTTTTTGTTTTACATGTTTATTTTATAAATTAGTAGAAGTCATAAATTATTTTAAAATTAGTTGTTTTATCTTAATAACCTAAAATTTGTAGATTTTCGTTAGTGGGTCGTAGAAAAAATATAGATACTGTACAACTCGAGTGGTTTGTCCATATCTACTCTTGTTGAACAAACTACTATTTTCTACACCAACATGGATATTAATTATTCTACGCACAGACTACAAAACGAAAAAGTATGCGATTCCACTCAACTGAACGAATATATTTCTTATCCATTCTACCTAGTAAGAACACTGCAAAAAAGTGAAATCCACTAATTACATTTTATTTTTTGGTCACCCGGCTACTATTGTTTTTTTCATTTTATTTTATAAATTTGTAAAAATCAAATTATTTTTCAATTAGTTTTTTTTTTTTTTATTTTTCTGGTTTTTTTCTTTTAAATTATTAAGCTCAAATGTAAATGAAAATGTAAAAAAAAAGTTAAATCTTCCAACGTACATTGATATATTTTTTAGTTTTTTAAAATTTATGGAGTAAGTGAATCGCTTATTTCAAAAACAACCTAAGTCACATTTTGACAGTTTTCAGGAGGTGAGAAAAACGTGTTGTAATTTCGGAACTAAGGTTGTTTCAGAAATAAAGGAATGTTTTAAATCGTTATAAAACCAACGATGATTACCTCAAAAAATAAATGGCATAATAAACTCAAAATGGCCAAAATGTGACTTGAGTATATTTTTTTACCAAACTGCATTTTTCATTAAACCCATATTTTTAACTATTTAATACTTTTGCTCCTATGACTTTGAAATGAATTTTCGTTATCCTGTATAATTAAAAGAATTGGTGAGTGAAAAAAATGCACTTTTGATGATGTCTTGTCCTCAAAATATCCAGCTGGATTCAGTTTAAAATTCGATATTTTTTAATCATTTAATTTATTTTCTTGTACCTCTTTGAACTGAATTTTCTGTAGCACGCTGTATTGTTACAAGAATGGTGCAATAAAAAAAATGTTTACTTTGACTTCCAAAGTAACATATTAAAATTTCAAGAAATTATGTCAGTGTGGAAAATCCATAATCAGTCCATTATAAGTAAATAATCCTTTTGGCATTTTAACGACGAAATCAAATATTTTCTGTAAATAATTTAAACTGTAGGAAAAATCACAACTGTTTAAAGTATGATCCAATCTTCAATTTGTCTTTATAACTGGTTAAACATTAGGGGTGACAACAATATATATTGTCATGATATTTTTATTAACACAGGCTTTGGAAATGTTATGAAAGGTGAGGTAGAATATTTATGAGATTCGCAAATGAAAAGGTTTTAAAATATCTAAAGAAAGCGACGTGACAACGTTACATTTTTTTGGTTAGCTGTTTGCTAACATTAACTTTGATGGTGTCATTATTTCTATTCAGAAAGTGTGATGTTTGACTTTGGTTTTAAAAAGAAACCGAATGCCATATGTTTTAACTATATGCTTTATAAGTGTTTTCGTATATATCTCTGTTTTTTCCGGAATTATGTATTCGGCAGCCTTTTCTGTAGCTATTCGCAGTTTTGATGGGATATATAAAGACAATTTTATTATTAAAAGTGCCGTTCAATATATAATTAGCAAAATAAAAAAAACTTAAATACGTGTTGTACGTCCGTCCGTTCGTCTGTCTGTGTTACGAAATTCGATGAGGCCCGAACTAGCCCATCTAATTTCACTAATATGGAAACATTGAACTTTTCCCTGTCGAATAAAGTCAGAAAATTAAAAAAAAATCTGGAAAGCGGTTCTCTATCAATTTTCCGGCTAGACCAACTTTTTTTTAACAGCGGATTTATCTGTTTTGGGAAATTTCCTTTTTCACCAAAACTGATTTGAGATTTTTTTAGAAATCTATGAATAATTATAAATAAAAACTTTTTTTCTCTATCGAATGGTGTTGGTAAATTTTAAATTATTGTACAGTAAAATCTTCTAGTAATTACCTAACGGTATGATCAATCAACTTGTTATATTATTAGTAATAAACGACTTTATTTCAAAATATTTAAGAAATACAATACAAAAAAAAACAATTATAAAATAAATTACACATGCCAGCTGTGGCGAAGTCTAGCTGAAGCTACTCCTACTCAACCACAACAGGCATACAACAATATAAAAATGTATTAATTTATAAAATAATGGTTTGTACACAAAAGAGAATAATTAAATAAGAATGACAGAAAGTAGTAATAATTATCAAACAATATTTATAGAACAAAGTAACAAAGAAAAAATAGTCCTATTAAAACATATCACTTATTCAATATCAAATATCATGGGCAAATCAACAATTCAAAAAAAGATTTTCTGTTTATTAAAAAGATAGTTCTTATATTTATATTTAAATTTGTTAATATTAGAAACTTTAAATGCATCTGACAAAGAGTTATATAATTTTATAGCATTGTAAGTGAAAGATTTCTGAAACATGGCTGTACGATATATAGGTATAGAGAATTTATTGCTATAACGAGTATTTCTACTGTGGATAAAGGAGGGAGGGATTAATTTATTTTTTAAAATTAAAGGTTTCGACTGATAGACTATTGTATGCACAAAATTTCCTAAATGGAGTTTAAAACGGTTCCCCATATTTAGCCATTTACATTCAACAAGTTTATGCGAAATATGTTCTTTTCTTTTAATAGAAAATATGAATCTACAACAAGAATTTTGTAAAACCTGGATCCTTCTTTTTTCACGCTGTAATAAACAAGGCCAAAAAATATAGTCACAATAATTGAAGTTACTGAGTACAAGTGACTCGCAGAGTAGAGTTTTCAACCTAATATTAAGAAAATAGGGATTACTGTATAATAATCTTAGGGAAGTATAAGACTTTCTTATTAAATTTTTAATATGATCGCAAAAACGAAGATCATTATCAATAATAATAACTAAATCTCTAGCATTATCTACTATTTCTAATAGTTCATTAGATATATGGATTTTAAAATTTACTTTAAAAAATTCCTTGTCACTACCAAAAACATAATAGTTTAGATTTGTTAGAATTTAATTTCAAATCATGCTCGACTGATAATTCCTGAACAGTTTGAAGTCGAGAATTAATTATTTGAGCTGAATCATTAACATTATAACGACTGAAATGTAAATACACTTGTGTGTCGTCAGCATAAGCTTGAACACTGCATTTATCAATTGAATTAATAATATCAATAGTATAAATAAATAAGAGAGGTCCTAATATTGACCCTTGTGGAACTTCAGATAAAATGTCAATTTTAGTAGAAGTTTTTCTTTCAACATTTATTTTTTGTGACCTACCCAGTAAATAAGACCAAATGAGAAACAAAGATTTATTAGAGAAACCAAAATATTTCAGTTTAGCACAAATTAAATCATGATTAATAGTATCGAAAGCTTTAGAAAAATCTAATAAAACTAAAGCCGAGTTAAGACCTTTATCTAGATCCGTTAATATATCATTAGTAACAACTGATAATGCTGTTCCAGTAGAGAAATCACGCCTAAAGCCACTTTGTTTATCGAGAATTAAATTATTGGAGGTAAAATAAGAACACATTTGGTTGTAGATAATGCATTCAAAAATTTTAGAAAGTGGTGGTAATATACTGATTATCCTTAGATCAGAGAAACTTTGAGGATCTTTACATTTAGGCAATGGTTTCCTAATTGCAATCTTCCGGTCATTTGGGAAATAAGATACCACAATACAGCAATTAATAATATTTATTAATTATTTATCGATGAAAGTACTACAGTATTTAAGCATATTAGATGTAATATTATCAGCACCACAGGCGTTACTTTTTATTTCATTTAATATTTTATTCACTTCATTAATAGTGACCAATGAAGAAGGAAAATTAAAACTTTTATTAAATAGGCAACTATGATATTATTCACGCAGTTATTAGTCACATTACGAACAAATTTGGCAAAATAAAAATTAATTTGATCAGTATTTTTTAAATTGAAAGGAATACTATAGGATTGCTTGCTATGAACATTTAGATTGTTCAACTCTTTCCAAATCTTTTTAGAATTATTAGCCAGACAAGTGGAATTAAGATATGCTTTTTTTTCTTGTCTTAACTACCGATACAGTAAAATTACGAAGGTTTTTATAAGCAATCCAATCAGGAGGTAAACTAGTTCTTTTATATTTTTGTAAAGCTTTATTCCGTTCATTCATAATATGTTTTACGTTGGGAGTAAGCCAAGGCGCTGGCGGTTTAATAACTTTTACCTCACACATAGGAGCATGTTTATCAAATAATAGCCTTTAAAAGTCCTTTAATAAATTTATTTTTACGTCAATATTATTTTCATATATAATATTCATCCAAGGTAAAGATTTTAGATCATCCACGAAACTGTTATAATTAAAATGTCTAAAACAACGGTACGAAGCAAATTTTGGACTCATTTTATAACCCTTTAATTTCAATAAATCCTAACCTATGGTTGGAAATGGTATCACAAACAATTACACTGTGTTTAATTACAAAATCTTTCTTCGATACAAAAATAGGAACAATTAGTTTCGACGAGGTTTTAGTAACTCTGGTTGGCTCAGTTAAAATTTGCTATAAGCCATACGATTCAAAACAATCATTAAGAGCATTACTCATGTTTAAAAAGTCAATATTAGCATCGCCTGCAAAACAGAGAAAATCGTATTCCGAACAAACTTCGGCTAAAATATTATCAAAATCATTAATGATAGAATTAAAGTTACCTTTAGGCGGTCTATAAAAAACACAAACCCCAATTTTTTTGAATTAATAACTAATTTAAAGAATTGAAGTTCTAGTCGATCACTAATCATAAATTGAGGTATAATTTCTTGACAATGATAACAATTTTTAACAAAAGCCACCACCTCTTTTCATATAACGGTTATTATTTAGAAACCATCAGTATAATAAATAGAGAAAATACACTGAAGCACTACAAAATACTTTATCAATAATAGGATATATTATATGCAAATAACTTAATAATTAATTACTTTATATTAATTTAATTTTAAGAGGGAAATGACAGCATAAACGAAATCACAAAATCACAACTGTAACTCTATGGGCCATTTTCACCGCTAGAGTTGAGAAATAAGCGAATCTTAAAATGGCATTATCAATGGAAAAATGTCATTATAAATGGAAAAATATCATTTTAAGCTTGGCTTATTTCTTAACTACTAGCGGTGCGAATGGCACTTAGTGATATGAATATTAAAAAGAAAACAAAAATATAATTTAACAACAGAGACCAATAATTATTTATTACCTACTAAAGAAAATAAAGAATGCGAATATTCCAATATAAAGAAAAAATTTATTATGTTCATTACACATGCAAAAAACAACAAATAATAATTTTTTCATATAAATGAATTAAATAATTTTTTTATAACAAATTTCAAGTGATTAACCTTTCTTAGAGTTAATAGAAATATCGCGTTCACTAGTGATTAAAATAATTTTGGCACCCACTTTAATATACACTTTTCAATTATATGTCCATGTCGCATTTTTGAAAACTTGTTTAGCTTTTTTATATAGATCAAGGTTCCTGACTAAATTTTTCATGTAAAACATATGATGAGCCTAACAACTGTTTCATAGGTATATTTCTTAATTAAAAAAAAATCAAATTATAGAAATTATTACCAATATTATTTGAAACTCAAATAAAATTACTAATAGATTGTGAGTAAAATCGTATACATACCTCGGGGAAACTCATTCTAGCCTCGCGTTTCTACATATAGGCTCGAATGTAATAGAGTACTTCCCAGCTCGGTATGTAATATACTATTAAAATTTAAATTCCAAATCTCGCGGACGTTATTCTCGTTACTAGTTCGTAGATTTTATTGTCTTGTCAAGTCATTTGATTTTTTCCAATTTCAAAATGAATAGTTTTAAGTTTTCAGTTATTCATTTTAAAACCGCGCTCTTGTCTCACGAGTTTATTGGAAAGGAAATGAGAGAACAACCATAGACAAACGTTACGGATTGAGCTAACACGTTTAATGCCGTAATAAATTGTGAAGTACTAGTTAACGTTCGTAACGTAACTGTAGTTTATGAAGATTGCTAGATACTGATGCAGTTCGTAACTTCGCGTACAGGATGATTGTAGTGACCTTAAATTTTTGAATTTTGAATATTGCCAACTATGTTTATTTACTAGCTACTGCTTACGAAATCTTAAAAGTAATTAATTACATGTAAGGGTTGTCTTAATAGTTAACTTTAATAGAAAGGACGACTTTTACTCCCTAGGTGGAAAAGTACAAGAGTGAATATGATGGCCATATCATATCGCACGACCGACAAATTTTGCGATACAAACAATCTAATCGAGGGAAAGAAAATGAATTAAATTTAATTTTTTTTTTTATAAATAGAAATAAAATAACTTTATTTTAAAAAAAATTGCACAAAAACAATTTAGCGGATTCAAACTCGAGCTACCAGGTGTAAATTCTGTTTACTTAACATTTATAATTGAATTGGTTTTAGATAATCTTATTAAAATTTACGATATCATTGAAAATGTAGACAAATATGTTGTATATAGTATTATATTTTTTACCGATTCTCTACCAGATTCACTAATTTTTAATTTTTTTCACTTTAATTTAAAAATATCCTGACAATTTGACAGATTTATCACTAATTTAAAAATCTGATGTGCCCAACACATGATTTTCCTATCTAGTTATTATAGGCTTTTTCCGGTTATTTTGTACAACCTATTGTAGCATCTCTATAAATGTTTAGAGGATAAACTAAATATATACATTGTCCACATACATCTACCTCGAAACATTTTTCTATAGATATTCATTGAAAACGAAAATACTGAAAAATTTAAATTTAGCACTTTTCCTACAATTTTTCCATTACGGTCCATTTTAGAAAAATCATGTATAAACAAAAATTATAGAGATAGATATCGCAAACAACTTTTAGTTCAACAATTTTCATAAAAATCAGAATTTTGCACATTTTGTCAAATTTCTCGAATACGGACCATTTCAGGAAATTTTGACATAAAACAAAAATTATAGATAATAATATTAGAAGTAACTTTTATTTGAACAATTTTCTTCTCCAAACATAAATAACAGATATAGGGGTCTATTCTGTAACAATTCCTTTATATTTAACGGCCTTTAAAAATATTTTCTTCTTTACTTCTGTCATTATTTAAACGGATCTTTAAAATACATTAGAGTACTATCTTAAAGAAATCTGTTTAAATAATGACAGAAGTAAATTAATGAATACAAATATACTTTTAAAGGCCGTTAAATATAAAGGAATTTTTACAGAATAGACCCCATTTTCCATAAAATATAAGAACGGCCTCCCATAAAGTACCCCCCAGATGTTCCGACTTTGTCCAAAATCTAATAATTTCACGTCAGGCAGAAATAAACCTTAAGTTTAAAATTTAATATTTTTTTTCTTTATCCGTTTTTGAGTTTTCTTCAAAATTCGAAATTTACACATTTTCTCAAATATCTCGAATTTAGAGAAATTATGTATAGAATAAAAATTATAGAGAATTATATTACAAACAACTTTTATTTGAACAATTTTTATAAAAAATGATTTTTTTTACATTTTGTCAAATTTCTCGAATACGGACCATTTTAGGAAAATTTTGTATAGAACAAAAATTATAGATAATTATATTAGAAGTAACTTTTATTTGAAGAATTTTCTTCTCCAAACGTAAATAACATATATTTCATAAAATATAAAAATTACCACCTATAAAGTACCCCCCCAGATGTTCCGACTCTGCCCAAAATCTAATCAGTTCATTAGACGCTGGAATAAAGCTTAAGTTTAAAATTTGGTGTTTTTCTGTGTATCGGTTCATGAGTTATGCGACATACAGACACACACACACACATACATCATCGCGAAAATAGTCAAAACGGATTCAGGGGACCTCAAAACGTAAAAATCAGTCGAAAACTCGAGGTCGAAAAAAATCATGATTCCTATACTTTCCTTATATCTGTATACAGATAGGAAAGTAAAAATATAATAGAATAGAAGGATGACAAACGTAAAGGTACATTTACATCTGACATTTATTGCATGAGATTTATGTCTGACAGTTGTTTAGTCCAGTGTAAATACACAAACATTTCTCTCGGACATATATTTTTGAGTGTTTACACTGGACTAAACAACTGTCAGGCATAAATATCATGCAATAAATGTCAGATGTAAACGTACCTTAATTCTGAAATTTGTGCATAAATCTAATGTGTGCGTGTAGAAAAAGTATAACTAAAAAAAAAACAATGAGGGAAAGTTCTTTGTATCTCATAAAAGTAATAATAATAATCTCTCCCTAATTCATCCCCTTACGAGTGAATTTTAACCACCTGAAGTCAACTGAACTTTAAGATGCCATTTCACTCACAGATGAAAACCTCTCCCACCATCATCAAAACCGTAACGCACTGCGATTTGTAATCAGGATGGCATATCTACACTAATTAAATTGCTGCTAATATGCTACTTATCAAATCCTATATAATGTTATTTTTAATGCATCCAGTTTCGAAGTTTATATATTACTTCATCTTCAGATACACTATTAACATCTACATTATTGAATCTACACCGTTTAAAGAAAAATATTTTTCCTACGACCACTTAGGAAAGTGACACATATCACACTATATAGTCCTATGGAAAGTGCCCTATATCACACGCGTATAAATAAGAATTTACTTTCCACCCGAGTGAGAATATGTTACTTTCCGCAGTAGTTGTCACAAAATGTCAAACACCTAATTTCTATTTTGATCTATGTAATGTCCATATTAATACTAAAATCGATATGATTGTTAAATTATTGAAATCGTTGTAAATTAGATCCTAGATATTTATCTTTAACAATTATTATTAAAATAATTTTAAATATATGTTTGCTCTTTATTCTGGTTAAATACATAACCGATTAGATCATTCAATTGACACAAGGGCTATTAGCTCAGGTGGTTAGGACGTCGAAATTATCAACTTTACCATTTTTCGACCGCGTTCGAATCCTGGCGGGGCAGAATTTTTTTTTGTTTTTTTTTATTTTTTTTTTTTTAGTTTTTTTTTGTTTAGAAAATATGAAAATTGAATAAATACGATTATTGTTAATTATTTTTTTAAATATATTTTAATTATTATAGTAATAATAACCTTGGTTTTACATTTTTTTGATGACATTATTTTGTGGTCGTAGGAAAAATATGGTACATCACTTGTGTGAAAAGTGATTTTCCACACTCGTAATGTAATATACTATATCTGATCGAGGTGAAATAAATTTGACATTCATTTTTGTCACAACTATGTCACTATCACAACGAAAACGCTGCATCGTGAATCGGCAGCTACTTCCCCGCCCAAACCCCCTGGAAATTGGGGTTAAAACTATTCGAAGCGAAATAAAAGGTTTTCTTTTTTAAAAATGACTTACTCATCTTTTACAGCATATAATTTAAGTGAATCCACAAAGAGCGTTTTAAAGCAGAGTTTAAGCGTTTATGTTTTATTTCTTAAGTCTTGTTACCTAATTTTCTATTGTAAGAGTCCTGATAATGGCCTAATAAGCCTAAAGCGCTAAACTAATTTTTAATTAAAGACGGGGTTGTATTAAGATAATCCCAGTTTACACACTTAAAATACCAACTAGTTTCATTTCTGAAAAATACAATAACTAACCACTGAAAATATCAGCATTACTAGAAGAAAACGTAAATATTCCTCTTCTGTGTATATTTGGCTTGACCTTTGTATCAAGTGTAGATATTTTATTGACATGTTTTGGGGGCGAAATTAGTTTTTGATATCAATTTTCTTCTAAATGTCTAATTTTAATTAAATGTGCAAATTAAGGTTTTCTTAGAAATTGTTTTTACATAAATAGGATTAAAAATTCCCATGCGTTGTAGTAGTCCATTGTTGATGTCTTTCTTACTATAAATTAAATATTAATCGAAAACAAATAAAACTTTTTTTACTATGATTGGTCAGTTATAGTTTTTATTTAAATAGCAGTACTTTTTCCATCTTTTGGGGCAGTCACAAATAATTTTTTAAAATATTGAGGGACTTAACTGGCAATTTAAATTTATTTATAGGCAAACCACATATTTTTGTTTCTCAAAGTATAAGTATATTCAAAGCTATGGCGGCTCGTGGGGTCGTTCACAGTGACAGAATATAGGTATCAGTACAAATGTATGAAAAAACTTTCAGTGTTTTAGAAAGTTTATAATATACCTTTCTAAAACACTGACAGTTTTTTACCTATATCTGTACCGGGATCTATATTCTACTGCTGTGGAACCCCCAAAATTTTGGCCACGAGCCGCCCCTTATTCAAAGTATCAATATTTGGTTTAACAAAATTAGTAGGGAAACAAAAATATTGCCAGTGACGTTACAGTAAAAAATTATCTGTAGGTTCCCTGTTAATTTTGTTAAACCAAATATTGATACTTTTGAATACACCTACCAATGTTTTTAAAAATTATTTGTGACTGTACCAGATGTGAAAAATTTTCCAAAAATTATTATTGACCGATCATGCCAAAGAGATTTTGTTTGTTTTTTAAAAATCTACTACGATCAGAATATTATCTAACTAATTTTGTAATTTTTTTTTTCTAGGTCGTCTTCATGAGCAACAATGAAGCGCACTTTCAACCGCGAAAGGTAACCTGAGGGTCGACATCGCGGAAACAGTGGTTTTCTAAAAATCCGTTCCAGGTGAACCGTCACCCGAAAACGAAGACGAGGAGGAGGACGAAGGGAAGAAGGAAAAACGGGAAGTGTAGTAGTTAGTTAGTGCGCGGCGTCAGCGGCGAAGCTATAGTGCATGTGTTGCTAGTCGCGTCCAATGGACAAGAGAAAAATGATGCCCAAACGGCCTAGGTTCGAGCCACGCGGCCCCATCTCAAACGGTCCCATGCAGACCCGGCCCCTCGTCGCTCTTTTGGACGGCCGGGACTGTTCCATCGAAATGCCCATATTGAAGGACGTGGCCACGGTGGCGTTCTGCGACGCGCAGAGTACCAGCGAAATACACGAAAAAGTGCTGAACGAGGCCGTGGGCGCGCTCATGTGGCACACCATCATCCTGACCAAGGAGGACTTGGAAAAGTTCAAGACGCTGCGGATCATTGTGCGTATAGGAAGTGGCGTGGATAATATTGACGTGAAGGCGGCTGGGGAATTGGGTATAGCGGTGTGCAATGTGCCGGGTTACGGTGTAGAAGAGGTCGCCGATACGACCATGTGTCTCATATTGAACCTCTACAGGCGGACCTATTGGTTAGCTAATATGGTCAGAGATGGAAAGAAATTCACAGGACCCGAACAGGTACGATATTTTTTTTACTCGTTTTCTGTTCAGAAAGAAATACTGACGTGCCTTGCAATAGTTAGGTCAAGCATGAGCCGTCATCTTCCATACAGGTTTCTTTTTTTTTCTCTATACCGATTGGGCTATGAAATTATCAACGGCGACCAACTACTAGACCAATCATTTCATTTATGAAGGTGCGTATAGATATAACGCGCCGGGGCCAACAACGGGCACAGGTTCGTCATATTTGTACGGTGTTGTAGATCTAAAGGTGTGTATAGATATAACGGGCTGGGCCCGTGCCAACAGCGGGCCCAGGTTCTTCAGGTTTGTACGATGTCTTATACCTACCGTGCGATGGAAAGCAAACGGGCCTACTTCGATCCTATTTGGCACGGCCCGTGGCTTTCGCTCGCGGTAGATTTACGACACCGTACAAATCTGACGAACTTTTTTTTTTTAGTTGAGGGGAAACCGCTTGGCACTAACCGCTGGGTCTATACAGTTAGTAATACCAGGCGCTACTTCGACTAAAACCCCTCGATCACCTCTACATTTCATCAGGGTGGGGACTTCTTGTTTTGGGTTTAAATATTTTTCTATTTCACCCTTTCCTTATATTCCTCCCATTTCCTGGAAGTCCCTTTCTTCCTCCTCTTTTCTTTTCATTATTTTCCTAATGTGTTCCGCTATTTTATTCCAATTTCCCTGATCTTCGATCATTTTTCCCACGTTATTTTACAAGAAATGTCTAGTTCCCTAATAATTTCCCTGTCAAGTCTCCACCTGAAGCATGAAAATACCGTGTGTTCTGGTGTGTCAGTCTCTCCGCAATACATACACTTTGAGTCATTGGCTTTCCCTATCCTGTATGTGCAGCTTCTAAATGAGCCATGTCCACTTAGAAACTGCGTTATGCAGTAGTCCGTTCCTTTGCGTTTGCATTATAGCCAGGGATATAATTTTGGAATCATCGTCTTTGTTCATTGTGCCGTTGCCTCTATGTTGTCCCTCCCATTCTTCCTGCCACATATTGTAGCCAGGGAAATAATTTTGGAATCAGCGTCTTTGTCCATTGTGCCGTTGCCTCTGTGTTGTCCCATTCTTCCTGCTACATGGCTATTGAATTATCCTTTTCTGCCCTTTTGGTTATATCTGACGAACCGGGTTGGCCTGGGCCAGGGCCGGCCCGTTTTATCTTTACGCACTTGTTTACTTGAAACGTATTTTATGTTTCTAAATATAGAGAAAGACAACTTCTGAACGAGATAGAGCAATCGCCTCGACTGTTGCATTAGAACAAGCGAGAGCACTACTAAATTTCGTCGTCTTACAAACAAAACACACTAAGTCAGAATTGATGAAAAGTCCATTCAAGTCTCTTAATATATTTTATGATACACATCAACGTGGTACCCAACCTCTATTTATGGTTGTTAGGGGAGTCATAACGAGCTAGCCTGGTAAAAATGTAAAACATTTAACGAGTTATGATTGTAATTGAACTGTCATTATTTTAAATCACATTCGGAAGTAATAATGGTGTCAAATGATTTTTTTTAATTTTAGGTTGAAAAACGTAATAAATTGCAGTATAACATAAAACGTTGTACGATACACGCTCGTTACCTGATCTCTACGTGCTCGCACGGTCATATAACGTGCTCGCACGGTCATATAACGTGCTCGCTTGTGCTCGCACATTAACGACCGTGTTCGCATGTGAAGATCTAGGTAACGGGCTTATAACGTAAACTACTATTTCCTAAACAAAATAAATGCTATTATGGACTCAATGAATATGAAAATAATTTAAAAATAAGGTTATAATTCTTAGAAGGCATAGTGGATTTTACCAGTGTACAGAGCGGAAAAAATCCAGTAAAATGATGTAAGCAAGTCAAGAATTAAAAATTTGACTTAGTGTGTTTTGCTTGTAAACTGACGATTTGGTCGGTATGACGTTTGCGAGCACGCGTGTTATGAAGTGGTTATGAATAAGCACGTACGAGTACTACGTCTGCTTTAACTGTTGCGACACTACAAAATAAATTTAACTCAACAATGTTCACCATCCGACCAATAGCAATGAGGATATCGACGAGAATCAAAATAAAGATGTAGTAGCCTCGGTGGTAGCATATACAAAAAAATCTCATAAAAATCCTTTTACGACTGGACTAATACCTCTTGACGTATACATGCACGTGTGTTTGTTTACATCGCAGGTGCGTTTTCGTTGTTTGAATTTTTAAAGTAGAAACTATAGTAACTAAGTATTTATCGCGTCTTTTTAGTCAATGAAGATTCTAAGAAGTACTAGATGTTTTGCTGTAAAATTATTTTAAAGTTATTTACGATTACAATTTTTCAAAAAAAAAATGGCATGTAAATATTTCGCCTTTATTTATTAATTGGTTTTAATAGTAGGTATACTAAACAAGGTGGCAATTTAACCTTCACCTGGCCTCGTGGGGTACGAACATACCCCCACGCTCTTTCTCGTCAATTTTCGATATCTAAATCTTCGAGATCGAAACTCGTAACGATATCTATTGGTAGTCAAGGGATATACTTTTATATTTGGGCCAGTGGGATAGCGCTCTAAAAATAAATACCTTTTTTTAAAGACCCATGAAAACATTTATTATTCTTTTATAGTGATGTAACAGCTAAAATGTCAGCCCTTTTTATTGAAAAACAAAAAAGTTATGATTTTTTTTTGTAAAAAACTTATTGTTTTAAGTTTTTATGAACGCTGATCTTTATTTTTTTAACTCTGACTATTCTACAGTTTAAAGTGGTATCTAAAGAGGATCCTTGAATTTTTTTGAGACAAAATTATCAATATTTTAATTTTTACTGCGGTTCGTACGTACCCCAGGAGTCCAGGTATTTTACTCAGGATGAGCATGCCATGTGAAGGTTAAATGGCTGCAGCTCCTGAACTATAGATGATGCAGTGGCGGCTTTTTAACAAAACACCTATTGGGGGTTCACAATGCCCTAATATAGATCTCAGTACAAATTTAGGTAAAAAAACTTTCAGTGTTTTAGAAAGGTATATTATAAACACTGAAATTTTACCTAAATCTATATTTTGTCATTGTGAACCCCCCAATATTTTAGTCAGGAGTCGCTACTGGATGTAAGAAAAGTAAAATCCAATAAAAACAATTAGGTATTTTGTAAACATGAACTAGAAATATTTAGTTAATTCAGATAAACATGTGTCATGTGCTATTTAAATAAGTTTTTATTTATTATTTACTATTATTTATGATTGCCAATTTCGTATAAAAGAAGTAAATTCCAATAGGTACTCAGTTTAAATTAGAAATACAGGAAAATGAGAAAAACTCAAAGACAGCGTTGCAGAAACGTCGAATGACCTTTCACCCCCTGAAAACAACTACTCCTTTGGCTAATACAGCAACAGGCATTGTATTAGGTACATCAAAAGGAAAACGGCCAAGATAAAAAATTATTTTCAACTTGATTTTGTTGATGAATCATAAGGACGAATTGGGTACAATATTGACGTTTTCCTTAATAAGCAGATTCAAAGTTAGTGTTGAAAGTAATTTTTTCCTATTTTGACATATAAAGTGACATTTTTGTAATCGCAGTAAATGTCAAAATGATCTACCAACCAGTTGCATAATATTGAATATTATAAAACTGGTTTCAAAAAAATTCATTATGTCAACAGTTGCGCAAAGAAAACAAATAAAAATAAATCTTTTTTGGTTTTAAAATCAATAATATACATTATACATATATATTAATTAATTGGTGGTATAAAATATAGGGTATCCATTTAAAAAATTGAGAAAATCGTTATCCCGCATTTTGACACACCCTGTAAAAAGTATAGCAAATAAATGAAGTCTATTAAAATTGTTTGACGATATGAAAATAATCAAATATGTATAACTACCTACAGGGCGTTTCGCTTTAAAAATGTATAAGTTTGGACAGCCCCTCTTTTATGAACCACCCTGTATATTTAAGAATAATTGTTAAATATGATCAAACAACTTTTATATTAAAAATGTCTTCGTATTTTAAATAATAAAACAGCTATCGATCAATTACGCACTGATATGACACCCTGTATGTGTGTTATTGGCTAACATATTGGTATTGTTATATAGGCAAATTTATAAGGAATTTTATGTTAAAATAATATACAGGGTGTTACATTTAAAAAAAATGAGTAAATTGAACTTAAAATTAGCCATATTTTAAACATGTTTCAAAACACTATGTATAAAATAAACCAGTTCTATCACCACTATTCGTTAGTTCAGTATCTTGTAAGTCTGTATTAAACAATTTTGAAATTAAGGTAAACCTACCTAAATTATGATCATTTAATTTGGGGTCATCATTCTCTAATTTAAAAAAAAAAATTATTTGCTTGGCAACACTGTAATATTATTTAAAAACTTTCTAGGGTTGAATACAGTATTACCAAATCATCCTAAAATTAAAATATACGGCGTTCCCTTTAAAAAAATGTACATATTTATTTGCCACGCAAAAACGCAACACCCTGTATATCCAAAAATATTTTTAAAACATGTATTTTTCAAATCTATATAACTTTTATTTGAAACTTTTTTGCGTGTCTATAACACAAATTGAAATATTCAATTACGCACTAATGGGTCACCCTGTATAAAATTTTATGTTCGACCAACTATTATTTTCTCTTTTTCACCTTTTGTGAGTAGGTTATTATAAAAGAAATTCGCGGACGGTAAAGGGGCATTTTACGCCCGCTGAACATATTTATAATCTAGTCTTTATCGCCTGGTCGTGCATAAATTATATTTATTGTAGCTATTATTATAGTGATATGATTTTAGATGGATACAATCTTAAAAATAATAGAAATAAAATTTAAATTGACACTTAACCTCTATTTTTATTTATTGTTTACAAAATTGATTACTAAACGATTATTTAACTAAAATGTTATCTACTTATTTTAGGAATATATTTTAAGAATTAAAATCACCTAAATGATACAATTCAAGCACCATCTAGTTAGTTTATAATCAATACACTGCATTTTAAAATTGTGCAGTCATGAATAATAATGAGATGTTTTTCTTATAACAAATTCATTGTTCCAGGCTCTTATCAAGCATTAGGTCCATTAAAAGAGGCCTAAAAGTATCAAAATCTCAACTTTACAAAAAATGTATAATAGGACAGGAAGTTATGTTGTGTTGGGTATGGGGTATTAATGCATTGCGGCCTAAAAGGTCTATTGTGTCCCCTTCTGTCGCTAATTCAGCGAGGAAATAGTCTATATATGCCTATAACGACCATTCTAATCCTATCTTCTCAAGGAATTGTAGGATTTTGAGTGACTTCAAGTTCCGTAGATCGCCCTCTTCTATTTGGTATGCTCCTAACTATAGTGTCCTTGGATTCTGGAGTGCTACACATTCAGTCAGAATTGAAATTGAGATTTCGTCCTCCTTACAGAATATACTCTCACTATATTCTATTACTCCCAGTTTATTAAGGTGTCCTTTGAGTCGGCAGTGTCTGGTAAGGATCTCTGTTACAATGTTCCTGCCCTGGCAGATACATACTTCCGATTTTTTCTAGTTATATTGAACCAGAAGTATCTTAGCCCCAAAAGGTTATTCCAATAATTATCGGTTCTTCTACTGCCCTAGGCTATTTATCCAAATTTTCAGAATGCCTGGTTCTAGGCCCGTGAACTGCTATTCCAGTTCCTTCTATGGTTTTGGAACCATCCGTACGATGGATTCTTGGCTTCATTCTTTCTTCTAGCCCAGCTCAGTGGTTTTGAAGTTTTTCACAAAACTGTTCTCTTCTTTCTCATTTCTTCCTGGAGCACATCCCAAGTATCTTCAGTCCTGAAGCAAATAGACTTTCGTCTGATTAGTTCCGTTCCTGATTATTCTTTATCGTGTCCTTTTTGCCACAATCTCTATCATTAGAGGGGTGAAGTTTTAGATCAACTCCATTGCGGCCGTAGGACAGGTTCTCATTGCACAGGTGATGCAAACACAGGCTAGTCTTTGTGCCCCCTAAGTGATGATTTACATCTCCATCTTTTATCCGCAATGTTCTTACATACCATTAGGGTTTTTTTTTGCCATACTTACTACTTCCTTTTCATGTATGTTCCACAGAAGTTTGTTGTCCAGGGTTAGGCTTGGGTATTTGATTCTTTTTTTCATTCTATATCTATTTGACGGTTTTGAGATTGAGTTTTTTTCTCCTTGAAAGGGCTACTAGAGTTGTTTTGATTGGGTTTATACTCTCACCTCGTGGCACCATTTTTTGGTGTGTTCTAGTTAGTTTTCTTTGGACTATATCACACAGGATATTTCCAAACTTGCCTCCAAAAAATATGACTATGTCGTCTGCATAACCTTGACAGGGTATGCCGAAGTCAGTCAATCTGCATAAAAGTTCGTCTACGGTTAGGTTCCATTAGTGGGTATAGAATTCCTACTTGTGAACATCCTCTGATTATACAATTGGAGACTTGTTCTGCCCAGTGGATATACAGTGCTTCTCAAAAGTCCCCTCGCCCCTCTTTTCTTTTGAACGGTGATACTTAGACTGATGAAATTTGGAGGGTGGAAATGAACTATTGTAAGCTTCTCTACTAGTGACGTAATAGGCATCGGTGACGTCACCAGGCAACTGAAACCAATAATATTAAATGGAACCTTATATCAAGTGACACCTCGTTTGAAAGGTATTTAGAATACCTATTCAATCCTACTATTTTTTTGGATTTATGATGTTTTTGATGGTTAAAATAAATAAACACTAAAATTTGAGTTTCGCTTTTAATTAATAAAGATTCAAAAGTCCGCCTATGGTTAATTGTCAAAAAAGCTGACATTTTTTAATTGACGTTTTTACAGGCGATAATATCTTGAATTTTTAGTTTAATTATTGTTTAACGAGACGTTTAAGTGTCTACATAAACAAAATGGTACGTGCTCTAGCTGACAAAGTAACAGCCATCTTAATTATTGATGAAAGTGGAAATAATTTTCATGCTGCGGAACGCATTTTTAATGAGAGATACCCCGATCGCCCTATATCGAGGAGTTATTTGAGGGAGCTTTTTCATAAGTTTCAACAAACAGGTAGTGTTCATGATGCCAAACGATCGGGTCGACCAAATATTGGTATTGATAAACAAATTGATATAGTTGCAGAAATTGTAGTAAACCCTACTTCTTCCACAGCCCAAGTAGCGTCTACCTTTGGAGACAGTCATAGTACAGTGCACAGGGTGTTGACCACAAACAAATTTCACCCATACTAATTAAAAATGGTGCATCAACTTCCAGATGACGACCCCGACCGAAGGCTGGAATTCTGTGAAAATATGTCCACTAAAATTCTTCAACAGCCAGACTATGTAAGGACAATGTGTTTTAGTGACGAGAGTACTTTCTTCCTTAATGGAAATGTTAATACTCAAAATGTGAGGTATTGGAGTGACATAAATCCTCACATGTTTCGTGAAAAACACATAGTTCCCATTAAAAGTAAATGTCTGGGCAGGTATTTTGGGAAATCACATTTTTTTGAACTCTAATTTAACCGGTAAAGTATATCTCGAGATGTTAGAAAATGCAATTGAAGCGTTAATTCTTCAAATTCTGGAAGATAATCCTGATGAATTTGGTAACTTGGAAATAACGTTCCAACAAGATGGTGCTCTTGCACACTATTACTTTGCAGTAAGACGTTATCTAGATGAGGAATATCCTGGTAGATGGATTGGACGACGCGGTCCAATAGAATGGCCAGCTCGGTCACCGGACCTAACACCTTTAGATTTTTTCTGTGGGGATACCTTAAATCTAAAGTTTACGCTACAGCTCCTGACAGTATTGACGTTTTAAAACAACGAATTGTTGAAGAATGTAGGGCAATTTCCCCTGACACATTTAATCGAGTCCGACAAGAGTTTAGTAACTGCCGGGAAGTAGATGGAGCACATTTTGAACAATTATTATAAGAACTTGTTCGTAAATATTTATTAATTAAAAGCGAAACTCAAATTTTAGTGTATTTATTTTAACCATCAAAAACATCGTAAATAAAAAAAATAATAGTATGACTGAATAGGTATTCTAAATACCTTTCAAACGAGATGTCACTTGCCATATGGTCCCATTTAATATTATTGGTTTTAGTTGCCTGGAGCCGCACTCCGTAACTAGAAATATGAGAAAGGCAAGAGATCTTTTCTTTATCCCGACTTCTTTTGACGTTTTTCTACTCTGTAACTCTCTTCGACTACTTACGATTAAACCGAACATGTACGATTGTCACTGGGAAAGAGATCGCTAAAACCTCGTCGCTTAAGAATATGTCTCGCTTTAATGTATGGAAGGGGTATAACTCTTTCTTTGTTTATATTAAGAACTTGATTTGGCAGTTTTGTTTTGACATTTTAAGTTTACTTTATTTTTATGTGGATTGTCAGTTTGTAATTAATTAATAAACAAATTCTGAACTAAATCTTTATTTAGTCTAAATAATTCTTTGAGTCTAACATCAGAAAGGCCGAATGGATCACTTGCATCCCTCGTTACCCTTTTAGCAATGCATAGTTCATATTTTTGTTGATCATTTTGGGCTTCTTGCATCACATATCTTATGACAGGATTCATCTAAAAGTTAAAATATAACTATTATACACAAATTACATAAATTATAAACTTGTTTTCATTAAATAAAAAGTCAAATTACTGGTATAATCTGAAATCACTTTTATTTTCTCCACTTACCTTTGAACACAGGGTCTGCTTTGAATTAGGGGTAAATAAAAATATTAAAAAGCAGTCAAAAATGAACTATTATCCGGAATAATCAATGGCGTAATACTATTTTAAGAAATTCCACGTTCAAAACAAATCCAAATTTATGTAAAAAATTGGGTTTCTTTTTTTATTTAATGTGTCAAATAGAAGTGAAGCCAACAGTTTAAGGACGAGTAGTTCGTTATTTTAGAAATTTCTCTTCGCGACGGAAACTCCCGATTCACTCCGAATTAAATAAAGAAATTGCTACAGAGTACGAATTTCGATACGGAAAAAAAGAGGGGAGATTTTTTCTCTTCCCTTTCTCTTTCGTTCTCTTCATTGCAATTTGATACGGAGTGCCACTCCAGGTGACCGATGCCTATTACGTCACCTGTTACCACTAGTAGAGAAGCTTACAATAGTTCATTTTCACCCTCCAAATTTCATCAGTCTAAGTATAACCAACCGTTCAAAAGAAAAGAGGGAGGAGGGGATTTTTGAGAAGCACTGTATAAACAAAACGGCACGAGAAAAAGATCGACCACAAAAAAATAAATAAAAATATAATATCGCATATTTTTTTTTTAATAAATACCCAACTTTCATATAATAGATCGTCTTCATCGGCTGTTTTACGAAATCACAGCATATGAAAATTAAATAGGAACCACCCTGTTTTTATAGTTATTTTATTGAGACTAGGTTATAGCAATATCAATTAATTATGTTGTCAAGCTCCATCATTTTTGCCTCGACTCCCACACTGGCGTTATTAGATAATGATAATGCCCAACGGGCGATTTCCATCCATTTTATAACTCCATTACATAAACAACTATTTTACTGAAATCAATCAATTTGATTAGGATGTTTAATTTTTTTATTTGTATTAAATTGATAATAATTATCAGTAGCTAATTTTATTGACCAATTTGCCTACGTTGTTTAATGTTTACTGTAATTATTATTACCTACCCCAATGATTTTTTGTTTGTTTTTAATTTGACGTATAGTAAATTTATTTTGTCGAAATTTTCTTACCAAACATACATCGTCGTATCACTAAGCAATGTTCTTATTATTCTAAAGCCTTTTCGTGAATATCTCTGTACTTGGGATACTACAACTCAAACTACATTTTTGTAATTTATTGTAAGGGACTTTCTTTCCCATAAGTAAATAAATATTTTTCAACACATGACTTCCCTATCTTACCTAAAGTTATTAAAGGCCTTTTCCGTTTATTCTATACAACCTATTGGGGGTTGTAAATGTTTAGAGGATCAACTAAATACTTACATTTTCAACACACATCTTACTCGAAACATGTTTTATATATGTCGTAGCCAAATTGTAAAACCCGTCGTTAATAAAATGTCTAGACATTTTACAAAAGCCGCCCAGATTGTCAAATTCTCGTTTAACATTCATATTATTTTCCGATCTGGCTAGTCTGATTGTAAAATGCATAGGTGTTTTATAAAATGACGATCAATAGGCGGCCAGATTGTCAAATGTTTAAAATTGTTCTGCTTGACATTCTGGCGGGTGAAATGTTTTAATCGTTTTATAAAATACGAATTTTACTTTAAAGTTTGGACCATCAAAATTTTAATTTATAGATTTAATGGGATTAAAACATATAATGTATATTTTATATATTTTTCTAATAAACAGAACAAATAAAACTGAAGAACAAATTAAACTGTAGATCAAATAAAAATGAAGAACAAATGAACATAAGATAAAACAACACTTGCTTAGATTAAAAGAACCAATAATAGTCTTCGTCTGACCATATGAGTTCTGCACTGTTTTTAATCAAAATACAATTTCTACGGTTTTGCTGGGTTGCCTATCAAAATATGGCTTTTTAATATTACTTAAAGGTATATTTATATTATTTATGATTATAGAAGAAAATTCTTTCAACCAGAGTTGTTTGTGATATTATTCTCTATAATTCATATACGTGATTTTTTTTAATGCATGTACCGTAATGGATAAAATTGAGGTAAAATGCAAAATTTGATTTTTTCAGTATTTTTGTTTGTAATGAAGTTATAAAATAATGTTTTGAATAATTTTCATCTGTAATTCATTTTTTGATTTGATGGACCCCACTCAATATCTACTTTTTAGAAATATTTGCACTCTTCCTCAAATTTCTCAATTATATTCCATTTTAGAGAAATATTATTATTTCGAATACACCTTCACACGCTAAAACAAAAAGATGGGGTTTCTGGTATTTTAAAAATTTTAAACTGTAATCGTGCCTATGTGTTTTCTAATGTTTTAAATGTTGAGTGCATCCCAAGGAGGAAACAAAGTTTTCCGAAACATATGTAGTGCTGTGCTAACGATATAAAATAAAATTTTCCTACGACCACTCAGGAAAGTGACACATATCACACTATATAGTCCTATGGAAAGTGCCCTATATCACACGCGTATGAATAAGAATTTACTTTCCACCCTTGTACGAATATGCTACTTTCCGCATCAGCTGTCACAAAATGTCAAACGCGTCATTTCTATTTTGATCTATGTAATGTCCATATTAATACTAAAATCGATATGATTGTTAAATTATTGAAATCGTTGTAAATTAGATCCTAGATATTTATCTTTAAAAATTATTATTAAAATAATTTTAAAATAACTAAGTAATGTTTGCTTTTTGTTCTGGTTAAACACATAACCGATTAGATCCTTCAATTGACACAAGGCCAATTAGCCCAGATGGTTAGAGTATCAAACTTTATCAACTTTGCCATTTGAGACCTGCGAACGACCGCGTTCAAATCCTCGGGGGGCAGATTTTTTTTTTAAGCTATTGCATAGCTTTTATCGCGGGCTTTGAGCGCGGCGACCGAATCAAGAAATTCTGTAACACCGTAACGAAAAAAAACCTAACACCCCCCACTCCGACCGGCACAGCGGTGCGGCGTTAAACAATATTAACTTCTCATTTATTCAATAAAAGAAAATCGAAATATCGAAAAATCGAAAAACCGAAAAATTGAAAAATTGAAAAATTGAAAAATTGAAAAATTGAAAAATTGAAAAATTAAAAAATTGAAAAATTGAAAAATTGAAAAATTGAAAAATTGAAAAATTGAAAAATTGAAAAATTGAAAAATTGAAAAATTGAAAAATTGAAAAATTGAAAAATTGAAAAATTGAAAAATTGAAAAATTGAAAAATCGAAAAATCGAAAAATCGAAAAATCGAAAAACCGAAAAATCGGAAAAATCGAAAAAGAAATTCCGTAACGAAAATATACCTAACACCCCCCACTCCGACTGGCATAGTGGTGCGGCGTTGAAAGCCGTGCATCGTCTAACGTCGTTTCAGTTCGGCAGACTTCGGCACGGTGTTTGTGTGCGTGCGACTAGACGTATGCATGTAGACTAGCTGCTAACTGCTCATAACTGATTCTATTTATTTTAGACACAATTTCGGAAAAATTGAATTTGAAAATGAATAATGGTCCACAAGAATCCACAACAAAATATGGGACCACCATTGACGCGGTATTTTCCAGATATTTAGAGGATATCAAGTCTCAAACTTATGTTTCTTATTTCAGTTAACATAAACGTATAGTTTCAATGATAAACATTCCTGAATAACCTACATGTATTGTAAAATAATAAAAATATTTTAAACAATATTAACTTCTCATTTATTCAATAAAAGAAAAAAATTTGTTTTCTTATCGGTCACCACGCTCAAAAAGTGTAACTTAAATTAATATCAAAGAAAAAACTTGAATAAATATCAAAGAAAAAAAAATTCTGCATAAATAAAATAAATAATTATAATTGCATAAGTTGATAAAAAATGCTATGCAATAGCTTTACCGCGGCAGTCCCCAAGTGCCACACGTATTTTTTTTTTTTTTTGAGTTTAGAAAATATGAAAATTGAATAAATACGATTATTGTTGATTATTTTTTAAATACATTTTAATTATTATAATGATAATAACCTGGTTTTACATTTTTTGATGAAATTATTTTGTGGTCGTAGGAAAAATATTGTACATCACTTGTGTGAAAAGTGATTTTCCACACTCGTAATGTAATATACTATTAATGACCGAATACACCAAGGAAATTTTTATTTATATGAAAAATAGCCTTGACAGTATTTTTTTAGACAACTTGCTGTATAATTAATAACATATTTTATTTGATGAATAATTCCTTTCATCCATTAAGCAGATGGGTGAAGGTCGCCCTTAATTCGTATCCGTACTATGTGCCCTTTCTACTAAAATTTTGAAAAACTGGCTCCACAAGAACACATTTAACCCTTACGTACACGTATATGTCGTTCAGTATATCAATTTTTTTCTCGGGTTTATGTTGAGCCGTCATTTTTTTGTGATTTATTATTTTTTTAGTTTGAATTAGCTTTGTCACGTTGTCTTATGTATATGTGTATTTGGGAAAGATTTCACATGCATAAGAGGCCATGTATGTTTTTTATAATAATTTTTACTTTCACCACATTATACCATTATACAATTTTAACCAATAGTTGAGGGAAAGTAAAAATTAAAATAAAAAAATATGCATGGTCTCTTAGGCATGTGTAACATTTCCGCTCCTAAAATTTGGTTAAAATTGTACCATAAATAAAGACGGAACTAAGTAGAAAATTTTTATTATTCTGAATAAATCAGTATATTTAACTTAAAAATATGTACATGTTAGTTGCTCACTATTATTGATTAATACACTTTATTTCGATAAATTACCATAACTCATTGGCGTAGAATCAAGGGCTAAGAAAACAATTTTGATTCAAACTTTTTGAACACCCTATATTTAATAAAAGTTAAGATAAATAATTTTTCTTCTCGAAATTTTTCACAAAAAGGCTCTTGGTTGATATTTGTAAAACATTCCATTTCCAAGTTTTTCACTTTTAGCCCTACTCGCACATGAAATATATGTACATTATGAAATTCCAATGATGCAAATTTTTATTAAGGGCCTATTTCAATATTGAAAGGTTTATTAACTAATGGGACCATTAAATCCATAAGATCTTGGTCTTATTAGTTAATGGACCATTTGGGAACGCGAGACCGAGACAGCTCAATTCGTAGAAATATATTTTTTTAATGTATGTTCAGCGATAATTACTTAACACCCTGTCCGATTTCAATGATTCTGTTTTTGTTAGAAAGGGGGTACTTCAGGGGTGATCCCATATAAATTTGGTCAAAATATAATAATGAGAAATCATCACTCTTCATTTTTTATGTATGTATGTTAAGCTGTAATTCTTTCCCACCTTGTCCAATTTAAAAAATAATAAAGTTTATTATCCGATATTTTTATTTGTTCACCTGACAGTTGACTGGTCTGTTGGTATACAGGGTGTACCAATAAAAACTCCCAGGCCGGATATTTTGGTAAGTAATAGAGATATTTTAATTCTGTAAAAGCCATTTCATAGAGCGCTAAGAGAGCTTCAGTTTTAGATATAAATTAATTTTAAATAAGTCAATATGTAGATGGCGCTGCGCTCAATATATTTTTTTCGATGGGAGGATCTTTCTTATATAACGCATCTTATAAAAAATGCATTTGAAAGCAGATTTTGTTCTATAAACTAATTCGATAAATCTAGCCATTTTTGATATACAGAGTGGGTCACTCAAAACAGTTTCATCCTGTTTTTCAGCATTAATCATTGGATTTTAAGAAAATGCTAAAACAGGTCGATTTTTATTCCCAATTGAACACATTTTTACAATACAGACATCTGTCATGTGTCAACCCCCTCCCTTCTACTTCTCCAACCCCCTTAATTTTAAATAAGGAATGTATCATGTACGGCACATCATTGAAAGGGTAATTTTATGGGGAAGTCAGAAATATGACTGTTTATTGCGATATTTTTAATTTTAGCGCCCTCTATCGGGATAAAACACCTGTAATGTATTATAAAGTGTGAAACTTCATGCATGACTAATTTTCAAACTATTGCAAGTGCAATATGGAGGATATTTATATTAATGTTATGTAGTGCATTGAATTAGTAATTAAATTTGCTTTCAAATAATGTGTCACACTTTATATTACGTACAGTTTTTTTATCCCGATAGAGGGCAGTACAATTAAAAGTATCGCAATGAACAGTCATATTTGTAAATTCTCTATAAAATTACCTTTTTAATGATATACTACACATTGTACTGTCACACTCTATAATACGTAGTAGTTTTTTATCCCGCTAGAGGCCGATACAATTTAAGTAACTCAATATACAAATATATTTCTGAATTCTCAAATAAATTACCTTTTCAATGATGTGCCATACATGGTACATTACCTATTTAAAATTAAGGTGTTGGAAAAGTGCAAGGGAGGGGGTTGACACATGACAGATGTCTGTATTGTAAAAATGTTTTTAATTTGGAATAATAATAATAATTTTCTTAAAATCCAATGATTAATGCTGAAAAACAGGATGATACTGTTTTTGAGTGACCCACTCTATATCAAAAATGGCTAGATTTATCGAATTAGTTTATAGAACAAAATCTGCTTAAAAATGCATTTTTTACAAGATGCGTTATATAAGAAAGATCCTCCCATCAAAAAAAATATATTGAGCGCAGCGCCATCTACATATTGACCTATTTAAAATTAATTTATATCTAAAACTGAAGCTCTCTTAGCGCTCTATGAACTGGCTTTTACAGAATTAAAATATCTTTATTACTTACCAAAATATCCGGCCTGGGAGTTTTTATTGGTACACCCTGTATATCCAGTGCCACTAACTTAAAAAAAAATGTGTTAGTAAGGGGGTGCCTCAGGTATGGTCCCCTACAAATTTGATCAAGATGTGGTGATGGCACCTGCACGATTTTGAAGTCGGTTTTTAAAATTACTTTTATAACTTGTACTAATAATTTCGTAGATATACCGGGTGTTCAAATTAAAGTGTTACAGTTAAATACCACCGAAAATATGCATTTTATAAAAGAAAAAAGTTTTATAGTTTTTTGGGGGAAACATTTTGGCTAAATTCATTTTTTGATAGCTGACCATAATATGGCCATATCGAGGTAAATTTCATAAAAAATAAGTAATTTTTAAAGAAAACATTTTTTTATTGGACTTTTACTTATTGAGTAACACCTACTTAAAAATTTTGCTGCGCAAAAAAAATTGTTGGCCATATTATGGTTAACTGTAAAAAATGATTTTAGCCAAAATTTTTTCCCTAAAAAACTATAAAACTTTCGTCTGAAATGTTTTTTTTATAAAACTGTAACACTTTAATTTGAACACCCGGTATATTAGTGCGTAATTGTTAGATAACTGTTTTATTATTGGAGATACGAAGAAATTTTGACGACCATTTTTAAATATACAGGGTAGCCCATAAATGAGGGGCCAAGTGAGAGGCGAACCAAACTTATACTTTCTTAAACCAAACCGCCTATAAATTAATTTTATCTATGATATACTGGGTGATTTAGATTCTGGAGGCATTTTGCTCGTAAATTCACATCAAATCTAACCATAAGTAGATAGGCATATCAAATTTGATTATATTCACAACATCCAAAAATTTGAATAGGCTGGAGTTCATAAAAATATTTTTCCTACGGCCACTTAGTAAAGTGACGCATATCACACTATAAAGTCCTATGGAAAGTGCCCTATATCACACGCGTATGAATAAGAATGTACTTTCCACCCAAGTGAGAATATGTTACTTTCCGCAGTATTTGTTACAAAATGTCAAACACCTAATTTCTATTTTGATCTATGCAATGTCCATATTAATACTAAAATCGATATGATTGTTAAATTATTGAAATTGTTGTAAATTAGATCCTAGATATTTATCTTTAACAATTATTATTAAAATAATTTTAAAATAACTAAGATTTTGTTTGCTTTTTATTCTGGTTAAACATATAACCGATTAGATCATTCAATTGACGAAAGGCCTGTTAGCTCAGTTAGTTGGCGAACGACCGCGTTCGAATCCTGGCGGGGCCAGAACTTTTTTTGTTTTTTAATTTTTGTTTAAAACATATGAAAATTGAATAAATACGATTGTTGTTGATTATTTTTTTAAATACATTTTAATTATTATAATAACCTGGTTTTACATTTTTTGATGAAAATATTTTGTGGTCGTAGGAAAAATATTGTACATCACTTGTGTGAAAAGTGATTTTCCACACTCGTGTGATAGTCGCACTCGGCTTGTGCCTCGTGCGACAATATTTCCCACTCGGCTTGTGCCTCGTGCGACAATATTTCCCACTCGTGTGAAAAATGTCACTTTCCACACTCTTAATGTAATATACTATTTCATTTTCAATCATTTGCTATGATGTATACAGGGTGTGTCAAAACGTTATGTATCGATCTTCTCATTTTTTTTAAATAGAATACTCTGTATTTTATACTACCAATTAATTAATGTCTCAATCATTTGCTATGATGTATACAGGGTGTGTCAAAACGTTATGTATCGATCTTCTCATTTTTTTTTTTTTAAATAGACTATTTTATACTACCAATTAATGTCTTTAATTTTTATCTTGTTTGGTATTCCATTCCCTATACCCTAACGCATTGTTTTTGAGATTTTTTCATAATTTTTTACATTTTTTTTTTTTATCTTTTGGAAATATAGACTTATGCTAAAGGGCTTATTTCATTTTTGTTAAATAGTACAATTATTTTATAATTTGCTATTATATTAAATGTGTAGAACGGGAAAAGTATTTGGATTTCAAAAATAGTACATGTTACAAATTATCTAAATACATGAAGAATTTTGTTTAGAGACAAATTTCTGCAATACCATTTTAGCACCAGAAAAGGTTCTAAACGACTGAACTGAATGAGTTTTAATAAAAATAAAAAATTAAGGTTAAAATTGTGGTACTACGAAGCCCTCACATACACTGCTGTGAAGCCAAGTAAATAAATACTCTTAACTCATTTCCCAAATGAAATATATAATAATTTACTAATGACTGCTGTGTTTACTTATTTCCTCCAAGGTGCGGGAAGCGGCCACAGGCTGTGCAAGGATACGAGGCGATACGTTGGGAATCGTCGGTCTGGGCAGGATAGGATCAGCGGTGGCTTTAAGGGCGAAAGCCTTCGGCTTCAACGTCATCTTCTACGACCCATACCTACCCGACGGCATCGAGAAGAGTCTCGGATTGACGCGCGTCTACACCCTCCAGGACCTTCTTTTCCAGTCGGACTGCGTCTCACTGCATTGTACCCTCAACGAACACAACCACCACCTTATCAACGAGTTCACTATCAAACAGATGAGGCCTGGGGCGTTTTTAGTTAATACAGGTGAGTGACTTGGTTTGCTTTGGTTTTACTGTCCCCATTATTAAAATAGAATACGTATATGAAGCATTAGTGGAGGAAATAACGATAAAATCTTATAGCGTTTTTCATTGGTGACATTTATGTTTCATTGGTAACATTGTGTTAGTTTTTCGTTTACCATTAGAAAACTGGTGTACTAAAACTTGTGCTCGCGACAACGAGAAATCAAGCTATAAAAATAAAAACATAACAGAATAAATCGTTGTAGTACATTTTTAATATTGACGGTTATTTTGTTTTTTAGTTGAAGAGGTATTTTAGACTCTCTAAACAGACTATTACCTATTTAAATTTATGTAAGAAGCAACGAATAATTTATATTAATATTATGGCGCCAGTTTGCTCGAAATTTGAAATAGACGTGTTCCATTGACCAATGCACTGGTTCAGTTTTTTGTGCACCAGCATCAGGCACCATACAATTTCATTTCATATTCACACGAACCTCATGTGAACAACAACTAGTTAGACTTTCATGCAAATAAGATCCGCGCTGACGCGAACCGCGCGGATTCCGATTTATCTGAACGAGATCTATTTTGTCTATACATGGTGTTGCGGGAGATAATGCCCACGTAATTTTAACTTGTGATTAAATTCAATTATATAATCACTGGATAAATAATCTTCATATTTTTTGTTCACAACATGAAACTGGAATAGTCTTAACAAAAAAGGAATGTATTTAGTAACAGCATAGAAAAAGGTTTTTCTTTGTAGAAAGAGTATAAAAATAGAATCTTTTGAAAATGTAAAGGTGTCAGGGGCGTGCGGTCCATGGAAGCGGGGGAAGCACCGCTTCCCTACACTGAGATTTAAAAATATATATTTTTCAGTTTACAATGCATAGAAATTAATATGAACTTAGGTACTACATTTTCTCTAAAACATTACGTAAACTTCGTAAATGTAATAATTCATTGGTGTAATGTGTGAACGCACGCACCACCCATGAGATAAATTAATTGTGTAAACGAACACACCATATACTTCGAGTCCGTCGGCGGAAGCGCGTCTTGAAATAGCCGGTTCATCTTTCAAGTGATTTCGCTTAGTGTTATTGACCCTGCTTTGCCGCGATAGTAGTCAGTCTGTTTGGCACGTGAAATACGGTCGAGAGGCAGCAATTGTTACGTCGCCTTACGCATATTGCAATTCGCACCGCGAATCGACGTGTGAGGAAAATCTTAGATTTCAGGTAGATTTCGGTTTGTTTTTCGCAGTTGTTTTTCTTTTTATAAAATGGAGGAACTATGCACTGTGCCTGTGAACAATAATAATGTGGTTAATTGTGTCTGTATTGTGTGCTCTTTATTGAAAAAAAGGATTTTCAAGTAGAAGTTTTGAAGAGAAAACGGACATTATTAATTCTAATAGACTAAATGATCCTATCAATTAAGAGACGAAAGTAGAAAAGTCAGCAAAGAAATTTACCAGGCATTTTCACGTAGGGTTTTATGAAAAGTATGAATGGTTAACCTTGCCTACTTTTTAATATAGCCGAAAAAACACATTGGAACTCAGTCGGTATTACCCCAGCAAACATTTTCTATAACATTAGTTATAACTCGACTTTGTTAAAGACGAATTTACTTATTGAGGTAATTATTACGTAAAATTGACTAGAAAAATATACCTCTAATGTAAATTTACCAAACGGTTTTAATTTATATTTAAATTTACGTAAATTATACCAAGAAATCCACCTTTTACACAAATCTGCTTAAAAGTAACTTTAACCATATCAGCAAGGGAAAAACTACTAAAAAAATAACCAACAATTACTTCAAAGTTAAATTTCCTTTGTAGTAAAATTAGGTGCCATATTTAGGTAATATCTACCTGTTTGGCAACTAAAAATCATCTTTATAGTAGAATATCCAACTAGGTAGATTTGGTTAAAAATTCTACGTAATTTTATGCCTCCATAGTAACCTATTTGGCTGCTTTAATTTACTATCCTTTAAAGTAATATTAGGTCGAGATCGTACCAAAATTCTACCTATTTATCTACCTAATTTCAACCAAATAGTCGAATACTCATTTAGTTGACCTATAAGCCATCTTTAAGAAATATTTATTAACTTTGTTGTAGCAATTACCTAAAAAATCTACCACAAAGTAAATTCGACTAAAAACCACCAATTTAAAAAGAGTCATACATAACCTATTTGTAAAATTTATATTATTTAGGTTATTTTAACAATTAGGTTGTTCAGTTACTGTCTTCGTCATTATTCTTAAGAATTTCGGCCATTTTAAAAAAACCATTACAGTCGTAATCATAATTTACGTGTGGTGTAGATAGAGCTTTAAATGAGTGCGAAAAATAATTAATAAAATGAGTTCGAAAAATAATAAATCATATCGTTATACTTCCGATTTTTATAGTAAAGTGAAACGTCTAAAATCTCAAGTGCTGAACAACGTGACCTAAATATGTTATATTCACCTATAGGTAAATTTTTTATAAAACCTATAAGTTATTATTTCTTTAAATAGGTAAAGTTAACTAATATGTCGTGAAATTGAAGTTAATTCAACTTAGTAAAAAGGTATTTGTAAAATACGTAGATTTCCTTAGTCATAATAACTTTTAGGTCGAATTCGCACAATACGCCATATTTTCTTAACGTAATTGAAGCACGATTCCAAATTTTAAATTTTTAAAATGACCATAACTAAAACATACGAATGAAAATACCGAAAAACGAAACATTATTGATTTTCTAAAGTAATACACAACAAACGTAACATAGTTTTAGCTCATATTATTATTATTTTTTTACACGATCATATTTTTTTCTTATATTTTTTTATTTAGAGAGTATTTTGGAAGGGCATTGTTATTTTTCTAAGTAGAACTGTTAATATGCACGACAAAATTTTCTTCGCATTAATTTCAACAAGCGTGAACTGTATATTCACCGCAATTACATTACATATATTTTTGTCACCGACATTTATTTATTTTCAATCTTTCATGTGAATTAGGTATATGTTTTAGTTGTGTTGGTGACTTCTTACAATATTTCTACTTATATATAGATAAAAATACCAAATAAGTATAAAATTTCTTTTCGTACACTTGGAGGCATACGTCATCTGCAAATATTTTGGTAGTTTATACCTAAACTTAGTTAAATCAACGTCGAATTAACGTTATACTGACGTCAAATTTCCCTAGAGAGGTATTACTAACCAAACGTACTGGGCTACTACAATGTGGATTTAGATGTAATTCTACCTATTTTGGTAAATAAAACCAAATTTCGACGTCGTCTTATTCTCCACTTATGTCGAATCCACGTCGAGCCAACGTAAATTTTACTTAATTATGGTTAAATCTAATTTTGCGACCAAATTTATTATATATAATTTAGGTAGTATCGACGTCAAATTACACCAAAATGTTTGCTGGGACAGGCTTGAATAATTTTCACAAAAGTGTAAAACGACATGTAAATAGCAAATCTCATATAAGTGCTACAATTAAAGAAAAAACATTCGGGGCCTATCGCATTGAACATAGTTTGGACAATCATTTAAAAATAAGCAACAAAATTCACAATGAAAGGGTAAAAAAAAGGGACTTCTTACATATGATTTGTATCCAGGGAGAGCATGAACTAACTTTTAGGGGTTACAATGAAGCAAGTGGATCCGCCAATCGTGGAAATTACATGGACTTTCTAAGTTTTTTAGCAAAATACGATGATACCCTAAAAAATCATTTTATTGATTCGACGACTTTCCGAGGTACCTCAAACAGAATCCAAAATGATTTATTTAAATGTACTGCCGACGTTGTGATGGATCACATTAAAAGTGAAATTAAAAAAGCACCTGTCGTATTAATTGCACTTGATGAAACCACAGATGTAGCAAACTTAAGTCAATTATCCATTGTTGTGCAATATGTATTGGATGGCATTCCTCAAGAGCGATTCTTAGGATTTTTGGACATCACTAGCGAACGAACTACAGATGCATTGTTTAAAATTGTTTGTGACATTATTTCAAGTTTAGAATGTGGTTCTAAGCTTGTTGTCCAGAGCTACGATGGTGCTGCCATAATGGCTGGCCATTTAGGAGGCCTTCAAGCTAAAGTGAAAGAGAAGTTTAAACATGCAATTTTCGTTCACTGTATAGCACATAGACTTAACTTGGTTTTATCGCTAAGCATGGATAATATTAAAGATTGCAAAGTTTTCTTCTCGACGCTTAGTTGTTTGGCTTCCTTCTTTTCAAAGTCATTGAAAAGAACTCGCGCTTTGGACATTCACGTTCAAAAGTTGCTCCGACACTACAATTGACGTTTAGTGCAAACAGTGTTTCAATACCGTGATTCTTTGATAAACATTTTTAAAAAGATATTCCCTTTTACTGACATTTTACAGACAAAGTCAAATGACATTGGCTTTTGCATTAAACAAATTGATGATTTTAAAAATAAAATGAATAAAAAACGAGATCAGTTTGAACATTTTTGGTATAAAACTCAAAACATTGGCTTAGAACCTGAAAGAAAGAGAATTAGAAATGATAATGTCGGCGACAGAGAGACCTCCTGGCGTACTTTGAAATTTTTGATATTTTACAACAAATGAATTCTCGATTTCAAAACTTTAACGAATTATAATTTGTTGAATTGTGCAATTTTAATATTAGTAACTACGATTCATCAAAATTTCCATCGGAAGCTTTTAATTTACTAAAATTAAATTATGGAAATGTTTTCGATATTCCAGCATTAAAGTCCCAGTTAAGTGTTGTTTATGAAATAACTAAAATTAGTGATAAAAAGACGCCCATCAATGTGTTAAATTTTCTTATAACTGGTTTAAATAAGTCCCTTTGTGAAGTCGTCAAGTTGTGTGAATTAGTCACTGATCTGTATTATTTTACTGGATAGGATATAGGCTATATTTAACATACTAAAAAGTCGTTCCACCAAGGAGACCGGAAGTGCAACAATGCTGGCCGATTTGGGCAAATTATGGTGGGTTCACAGAACTGAAATTTGGGATAATTTGATATACCTAACCTATAATTTGATTAGTTTTTCTTCTTATTCTTCTTCTATTCCTTTTGCGGGCGATGTCCTTCGGGAAATTTCATCCATGATTTGATTTTTTATGAAAGAAAATATTAAAATGGAAACGTGAAGCATATTGTGTCTTCAGGAATGAACGTTTATTGTTTATTTCATACTCTTTTTACTTTGTTTTCCACAATAAAAACATCTCATCGTAGCATGTTGACACAATTAAATAACAAATGGAAATAGAGGTTACGTTAAATAACATCGGGGCCGCCATATTATTTGCCCAAATCGGCCAATTTTTCGGAACGTTTTTTAGGGGGCTATATCATATCCAGTATAATAATAGAATTAGTACTAACCATCCCAGCCACAAGTGCGTCAGTTAAGCGAAGTTTTTCAGCTTTAAGGTGCATTAAAAGTTTTATACGAAATCCAACAAGTGAAGACAGACTTCTAATTTAGCCCTAAAATCCATTGATTACAAGCATAGTGACTATTTGAGTATTTTAAATGTCTCGATGAGATCACCACTGGGTCTCCTTCCAGTCTCTTAACATTGTTAGGTCTAATCTTGCAAGCCTGTCATCATAGAACAGAACTTTAAGGTTTTATGGTAATCTGGTTATTCACCTTTGCACTCTTTCTATCTGCTCTATGTCTTTGACGTAGTGTGGATTCCAGACAGTTTGGACGTATTCAAGTTTTGGTCTTACATAAGATTTGTGAAGTTTCAAGATCATTTCTGTTGATAAGTCTTTAAAGGCTGTTTGAGTAAGGTAGATAATTGAATTGGTAATTTGTGTGATATGTGTTTCCCATTTTAGGTCAGATGTTAAAGTGATTGCTAAGTCTTTTTGTTTTGTTACAAATGTAATTTCAATTTGTTTAAAAAAATAGTTGAATTTGGGATTATTTTGATCGATATGTAAAATAGTGCATTTGGAATCATTGAAAGGCATTTTCCAATCCTGTGTCCACCTTTTGATGTTGTTAAGGTCCATTTGTAATTCACCATAATGTAGCAGTGGATTTGCATATGATTTGCTGTGAACTTTGTGCTCTTTTGAAAGTGAACAATTCACACGTACCTGGGAAGTATGCTTGGTGAGAAAGCCCTCTAACAACTTCAGTAGTTTACCCCTAATTCCAAAATGTTTTAATTTATAAAGCAAAAACTCTGTTGGTACTTTGTAGATTTTTTAAAATCAATGTAAATGACATCAATCGGTTTATGGTTATCATCAGCTAGGGTCCACTCATTTAGTTTAGTTAGGAGGTTTGTCAATGTTGACTTTCCAGGGAGAAAGCCATGTTGTTGCGCAGATAAAATATTCCCTAGCAGAAATTCTGTGAGAGAATGTTTGTTTTAGCTGGTTCATCTAGAAAAACTCACACATTCAACTGCTGTTTATTTTCTGGCTGATAACGCCTAGATCCACGTTTCCTCACCTGTCACGATGTCATAGATATGTTTTGAAGCACAGTGGTCATATTTTTTAAGCGTTTCTTTTGACTAATTGACACGAGCCACATGATGATCTTATAATATCACCATCAATGGTTTCCTGAACAACAACCGATTTTGGGGGGCCTTATAACACAATTAGCGTTCTTACGTTAAACGTTCTGGGTATGTATATATACTGTCAAAATTTTATGATGGAGAGCTCAGTTGAAATGTGGTAGTACCAGGGTTGTCCAATCCCGAAATATAAAAGGAAACCCTCTTATAAGTTATAACCATTTAGAACGATTCTTCTTGTATTATTATGTAATGTTATATTTTAGATTTTTTTAGTGTTTTTGTTGTTTCATATTTGCAAGGGTATTCAATCATTAAAATTTAATGAATTAATTATTTTAACCTCTCTTAGTTTTTATTCTACCCACCTATGTTTAAATCAACTTTAATTTTTTTGTCATTTAAACATTTCCATGAGCGCATCTGCGGACACACTGTACATCAAACAGACCAGGTATTTTAAATTTCCGATAAAAAAAATAGATTGTTAACCTTGACATTGGAAATAAATTATTATTATTATTATTATGATTATCTTGTGTGACAGCAGTTTAATAAATACCTGTAGTAGAATTATTTTAATTTGTTTTACAGATACACATTCAGTTGTTATTAACCGATTGTGATTGCATAACAAAATATTTACGTATTGTAATTGTATTTTTAAGAAATGTAAAACTCAAATAAGATTCACGGAAAAGTTCTTCCAACTGATATTTGCAAATTTACATAAATGTTACATTAACTTTGTTGAAAGAAGTTATTTTCTTATAAAACTTAGAAACTTGGCATTCTTCAAGCACTTGTGAACTAATGCACATTTATGTTGAAAGAGCGTTAGAAAATGAGTTTACTATTATTCAATCAAATATTAATGGCGTAATGATGGTTATTACTCTCGAAGATGTGTGTTTAAGACACGAACGTAAAACCAAACTTGGTCTCATCATACATTTTTAATACTGGGTGTCCCATTATATTTTCCAACATTTAGCAAGCTTATAACTTTTAAACGAAAGTACTTAAAAACATGCGGTTTTCACCGAAATGTATCAAATTATTCCAAATTTTATTTCGGTCGATCCAAAATTATTTGGCACTTCCGGTTTACTGAAAAACAAAATGGCGGTTTTTTAAAGTCGTATTGTGTTAATTTTATGTTAGAAATATTTTTTACCCGCAAATTGACCATGATGGAGAATTACATGAAATCTATTTTCAACAAGATGGAGCACTTCCCCATTATTCACTGATTGCTCGTCAATCAGTTTTTAATAAATTCGGTAATAATTGGATAGGTAGGACAGGACCAGTTAAATGGGCTCCAAATTCGCCATACCTAACAGTGCCAGATTTTTTTATTTGGGGATATTTTAAAGCTTTAGCTTATAATCCTGCACCTCAAAATTTAGAAGAGCTAAGAGATGATGTACGTCGAGCATTTGAAAGCATTAATTACTCCCAACATGTTAGAAAAAGCATATACAAATTTATTAATACGTTTACACAATTGTGTTAATGTAAACGGAGGACATATAGAACATTTAAATTATTCTTAAATTGTTTAATAAAAGTTTGTTAAAATGTTAAATAAGTTAATTAGGCTATACTAGAATATCATTAATAAGCAATATTATTGTTGACTATTGATTTTGAATACAGTTTCACAAAAATTATTGATGAGAATTGTTAATTATTGATTGTGCAGGCTTTTTCAGAAAATTTAATTGTTCATTCATTTCTTCAACGATTTCAAAAAACTTTATATCGCTAGATAGCTTTCGGAGCATAAAAAATATACAGGGTGTTCCATTAAAAAAAAATAACAAATAAGTCTTTAAAAAACCGCCAATTTGTTTTTCAGTAAACCGGAAGTGCTAAAAAATTTTGCTCGGAGTTTATAACAGACAAAGATAAAAATAGGCAGAATCCAGCGGCGTACCGATCGTTTTTTCAAGGGGTCAAATTTTTTAAGATTAAAAGAGACGACTGATCATGCAATGTTTGGTTTCACAAGTTTGCTTTCTAGATTTCGCGGATTGAGTGATATCTTGTGAAAGTTTCGAATTTGAACAAGATATGGATATGTGAAAAAATTTTTAAACATACTGACATTTTTAATATTTTTCAGCTCGTGGAGGCCTAGTCGACGACGACGCTCTAGCACAAGCCCTGAAACAAGGCAGGATACGGGCAGCAGCTCTGGACGTACACGAAAACGAGCCATACAATGTATTCACGGGGCCTCTTAAAGAGTGCCCGAATTTGCTGTGCACGCCGCACGCGGCGTTTTACAGCGACGCCTCGGCTACGGAACTTAGAGAAATGGCCGCCTCGGAAATCAGAAGGGCGATCATGGGCAGGATACCGGAATGCCTGCGGAACTGTGTTAATAAGGAGTACTTCATGGGCCCCGGCGCATACCCTGAAGGTACAGGTAATACAAGTGTTACTAACATTTCCTCTTTCTTACTTATTATTGTTCTGTGGTTATTCCGCTTCACACTTTTGTCACTCGATTTTACAATTTTCTATTTTATCGCACGTTTGTGAGATTTTTTAGGAATATTTTTATTCGTGATTTAGTATAAATTGTTTCGCGTATTTATGAGAATATATAGGAATTTTTATATTTTTATTGCAACCATCTGTTCTATAGCACTGCCGCAATTCATTGAGAATTTTATGATCCTTTCACAGGTTTGTGTGAATCTTCTGTGCTATTAACTTTGTGGCATTTATTATGATTGTTCCTATTCTGAAGAAAGTTTGTGAGATTGTTTTTGAGGTCGCTGAATTCAATCCTCATGTCAGATTGGACAAATTGACGGTTGACAGCTGTCAACTGTCAACGACCTCAAAAACCCCAACTTTCAATGTGAAAAGAGGATATTTACTTTTATATTCCTCGTTCCCCGTAAATTGACAGCTGTCAACGGCCAATTTGTCCAATCTGACATGAGGGTTGAATCCAGTGACCTCAAAAACATTACCCTATATATTAGAATATTCAAAATATGCTGTAAATAGTATTGAAAATGAATAGTTTTGCAACGGGTCAGGGGAGCTTTGGCAGCTCCGTAGCTGCCAAAATATTCATTTTTGCACTTTGTGCCCATGGAGACTTTTGGTCAGGATGATAAAATCTACAACATATCAAAAATTCAGACAATTTGACAGAAACCCAATTTCCATAAGATTATTGCGGGGTCCTTTTAGTATTCATGATTATCAGGACCTTTTCTAAATAAAATCTGCCGTGGGTTTTTAAGAATATTAAGCATTTTCTTATTTTGGAGAATATTTAAAAATATACTTATTTCAGTGTACTTGTCCCATTGTTTTTGAATTTTCTTGGTTCTTTCACTTTGTGTAATTGATTAGGAATGTTAGTTAGTCTTCTGTAATGAGTTTGTGAGATTGTATAAAAATGTTCCTATTATATGCGATTTTTTTTATGTTTGGCATATTCCTACTTCACGTTATGTGATTATTTAGAACATTTCTATTGTTAAATTTGTTGTGAGAGGTTTGTATTAAATGTACAAATATCGAGCTTGATAATAAATACATTCTATTTTAATATTAACCATATGTGTATGCTTTTAAATAAAGCAAGACTGTAGTATAATGATGGTTTAAGTGTGGGTAGTTATCAAACTTATTATTTTATTTTCCACAATCCTTATAATGCTTTATTTTTGCTAGTGTCTCCGGCTGGAGTGAATGGTGGTTACTATCAGGGCGGAGCCCTACCAGTCCAACAGGCGCACTCTACGACACCTCATGATGCATCTCTCACAGTGACACCTAGTGCAGCGGCGCCGCCTACACCACAGCCCGCGCCTCCCGTGGGACCAGTTCCTGTACCGCCCCATGCTATTGTAAGTATATAGAGAGTGGTCTATGAAAAATATTTCTAAAGTAAGCCATGACCGACAAAGACAGATACAAGTTCTGTATTGCACGGCTCTGAATTAAATTTAAAGTCACATTTAAAAAGAAAAATCTATGCTCCATCATGCCTACTTTAGAAACATTTTTGTGGATCAATTCATATTAATTTAGTTATCTATAGTATTTTAGTATATTAAATGGAAAAATTATCGAGATTTGGGAAAAAAAATTGTTCAAAAATTGAATTTATTAAATTTGCTATTAAACTTTGACAGATCTTCTAAATCATAAATATCAATTTGTTAGTAATTTAAAATTATGTCAAAAGTATGTTTAACTTTTTTTTAAGGTTTGAGGTTCTAACTGCCGATTTTTGACTTCATAAAGTTACTATTTTTGGTAGAGGATTGCATCAAAAAATTTGTTGAAAATTGCATATTTATAGGTCTTTTGATTATTATTTTTTTGAGGCGATCTTATAAAGAATAAATATGCTATTTAACACACATAATTTTGAAATGGTCCAGATAATCATTAGGTGCCATTTGCATTTAAACAAACATAATCATAAATCTTTTTAAAGACCAATTTAGATCCAGAGCTTTTGATTATCTGTTTCTGTCTTAAATCTATATTTATTTTCTTTTTCTTAAGATTTTTATGCTTTTTTCACAATGTAGTAACTTAACATTGCTAAGATTTCTTTGCTATATTTTTCCTACTTATCACTGTAGATTTTAAATGACAAACTTTAATGGCATTTTCATATAAAAAAATAATTGGTTCAAGTTCAAAATAGTAACTTTAAATTCAATTAAATAATATTGAATGACAAAAAATGTGTACTGTAGTCAAAAATTCGCATTATGTGATTGTCTGCACCTTATTTTGGTGAATATTATATTATATAGATTATAATATAGAGACATAATGGGGAATTCTCCTGATTTTTTTTATTATTTCAGAAATTGATATAATTACATATATTTGCTGTGTTTGAATATCTACATCGGATGCATTTAAGATGTTGTAATTTTTTTATTATGTGACAGAGATCTGAATGTAGATGTGATAAACAAACGCTCTAAACTTTATTGGTCATGTGATAAAATGACAAGTTAAAAGTTTATATTCTTTAAATTTGACTTTTGAGACTGAAAATCATCCTAAATTTATGTTCTAAACAAAAATTAAACACACTAAACACTTTTATATTCACGATAGCATAAATAAAGGATAAATCAATAATCTTGGCTTCACAGAACACCTAGTTTCTCGCATGGAACGAACATCTCATTTCAAATCAAGATGTAAAAAATTAATCTGGACAGCTACATCTCGGATAAACAAACGATGTAGTAATGTAGTAGATGTGTCCGATGTGGATAAAAAAACGCGCGAGATGTAAAAAAATGCATCGGATGTGGATATTCAAACGCAGCATATAAATATAGGTTTCATTCATATATTTTTTAATTGATTCCCAATTTCGAAAAAAAAATGTAATCCTTTAAAACGTCAAGTTTCTAGTTTAATATGTGGCAACGTTGTCTATTAATTGACACTTTGGAACACCAATTATTAAAACGGCGTCACTTCTAGAAACATGATTGGCTTACTGTTTTAGTGGATTGTAACTGATTATTGGATTATAACCATTAAATAGTAATAATGCAAACATGGTCTAATTTAAAAATCTTTTGAGGTTAGATACTTGTTCTAATTTGTTATTTGTTTCTTTCTTTTTTTTTTTTTTTTCTTTTTCTAAAAAATATTGATCTAAGATCCGAAATAAGGTCGACCGTCTCCCATCTGTTTAACGGATTAAAGTTTATTTTTATTAAATAAAATATGGGATGGTGTAGGATTCAAAGTCCCTCTGTCTCTAACCACAAACTTACCTTATGAATATGAGAGTGTGAGACCGTTACGCCAATGACCATGATAGCTCTATATATTTAATGTAACTATTATGAACCTTTAGCTATGAAAGACCACGCTACTGATGCAGGACCCTGTATATAAACGTTTTTTAAACTAATATAGACTGTCAGTATATTTAATTTGCTTCTTGCTTTGTCTTGTAAGATAAAGAGTGATCCACAAAAATGTTTCTAAGGTTGACCATGACCGACATAGGTACCAGTCATGTCCAATAACTTATGCACATAAATCCAAATTGACATTTAAATGATAAAAGAAGAAATGTATTTTTTTTTGTTTTTTTTTTTTTAATTATTAGCTTAATTTATTAAACTCTCTAAGGGTACATGCATTTTTTTTAACTTTTTACATTTATAAGTAAGACAGACCTAGACAGCTCTGCCTGTATGCATGTCAGACCTGAGGCTTTTTAACTGCATAGTATGTTCTTAAATAAATAATTATGAGCAAGTATAGGTAAAGACAAAACAGAATATTTAATTTTTTATGCTAAGCATTTATACCAAAATCGCATCTTACTATCTGGAAAGACCCATGGCTTCAAATGTTCGTAATATCTTTCCAGACATTTCTATCCATGGCAGTTTCTTTCCAATTAGATTCCCACATTCAGTAAGTTATCTTTACACATTATATCCACTTGCGGGACCGTCCTCTTCTATTTGCTTCTTTCTCCCTTGTTAATGATCATTTTATCTCTGATCTGATATTCTCCATAGATGTCCTAAACAACATAACCGTTTTATTATAATTATTTGGCTGATCTCTACTTAAACATATAGCTCTTTGAGTGATGTCCTTTTTCTCAATTCATTCCCCTCTACTCTCACTCCTCCAAGGATTTTTCTTAGAACTCGTCCCCAGGTATTCAGTTCATTTTCAATATTTCTTTTCATAACCCAACCTTCACTTTCGTATAATCTTTGTTTTTCTGTCCTTAAGATCTTATACAACTTCAGTATCTTTTGAAGAGCTCTACATCCTCTTGCCATTTGCTCTTCAATTTATTATTCTTCCTTTTACTGGGAACAGTTACTCCCAAATATTTTAAACTTTTTATTTTTCCAAAGCAATACCTTGTCCTGATCTGTTTCAATTTGAAACTGCCCTAAAACTCTTCCTGCATCTTCTTCCACTTCTATTCTCGTTAATGTGTAAATCACATGTGTGTGGATAATGATGTAAAAATTCCCTGAAGTTATTTTTCTTGTCTGTATCATCAGTAGTATGTCATCAACATATGCAAGCACTTGGCATCCGCTGTTTTAGATAAGTCCTTTTGTTCCGATTCTACTGTCTCTAAATATTTTTTCGAGGACCAAATTAAAAAGTACTGTAGACAGTGGATCACCTTGCTTAAGTCCTTTTTTTACTTCAAACTTGTTGGAGAGTTCTTCTTTTTCTATGACGGTTGAAAGGAGCAATGATTAATATGCCACTTTGGCCAAAATTAAGTTATTTATACCATCGGAATCAACTGATTTTTCTGCGCCGATCTATGTATGTTTGATCAGATAAGCAAGCATTATTCTATTTCTGTCTATTCAACAGCATCGTTCGTCTGGAGTCAGTATAGGAAACTTAACGTACTGCATAGGATGCACCAATAAAGTAGTATTTAACTAGATAAAGCAAAATAATTCAGCTGTACTTACCCATTGTGTGTATAAAATTAAGTGGTAAAAGCCTGGACTGAAGGCGAATTGTTTCAGAAATCCTAAAAACCACAGTTTTAGTCCCTTGGTTCAACCAGAGTAAGGACAATAGACTAAAGGACTGAAGAGACTAAAAGACTGTAGAGACTAAAAGACTGGAGAGGCTAAAGGACTGGAGAGACTAAAGGACTAAAGAGTTCTTATAGAACTAAAATCTGGAAAATTTGACAACACCTGCACTATACAAGAAATGTAAGCTAAACTTTAGCCAGTTCATCTAAAGAGCTCTTAAGACCAAACATTAAACAAACTTAGCAATTTTGTTTGGCCTATAACATTGATACAAAGTTCTACCATGCCACAAAAAAGGAGATAACTCAGTACCTGAAAATTTTCGCCAAATACATATTTACCATGTTTTTCTAAAATACTTGAAATTGTTATAGTAAAACAAATTGTGCATTTCTTTGAAAACAACCTGTTTTCTGGTTTTAGACATGGAAGAACAACTACAGATACCAGGCTGGCTTTAATGACTAACATTCAGGAGTCTTTAGAAAACAAATCACAATGCATAGCTATATTCACTAATCTGTCTAAAGCATTTGACTGTGTAAGATGATTGCTTCTTATTTGCAAAACAGACAACAAAGTGTATATTACAGAAATAAACTTAGTAAACCTTTATTAATGAAAAGAGGCCCTCTATTGTTTTTAATATATACCACTGATCTTCTATCTTATATGAATTCAAATAATGCCGAATTACTAACTACATGCAGATGATACCAATTTCTCATATCACTGCAATAACACATCTGACATAGTTATCAAAAACTCTTAAGATTATGACTGAAGCTAAACAATGGTTTGAGAGCAACGAATTATTTTTAAATCACAATAAAACTGAAACATGTGTCTTCAGGTTGAACCAAACTACTAGTGAAACAATGAATACTAAATTTATCGGTATATATTTTGACACATTTTCGCAAATAGTATTTGAAAACTTGCTAGTCATAAAAAATAATTTGGGAAACTTCACATGTCACTCAGACAATCATACATACGATACCAGAGGGAAAAATCAGCTAATCCAAACGAGAACTAGAATAAACAAGTCCCGAACAATAGGCAGTTCATTCTATAATGCACTTCCGCCCCACATCCGTAATCTACCAGCAAAAAAGTTTTAAACATCAAATTAAAAAGATATTACTGGACATGTGTCTATATAACATGATTATTTTGTGAGAGTGAAACATGTCACCTAATATTTTTAATATTGTATTTTTTTTATATATTTTTGATTACTATTACCAACCGTGATCTTTAAAAATCCTATTTTATTTAAAATTTTATACGAGTATGCTGTATGTTATTGTATGTAAAATGTTGTGTATTTTACTATTTATGTGTACTGAAGACTATGTAAACATGTTTATATTACTGAGAATAAAATATTTCTATTTCTATTGATGGGTAATATTAAAAGACTAAAGAATCCTTATAGAATTAAAATCTGGAAAACTTAACACCTGCATTTACTAGAAACCTAAGCTAAACTTTAGCCTAGTTAATTGAACCAGTGCATCTAAAGAGCTCTTAAGACCAAACATTAATCAAACTTAGCAATTTTGTTTGACCTATAACATTGATATTGATGATTAATACTAAAGGGCTAAAGAACCCTTATACAACTAAAATCTGGAAAACTTGACAACACCTCCACTTACAAGAAACCTAAGCTAAACTTAGCCTAGTTAAATGAACCAGAGCATCTTAAGGCCAAAATCAGCCAGTTTTATGACGTATTGGACATTTTTGGATAGGTCATGAGAAACACAATGTATTAAGTGAAAAATTTCGAACTTTAAACGGCTCCCCTGTTAAGTCACGAACTGGCATATTAACAGTTTCTCTGTCGACTATATTTTCCGTTTTCTTCAAATTAAATAAATAACTAAGAAAAAATAAAAGATTTACCATCATAAGTGAAAGTATCCTGGAGTTTTATCATGAAAAGTATCTATATATTTTTCTTTACCTGTGAAGTTTAACATTTTAATAAAAGAATCACCATTACACTGGATACATTTTTTTAATTCCTATTTAAATTTGTTTAGTTTTATATTTTTAATTGTTCCAAATAGGATGGAGTTATTAAACTTAGGACCATAAGTCATGACATGTGTCAATTTTTTCAATTCGTACTTTGGAAACATTTTTTTTTTTGGATCACTATAATGACGAAAAATTCTCCTTTTACCAAATTGTTAAGTTCTCTGAAAAAAAGAAAAACATTTTTATTTGTAGCCAAAGTGAGATTTCACGCAGTAAGAAGGATGGAAATTACTTTCCCAGTGTAATACTTTACAGAACTGATTAAATCATGATGGTGGGTGAGGTTTTCCGGGTTTTCCTCACCTGTAAGTCAAATGGCACCATCAATCATCTTTAAGTCGCCCCGGAGCGCCACGGCAAATAATAATAATAGCCGTCCCTTCCCCTACACAAGTCGTTCAGTCGACTTCAGGGGTTGAAATTCACTCGTAAGGGGGTGAATTAGGGAGAGTATTATTATTATTATTATTATAAGAAAGTAACTTAGACCATTGCCACATATCAAAGTAGCAACAAAACATTTTAAAGTAAACACCTAACTTTCTCAATTTTAACTACCTAGTAATAATTTTTAAGAGACAAAAATTTGCTAGGGTGTTACTTTTATCATATTTTTTCGATATTTTTCATTATTTATATATTTCCTTTTCATAGGAGAATTCCCCAGTTGGAACTTTGTCGAACCATATCATGGCCCTTTAAATTGGTTGAATCCCTGTCTCTGTGCTCTAACTTTAGGTTCTAAGAAATGGTTTTGTTGCAGCCCATGAGTACTCCTGATCCAGCAAATCACCATGCATCAAAGCCGGAACCGTCGGAAGTCCACTAACGGTGTCTCAACAACCCAGATAAGAATTTCTTGAAGGGCAAAGTACTGCTAGGAATGTGTGGAGTGCATGTTGAATCACATTATCATTTAAATACGTTCATGTTCTTTCAACTCTTTAAGGTATACATATCGTAAACAAAAAAGAAATGGGAAATACTTACTTTCTACATCACATGCCTTATAATAAAAACAAAAAAAAAAATATAACAAAAAACCCGCCGTGTTTGACTCAATCTGAAAGCTTTGGTGTATTATTTTTAATAATTATTGTATTGTGATTTTATTTTAAATAATTATAATTTAATTATTGTTTTTTTTGCAAGAATCAAAAATATTTGTGTATATAAGCATTTTATCTGATTTTTATTAAATGAGTGTGGAATTATTAGTTACTTGGAAATTGTGATTTAGTGACTTAGGTTTTCAGATGAGTCCCAGTCATTGCAGGGTGAGTCGCTTTGGAAAATATCTTCTTTTAATGACGTGAAAATAAAAATCTCACAACAAATTCATCGAATATTATGGTTTTAAATTTACTTAATGAATAAAATTATAGGAACGAAAAATGTGGTTTAACAAAACAAAAAACTAAAGGTCAGTGCTTTTAAATAAATCAAATAGATTAAAAGACTGATAATATATTTAAAACTGATCTGCATTATTCATACTCTTATTCTTTCTACCTACCTGAATTACAAATACTGTTTATTTTTGTATCATATTATATTCTTCTTTAAAATTGTGTAGTACATATGTATTTTGTACTTAGACTGCTGTTTTTATAAAATTCGATAGTGTGAATTCTGTAAGGGCTAACAATTAGAATGTTCAGTTTTATATACAAATCGTATTTGAAAATGGTAATTTGGATGTAAATGTTTGGAAAACATTTTAAATTTAATACTAATACATAAAGTTTTGGCATGTCCTAAGAGTAGATGCTGATCAAATTGGCAATACTAGTTCTCTCCAATTAATAAAGTACAAAATACATTTTTTTTACCTTCTATACTGGAATAAGTTAACGCGAATGGTACGTAGAGTCAAAAGTGAAAATTATTTACATTAATTAATGTCACACCGGAATAAGTTGGAACAAAAATTAAAGGCATATAAAGTTGCATGGGATTGTGACCTTATTGATATTGTTAATAAAAAATACAAAGTGATTTAGACCTGTTTATATTAAAAGTAAATAGTTATAACTCTTTATTCGTCCTTTAAAATAATTCTACAATGATATGGCTGGTTCATTTATCCAGAAAATTAAAACTAAATATATTTTTTAACCCAAAACACTCGTTATTAGTTCAGAAATTAAACAAACATTTTTGGATTATATGAGTATATTCTCTTGAAGCATTTGAACAATGTCCCCAAAACTATAGAATATAAAAAAAATTATTTAGTGAGAATGTGTGTTTTTCGCACGTACGTGGCTTATATCTGGTTCAAAATATGCAAATTTTGTCTGCAAACTTATTATTAAGCCACATCTACAAAGTGATATATTGAAAAATGATTTTTATGAACATTCTGGTAGTTGGTATTTATAGAATCGAATTATTTTTTAATCTAAATCTAAAATAACTTATTTTTGAAGGCAGATATATTCCAGAGACGTTAACATTGACTCTACCTATTACAAAACATAAATGACACGAATTTAATATATTTTTCTGATTTATTCATGTTCGGTTTAACATTGTATATTTAGATGATTTTATTGTCAAGAAAAATTATTTTATGTACTTTTTTTCTCTGCTTAACATTGTAGGGAAAACATCATTGATTTTCTTAGTATTATCATTAAAGTGCATTGATACAAAATAAAAAAAAATTGTTGGTAAAAGTTTTTTACAAAGAAGAATGGGTCGATGGTATTTTTTTGTAGGATTTAGGATTTTGTTGTTTTGTTCTATATGTTTAGGACTTGATTTTCATCGTTAAAATACGGAATGTCTCAACAATGTCATTTAGTAAAAATTAAAGCATAAATAAGGCAAATATTAATCAAATATCCTAAAATTCATACAATATTCTTACGATATTTCAAAATGTGGAAATGTATTTTGTAATTTTTAACTAAACTTTAACTACAAAATGATAATACTGCATTTTAAAATGATTTTAATTGATTTTTTAATAATACAAGATTTTCTAGAGAATAATAACGTATATAATCTTGTATTGCTAAAACTAATAGTAAACTAAAGTATTCAAAGGTTGAGACATTCCGTACAAGGCAAGTTGATAGATAATTTTCGAAGAATTACTATTTGCCCATTCTGTACTCCATAGATTAAACCGTATTTTCAGGTATTCGCCTAGTGCAGATCATTCAAGATCACATTCACTATTATTTTTTGTTTTAATCTTTATTTCTGTGTCTTTTTAATACTAAGTGCATTATTAAGTTCAGAGGAAAGCTATAACTGCGGTATTTTTTACAAGAATTATTATATATTTTAAGTTTTAGTTCTCAAACGGAAAAAGGTTGAATCCGAGGATGGTTATTTTGGGAACGGAAGAGATTCCGGTTCCAAATTTGATCAAAATGTACTTTATGTACTCAAATTGTACCCAAATGACGGTTAATTTGTTGGTAATTATATTAGTTACCTTATTTTGGCGTCAGTCCTCAATTACGGCAATGATCAATAAAGAAAGTAAGTTATAAGCGTTAAGTTGACAGATATAAATGCCAATTATTATGAATTAACAGATATAGATTGTCAATCAAGCTTATACTAACAAACGTAATTGTCAATGTAACATAAAAATTATGAATTGGAGTATTTGCATTTAAAGAAAGACACAATTCAGATTATTTTCTAATTATGAAACAAAAAAAGGTGTTGGTGAACGTTCCTGTGAAAAACGTTGCTCGATGTAATGAATCTGTACAAAAACATTGCCCGATTGTAACTAATGTTTTTGTGTTTCCCAGAATAACCGTTTTTCCAGATTTCCGACCTGTATATGTGTACAATATCGTTTATTTAGGAAATGCTGCAATGTTGTATGAATGATTAATAGCCCAAGAATTTTGTGTTAAGACATTTTTTAGACAAAATATACTATAAATTATATGAGAATAAAGTATAAGCTGATGAGACATTGTTAAAAAACAACCAGTGAAGGATGAAAAAAAAAGTGGACTTAAGATACATTTTTTGAGAGGTGAAGTGTGCGGTACGGATAAATTTCATATTTGTAGAATATTAGTGATATTTGTGACTAATTTCAGTAACATACAAACTGCTTTTGATTTATTGCGTATTTTTGTTTAATATCTTGTATTATTATTAAATATTATTTTGTTGCGATTTGCAGTAAAGACATTCCACGTATTGGTTTAGCGATAAAAATTGTTTGGATGGTGTTGTGTAAGCTTCAGGCTAATACTATCAGAAGTGGCAGCTGCTAAGTAAAAAAAAGCAATTATATTAAATACAAAAACTAAGTTGGACCTTGATTTATGAAGTGTTGCACCAAAAAAAAAATCATGACTGACATGCTTTAAATCTTAACAAAACTTTGATTACCGCTAATATTTCCAAAACAAAAATCAATTTTATAATCGAAAAATGAGGAAGAACTGTGTAACCTACAAAGTTTCTTATAATAAATCATTTAGGTGATGATTACACTACATTGTTCATTTAGGAAGTGACATTCACAGTTGTGGTGTACTATTTGCTCAGTATATTTTTATATAAAAAAAAAATATTTAAAAAACCCTTAAAATATTCGTAAATGGTAGAAAATGGTTCACCGACTGCAAATTAGATTTGAAAAACGAAAGTACGCAATAACATTTTTATGAACACAATAGTACAGCATGTGAAATGAAATTTGTAGGGCTATTGGACTTCCACAAAATTTTCAAATAAATATCTTGAAACTTGTATTGTTTTTATTTATTTTTCCTACCCTCCCTATGTATTATTAGACGGCATTATGCAGAAAGTCTCAATAGTGACAAACTGAGATAACGGCTCTAAAGTTTTTATTCATTTAAAAAAGCTGTGGATTAACATTTTACAGTTTTATAGCGTATATAATTTAACTGAGGGGCAGAACGTGTATTTTATTACCCAAATCTGTACACGACCCAATATATGGTATATTGTGGGTTGGTAATTTTTTATGCATAACTGTCCAATTATCGTTTCTTATCAAGGTGTGACAATTTAAAAACTTGCAAATGAAAGATGTTATATAAAAAATGCTTAAAACCGTTTCTAGGATAGGAAGGAGGAACTAAAATGACAAAAGAAAACTAACCCCCTAGGCCCCACCTACCCCAACTAAAAAAGTTTAAAAAGCAAACCCTTACTTGTGATAGATCATAGAAAAGCCTATAAAAATGATATAAATAATAATTGTACAAGGTGTATCAATAATTGTGAAACCTTGCCTTAAAAGGAAAATTTAATTAAGTTTTTGTAGAACTACAAATTTTTGAGTTCATAAAATTGCATGCAATCGTTCGAAATTAAGTGAATCACAGATTTTTTTGTCCTCTTATCTTTGGATTTTATACTTTTTTCCTTCAAGCCACAGTGGTATTAGCAAGTCTTTAAATAATGCCGAACGACCTAATTGTTTTTCTAATATCTATTTCAGCATATTGGCATGTGTTTTCAAAATTGTTTTTCAGAAAAATTGAAAATTGTTTTTTCCATCTAGAAGTATCTTGCGTGTTTTTCAGCTAACTTTTTTATTCTCAACATCCATTTTTCCATTTATTATCTTAATACACGATTTACCTGACTAAAACTTGGGCTTTCATTCTCCTATCCAACAGCTTTTGTCATCAGAAGAATTCTTTGCTAATATCATACATAATGTATCACAAAAATATTCGTTTTTCTATTTTTAATACTTCACATTCACTCTCGCAGCTATTGGAAAGAGAGTAACACAGTATGTCGGTCTCCCATTAGATATATAAGGCCTATGCCTGGTAATACTGCATTCTCAGTGTGTTCCAAACTATAATCGGACAATATGCAGAGAGGTGTCAGCACCTGTTTGTGGAAGCATTTAGCTTTATTATGCTAAAGTTAAACTGAAGTTGCTCATATGTGCCGATAACTTTGGCTTTCTTCCAGTTTGTTTTTTCTCATCAGATCTATTGTAAATTTAAGACACTGTTAAGGTATTTTTCCTACCGTCGATCATCTACAGCAGCCTTACTCAACCTTTTTTCCTTCGAGCCACAATAGTATGTTACACGGGCCACAATATTTTTGGATGATGACCTTTTTTTAGGTTATCTATCTAAAATTGGTTAGTGGGGACCTCTAATAAATAAAACACACTTATTATATTATATCTTCAAATCTTTGTTTCATCCTTTCATGCATCCCTCTTAATAAATACTGTGCAAGTTTGGCATATAAATCCGAATGCTACACTCGCCCATTGATAAATCTATTTTTCTGGTGGAATGTATTTTGGATAGCTGAATCTTTTGGTACAAGTTGTCTATTAGAAAGTATAGTTAAAATTCAAATTCACCTTTTACCACTAATACTTTTATTTACGAATGTTCACATAAAGATTCGCCCGTTACGGCTTGACCAATCACTCGTTACAGCTTGACAATCACCCATTACATCTTGACCAATCACTCTTTTACCAAGGAGATTCGGACATCACGTATTAATATCTAGTGGTTGTTGAAGGTTAGCTGTATCGCGGAAAGAAAGGGTGACGTAAACATCTTCTGGATTTCGAAACAATCGAAAAAGGCCGGTGACGGCTTTAGTCATAACAAATATTGCAGTATTTCAATAAACCCATTCAACAAAAATAAGTATCGGTAAATCATTTCCGAAATACTGGTACGTTTTCACTCGAAATCACCAAAATCACTACAAATTATCTCGAAAATTCCAAAAACATCAAAAATCATCGCTGAAATTAATTCGTTGCTCAAAACCGTAAATGCAGAGAAAAAGATCATCGTATAAAATTAAGGTGGATTTTCAGTGAAATCACATAAAAAGTTTTTATGCGTTTTTCGAAATACAGGTACGTTTTCCCCTCGGTTCTGGCATTTATCTTGTTTTGGCAGAAACTATATTAGGAATGGGACTAAATATATTTAGCAAAAATAAGTTATATTATGCCTATTATCTGGTTTTGGTAGACACAGCAATTGAACACAATGTTATGTTTTGGTATAAATACCACTCCATCTTCTTTGTGCAAATGGTTAATGTATTAATATGGAGTTAGTTTTTATTGGCTATCTGTTTATCATGAATATAGACTTCGTTCACACTTGTAGAATGTGTACTTAACTAGAAAATTCCAAAAATGGAGCTCTTGTTTTTGCAGTAACCTAACAAAATTTCAAAATTATAAAAACTGAAACCTATAGTGTTAATAATAGTGTTTCGGGCCACAAAAAATGCTTGGAGGGCTGCATGCGGCCCGCGGGCCGCAGGATGAGTATGGCTGATCTACAGTGTGTCGCATTTAAGATGAAGACACCCCTATATTTTGGCTATACAGGGGTTCACATTTTTCAAGATATTCAACTGAAATTTAAATTTTAAACGCGACCTACTGCGAATCCACAAACAGGGTCAATTTTCGATATTTTTCTTCGCGTTAGAGATATCAGAAAAAGTTATTCCGAATATTATTCTAACCCCACATACCAAAGTTCATGTCAAAATTCGCATTTTTAGTGTTTTTCATTATTTTGGTCAATACACAAGATTATTAAAAGTTGATTTTTTTATTTGATAAATTAGTGTGCCATGGAAAGGAATAATTTGACACTTGTGAAATCATTGTCAATGAGATTAGACTTTACAATTTATAACCCAGTGGGGATTATTTCTGGCCCAGTATCTACAATTTTGAGATGATACAACGCCATTGATGGTTAATGTAGCCACCACATCTGTAAACATAATCTTCTCCAGAAAATGCCCAATAACAATAATCTTATCTTTTATTCTCATCGCCTTCTTTTAATGTATGTAAGAACTTTTGGTTTATAGGGCTTGATTTTATGACGGATGAAACATCTTCTGATTTTATCCTTAGTAATATTCATGTGTGGATTTGCTCGATTTGCCACCAGTATATCGTTATCTTCAGGATGCGGGTGTATTCGCCGAGATGGCCATTCTGATGGATTTTAATAACACTGCCAGTTTCATTGAAAAGAGCATTTATAGCGGCTGCTTTTCCATGTGTAATGGAAGCACATTGCGGATGTCTCTTGTTAAATTCTGCAGCAACTTCTCTGCTACTACGAGCAAAATCACCAAACAATCGGATTATTTCGATTTTTTCGTTTAAAGTCAACAGTATATTAATTCGGTTTTCACTAAATAGAACTCAATGTAATAAATTGAAAGTCTAATCTGATTAATGATTTCACAAGTGTCAAATTATTCCTATCCATATACACTAGTTTATCGAATAAAAAAAAAGCAACTTTTAATAATGTATTGACCAAAATAATGAAAAAACTAAAATTGCGAATTTTGTCATGAAATTTGGTATGTGGGGGTTAGAATAATATTCGGAATAACTTTTTCTGATATCTCTAACGCGAAGAAAAATCGAAAATTGACCCTAGTTGTGGATTCGCAGTAGGCCGCGTTTAAAATTTAAATTTTAGTTGAGTATCAGAGTATCTTAAAAAATGTGAACCATGTGCAACTAAAACCAATAAGTATTGAAAAAGATTAGCTGCCTCTATAGGGTAGATATACAAATATAAGAGGGAGATTTACCTAACTTGAAGTCACTCCAAATCCTACACCTCGAGTAGATAGGATGGGTCGTTACAGGCATCGAGATAACTACATGCTGCATTAGCGGCAGAAGGGGGCACAATAGATCTTTTAGGTCGCAGTGACAAATTCCCGAGGTCCGGGCACAAGGGAGACCCGGCAGCTTTAGCTGAGGATGTTTTATTTTTTTAGAATTTCGCCACAAAGGGAGGACCTGGTTTACGAAAAATACAAGGTGAAGACTTTTTTTTAGATTTCACTCTCAGAAAGGACCTTTTTTTTGTTTGAGTAATGCAACATAGGAAGGACTTGATTTTTTATAAAAATGTTCCGGGGCCCACCATAGCTCTTGGCGGCCCTGACTATCATATAAAATGTTTATAGGTCCTATCCTATTATACTAGATAATGAATAGAAAAAAAAAATATGTTCTTTTTATACTTTTCATTTACAACAAAATGAAACTGAAAGCAATCAACTCACAACAAATAATTATCTGTATGCTTGAAATACACATTCATTCGTCTTCTTAACTGATCAAAAGTATATTCCGAATGCAATGTATTTTGCGAAGTGATGGACTCGCGTGGTCTTCGACCTATCTACGATTGTCCGAACTAAAATGTTGGTAAAGTCATATCTTCCGCGTATATTATTTGAAATTTCGGCTTGTATTTTAGTTCTTAATTTTCTTCATTATATTGATTAGAGAATTGATTTCAACGTGATTGTATTGGGTTATTAATTGAGTATTTGCTTGAAAAAATCATATAAAATTTCTGTATAATTGTTTTGACTTTTATTTTTATTATTCTCAAAGTTTCATTATAATTATTTATATTTACAGTGAGCATCATAAGTCTTACCCCCCCGTATCTAACTCGTTACTGGAGTCTTAGAGACACGTCGATTTTTGATTTCTACAATGTACATTTTTGTAGGAATAGTTTACCCTTAATTTCATCCCTTACTGGAGGGGAGCAACCCTTTCGAAAAATTTAAATGGAATGGGGTGGTGAGTGATAGCTCATTTGAAAGGGGGTTTTATTCTCTATTCAACCATGCAAAAAAATTTGAAATTTGCTTCAATCATTCTCGAATAATTATTGTTTCAAAATAACGAAAATTAAAGTAGCGCACTCCTTAGAATTAAAATTCGGTCCTGCATTATATCGGTTTTGGTTCAGACGTAAAGTAAGACTTTTTGCCATTAGATAAGGTCACTGTTAGTTTAGTTGCTTTCCTATTTGTGATGTTTTGTTATTTTTAAACATTTTATTAAATCAACACGTAATGAAGCAAATTTCAAAATTTTTTGCACGGTTGAATAGAGAATAAAACCCCCTTTTAAATGAGCTATTGCTCACCACCCCATGCCATTTAAATTTTTCGAAAGGGTTGCTCCCTCCAGTAAGGGATGAAATTAAGTGTAAACTATTCATACAAAAATATACCTTGTAGAAATCAAAAATCGATGTGTCCCGGCTATTTTCCTAACAAGACTCCAGTAACGAGTTAGATAGGGGGGGGTAAGACTTATATGATGCTCATTGTATAGCTCTTTATCTTTTATAATTTTCAAATTCATTTGGAACTAAATAAATTAAATGCAATTAAACTCTCGCTTTAATGTTTTACAAATAAACAGTTATAAACACAGAACCCGTAAAATAATTTATTCACAGCATTTTACATAGGTAAATGATTATAAACATGTCAAACTATTTCAGAAAGGTGCTATTTTTTAAGATATTATTGTGTCAGTACACTCAATATTATGACTTCTTAACTGAATCTTTGGAAGATCACGTTTAAAAGAGTTAGCATTTTAGTTTTTTCAATATTTAGACACAAATAAGTAGTTGGCATCGCACCATGCTTTGATTTGCTTAATGCCACAGCATATGGTGTTAAAAAGAACGCAGGCGTCATTGCTATGCCACCAATCGTGGTGTCATCAGCAAATAGAGTGAAAGTACCTGCAATTTTAAGTTGAGCTAAGTCATTTACATAAAGGAGGAATAAAATGGGACCTAACACATAACCCTGAGGGAGTCCCCAACTAATGTCTGAAACTTGAGAATCCATAGTAGCTCTTACCATATGTGATTGACACAATCAAACGCCTTAGTCAAATCTCAATATCGCCACTACAGCACCTCGTCAAAATTAATTTTAGAATAACTAAGTTACCCATCTGTTTTTTCATTTTATCTGGGGTGTCATTTATATTTTTTAGAATTGATGAATTGAAACGTTAGATTGATGGGGTTAAGATAAGGCTTATTTCTGTGGAAAATGCTAAACAAAGCGGTAATAATGTTGTTTGCGTAACAGACATTTTAAACATTTTAATGGTGGAAATAGATTAGATTTAAAATGAGCGTGAAATTACTTATCCTTGTCCACCACAACCTTTTGAGGTCTGCCATGGAATTCCATTATTTAGAGTCTAGCTTGATCTTTTGTATAAGACTTAGTAGCCTTAAACTTTTAGTTTAAATGCTCTATTTATGAGATTTACACAAGTAATGACCATTATCAAACTGACCAGAAAATAGATTTTTCAAAAAGTAATTACAATTTAACACAACAGTAGATTTTCGGAGCTGGAAAGATCAATTTGAAGATGTATGTAAAATTCTTCAAGTAGATGTTTTTACTTTTTTATATCTCTGTTTTAAGTGAATTCCAATAAAACACCAACTCCCTTCACTGTACATAAGATGAGAATCTCCAAATCTCTTTTGTTTTGTGTTTGTCTGTAAAACATTAATTAAGAAAAATTCACTCATCAGCTTAAATACGTACATGTTGTATTTTCTATTTTATTACAATAAAATTTAGTATAAAAACTTTATTTATTATCATTGTTTATATAAAGAATTATAACAGCGAATATTTAAAAATTAACGCCTTTTGAAATGATTGAAATGCTCAGTGTGTTGTGCCAACCATATGTATCTATCTCATTTGATTGTCAAACCGTAAATATGTCCATGAAAATAAGAACTCTATGAACACACAACTATTAATTTAAATTGAGAATAATAACTGGTCATAAGGTATTAAAATAAGAGTCTATGTAGAAAATGTAACTTATTACAGAACTAAAACTATACTATTAGAAAAAAGAGTAATCTATACATTCTTGTGACTATAATGTACAAGATAAATATATACTTTCAGGTATTTATTAAAAAAATTAAATACAATCACTAATATTATCACATTTCTAATTTATTACATATTTATTAAATTGTAAAGTTCATCAATAATTGCAGTTTTGCTGAAAAGAGGTGTTAAGTACATATAACTCAGCCACTTAAGATAAAATAATTTAAATTTAAGATACTAACATAGAAACACTTTTAATTGGCCAAACTTTACAAATTGCTCTACTTTTAATTAAGCCTTGGGGTATAGGTCCATAACTTCGACTATCTAATGAGTTACTATTGTTATCACCTTGTAACCAAACATGCCCCCGAGGGACACTCTTATAGGAAGCAAAACCAACTTTAACAGTCTCCCCTGGTAGTCCAATTACTCGCTTGCAGATCTGCTGTTTAGGATTCGATGGACATTTAGCTATGATGATATCTCCATGCCGGATTTGTCCCATCCATGGTGTAATATGTTCTGTTAAAAGAATATCATCTGAATGTATGGTAGGTTCCATTGATGGGCCCGAACACAGTACAAAATCTCCAACAAATTGAAAAGTGCAGTGTGCTAAACAACCATATTTTATAAAGGTTCCAACAGTACCAAGAAAGTATCTTTGTGCATTTTGAGAAAGTAAAATATTTCGATATACTCCCATGAATTGAAATTGATTTTATTCATGTGTTAATGTGATAATATCTTTATTTTCTAAAATCGTATCGTATTTAACAATAATATTAAATGTTTTTTTTGTTTGACAGCAAAACGAAAAAGAAGATAAGGTTTAAGGTTAGTTCCACTAGTTCCAGTGTTGCCAGAATACATATTTGACAAACGTAACATAAAATACATGACATATATTTTCATCTAGTTTTTTTCATAAAACTCAAGATTACCTACCCACCTAAACAGACAAAAATACTACAGACTACAGAGCATTTAAAAAGTATTAAAAACGCTTTCTTCTTGAGTACTGACATCTACTTATAATGAAATAGGTACATATAAGCGAGTAATATGTCAGAGCTGTTAGTACAAAGGAAAAGTACTTGAGTAGTATTAAGTATACCCAGACAACACACCAAATCCCAGAGATATCCGCAGAATATCTTTTGTGGATATCCAATATATTCACAGGATATCAGAAATATTCCGTGGATCTAATATGGATATCCAAATGTCCGTCTATATCCAGGATAGAAGATATCCTAATGATATTCAGCAAAATATCTAATGGGCATCTTCCAGAAAATACAAGAAATCACAGAGATATCCACAGAATATATTTTGTGGATATTCAATATATCGAATATGGATATCCAACCAAATGTCCGTCTATATCCCAGGATATAGAAGATATTCGGATATTCAGCAAAATATTTTATGAGTATCTTTAGTAGAGGTTCATAAGTAACCAATGATTATTGAATAACGTCGAAAGAAAATAGCAGAGATAAAAAATATTTTCAACACTCAAAATATTTTCAACACTCTGCCTTTGATTTTGCCCACTAAGGAGAAAGTCTTCCTTATTAGGACTCTTCAGCAATAAATGAAAATTCTCGACTCCAGTCTCTAATGGAGTGATTAGGACACACATTTCGATCGAACTCAAATACGGCGGGTCGAGCATGAGTAGATGCAAGTAGATGCGATAGTGGTATCGCCATCTATACTTAGTAAGCAGAATCAAATAACATCTAGTGGATATCCACGATGGTTTGCGTTAGCGCCTAGACTTGGATATATATTTAGTGGATGTTCATGGGATATTGAATATACACCTTAAAAAAATTAATTTTAAATATCTGAACGGTACTATTAGCCACAATGGCGAGCACAATGGCGTAATTTTTTAATAATTTGCTATATAATTACTATTATTTATGGACATTTACATGTCTATATAAATTACATTTCATGGATATAAAATAGATATCTACCATGGACTGGACATTCAGTGGATATTGGGATGTTCAGTAGATATCCAAAGGATTTGGTGTGCTGTCTGGGTTTCTGTACAGTATTTACTTTAAGTATTTAAAATACTCAGTACCACAGTAGCTCGGAGTACTGTGAACTTTTATTTTGCCGTTAAAAATGTTGGTCGCTATTTTTGATCATCTTGCGACATAAGAATGCTAAAACGTGATATTTTTGTAAAAGGGGTAATCATGTCGATCATTCAGAAGAAATACCTTGTAAATACTACCATGACCCACGACGGACCAAAAAGTATTAAATGTCATTGCAATTGTAATAAGCTGGCAACACTGTTTAGTAAATTCTTCTTTTATATCTCTTTAATGTCTCTTCTTTTTTGAGTCCGTTAACATTGATCAATACAGTCCTTCTTTTGTGAGGTTATGACACAGCGGTTATGATAAAAATTCATACTTTTTGCGTGTTTTCCAGTATTGCAATTACGTCGAGCTGTGACGGGCTGCGACTTTTAAGCTAGAGAGTAGTTAACTAATTTAATAAAAAACTTAGTAGTATTTCGCTGGTCCTGTTTGTAAGTAGGGCAACTTTTATCACTGTAAGTATATTTTTTTAATCCAGAATTAAATACCTATCTGCATTCAAAAAATTTGTAAATTATATTTCAAATTACAATATCTAAATCGTTTTATCTAAATTTAATTTCGCTTTAATAATAATAGCATCTATTTCTAAACGACCTTCATAGATTCCTTTATCCTTGACAATCATTTTAAATTTGAGATAAAATAATTGAGAACCTTACCTATCTGCATGAATTAAATTTATTAAGATGACGAAACTGTTGTAAGACCACATTTGCTTGAACAACTTTTATTTTTTGAAAGAAAAATACCTACATCGTATTTTTTTTAATAAAATCAGATTTTGCAAAAGTTAATCAAAAAGGTTGATTCAAAATCAATAACAGGGTACCTAAGATTTAATTTTTTTTGTTTAAGTGCCTCACAGATTTGGAAAAAAATACAACTATTAGAAACTTAAAAAAATCTCAATGTGTTTTAAAAAATATATAAGTAACTTGGCTGGGTATTTCATCATGCTTTTTTAACTGTGCCAGACTGCAATAAAATAAATTTGGCTATAATTATTAGTGATGATGTAATTTTTGTTCTACTGGCAATTACAGTGACAGAGGTGCACTGTCAGTAGACTTGTTATTATTTATTTTTTTGAGTAAGTTTTGTTTACCTTTAGCTTTTAAACTTTCACCAATTATTCCTAAAGCAGATGACATGCATCAAGTCCACAGGATCTCCCACTAGTGGGTAATTGCTCTATATTTTAATTTGTGTTATTGACACACAAACAAGTTTCAAATATATGGTTTTAAAATATTTTTGAATACAGAGGGTGTTAAGCTTTTGCCTGGAAAATATAAATATATATTTTTAAATGGTACACCCAGTATTTTATTTCAGTTTTGTAATGGTCTTATATATTCAACCCCAGAATATTTTTAGAAAAATATTGGTTTGCCGAACAATTCATTTGTTTGTGAACTAACATAAGTGACATTTGTTCAAATGGCACTTACAATAGTTTGGCAAGAAGGTATCGATATTATAAAATTGTCATAAATTCTTTCATTATTATTTAAATTACTGACTTTTAATGTACCAAGCTAATGAACTAAGTGGTGTGATAGAAACGATTGATTTTATAACGATTGTTTTGAAACTTGTCATGAATGTGGCTCATTTTAAGTTACATGTATTGTAGAATATTTTAGTATTAACTTCGGCATGAATTTACCTATCCAGCGATATCCACATGTTGGCCTATTAGGCATACACAGGGTGTCCCATTAGTGTGTAATTTGTACATAGCTGTTTGATTATTGGAGATAAGATGAAGAATTTTTAAATACAGAAAGTTGTACCTATTGTTGATGACCATATTTTAAAATTATTCTTAAATATATACTAGGCAATAAATGAGGAGCTAACCAAACTTATATTTTATTTAAATCAAATGCCCTATGTAAATTAATTTTTGAATTTCTGTATACTTTTCCCGTTTTATCGATATAATGGCGAGGATAGTGGTTTAGATACTGGAGGCATTTTTGTTATAAATTCACAATAAATCTAATGTCCTGTATGTTATGTTACGTTGGGAATGGGGTGTTAATACACTGCGACCTAAAAAATCTATTGTGCCCCCTTTTGTCACTAATGCAGTAAGGAAATGTCAATGCCTATAATGACCTTTCCAATCCTATCTTCTCAAAGAATTGTAGGATTTGGAGTGGCTTTAAGTTAGGTAAATCTCCCTCTTCTATTTGATATACTCCAAGGTATAGTGCCCTTTAATTCTAGAGTGCTACAGATTCAGTCAGAATGTAAATTTAAGAGGGTGTCATCCTCCTTCTCACAGAATCTGCACTCACTATTTTCTACTACACTCAGTTTACTAAGGTGCCCAGTAAGGATTAATGTCCTGTAAGTAATTACACATAACAGATTTGATTCTTTTCAGATCGTCAAACAATTTTAATAGGCATAAAGTTTATAAAAATGTTTTGCATGTTCATTCATTTGGTATGATATATACAGGGTATGTTGTATTTTTAGATAAAATAGTAATCGATCAATTACCCATTGATTTACACTATAAATATCAGGGTTCGAAAATATCGTGATATTTATATAAATAATAATAAATATCATATCACATGATATATATCGGATATATATCCGATATATATCAATTTTAAAATTTAATTATTTAATTAAAAAACAGTATTGTTTCTTGCACAAACTATATTTTAAATTTAAAACACAATCATATTAACAAAAACCTATATTCTAAACAACAAAACCGTTTATTCTAACTCAAATTAAAAAGAAAAAACAAAATAATTAATAAAATAAACAGATTTTAACATTATTTTATTAACATTAATATTTTAACACAAACACATATAAATCGCTAGTTATTATACTCTTATGCAGGAGCGTATTTAGACATTTTCGGATGTTCAGAATGGTGGAAAACATTTTTAATTTAATAAATAAAATTATCGAATATATCGGATATATATCAAGGTATAAATATCATGATATATATCGTGATATATATCATGATATATATCACTTGATATATATCCTCCGAACCCTGATAAATATTGGTTAACATGTTATAGTATTGTTGGATAGGTAAATTCATAACTAATTTACTGCTGAAATAAATATACAGGAAGTTGAATTTGAAAAATTGAACCTAAAATGGACCACATATTTCAAAATACCCCATATTAAGTGAACCAGTTCTAATCATCACTATTCGTTACCTTGCTATCTTCATAAGTCTGTAATTTAAACAATTTTGAAATAATTTACTAACATTTACCTAATCTATGATAATTTTATTTAAGGTCTGCATCATACTCTAATTCCACAAAAAAATTAATTGCTTCTCAAGCCTAAATATATTCTTAGATTGAATACAGTGTATTGTCAGACCATTCTAAAACTGAAATAAGATATAAGGTGTTCCATTTAAAAAATATACATTTTTATTTGCTAAATATTTTTAAAGCATGCCTTTGTCGAAACCGTATAATTTTTATTTAAAACTTGTTTGTGTTTCTATAACACAAACTGAAATATTGAGCAATTTCGCACTAATGAGACACCCTGTATTATCAGTTAGTTACCAATTCAACTTTTTATTTTTTCATGATATAATTAACATACCATCTATTTCCGTTTACATTTTTCGATAGTTTTTATAATAGTATTTTCTGATATTAAAATAACTTTCCTCTCATTTGCTAGCTTAATATAGTTCCAAAAGTAATTAAAAATAAGTAAAGTTAAACAAAATTAAATTGCTATTTATTTCTATTATTTTTAACATTTGTATTTATTTAAACATTAAAAATAATTTGGTTATCGTCGGTAGATTACCTCCTGTCCTTCGACGCACGACTCCTCGATTAGAGCTGAGAGAGACCACACAAGTAGTAGAAATAAAAAAAAATTAAAAACCGACTTCAAAATCGAGCAGATGCCATTACCACATATTAATCAAATTTATATGGGACCACCCCTGAGGTACCCCCTTACTAACAAAAAAAGAATCATATAAATCGGACAAGGTGGTAAAGCATTATCGCTAAACATACATAAAAAATGAAGAGTTTGAGGATTTTCTCATGGACCCAATTATTAGATTTTGACCAAATTTATATGGGACCAAGTCGGTTAAAAATAAATAAATAAAAACAAAAAGTCAGAAGCGGTTCGATAATTTAAAATTGAAAAAGCCACATGTGCTACTGTAAGATTCGAACCTGCAGTATATAGCACACAGCTCCTTAACCTCTCGACCATCAGAAGTTATTAGAAGCAAAAAAAGAGCGAAAAAAGATATTCTGAAGACGAAGAGGTGCCAGAGCTCTGGTAATCAAAAATACTTGGAAATAAATCTGAAATACAAAGTAGGTAAATAAAATAATAAAAGCAAATTCTGATCTGTTACGTGTGGAGGGTGGGTTGCCCCACGGCACTTGTGCTTCCTCCTAAGATGATAAGCACCTTCTAGTTCGTTAGCCAGCCTACAGATTTAATGTAGTTGACAACGTCGCCATGAGGTGCTTCTCTTATATCGGCCGGTGTTAGCCGATACTCGCCAACACAAATCTTCTAATAAATGAGAGCGTCGAGGATATGCCCGATGGTCTCATCTTCTTGTTCGCACCCCCGCAAAGTGCGGATTCTGACAACCTCATGATATGGAGATGCTTCCGTACTTGCCCAATGACCAGTCAGAATGCCCGTCACCAAACGCAGCTTTTGTCTAGTCATAGTCAAGTATTTGTTTGCTGCAGTGTTGTCAGGATAATTTAAAAGCTATATGGGAACTCTGCAGTTTCTTGCTTCATCCCATCTTTCCTTGAATTAGGTCTGTCACTACCGATTTTGTTAGGCCAATAGAAGGACCAGATTCAAAAAGTATTTGGTTGGCTGCTTTCCTGGCCAGTGAATCAGCAAGGCGGTTACCATTCGATTATAATATTGTAGTTTGTGCAACAAGAATGGATATGGACAATCCACTCGAGTTGTACAGTATATTTTTTCTACGTCTCACTAAAAATTTACATATTATTTTAGATTATTCAGACAATATAACTAATTTTAAAATAATTTAAGAATTTTACTAATGTATAAAATAAAATAAAATAAACATGAAAAAAAAAAGATTATTTTAATTAGTCCCGGGCTTTTAGCGTGGAAGGCAGAAGCTCTCTCCTCAGCTCCACTGCCGCTTTTACGATTTTAGTTTTAATACTCGTAATTAAATTAGTTATTTCATAAAGTTTGATTAAAATTTATTTTTATTTTCAAAATGTGAACCAAATAAAAATAAAAATGCTATTATTTATCCATTCTACACAAAAATAAGGTTATTTTAATGCATATTTAATCTCGATAACTAAAAAATATACTGACAATCAGTTTGACAGAATTGTCACCTATTTAAAATTATAAAAATAATAGTAGTTGGATGTCGAAAATGTGAACTGTTATTAGTGGGTTTCATTTTTTTACAGTGTTCTCACTACCTAGAATGGATATACAATGGGTTCTATGATTGAACGTTTACGTTATCCGTAACGTACATGTTAGGCCGAGTTTTAACAGTAATGAGGCAAGTTCGTATGATGAAAAACTTTTTCCAACACATTACTGTTATTTTCCGCCTGTTATGTTCTAATTTAACAGTTTTCCATCACACAAACTTGCCTCATTACTGTTAAAACTCGGCCTAACATGTACGTTACGGATAACGTAAACGTTCAATCATAGGACCCAATGGGTGCTATGATTGAACGTTTACGTTATCCGTAACGTACATGTTAGGCCGAATTTTAAAAGTAACGAGGCAAGTTCGGACGATGGAAAACTGTTAAATTAGAAGATAACAGGCGGAAAATAACAGTAACGTGTTGGAAAAAGTTTTCCATCATACGAACTTGCCTCATTACTGTTAAAACTCGGCCTAACATGTACGTTACGGATAACGTAAACGTTCAATCATAGGACCCAATATCAGTTGAACGCAATAGCATACTTTTTCGTTATGCAGTCTTTTCGTAGATAAGCTAATATCCATGTGGGTGCAGAAAAAAATATTTTTAAATTGGTCACATTTGAGAATAGGAATATTTTTCTTCTAATATATTGTTTTGTGGATGGTGGTGAAGGTCACATTGCTAAACCATGTAGAAAATCTAGACAACAAAGTGAATAATTAAATAAACTAATCGACGATTATACAATCATACAAGATTAGCCATTAAAAAGTTTTAAAAAATATTTACGTCGATTATTGTTTCCATGCAGTTAAACTTATCAGATAAGTCTTATCTGTTTACTGTATGTTTTTTAAATATGTATTTTTAAATAATTAAAGAAATCTAATTTTTTTAACTATATATAAGAAAACAAATTGAAATTTTGAGTTGCAATTTTTTTTTCGTACCTTGAATGCATTACAGGAGGATCAAAGATTACCAAGACCTGACACTACCACTGTTTATGGCATTTTCCATTGGAATTTTCAGTGCGATCTGAGTGTATTCTCACTTTCTTCTTCTCTATATCGATAAACAAAGATACAAATATACTCAGTGGGTACTGCCAGTTCCAATGGAACCCCCATTAGGTCTAGGGCGGCTCCAAGACGAATTTTAGGGGGGCATTGCCTTTAGATATTCCATATTTTTTTAAATAAAAGACTCATAAATCGTAAGAATTTTCTTTGGGGAGTGGGGCATGCCCCCCCCCCCCTCCCCTGGAGCCCAAGGACGTAGATAAGGGGGTGGTAATGGGGGTAATTACCCCCCCAAGCCATAGTCAACATCAAAATTTTTTAAAACGTTATATTAAACAAAATTAGAGAGATAAAATAAATACAATAAAACAAAAAGTTTCTTAAACATTGTCATCTAAAATAATAATATTCCTACAAATTTAAAATTAAAATTTATATACAAGGTCCCATTAGTTCGTAATTGTTCAATATTTCAATTTGTGTTATTGACAAGCAAACAAGTTTTAATAAAGGTTATATGGATTTGAAAAATACATATTTTAAAAATATATTTGGATATACAGGGTGTTGCGTTTTTACCTGACAAAAATATGTTTTTTTAAATAGAACACCCTATACAGGGTGTTAAAAAAAAAGTGTCAGAAAAGTCTTAATAAACATATGTCCGCAAATGAATGGTTTCAGAGATACGGAGTGTTTTGTGTTTTGTATCATTTTTTGATTATCTTTTTTCATTCTCAAAAACTTGCTTTTCTTATCGGAGTTTACCGATGTTTTTTCATAGATACTATTTGCAGTTATTATTTTGTTGTGGGTGAATAATTTTATAAATTTTCGTTATGCCTGTTTACACTAATATTGAATTAGCTGACATGCATTTTATGTACGGTCGTTCAAATGGCAATGCATTGAAATGGAGGGAGGGCACTTTGAACATCTCATTTAACTCTATGTTGTTATTGATTGTTTATAAATATCATTGTTTTTTTATAATAATAAAAAATTGTTATAAACACAAAATGGTCCGTATCTCCGAAACCGTTAATTTGCGGTCATATATTTATTAAGACTTTTCTGCTTATTTTGGGTCATACTATTCACCATTTCATTTTGTGACACTTTTTTTTTAACACAATGTATTTGATTTTATTTTTAAAATGGCTTGGGAATACTGTATTTAAAATGTTTTTAAAAAATATTATAATTTTGCCAAACAATTTATTATTTTTTTTAAATTAATTTAGGTAGGTTTACATTAATTTTAAAATTGTTTAATATACAGACTTATAACATACTAAGCTAGCGAATAGAGGTGATACAGCTGGTTTATTATATATAGAGTGTTTGGAAACATGTCTTAAATATGGCTAATTTTAATTTCATTTTACTCAATTTTTTTCAAGCGCAACACACAGTATATTATCTTGGCATAAAATTCCCTATAAATTTGCCCATGTAACAATACCAATGTGTTAGTCAATAACACATATATAGGGTGTCCCATCAGTGCATAATTGATCGATAGCTGTTTTATTATTAGAAATACGAAGAAATGTTTAATATAAAAGTTGTATGACCATATTTAACAAATATTTTTATATATACAGGGTGGTCTATAAAAGAGGTGCTGACCAAATCTGTACTTTTTTAAAGCAAAACGCCCTGCAGGTAGTAATACATATTTAATTGTTTTTACATCGCCAAACAATTTAAATTGAGTTCATTCATTTGCTATGTTGTATATAGGATGTGTCAAAACGCGAGGTTACGATTTTCTCAATTTTTTAAATGGAATACCCTGTATTAATTATTTGGTGGTATGACATATAAGGTATTCCATTTAAAAAAATTAGAAAATCCCTACCCCTTATTTTGAAACAGCCTATATACAACATAGCAAATAAATGAAGTCTATTAAAGTTGTTTGACGATGTAAAAACAAAAATAAAAATGTATAAGTTTGCTCAGCCCCTCGTTTATGGACCACCCTGTATATTTAAGAATATTTATTAAACATGATCATACAACTTTTATATTAATTTGTTTTTCTTATTTCCAATAATAAAACAGCTATCGATGAATTACGCACTATTGGGACATGTTGGTATCGTTGGATAGGTAAATTTATGAGGAATTTTATGCAAAAATAATGTTGCATTTGACAAAATTGAGTAAATTGAACTTAAAATTAGCCATATTTAAGACATGTTCTAAAACACTTTGTATAAAATAAATCAGTTCTATCACCTCGGAAATGGAATACTCTACAAAGATCAACCAGAAGTCCCTTTTTGTGACAAATGGCGTGAGAAATATTTAATAATCTTAAGTTTTATGAAATGTAGGATGTTCAAAAAGTTTTCAATAAAATTGTTTATTTAGCCCTTCATTCTACGCCAATGGGTTATGGTAATTTATCGAAATAGTGTGTTAACTAATTGTAAACTACACAAATAATTAAATGTTTATTTGACGTATGAAGTTTATTAATATTAAAATAACGTTACAAAAATAATAATTATTAAAACAAATAGAATAACACAGTCTTAACAAAGAAACCGACTGCATTCCTCAACGGTGTTCGATAATCTGCCCATCCAAATAGTTGACCCACTGATTGAACCTTTGAATATGATTGAACGACCCTTTTCTGTCGGCCGCCCGGTTTACGATGTTTTTGTTTCCCAGAAATCGTCTCGGGTTAAGGGACCATCCAAAAATAGATTACAGTCGGCCTACCTGACTTTTTCACGACCCCGTGAAACATGGTTAAACTATAACAAAGAAAATATATTAATTAAGCTGAAATTAATAAATATGAGCACGAATATTTCTATTCGTCCTCGGCTTCACAGTGTCGCTTTGCGAAACTATCTCTTCATTTTGTCTGAAGGACAAATGCCCGTATCTAGCTGTTCTACAACGTTCAGACCCTAGCAGTTCGTCAACCACGTACCGATCATTATCAAGTACTTTAGTAACTAGGAAGGGTCCTCTATAACAAGGTTCAAGCTTTCTGCTCCGCCCATCATTGGGGCCTTTATTGTCTTGTACAACACATGTTGGCCAACCTTAAATTCCCGTAACGGGGCATGCCTCTTATCGTAATACTGCTTCTGCAGAAGCTACTGTTCTCGTTATCTGAGAAACATCATCTCTCAACGTCCCTAGGTCTTGGCGTTGCTCGCATGTAACCTCTGACGTGAGAAATGCGTCACTTACGCCACGGGGGCGATAACCAAACAAACATTCATAAGGGTAGGTTGTACAACAGGCAGTTAAAATGCAATCTTAGTATGATGATCGGTTACTGTTAAATATAGTTTTAGAAATGACATTTGTACGGTAAATATAACCAGTTAAAAATTAAACCAATGGTTAAACTAAGTTTACATCATTCTTTGTACAACCTGTCCTAGGTGATTTTATGGTGGTGAAATTAACTGTCGAATTAATTCCAAACGTAACTTTGCTCACAGCTTCATCCCATCGAGATTCGTCTTCTACTTGACCGTTAGCCCCATGGGTCAAAGTAGTACATTCTACATGTTTAATACCTAATGTTAAATATACTTGTTTAACACCTACAGTTAAACAGTATTCCTTAAAATTATTTTTCATAAAATCTGTGTCACTGTCGCAAATAAAACTGCGAAGAACCCCGAATATTTCTATTACCTCATCTAGAAATTGCAGTACAGGCACCGGCTCAGTTGTTGTATTTTTGTACCGCTTTTTTTTTTTTCAAATTTCGTAAATTAAAGCCGTCAACTGCTAAATGACCTATCATGAGGATGCTGCAATGTACTAATATTAGAATTATTCGTCGTGGTGTTTTCGGAATAAATCATTTCTTTCTTTTTGCTGTTTTTCGAAAGTCGTTTATCCCTTAAATAAACAATACCTTTTATGAATTTTTCGTTCGCCGTTTGTCAATATCTCGTGACAAAACATTAATAATATTGTTACAAGTGTTGTCTTGTAGTTGTGCTGAAAGTATTCTTCCTCAATATTTACTATCATTACGTTAAATGATTCGGCTAACACCGGCCGATATAAGAGAAGCACCTCTTGGCGACGTCAACTACATTCAATCTGTAGGCTGGCTCACGAGCTAGGAGATGCCTATCATCTAAGGAGGATGTACAATGGACCTAATGAGGCCTAAGTGCCGTGGGGGGTAACCCACCCTCCACGCGTTACAGATACGTTACAGATACGTTACAGATACGTTACAGATACGTTACAGATACAGATACGTTACAGATACAGATACGTTACAGATACAGATACGTTACAGATACGTTACAGATACGTTACAGATACAGATACGTTACAGATACAGATACGTTACAGATACAGATACGTTACAGATACAGATACGTTACAGATACAGATACGTTACAGATACAGATACATTACAGATACGTTACAGATACAGATACGTTACAGATACGTTACAGATACGTTACAGATACGTTACAGATACGTTACAGATACAGATACGTTACAGATACGTTACAGATACAGATACGTTACAGATACAGATACGTTAAGTGATTGATACATGGGTATAGTGATACTTCGGCTCAAAGTGCCTACGTGGTTGATCTTAGTGCCACCACGATATTTAATGTCAAAATCGAATTCTTGAATTAATAACCACTATCTTGCGATGCGAAGAATTAAGTCTCGTTTCTCATGAGTGGCACAAAGTAAGTTACAATCGGTAACGACTTTAACTTTATGCCACTTAAAACTGAACTTTTTAAATGCGCGTACATCCGCTAAAGTTTCAAGCTCATGAATATTTTTACTCTCCTTTGCGCGTGGCTCTACTAAATATTATACTAGCCTAAATTGCTGCCGTTTTGATGTTCTAGAAGTATTCCTACTGGTCCGACTTTACTGGTGTCGCAATGTTCTTCAGTTTTCACTTATCTGTTATAAATAGCATATATGGATCGTTCTACTAGCTTCTTTATTTTTAAAATCGCCGAATTTCGTTGATATCCTTAGGTGCTGCAAAGTTTGCTACAGTGTCCTTGGTGTGTCGACCTCCATTCCGATTTGGGCGTCCTTTGCGGGTGTTTCCTCATCCTGCCTCTTTCTAGGGGTCTTTTATCCTCCTCTCCGTCATGGGTCTTCATCCTCCATCCACCGTTCTTCATTATTCATTCTCCGTTGTGGGTCTAAATATTTTGTTCATAATCCTTTATATAACAGCAGAAGCATTTACCAAAATAAAAGTCATACAGTATGAACCGTACATTATAGGTTCGCTATCGGTTAGTGTGATCAACATTTTCGTAAGAGTCGTTTTAGCAACCTGTCCTAAATTAGTAGCGAAACAATACATAATATACTCGTTAAATAATTTAAGTAATTTAGAACGTTCAATGCTATTTAATTCTGAATTAGTTTGATTTTCAAGTTCTAATAATGTAAAATTTAGTAAATCAGCAATTTTTGTTACTAAGCAAGTTTTATCTCCGGTACATGAAAAACATCTAGTAAGTATTGTCTTTTTCGTAACAAACAGACAGGAATACAGCAACAATTGTTCATATTAATAACACACGGTACAATAATGTGAAAATGATTATCTCAATTTCCATATCATATATCAACAAAAACATCTTAGATCTACAAAAATATCTTCAAAATCAACAAAAAACACCCCTAACGTTTTCATTTTTAATTAGAGGAATGTCACCTACAAAATTCTGCGGAATAATAGTAGTTTGTTCTACACATAAATTAATTTTCTTAGACAAAGACTCGTTAATATGTGTAACGTTGACGTTATTTTAATTAAAATATGTCACACTTGGTTACATTTAACGAAAACTGTAACCATATCATTATTTAAAGATGGCTAACCTACAATAACAGGGAGCCGGTACGTCAACAGTAGAAGTAGCTAAATCAACATTCAAAGTTGTCGTAACCTTTGAAGGTACTATAATAAAATCTTCCGCATAACCACACAAACGTACTAATGTGGGTAACCCTGTAGATGCAACTTATGACTGCATCACGAATTCACGAATTGTAACTGCAGCACAACCCGAGTCTACAAAGCTTCGTATAGGTTCATCATATTAACATAACACAATCAATGAAATAGCAAGTACTAGACGCCTGATTATTAGATAAAATTAAAATTGGTTTTGACTCACCCTTATTTTGTCGTTCAGCTGGTCTTTTACCTGCGTTTACATCTCTGCCTGTGTCCTAACAGATGGCTTTTTGTGCAATTAAAACGTGGTTGATACTTTCCTCACGTATCATTGACAGATATTCTTCAAAAATGCATCTGGTTTTTCGTAACGTCTGCGCGAATAGCATTTTAGATGGTGACTTGGGATTTCGTCTTAACAATCTCTCTTGCACTGTTTAATTCTAGCTTCGTATATAACTTTGTTGACTGGAACACGTATCTAAACCGCGAGATGTGCTTGGTATTATATTTTCTCGCGACATACATAACTATCGCTTTTTTATACGGTCCTTTTGCTAAAAGGTGACCTATTATCACTAATGTCTCGTCCCGTCGGAGTCTAATTACATTGAGATCGAGTTCGCCTAAGATCGGTTTATAAATATGGGCCTAAGAGCTTTCTTTGTTCATCGTTCTTAACACGATCATACCACGAAGATCTTACTAACTTAACACGAATCACTAAATTACTTATCTAATGATTAAATTCTTTTTAGTCACGTAACAACTCAAGTTATTGCACGCCCTGTATATAACGCCACTCATTCACGTCGCGTACGTTTTTCTGGTAAGCCGTAAGTTCACCTCACACCTGAACTGTAAACTACACAAATAATTAAATGTTTATTTTACGTATGAAGTTTATTAATATTAAAATAACGTTACAAAAATAATAATTATTAAAACAAATAGAATAACACAGTCTTAACAAAGAAACCGACTGCATTCCTCAACGGTGTTCGATAATCTGCCCATCCAAATAGTTGACCCACTGATTGAACCTTTGAATATGATTGAACGACCCTTTTCTGTCGGCCGCCCGGTTTACGATGTTTTTGTTTCCCAGAAATCGTCTCGGGTTAAGGGACCATCCAAAAATAGATTACATAATAATAACGATTACCGATCATATATTAGAAATAATATTTAGAAAATATGTATTTATGAAATTCACTTTATCACCTTGTAGAATGAAAACTGGGACGTCCATAGGAAAATTATATTTAGCTTTTATTTATAATTGATTAAGATCTACAAATCCCCAAAATTACGGTACTTTGTTCTGAAACACCCTGTATAAATATATAAGAAATTAAAAACTTCATTATAAACTCACTATTTTTTCTGGAAATACACATATGAACCCTAGACGTTGCATTGGTACCATATTCTAAGATAATACGCTGCGCATTCACCAATAATGTGAAAAGTATTACCCGTCCCAAGAAAACAACCTAGCTACGCGCTTGCTGGAGCCGTCCTTGCTAAGCTGTATGCTTGCCGTAAAAATAAAGCTCTGACCCTGGACATTTAAACGGAAGTGTGCATGATTTTGACAATGGCTGCGTTCATCCGCGCCATTTCAAGGAGCGCTACAAAAGTAGCGATCACTTACGCTACCTGATCGATCTTTATGTACGGATGAACCTGTTTAAAAATGACATTTTATTGTGGTTTATTCATTTTACTTTTGAGTTAAATGTCTCTGGTTGAAGATTTGTTTGTTTATTTGTGGTTTGTTTATTTTTCAATTGCTAATATAAATCTACTAGTCACCAAGCAAACCGTGGACGTAAGTGCGTAAGACCAGAGACAATCCAGCGAGACGTGTAACTCAATGTATTTTTTTTGTTCGGTAAAAGTTATTTGGGCGATTGTAACCACAACCAGTCTATGATGGCGCCACTAGTAAATAGCGGGAAAATTAAAAATGCTTTAGGGCGGGAAATTCAAACATGGATTCAGAAATAAAGTTTTTCTATACAAATTTACAGGAGAAACAAAAACTATTGTTTCACTGTATATTAAAACAATATAAAAGCTTCCAATAACATCAAATTTTTTATCACATAAATAATCATTTTAATAAAGGAAGTTTTAATCAGTTTAATATAAACAGTGAACATAGTTTTTATTACTCTTGTAAATTTCGCTAAAAAAAAACTTGAAAATTCTATTGATTATTAAATATTTAAACTTGGAAAAATAATACACCAAACTCTTTTTCTATAAATTATGTTTTTGTAAGGTACAGAAAAACAAACTACAATTGCTTCGTTTAGAAAGTACCTCGTATCATTTTGTGACAAATTACAAAGAAAGTAACAGTTGTTATATATTCATAATATATTTAAAAACTAATGTAACAAATATTTTATAAAGTATAGTATCGATACCTTTTTGCCAGACTATCATAAGTGCCATTTGAACAAATGTCACTTATGTTAGTCTGGCAAAAAGGTATGGATATGTTATAACTGTTTATTTTAATAGAAACCATGGAAACGAAACACACATACACCACTGATCTGTAAATACAGATCAGTGACATACACTCAACACAAATGTATAAGGCCCGAGTCAAGTAAGTTCCCATGTAAACTGGATCGAAACCTGCTAGACCCCTGCTAACTCCTCTTATAGTAATCAAGATCAATAGATTTATATGCCATGCCTTCTAAAAGGGAATGAAGGATGACATACTATCATCATTTAAACAGGACGTTGCTGAAGGCTTACCCCTGTTATTTTGTTTGTTTGTGTATCTTGTGTGTGTGCATTCCTGTTGTGTCCCCAGTCATGTAAAAGTTTTCCTAGTCTCCTAATTTGGTTACTAGGTGGACCTTCTCCAACTAGTAGCTAATCTATTCGATCTGTTCGGAAGCAGGAGGTACTTTTCAAACATAGCAAATAATATTATTAATAATAAACACTATTTAAAGATAAATACATTTTTGTAATTTTTTTGTCATTGCCCCTTACCTTTCTCTTACACCACCAGGGTATACCTATTTTCCATATTCCCTTAATTATAGATTACCTTACAATGTTCAAATGAATATAACATTTTACTCATGAAAAATCTAATTTCATATTTAACTCTTTTTCAATTTCATTTGAAACAATAATTGGTACCTATATTACAATTTATTATTAAAGAAAATTTCTAATAAAGTTATAGCAAATCCTACTTAAACTACTGGTTGTTCTGCAGGATAAATTAACTTTTCTTGAGATTGATCTCTCTATAAAATCCAAAACCGACCTGATGTCCCCAAATTTATTTTCCAATGCATCCTGCTTTAAAATTCTGCCCTTTTGTGATTCAATTTTTTTTTTCTTCCTTAAGAGTGGCTGTTAGATGTAGGTGTATGTAAGAAATAGCTAATCTCTAATCATTTCAAAAGTCCTTTGCCAATACTACATGTGCAGATTTTTTACTCAGCATACATTTTACTTTTCTAGTAGATAGGAACTTTGTGCTGCCATTAAAGCTGTCCAGACATTCATCTACCTACTTAATGAACACAAGTAGCTGTAACAATGGATCTCTGTTCCAATTCACCTAAAATAATTATAGTCATTGTGTAATATATTATTAAACACACACATTATACAGTGGTTTTCTTAATAAATTGGAAATTACTTACTTCTAGAAAGAAATGTGTACAAAAACGCGAGTTTGGTTCCAGAAATTGCTTCATGCAAAAAATAATATGCAAAAATAAACATTCCCCCCCAAAGAAAATTAATTAAACAACAAAATCAGACTAAAAGAAATATACGGGGCCCAAATTAAATTAATTTTAATAAAATGTACATGTTCATAACAACATTCATAACATTGTCAGTTGTCAGTTTTAATATTTATTTCGACGTCAAAAAACCAGCAACACCAGCGCCCTCTGAAAATGGTGTTAGTTTTATTGGAGAGAGATAGACATATGTAAAGATCAATGTAAAAGAAAAAGAGGGTCATATATGTAATTTAAATGGACCACCGAACATATTTTCCTATTAAGTTACACGTCTCTGTTGTCTCTGGTAAGACATATCAGTGATCACTAAAGACCGGACATTTTAATCGCGTTCAAATAATTGGTTTTAATCACATAGGCGTCTCATTCTGGGTTCGCTATTTAAGACGGCAGACAGTGCGGCAGATTCTAATACTATCAGGACAAACCTCTTTTTTTTATTAAAACAAGATAAAAAAAGTGTACTGATATATACATAGACATTAAAACTAATACAAAAAAGTGAGATTTTTTTTTATCGTGTACCTATATTCTTTGTCTTTTGAATCATTTTCATTAAACAAATTTAATGTTTTCTTCTCACCAACGCCGAGGATATGTAGGATATTTTACAAAAGTTTTTAGTAACCTCAGATCCTTTAATTTGTGGCCTGAGAAATTTTCCTTAAAAAAAAATAACTTTTTTGATGAAGATGTTAAACTTTTCATAAGCGAGTTTAAGGTGTAGTAATGTAAACGATATTCTGTATGATATTTTTTTTATTATTATCTCTTATATAATTACAAAATATCTATTCCTCAATATTTTGGCGTGGTACACTACTCTCCTGCCTAAAATGAGGATCGAGGACCCCAGCTGCCTCCCCCGAATTTGTTATTTCCTCCAGAAAATTGGAAATTTCTAGCCTTAGCTGGTCCCGATTCATTGTTGGAGAAATTGCATCGGGGCCAAATATTAGGACTCTACGAGCGTTTGGACTAAGACGCTGTAGAGAGGGCCTAAAATGAATGTCAAATAGGCCCATCATATGTTGTCTTATACTTTCTCGATCCATTGTCGGTTAGTTGCCGGTGATATTTTTATTCAAATAAAGTCAATCCTTATATTATATTTATGAATATTTTGGCTTTTATCGATACCGTACATACCGATTTTTTGTAACAAAACATTTATGTTTTTATTTCCTGTGGATATTATGGTACTTATACACGATGAGACAATAAAATAAATGTCTGTTAAATTTCTGTAATGTATGTATTAATTCAATTGCTCACTCTATATAGGTATCTGTTGGTTGAAAAAATGTAAAAAGATAACAAAGAGTCGATAAACAGGAGATTTGAGAAGAAAGTGTCTTGTAAAAATATCACTAGATTTTTCCAATGAGTATATTTGTTTAGTTCAAAGGGAAAAGTGATAGAAACTGGAAACGTAAATATGGAAAATTTATTATCGGACTTTGATTGTTTTCGTCGTTTTAATGACAACAAATTATACTGCCGCAATTGTGATCAGGTGTTAGTTTTTAATGGAAAGTCAAGTATGACACAACATGTGAAAACACAAAAACACATGCAATCTTTAGAGGGATGTCCAGACAAAATCTTTTATGAAGATTTATGCAACGCATTTGTTTCTGCAAATATTCCATTAACAAAATTAAATAATACAATTTTCAAAAATTTTCTTTGTAAATATACTAAACGTAAAATACCGGATGAATCCACAATTAGAAAACATTATATTCAAAATCAGTACGATAAAGCAATGACGGCAATAAAAACGAAAATTTCCAGCAAATATATTTGGGTTAGTGCAGATGAAACGACTGACATAAAGGGTAGATGTGTTGTTAATGTTGTTGTAGGATTATTAAGTGCTGAAAATACTTCACAACAGTATTTAGTTTCTAGTGTGTTTCGTGAAACTGTGAACGCTGAAATGATTTATGAAATAGTGAAACGTGGATTGAACAATGTAATTGATAATGACGTTTCAAAAGTTTTATTGTTTATTTCAGACGCGGCAAGTGTAATGTTGAAAACAGGGAAACTATTACAAGAACATTTTCCAAACATGCTGCATGTAACTTGCCTTGCTCACGCGTTACACCGAGTTTGTGAGTTTATCCGTGACAGCTTTCCAGACATTAATTCGTTGATTAGCTGTTTTAAAAAAATTTTGTTAAAAGCACCGTCCCGAGTTTCTTTATATAAAGAAATATGTCCGAATATCCCCCTACCTCCACAACCAGTTATTACACGATGGGGAACTTGGTTACAGGCTGTGTTCTTTTTTTCGGAGCATTTCGACAGACTAAAAGAATTTATTTCCAACTTATCAGAGGACGCTCTCTCTATCACTCAGTGTAAAGGTTTAATAACAAAAACAACTTTGCAGTCGGAGTTAAATTTTCTTGCGACTTATTTTTCGTGTCTCCCAGAAACTATAAAATTCCTTGAAACCCGTAACTTACAATTATCGGTTGCTATGGAAAAATTTGAATCGACATTGTTACACTTAAAAAACGTAAAGTGGCCCTTACAAGATAAATTTAACCATAAAATAGATTGTGTTATTAAAAGAAATCCAAATTTACAGACTCTGAAACAAATCTCCCTGAACAATTTTAACGATTATGAAACTGCTTTAAAATATTGTGATTTTGTTCCACATTTTTCATTTGCTCCTGTAACGAGTTGTGACGTAGAACGATCGTTTTCTAGGTTTAAAGATTTATTGACTTCTAAAAGAAGTAATTTCACTGAAGACAATTTAGAAAAATATGCAGTCATACAAACATATTTTTCAAATGAAGAAGATTGATATTAATTTGTATTGTATATATTGTATATAATTGTATATTTGCTACTTTAGGATAAAGAGTGTATATTGGAACACTCTAAACATAAAACTAATGATGGTGTATCCTCGTTGATATATTTATTAGTCAATAATATATTAACAGAAAAAGCCAACAACATTATCCCACAACACAATAAAAAAATAAATAATAATATCATTTGTAATTATATAATAATATCCAACCAAATTTGAACTAAAATTTAATAAAATAATTATTGCAATGTAAATGTAATAATAAGCCCGCCCCAAATGTTACGCCCGGGCGATAAAAATCCAATATCTTATCTACTGTGTCGACCAGTTCAGTAAATAACTTGTTTTATTCAGAATGTATTATTCAAATCGAAGGTCCGCTCTTACCGTTACTTCGCTGATAAGAATAAATTAAATTGTCCGGTCTTTAGTGATCACCGATCAGACGTAAATAAAATGCGCTACTTTTAATGGCGGCCGCTCCTTGAGCGAAATGTCAAAATACACCGTTCATACGTGCCACTCGAGAGCGCTACCAGATCGATCAGGTAGCATGTGGCGCGGATGAACGCAGCCATTGTGATCCGTATATAACTATATATTTCAATATGCATACTGTTTTTGATGCATTAAAAAAATTTAATAGAGATATGCAATCATACAAATTCAATAAACTCTTCACAAGAAAGTTAAATTAAAAATTTAAATGATAAATATTTTATTTTAGTCCGATATCTTATAGGATATTTTTTCACATGAAGCAAAACATCGCTCTCGAGAAAAATTATATTCAACTTCGTCACACATCTCTAGAGCAAGTAACACAGAATGTTGGGTAACAATGAATAATTAGTAAATTATTCATTGTTACTCACTATTCTGTGTAGTAATACCACAGCTTAACAATACAGCTAAAACACTCTCTTGGCGGCAACGGTTTGCGTCGATTTCGTCGCGCATCGCTTAAGCTCCGCCTTCGAAGGGAAAAGACGGTTTTGGCGTTCAGAAGCGTACTTAGGCAAGGTGTTGAGTCGTGCGTATAATTTCGTTGATTGTATAATTTCGTGGAGCCTATAATTTCGTTGATTTTGTTTGAGTTAAAGGTACTGTTATTATTTTGGTGACTCTTTAGCTGTGAGTAGAATGAGTTTGTGCAGTCAAAAGCTGTTTTAATAAGGGTTATACCTGCAAGAAAACATTCTTTAGTTTTCCCAAGGACCCAAACCGATAAGTACTACATTATAAGAAATTTTCATTGTTAAAAATATAATTTATACAGGGTGTCTCATTAGTGCGTTATTGTTCATTATTTTGTTGTAGACACGCAAGAAAGTTTTAAATAAAAGTTATATGGATTTGAAAAATATCTACATATTTTAAAAATATCTTTGGATATACAGGGTGTCACGTTTTTGCCTGGAAAATTAAAATGTATGTTTTTTAAATGGAACACCTTGTATTTTATTTTATTTAAAAAGGGAATGAAGGATGACATACTATCATCATTTAAACAGGACATTGCTGAAGGCTTACCCCTGTTATTTCGTTTGTTTGTGTATCTTGTGCGTGTGCATTCCTGTTGTTTCCGCAGTCATGTAAAAGTTTTCCTAGTCTCCTAATTTGGTTACTAGGTGGACCTTTTCCAATTAGTAGTCTAATCTATTCGATCTGTTCTGCAGCAGGAGGTACTTTTCAAACATAGCAAATAATAATAATAATAATAATAATAATAATAAACACTATTTAAAGATGAATACATTTTTGTAATTTTTTTGTCATTGCCCCTTACCTGTCTCTTACACCACCAGGGTATACCTATTTTCCACATTCCCTTTATTACAGATTACCTTACAATGTTTGAATGAATATAACATTTTACCCATGAAAAATCTAATTTCTCTTTTTCAATTTCATTTGAAACAATTGGTATATTACAATTTATTATCAAGGAAATCTTCTAATAAAGTTATAGCAAATCCTACTTAAACTACTGGTTGTTCTGCAGGATTAATTAAACTTTTCTTGAGATTGATCTCTCTCTCTAAAATCCAAAACCGACCTGATGTCCCCAAATTTATTTTCCAATGCATCCTGATTTAAAATTCTGCCCTTTTGTGATTCAATTTTTTTTTCTTCCTTTAGCGTGGCTATTAGAGGTAGGTGTATGTAAGAAATAGCCAATCTCTAATCATTTCAAAAGTCCTTTGCCAATACTACATGTGCAGATTTTTACTCAGCATACATTTTACTTTTCTAATAGATAGGAACTTTGTGCTGCCATTAAAGCTGTCCAGACATTCATCTACCTACTTAATGAACACAAGTAGCTGTAACAATGGATCTCTGTTCCAATTCACCTAAAATAATTATAGTCATTGTGTAATATATTATTAAACACACACATTATACAGTGGTTTTCTTAATAAATTGGAAATTACTTACCTCTAGAAAGAAATGTGTACAAAAACGCGAGTTTGGTTCCAGAAATTGCTTCATGCAAAAAATAATATGCAAAAATAAACATTCCCCCCCAAAGAAAATTAATTAAACACAAAATCAGACTCAAAGAAATATACGGGGCCCAAATTAAATTAATTTTAATAAAATGCACATGTTCATAACAACGTTCCTAACATTGTCAGTTGTCAGTTTTAATCGATATTTTGACGTCAAAAAACCAGCAACACCAGCGCCCTCTGAAAATGGTGTTAGTTTTATTGGAGAGAGATAGACATATGTAAAGATCAATGTAAAAGAAAAAGAGGGTCATATATGTAATTTAAATGGACCACCGAACATATTTTCCTATTAAGTTACACGTCTCTGTTGTCTCTGTTATTACCGTTGTGAAGATAGCAGCCAAAATTTCGAATATTACCGAATGATCAGTAGCGTTGTTCAAATAGAGGCAATTAATTATTAGGTAAGAAATGGGACGAAAACAATTTAAACTTCCACCGAAATTTGATAATGGGACGTTCTTTTAATTATCACATCAATATTAATTAAAATTAAAAGGACAGTACAAAACTTTAAAAATAATATTATTGTTTTACCCGACAAGGTAATAAGTCACATCAAAAGGTATTTTACAATATTTATAAAAACAAAAAATATGATAGATATAATAAAAAAATCCCACAAGGATAAACTACCCCGTAATAATAAAATATTTATTTTATAATAAAAATATGAATTACTATCATCAGTCCCAACAGGGATAAAACGCCTTTAGGATAAAATTATTATTTTACCAAGGAAGCAAAAAAGTTATCACTTAAAAATACAATTTAAAATTCTTTTATTAGTGTTACATATCCCCAGTAAAAATTACTATCGCTCCTTCCAACAGGGGTAAAATGCCCTTAGGACAAAACAATAATTAGTTTACAGAAGAAGAAAATAAATTATCACTTAAAAATGTATTTTAAAAAATTTCTATTTGACGTTATATACATACAGTAAAAAAAATATGATTTACTATAGCCCTCCCAACAGGGGTAAAATGCCCTTAATATAATAAAATAATTATTTTACCAAAAACGAAAAAACATTATCACTTTAAAATATGTTCCAAAAATGTCTATTAATGTTTAATACTTACAGTAAGAATATGAAATACTAGCACCCCTCCCATCAAGGGTAAAATGCCCTCAGGATAATAAAAAATTAGTTGACCAAAGAAGAAAATAAATTATCACTTTCAAATGTACTCTAAAAATTTTTTATTAGTGTTATATACTTACAGTAAAAATATGAATTACTAGCGACCCTCCCAACAAGGGTAAAATACCCTTAGGATAATAAAATAATTAGTTTTCCAAAGAAGAAAATGAATTATCACTTTTTAAATGTTTAAAAAATGTCTATTAGTGTTTTATACTTTCAGTAAAAATAAGAATTACCAGCGACCCTCCCAACAGGGTTAACTGCTCTTAAGATAATAAAATAATTAGTTGACCAAAGAAGAAAATAGATTATCACTTTAAAATGTTTTTTAAAAAATGTTTATTAGTTTTATATACTTTTAGTAAAAATATGAATTACTAGCGAACCTCCCAACAGGGGTAAAATACCCTTATGATAATAAAAAAATTAGTTGACCAAAGAAGAAAATAAAGTATCACTTTCAAATGTACTCTAAACTTTATTGAACTATATTTAGTGAAAAAACTGGTTCTTTATTGCACTAGTTCAATAAAAAATTGATTGCACTCGTCTGTCATTTTACTACAGCGTTTTATGATCATGACAAACATAAATATTCAAATCGACGCCAAATATTTAGTCCATTTTCATTTTCTGTGAGATTGTATTACGTTTTAAAAACAATTGCATATTTTATATTATTTTCATTAATTTAATAAATAAAAAAAATATTAATTTTGAAAATTGTACAAATTTACTTTTAATATTAGTGGCAAAAACAACGTTTAAGCTTAATTATTGTTCATAACACAGTTGTTCCTAAAATTTTGTTTAAATTATTTTTCTTAACATAGTTATAGTACCTTTTCAATGTTAATCGATGCTAATTATTAGTTATTAAATATTTTGCTATTAAATTACGCTTTTTATTCTTCTGTACTTAGTGTCTCCTAAATAAAACATTTTTTGGTTTTTGCATGAATGTAGAAAAAATATTGTATGCAACTCGTGCAAAAAACACTTCCTTTTTACACTTGTTGCATAAATAACTATTAAAACACTTATTTGTTTCTCTGACAAAATAAATATTTTATTATTACGGGGTAGTTTACCCTTGTGGGAATTTTTTATTATGTCTATCATATTTTTTGTTTGAGTTAATACTACCATTATAAATATTGTAAAATACCTTTTGATGTGACTTATTACTTATTACCTTGTCGGGTAAAACAATAATATTATTTTGAAAGTTTTGTACTGTCCTTTTAATTTTAATTAATATTGATGTGATAATTAAAAGAACGTCCCATTATCAAATTTCGGTGGAAGTTTAAATTGTTTTCGTCCCATTTCTCACCTAATAATTAATTGCCTCTATTTGAACGACGCTTCTAATGATTCGGTCATATTCGGAATTTTGGCTGCTATGTTCACACCGGTCTTGTTATTTCTACTTTTTGACAGGGTTGTGTGACTGGTAGCTTGAAAGTGGTTAAAATTAGAGAAATAACATGATATTCGCACGAAAATTTACAACACTTTTAAGGACGACTACATATTAACAAAATTTTCCCAAAGGTTTATAAAATACTTATTTACTTTGAAAAATATATCTGGTTTTGCCAGTCGTTTAAAATTGCATTAAATACCGATCATTTTCAGAAATTGGTTTTATTATATAAAACAACTCTAAAAAAATCTTTTCATAATACAAATATTACCGATTCATTCAATGAGATTGCAAAAATATTGTCAATTTTACGAGTGTGACATTTTTATACCAGCGGTATACTGAATTCGTCAACATCATTGTTATGTTCAAATTTTTGTGGTCATAAAATAATTAGACTTTTAGGTAGGTTTTTTTTGTGCTAATAAATATTAGGTGTTATTGATTTTGTATTTCACGCTCTTTCTTTAAGAAAACTACCTAATCACATTTGTGATTTTGCATATTTCAATCTTACTAATGCTTAAGACTAAGAAACACATTCTTTTATATAGGTATAAATTCTTGTTTGTTTCGAAGTAGGTACATGACTATGAAATTTATCAACCAATAAAAATTTATGTATTAATGATTCACATTATATATTTTTGGATTATATTATATTTTTAAAAACTATTTCTAAATTTCACTAAACCAAGATTTTCACAACCCTGCAAAATCTGCCCATACAAAAAAATTAATAACATTATTGACAGACACCCATTGTAGTGCAAAAATATATTAAAAGGTATACATTGAGTACGTAAAGGTTGGAACAAATTCTATATACCTAGTATATTACATTACGAGTGTGAAAAATCGCTTTCACACAAGTGATATACAATATTTTTCCTACGACCACAACTTAATTTAAAAAAAAATTAAAAACTAGTTAATCTGGCTATAAAGGTTTCAGATTTGTTTTTATAGCCTTATTAAATAATTTTTAAAGCGTTTTACGTGTTTTATCAAAATTATAAATATTGTGATTCCATTTACAAACAAATTTCATAGGATAATAAAGATAAAATAACATTAGGAACAAAAAATATTAGAATACATTAATATTTTCATTAGTTTATTTATTTTTTTTTTTAACAAATAAGTTGAACATCTGTGAACAAAAACTTTTTTTGTTATTAATTACCCACTTCTCTATTCACAATTTTTTTTCTGAACATTAATCAAAATAGTATAAAACAAATAGGGAACAGAATATTGTAGGGGTTATATTATGATAAATAACATGTATTTTAAATAAATAAACAAACAACAATAGTTGCATTTTTCCAGTTTTCATATTTTTTCAAAATAAAAAAAATAATTCGCCGGGAATTGAACCAGCGCCAGCGTCGCAAAATGACAAGTTGAAAAAATCTGATGTGTCCAACACATGACTTTCCTATCTAGTTATTACAGGCTTTTTCCGGTTATTTTGTACAGTCTATTGTAGCACCTCTGCAAATGTAAAAGTAAATATATACATTTTCTACATACTTTTAACTCTAAACTTTTTTCATATACATTTATTGCCAACGAAAATACTAAAAAAAATAAAATTTTACACCTTTCCTCAAATTTTTCCATTATGGTCCATTTTAGAGAAATCATGCATAAAACAAATGTTATACGGGTGTTCAAATTAAAGTGTTACACTTAAATACCGCCGAAAATATGCATTTTAGAAAAAAAAAAAGTTTCAGATAAAAGTTTTACAGCCGTATGCATAGTCGATCGCCAGCGACTCGCCAGAGATTCATTTCGGCGTATCGCCAGCGATTCGCTGGCGATCCGCCGGCGAAAGCCCAAAAAGCTGGCGACTCGCCGGAGATTGTCACCGGAATGTCATTTCACGCAAGTTTTTATTTTCTTTTATAGGGATTATCATCGGTATCTCTCGCATTTTATTCATGATTCATTTCTTAAAACTCAAAAAATAATGAACGAATATCAAATTTTTCCCTATAAAAGAACATGAAAACTTGCGTGAAATGACATTCCGGTGACAATCTCCGGCGAGTCGCCAGCTTTTTGGGCTTTCGCCGCCAGCGAATCGCTGGTGATACGCCGAAATGAATCGCTGGTGATACGCCGAAATGAATCGCTGGTGATACGCCGAAATGAATCGCTGGCGAGTCGCTGGCGATCGACTATGCATACGGCTTTTATAGTTTTTTAGGGGAAACATTTTGGCCAAATTCATTTTTTTATAGCTGACCATATCGTGGTGGACTTTGTTTTTTTAAATGGGAATCCCCTTTTTTGTTTACATATTCTTAAAGTACATAAAAAAATAAGAAACTTTTGATGAAAATATTTTTTTTATTAGACTTTTACTTTTTGAGTAACAGCTACTTGAAAATTTTGCTAGGCGAAAAAAAAGTTGACCATATTATGGTTAGCTATAAAAAACAATTTTTGCCAAAATTTTTTCCCTACAAAATCATAAAACTTTCGTCTGAAACTTTTTTTTTTATAAAAGGCGGTATATAGCTGTAACACTTTAATTTGAACAACTGGTAGAGATCGATAACTTTTAGTTAACAATTTTTCTAAAAATCAAAATTTTGTACATTTCTCGATTACGGATCATTTTAGGAAAATTTTGTATAGAACAAAAATTATAGAGAATAATATAAGAAGTAACTTTTATTTGAAAAATTTTGTACTCCATATGTAAATAACAGATATATTTCATAAAATATAAAAACTAACCCGTATAAAGTACCCCCGCAGATGTTCCGACTCTGCCCAAAATCGAATCAGTTCACCCCAGGCCGGAATAAAGCTTAAGCTTAAAATTTGGTGTTTTTCTTGGTATTCGTTCATGAGTTATGGTGGACACACACACACACACACACACACACACACACACACACACACACACACACACACACACACACACACACACACACACACACACACACACACACACACACACACACACACACACACACACACACACACACACACACACACACACACACACACACACACACACACACACACACACACACACACACACACACACACACACACACACACACACACACACACACACACACACACACACACACACACACACACACACACACACACACACACACACACACACACACACACACACACACACACACACACACACACACACACACACACACACACACACACACACACACACACACACACACACACACACACACACACACACACACACACACACACACACACACACACACACACACACACACACACACACACACACACACACACACACACACACACACACACACACACACACACACACACACACACACACACACACACACACACACACACACACACACACACACACACACACACACACACACACACACACACACACACACACACACACACACACACACACACACACACACACACACACACACACACACACACACACACACACACACACACACACACACACACACACACACACACACACACACACACACACACACACACACACACACACACACACACACACACACACACACACACACACACACACACACACACACACACACACACACACACACACACACACACACACACACACACACACACACACACACACACACACACACACACACACACACACACACACACACACACACACACACACACACACACACACACACACACACACACACACACACACACACACACACACACACACACACACACACACACACACACACACACACACACACACACACACACACACACACACACACACACACACACACACACACACACACACACACACACACACACACACACACACACACACACACACACACACACACACACACACACACACACACACACACACACACACACACACACACACACACACACACACACACACACACACACACACACACACACACACACACACACACACACACACACACACACACACACACACACACACACACACACACACACACACACACACACACACACACACACACACACACACACACACACACACACACACACACACACACACACACACACACACACACACACACACACACACACACACACACACACACACACACACACACACACACACACACACACACACACACACACACACACACACACACACACACACACACACACACACACACACACACACACACACACACACACACACACACACACACACACACACACACACACACACACACACACACACACACACACACACACACACACACACACACACACACACACACACACACACACACACACACACACACACACACACACACACACACACACACACACACACACACACACACACACACACACACACACACACACACACACACACACACACACACACACACACACACACACACACACACACACACACACACACACACACACACACACACACACACACACACACACACACACACACACACACACACACACACACACACACACACACACACACACACACACACACACACACACACACACACACACACACACACACACACACACACACACACACACACACACACACACACACACACACACACACACACACACACACACACACACACACACACACACACACACACACACACACACACACACACACACACACACACACACACACACACACACACACACACACACACACACACACACACACACACACACACACACACACACACACACACACACACACACACACACACACACACACACACACACACACACACACACACACACACACACACACACACACACACACACACACACACACACACACACACACACACACACACACACACACACACACACACACACACACACAGACATCATCGCGAAAATAGTCAAAACGGATTCAGGGGACCCCAAAACGTAAAAATCCGTCGAAAACTGGAGATCGAAAAAATCATGATTTCTATACTTTCCTTATCTGTATACAGATAGGAAAGTAATAGTAAGACACTATCTGCTCTATTTTGTCATTTGATTTATCTAATTAAATATGTGAACCAGGAAAAGCAAAAATAATGTAGGTAGTTACTTTAAAATTCTTTTAATAATTTGTTTTAAAGAAATATCTAAGATCTATATTTATACGAGCCCTAACAACTATATGTTGGAACAAGCAGTTATTTTACGAATAAAATGCCAATTTGCCGAAATTCTTTTATTCTATTTCTTTTTAAATGTAAATATAAAATTAACAATATTTTTTATGATGTATGGAATTATTTTTACGGTTTAATTATATATTTTATGGTGATTACTATTTAATTACTTGTTTGACAATCGAAAAATGCTGACAACTAAATATTGGAACAAGTGCTTTTTTACCAATTAAAATAAAAATTAATAAGGCGTAACGTCGCCCTTAGCTCGAATAACAGCCTGAACTCTATTAGTCATTGTACCAACCAGGCCTTCACAGAATTCAGGGGTGAAACTATCCCATATTTCTTGCAATTTTGCACGTAATTGTGGTAAAGTACGCTGAGGATTATTTCTTAGGCGCTGTTTCATTTTGTGCCAAAGTGTCTCTATTAGATTAAGATCCGGGCTGCTAGAGGGATGTGACAAATCTTTAATGTCATGTTCTCCCATCCATTTTTAAGTAGATTTAGCCATATGGCATAAGGCGCCGTCCTATTGAAAGATAAAAACTCCGGATGGATATAACTTTTCTGCACTTGGTAAAAGCGAATGTTAAAGGATATCTTGATATTAGGCTGCGTTTACTATGCCGTCAATAATGTGTAAAGTTTTCAACCCTTTGGTCGACATACAACCGCACACCATGATGCCATGCGGAAACTTTACAGTCCTCTTGAGACAATCCTTATGGAATGCTTCTGTTTTTTCCCGAATCACACGCTTTCGGTAATCTCCCACACATATATCAAATTTGCTTTCGTCGCTATAGATTACTTGGTCCCAGTTATGTTTGGTCCACGAAAGTTTTGATTTGGCCTAAATGTAACGATTCCTTTTTTGAGTTTCGGTCAACAATAGTTTTTCTTTGGCCAATTCGAATAATTTAAAAATTAGAAAATTTATACCGCAAAGAAGAACCTATTAAACATACCTTATAAAAACTAAGACCGCTCTTGTGGATATATTTGCGACAGCATTCTCTGGACACATTTATTCCAGTTTCTCTATTCTACCTTGCGGTTACTTCTTGTAGTGTATTTCTTCTTCCCGACTTACATATTCTAATTAAATGCCTAACACTTCTTTGAGAAACAGCTTTTGGACGGTCTGAGCTTTTACCCCGAAGATCAATACTGGCAATTCCACCATATTTCTTAATTATATTGAACACAGTAGTTGTTGCTATATTTAACTCACTGGAAATTTCACGCATTGTTTTCCCTTTATGGTATTGATGAATAACAATTTCTCGCACTTTTGGATCAGTAGGTTTTCCACGTACCATTATTGTATTTTACTCTTAATAAAACTGACAGTTGTTAATTATTAATACTCAAATGACGCGTGACAATTATTGTTGATCACACACTTCGAGCATATATGCTCGAAGATCACACATTACTTACTCGTATGTTTCATTTCAAAGCCTCCTTCGCGTTAGGCTGATAAAACTCAGAAAACCTAAGGCAAAGCTAAATATGTTCCAATATTTAGTTGTCAGCATTTTTCGATTGTCAAACAAGTAATTAAATAATAATCAACAAAAAATATATAATTAAACCATAAAAATAATTCCATACATCATAAAAAATGTTGTTAATTTCATATTTACGATTAAAAAAAATAGTATAAAAGAATTTCGTTAAATTGGCATTTTATTCGCAAAATAACTGCTTATTCTAATATATAGTTGTTAGGGCTCGTACAAGGTCGCCTGGAGAGAATGTCTGCGTTGCTATGGTGACGGCCTCTTCGATGTTCTACTTACTGGTTATTGCTAGAAAGCTGGCTAGATGTGGGTGATCGGCTTCTCCGAAACGCAGGGCCGCCTAGAGCCAGGCCGGGCCCCAGGACAATTCTCTAGATCGGGCCCCGTGACAAAAAAAAGATCCTCAAGGTAAAACTTTTCATCCTCTACTTAAATTGAGTTTTCTAAAAAAAAACCTCCCCAACCAAAAACTTCCCCTCATGTCTTCTGTCGAATTTCTCATACAAAACAAAAAAAAATCCAGTTGCCGGGCCCCCATTTGAACCCGGGCACCGGGAATTAGTCCCGGCTACCCCCCCCCCCTCTAGTCGGCCCTGCCGGGACGCATAGCTGCTGTAATTATTTCTTACTGAACTTCGTGACGGGCTTCGGGAGATTGATCTATGTGACTTTCTGGTCTTATTCCCTGATTCTTGATTTATAGAGCGAGCCTTGCTTCTTCAGGTCCTTTGAAGGTGTCCGATTCTTCCGCAATTAAAGCATTTCCTGCTTCCATTTTGGCTGTTTCGTTGTATATTTTGCAGGATATTTAAGATTTGTGAAAGTGTAGGTTGAATAATAGTATTAGTATTTGACCTCCTCACTTTCCTGGGATTTAGTTTCTCTCACTCTTGCGCGTGAAGATCTGGATAGGAGTTTTACCGCTTCATATTCCTGTGCTGCAATCAGTTTCTCCCTCGGCGTCTTGTGATGTTGTAGACGAAGGGTTTGCTGCATTTCCACATCTGGTAGTCCATCAATGAATGCCTGTAATCCGATTTGTTCTTGGAAATCTTTCGGCGCCGGTGGATAGGCCAGATGAATCAATCTTCTTATGTCGGCCTCGAATTCCTGCAGACTCTCATTATGTTTCTGACTACAAACCTTTAGCTGACTTTGAAAGATCCGTTTCAAATGCTGCTGGTCATATCTTGTCTTCAAAGCTTGGACGAGAGATGAATAACTGGGTTCTTCTTGGGGAAGTAACTGTAAATCGATTGCTGCCTGTCCTCGCAGCGACACTAGACTCCGTTTCACGAGAGAAGAACACAGCTGAAGTTGCAACAATGACAGTCGCAGAAACCAAATTATGTCGTGTTAACCTACGTCGCTTAGTAACGACAGGGTCACGCCACTGGCGTACAATGAATATTTTTATGTCGATAGCCATTTATTTATTTTGTTAGACATTTAAGGTTATTTTTTTGGAATTCGTCTATTTGTTAAATATTTTTGATTTTGGATTATTTTAAGACATTTATAAGTGAGTGTTGTGTGTTTTATTTAATAAAACCATGCCTCCTAAAAAGCTTGTTGGTTTAAAAGGAAAAATTATCCACAGTCAAGGTCGGCAGATTATAAAAATGTCTCATTTTTTATGGAATCCGAAGCTGAAGATGGAATTCAAATTCCTTTACAAAATCATCGGTAAGTAGAATAAAAAAGTATAATACCTAGGTAATAATATAATTTATTATTTCTAACCGGATCAATCAGAATTTACAAGTATTATTTGGCGAATTTATATACTTTAGTAATAGACTAGATATTATGTCTTTGGACAAAAAAGATCGGTTGTTTCATTATGTTATTGTAGATTATAGAGAAAGTAAAAGTTGAAAAGTCTTTTGGTAGGTAGAGAGGGGGTAAACGTCAAACCACGTCGGGCGGCTCCGAGAATTTCACAGTAATGTTTACCTGCCAGTGTCGTTTCATAGAATAAGTAATTTTAAATTGTTATCGGCGGAACCGGACAATCGCATGTATTTATGGATTATAAATAATTATTAAACATGTATTATAATATTCAAATTATAATTTTACAAAATTTCAACAGCTATTCACAATTTATTAAACTATTTACTCGAAATTGTTATTAACATCTATAAAATAATTTTGTACGCCAATGTATCGCGTCCACTTCGGGGATATCCGCTGCCAACCTGTCAATTTATGTGTATAAAGTGGGAGAACTGGCAAAAGCATTTCCAACTTTTACTTCTGTTCTATAAATCGTGCCCTTATTGCAAATATTACATATTTTGTCATAAACATACGAAGTTAGGTTATAAAATTTTATCTGTAAAACAAATATTGCTAAATTTTGTTAGTAGTTTGTCGCTTGGAGCTTTAGTATTCTCATTTAAAAATAAAAACACATAAAAGTGATCATTCCTATCTATTTTACATATTTAATAGAGTCTATAAGGGATTTGCAAATTGCATTTTTTTTTATTACATTTGCATTAAAACTGGTGAAAATGACACCACCATTTTCATATTTATATTTATTTAAGAATTAAATTTGAAATGGTTACGCTACTGATTTGAAGTCAAACATCAAATTTACAACATGGCGCTGGTTATGACGACACCGTCGCGCATACGACTGCAACTTCAGGTGTATTCTTCTCTTGTGAAACGGATTCTATCAATGAAGCCACCATCTCTTTCTTGGGCCAGCCATTGGCTCTAGCTGCAACTTCAAATTGGAGTCGATACGTTTCCCATGTTGTCTGACCGTCAAACGTGGGTGGCTGAGGTCTTGCTAGTATGACTTTGTGCAACTGGGTTATGGATACGGCTTGGTTCGGTTATAGATGAGGACGAGGTAGTGTTTGCAATTTCTTTGTTGTTTGCCAAAGCTAGGCTACGAATTCTTCTTTCTAATTCAACTAGTTCAGTTCTAATTTACCTTTCTAACTTTATTCTATCCGTTTCTTATTGTTTTAAATTAATTTTTAAATTCTCTTGTTGTGCCAAGATAATCTATTCGTCTGTTCAGTTGACCTACCTCTTGCTTAAGGTTTTCTTGAATTTGCAGCAAGCCATTTATAATCTCCATCTCCGCTTTTCTATGCCTCTCCTTCTTTTACTCTTCTCGCCTTTCCCTCTTCTCTTCTTCTCGCCTTTCCCTCTTCTCTTCTTCCTTCGTACGTCTTTCCTTTTCCTCCTCTTCCTTCCTGTGTCTTTCCTTTTCCCCCTCTTCTTCTTCTTCCTTCCCGCGCCTTTCCTTTTCCTCTTCTCGCCTTTCCTTTTCCTCCTCTTCCTTCATGCGTCTTTCCTTTTCTTCCTCTTCTTCTTCTTCTTCCTTCCTGCGCCTTTCCTTTTCCTCCTCCATCTTCAAAAACCATGCTGGGGGACCTGATGTATCCATGTCTGTTTCGTACTCTGGATCTAGTATTTACCATGAACTTCTATTTTGTATCCCACCTTTGTCACCAATGTTACGCAGGTTTTTGGTATTTCAATTTATTTCAACTCAACTTTTACAATAACTATACAACAGGGATTTAAAAGAAAAACGCGTCGAAATGATCTTATGTTCTCAAACATAACCTTAATTAATCTCTAGAATTACTAAGAAGCACCTATTTCATTTCAATTTTTTACTTTTTGATTAAAAAAATATATAAATATGAATACTCATACAATTGAGAAAATTCATTTCATCAATTATCGCCAAGTTGCCGGATATAAAACATTTATTACAAAGGATTAAAGGTAATGAATTACATTTTTATAATTATAAAAAAGTTTTAGGGTAAAATTGTTATTTTCTTTATAACATTTCAAACTATTGTTATAGATGCGTTCCATTTAGATTAATTACCTATTTACTAATTTTTAATAATTTCTACAATAATCCTACATAACCAAAGACTTGATTTGACAATAATGACAAGTGCCATTTAGGCTTACCGTTCGTATTTATTGGGCAGAAACAAACGCTTTGGCGAATTTTGTCCGGACGATTGAAAATTTATCAGGATCACCGACTTATATAGCTTACTTGATCCTTCTCGAACTGTCCAGATTTTTCTTGACGTGGAATAACATTTCTCGAATATTCCCCCTTCTTATTTTACTCGTACCTTTACTTAAGACGACCGCAGCACGCTGCAGGGTGCTACGTAACAATCATGGAGGAAGGATAAGTAACAATATTAATATATTTGAAAATATTTCGAGTAAGATGTGTGTGGAAAATGTATACATTTATAGGGGTGATACAATAGGTTATACAAAATAACCGAAAAAAGCCTGTAATAACTAAACAGCAAAGTCAGATGTGGAACATATCAGATTTTTTGACAGTACCACTTAAAGGTGTAATTTTTTTTACAAAAATTTGTATATGCTGTAGCTCAATATTTTCGAGATAAGAAAGTTTTAAAAGTTTGTAATGGACACCACGTTCTGCAAGAATTTTAATAACGTTTTAAGAGGTATGAATTTTAAATCTGGTACTATTATCAGTTTTCGAGATACAAGGGCGTTAAATTGGAGAATTGCTGGTTTTAGTAATTTTTTTCGTACTGAAAAGCTTGATTGATTTTATGTAGCATGTATAAGTTTGGTAAGATGTCCATAAAAAGGAATAGTTTAAAATATTTACTTTTACAGGGTGATTTTCGAATATTAAAAATATATTTTTGCAAACACTAAATAATTCTATGACAGCTGCGCCAGAGAAATGATTTAATGAAGATAATGTCTACTCGTTCACAATTTTGAAGGTCAAAATATTTTAAAGTAATTCATCTAATTTATTACTAAATATGCATAACCATAAGATGTGAAGTATAAAGAGTGATTTATTTATTATCTTTTTAAAGAAACATATTTAAAACCCATGCGAATCACAACAAATACTAGACAAACTGCAAGAAAGTAATGGGGTCCAAATTCTTGTTTGGAATTAACCTCTTTTTTTTGGCGGAATTATCAGTGAAATCACTCGAAAAATGGACTATTTCCCAAAGTTGACGTATCGCTACTATATTTATTTAGCGGTATCTTACATACTGTTCAAAAATAAACTAGTTTAATCAGAAACGTAATTGATTAAGGTTTAGAATTTACTCCAGCTTTTTATGCTGCCATAAAAACGTTATTGTGAGATAACAATAACTGGGGAAGTCACCATAAAAACAAATACCGAAACATCTACTTCTACGGCTTGTGTGGAAATGAGGTTAACGGTTCAGTTAATTTTTCTGATAGTAGTTGAAATATATGTCTGTACCAAACCTTTATGGTTTCGTTGCTGTCTGTATGGATTATCCTGGATTAATATAATTTTCTGCTAAAAATAGTTCTTTTTTTTCTTTTAGTAATAAGCGAGATAATAATTATTGTAAGTTTAATATAATTTTTAATATACTACAATAGTATGTAACTCGCTCTACACGTATATTGTGAAGTGCCTCTCTGTACGAAAATTTACCTTGTATTTAAATTACACCTATATAATAACAATTTTCAATAATTAAGTCAAATAGAAAAATGCGTAAGCATCAACTAACAGCTTGATTTCACTATAGCACTCAAGGCGACCCATCATTTTGTTCTGCCCGGGACAGTGCGGTCGACGGTTCGCTACTACCGCCATCACTTCTCGCACCCCCCACTCTTAACTGCCAATGTTCTTTACATTATATTACAATGAGTAATGACACAAAATTTGTTTACCTGCTAACACGGCCATACTGATCTATATTTCGCTCTCGAAATATTCTCTTTTTTTTATGTAACGACTGGTTATTAATTTGTATTATTTTAAATTATAAAAATATTAAACAAAAAGAAAAGACGTCTTGAGTAAAAATAACAAAGTTACAAGATCAGCCGCCAAATTCTTTCCACGCCAATTATTTCGAAAACAATTTCTGCTCATCCTCTCGTCACATTCTGAGACGAGGCAAAACCTTGCATTTTTAAATAACTGACACAACACCCCATGTCTTACAATTTATAAAACACTTTATTCAAGATTTTAAATTAATTTAAAACACAATCTGCTCTTTGGATATCAACAATATCCGTCCGACATTTTTCAATTAATATGTTTAAAATAATTTCAAAATAAAAACTATGCTCCTCGAATTTCAACAATATCCGTCCACCATTTTTCAATTTATATATTTTTAAAAATCATTAAAATAAACACTATGCTCCTCGGATTTCAACAATATCCGTCCGACATTTTTCAATTAATATGTTTAAAATAATTTCAAAATAAAAACTATGCTCCTCGAATTTCAACAATATCCGTCCACCATTTTTCAATTTATATATTTTTAAAAATCATTAAAATAAACACTATGCTCCTCGGATTTCAACAATATCCGTCCAGCATTTTTCAGTTTTAAATCATTTAAAACAAAAGCTATGCTCCTCGGATTTCAACAATATCCGTCCAGCATTTTTCTATTTTACATCATTTAAAACAAAAGCTATCCTCCTCGGATTTCAACAATATCCGTCCAGCATTTTTCAATTTTAAATCATCTAAAATAAAAGCTATGTTCCTCGAATTTCAACAATATCCGTCCAGCATTTTTCGCTCTACTAGTCACGAAATGCTTAGCACCTGCGATCGCGTGGTTAAAAAGCAAGTCATCTAGTAGGTCTCGGTCAGTTAATATATCATTTAGGCAACAAAACATAAAGGAAAAAACAAAAGAATTACTTGCTAACACCGCCCATCCAGGACAGTACAACTTACCGATTTTGAATACTCGGATTCCTCATACAATTTAACAGACCACATTTATAAAACAAAGCTTGCACGATGCTAACAATTATACTGTATTTAATATTTCAAAAGATTTCACTAAATATGTGCTAAGCAGACAAAATAAAAGCAATAAGTTCAGAGGTACTCCTCAGATATTTAATTGACCTGTACTTAACTTACTTAACTTTGTTACTAAATAAAAATAGTAGAGAAGTTCAGAGGTACTCCTTAGGGATTAACCTGACCTGTACTTGATTTTCCGATTGGTAGAATTAACAGTTAATCGTAATTTGGAAAGAGCGTTCGTCCATCCTAACAAATTTACCCAGTAGCGCCCCTGCTATAATTTAATGACTTGTCACTAGATAGCTTTATTTTTAACTCAGTGGTATGTATTGTTGAATAATTATTTCCAAACTTAAACAAATTTACCAATAAATGTTTAAGTTTCTCTGCGTTTTGTTTTTCTAAGCTTCTCTCAGCCGGTCTTTGATAGACAATATAATTTCTTTTAATGAAAACATTTTTTTTTCATCGAATTTCTACCAAAATTAAAAGACTACACATAAAGACACTTGTAACCACTCAGATGTTTCGCTTATCGCTAGGCTAGGACCACACTGTCATGACTCACGAGTGCTACTCATATTTCGTAGAACGATACGTCGGACTGGGACGCATAAGAATTTTGGTGATAAGCACAGGAGCACAGCATTCTTACATAGACATTCATTCAATACGTTTCATTTTATGTATTATTATTCTTAACACCAATTAAATTCGATTCTATATTAAAATCCGATTTATTTCATTTAAAATTAATTAACATAGTTTACACACTATCTGTCAGAAACAACGTAGTAGATCACTGCTAAATTATCCACATCATAAAAACAAATTTTGGAACCTATACCATTGCATTCAATTCTAAATGGTATTTTACTATTTTTAAAAGTTATGTTGCGTGCACCTTTTAACGTTATCAGTGCTCTAAATTACAATTGGATGTTTTTGCCATTCTACATTTCTCTCCGGTATCTATCAGATAGTTGAATTGTAAATTTATTCAAAAAAAAAAACTATCAAAATCAATAATATAATTTATTCGAGAGCTAGATGGTTGGTTAGTTTCTTTTTAAAACAATAAGCTACATAGTGGCATTTTTTTTTTCAAACACGAAAATACCATTTCTATCGGCTACATACAATTATTTACCCCTACAGGACGACGGTGTTTCAAATGAATACCACCAATATCGCCAATAACAATTTCAAACAATTATTAGCTGACTGACAAATTTAACGAATGAACACAAAAAAAAGGGACAGTCGCCAATATGGCCAATAACAATCTCAAACAATCAATCAACTGATAAATGTAACGAATCAATAATCTTGGAAATACAGGAACAGTCAACCCCCAGGCACTTCCGTGGTACTTTTATTGAGCGATTGCCACTTCTGATAATAACAATTTTCAATAATTAAGTCAAATAGAACAATGCGTAAGCATCAACTAACAGCTTGATTTCACTATAGCACTCAAGGCGACCCATCATTTCCTTCTGCCCGGGAGAGTGCAGTCGACGGTTCGCTACTACCGCCATCACTTCCCGCACCCCCACTCTTGACTGCCAATGTTCTTTACATTATATTACAATGAGTAATCACACAAAATTTGTTTACCTGCTAACATACATAATAAAATTGATAATTATCAACTTTAATGTCCCGTGTATAAAAATATCGCATTAATATCTGAAAATGATGTGTTTACCGATAAATATTTCGAAGATAATTATAAAACCGTGTTAGATTATCTTGTTTTTCTACACCCGTATTATAATAATGCATTTATATGCCCATAATCCGTTTCATGATGATACCCATAATCCGTTTTATGATGATACCCATTGTGATACAGATTTTTCATAAGGATACAGATTTTTAATCAATAAAAACCCATAATTTTTCAATCAAGCATGCTGTGCATTTGACGTTTGTCCTAGGTTCCTATGTAACTGTTTTAGTTGTCAAAATCAGTACGTATTAAATTTTCGTAGATAGCTAAACTTCGATAATTGTAATATCAAAATGTCTGATATCAGCGATATAGAAGACTTACCGTCGACTCCTACACACATATTGGAGAAAGCAGAAAATGCAGTACAAATATTTTGTCCCAAAAATCTATGGTAATACCAATACCCGAGGTAATACCATTAATTACAATTTTGTAGAATTTTTTATAGACCAAAAGATGATCGTGTATGCAGGTTTTGTTTTTAATTTCTGTTCTGAAATGTGTGGGTGGGTGTGCGAATTATTTTTGGAGGGGCTAATTTGGTTTTTTTTTAGGGGGGCTTAGCTCCCCAAGCCCCCCTAACTTCGCCCATGGTTTTATGTCTAACTAATAATAACATAACTTTTATTATTCTTTTTGTACAAACTCAAGTGTGGTAATTTTATCACGCTATAATGATGAGGCAATTATTGCGATATAAAATTTTTATCACTTGTTTAAAGAGATACCGAATTAAGTAATTTAATATTTTTTGCCAATATTACTATTTATAAACGTCAAACATTGAACTTGACATGCAATAATTATTGTACGATCATGGCCTTTAAATTGAAACAGTTTCCAAATTAATTATTTTAATAGTCATTGTGAGTGTACGTATTATTTTTAAGATAGCGTTCCTAAACGTCCCTGATACTAGGCCAGTAAGTAGAGACATTCAAATCGATAAATTTAACATTAATTCAAACATTTTTTTAAACTTCGTGCTAAGATCAAAGAGGTTAGAAAGGGTAGAGGTAACATAAGAAGCATTTGTCACTGCGCGAATTTTGCCAAAACCGAAAAACTGGGTGGAAGGAGTAGGGAGATGTTCTGGGCCGGACTTAAATATTTGTATTGTAGTACCTAATTTTGGTAGGTAACTAAAAGATGAAAAATTATGAGACTTTTTTTGACTTTATTTGTTAGCACGATTCATTTATGATGAGGGTAATAACACTTTATCAATATATAACTAGCTAAGGTCCGATTCCACCGTTGTGTCAAACGAAGTTTAAATTACTAAACTAAGATTAAAATGACACTGTTAATGTAAAAATGTCATTTTAAACTCCATTTAGTAATTTAAACTTTATTTTTGTTATTATAAAAATGTCATTTTAATCTTCGTTTAGTATTTTAAAACAAAACGGTGAAATCGACCCTAAGTAAAAGTTTATAAAATTATTATAATAAAACAGCTGTTGAGACAAAAAGTTATCGAAACAGACAAAGTACTTTTTGCTCGAATTACACACAAGATTTTTTCTACGATCACACCAAAATAAAATAAATAATTAAATTTTATTAGAAATGGGCTACCTTTTCGTTCGTTATAATATTTTAAGTTTATTTGACATAAACCTACTCTTCGAAGAGAAAAAATGTTTTGGTACTTATATACCGGTAATTATTTATGATTTAATTATTTATGGAAAATACCGGTCAATGATTTCAAATTAGGAAATCAATTAATAGCTATTTATGTAACCAGTTACGAAATGCCTTATTTTGTGTAACGAGTAAATATTTGCGGGACGAGCGGAGCGAGGTCCCGCAAAATGAACGAATTACACAAAACGGCATTTCGTAACGTGTTTATATACAAGATTTTTTCTAATTTTGTCTCAATTATTTATAAAATTGTGTTGAAAAATGATTCACCATCATTCTTTTGTAGGTACTTCCAATCAAATATTTCAGAAAATTGTTGTATTTGATTGCCCTACGACGTTTTTTTTTTTTTCAATAGTAATAATAAAAATAAGGGACATATTCAGTGTTGCAAATTTGATTTTTGACATTACCCGCGAGAAATTTAAAAAAAAATATTTTTAACCATTATCCTTAAAGTAGTACGTCAAAATTTTACCCCTAACATTTCTAGGTAATTTTCAATAACGGTGTTCAATAATAAAACGCAATTTACAGCTTTTCTTTTTTTGTTTTCTTTTTTGTTGTTAAACGTAGTGTCATATTTTCAAATGTGAAATGTCACTATTCATTGCTTTTTTCCATATTTGGTTTCTTCGATTTTTCGTTTTTTGGATTTTTCGATTTCTCGATTTTTCAATTTTTTAACTTAAAAACCAAAAAAGAGGCAGTTTTATTTATTTTTATTTCGTAACTGGTGACATAATCAACTTTTCGTAATCAGTTGCATAATGTTCTACTTTATGCAACTGGTTGCATAAAGTAGATCGTTTTGGCGCTTGCTGCGATTACAAAATATATTACTTTATATGTCAAAATTAGAGAAAATAACAAAATGTAAATTAAATGGATAGCTTCCATATTATTATAGAGCAGTGTTCCTCAATCTTTTTTGGAAACGGAACCTTTTTGAAAAGCGAAATATTTGACAGAGCCCTCAACAGATAAAATACATAATTTAAAAAATATTTTTCAAATTTTTCTTTATTTTGACTTTCAATAGGTAAACGTGATAAAAAATCGGCTTTATATTATGCTCCGATTTCACATATTCAATTTTATAATTGTAATTTGACAATATTACTGCCCATCTACGTAGTCTGTTCACTGAAAATTGGGGTATACCTTTAGCTGGGTTAAAAATAGTTACCAGAGGTAAGTGATCTGTAACTAGGATAAAGAAATGTCCATACAAATATTCATTAAATTTATTTAAGCCAAAAATTATTGCTCTCTTTTAATTTGGGAATATTTTTGTTCGGACTTTGATAAGGTACGCGAAGCAGAAGTTATAGATTTTTCAATATTTTTTTCAAAAACATGACATATCATGGCCCTTATTCCCACATTTGATGCATCTACGATTAATTTAATCGGCAACTCAGGCTGAAAATGCACAAGAACATAATTTGTTGTTAATTTATTTTTGATTAATTTCAAAGATTCCTTGCAAGAATTATCCCAAATCCATTTCACCCATAAAAAGCAAAATCATATCCTCCTTCCTCTTAGTGACTTAAAAAAATTACTTCTCAAAAAAAGGTCCTCAAGCCAGGTCCTTCCATTTTGTGGCGAGAATACTGTTTTTTTTATTGTGATTATTTTCTTCGCGGAGTCCTCACAATGGCTTTGCGGAGCCCCAGTGCTCCGCGGAGCACACTTTGAGTAACACTGTTATAGAGAAATACTAAATAGTTTTGAAAAAACTATTGAAACCAGTTGTGAAGTTTGAAACGAATAAATTGGCAATGAAATTGATATTTTTGTATTTGATTGTATGTTTCTCTTTCCACTTCTTAAAAACAGATTCCCATGAAACAAGAAATAGTAAACAGTATATAAAAATAACCTTTATTTGCTACTTATAACATGTACCAATGACCAAGTCCGATTCTGTTTATTTTCAAATCAACAAATATGGACGTCGACAGAATCTTTTAAAATTAAATATCTCACCGAAATAAATATAAGTTTCTTTTATCTCCGTCACATTTCGCACTTTTATTATAAATAAAGCTTCTTACAACACATCTTGGCATTTTCAACGTTAATTTCCAAAATTTAAGTCACAAATACCAAATTAATTCTCATTGACACATTAAATTTGGATGGACAACTCTCTGACATGTGATGTTCTCAACTGTGATTGGTGGGTGTGAATAATTTCGAAATGGGATTATGCGCAGTGTCTTATGTTCCATCTAAGGTTTGTATAATCTAAGGCTAAGATAAAGTTCCGAATAAATCGAAACTTGGCGATTTTGCAATTCGATACAGGGTGGTCATAATATTTTGTAATAATTCAAAATTATGCGAAATTTGTCACATGCCGTGTTTGATAGCATATTGAAAACATTATAGATTAAAAATTTTTAATATTTACCTATAACTCTGCGTTATACCTACATAAATAGTTACTCAAGAACTTACATATTAGTTTTTCGAAAATTCCAAGCCCGACGAGGTTATTTGGGAAATAATCGAGGCATTTTATTAGCGTTTTTATTAACTTCTAACAACTAAACTATAAAATAAATGCCCAAAACTTTTAAAACATTAATATTATTTATTTTGGTCGATATGAAGTTATTTAAAAAATTAAGCTCTAACTCCAGATACAACTGATACAAGTTAAAACAAACTGACTAATTAATTTTTACAGATATTTCTTCTTATTTTGCACCTAAAGTGTGATTACATTAAAACTATAAAAATATCACGTCTCAATAGTTTATCGCATTTCATTTTATTTAGAATACATGTTCCACAAGTAAAAATTCTTGTATTCTGTATTTTGCCCAACCTGGTTATGGTACAGACTTTTTATAAGGTACCAATTCATATAATTTAAACAGTAACATAGCTGAATAGTTGACCGCTTTATCCGATGTATATGTGTTTACAAAATTGATTTGGTTCAGCATCGAAATTATTTCTACAGTACTCCCGACAAAATGATGACATAGTCCCAGTTTCTTTTAATTATCTCTCTTATTATTTAGGATAAAATTGTGATTTGACAACTATTTGAATCCTTAAGTCTTTATCTAGTAATAATCAAGAATACATTTTTGCACAGTTTTTATGATATTGGCCTATATAGTTAAAAAATTGGTAATTTTTTGGACGTACCAAATGAAGATAAATAAATGTTTATATAATTTTGTGCCATTTACGACCATGCAATTTTGAAATTTAAAAAATTGTGTCTAACAGGATACAGAAAAAAACTTGGATTTTGTAATATTATTTTAAGGATAATTTTTTACTTTTGAAACATATATTAAACTGATAATATCTGGCTTTCCACAGGGCGTGTTTTGGACAACCTATGCCATTTAAATCTTCAAATCAAAAACTACCATTTCCACTACTCAACGAAAATATATACTAGGTGATTTTATCTCTCCGCGGCTTAATAATACTTACGTTATCTATATAAAGTGTTGCTCTCTTTTGTTTTATGTATCAACTAGCAATATTAGCAATATTTGTAGCTACAGAAAACTATTAATTACCGCTAATCTTATTAAATTTGTACTATCGTGACTCCATCTCGCGTTAGCGAAAAGTAACTTTTGTAGGATAATATAAACCTTAAATTCCTATGAAAATTTGCAATTCTTTCCGATAATGGCACAGCGGTGCGGCGTTAAACAATATTAACTTCTCATTTATTCAATAAAAGAAAATCGAAAAGTCGAAAAATCGAAAAACCGAAAAATAAAAATCCGAAAAATCGAAAAAAACGAAAAATCAAAAAATCGAAAAACCGAAAAATCAAAAAACCGAAAAATCGAAAAACCGTAAAATCGAAAAACCGAAAAATAAAAAACTCAAAAAATCCGAAAAATCGAAAAATCGAAAAACCAAAAAATCTAAAAATCAAATCGTAAAATCGAAAAAGAAATTCCGTAACGAAAATAAACCTAACACTCCCAACTCCAACCGGCACAGCGGTGCGGCGTTGAAAGCCGTGCATCGTCTAACGTCGTTTCAGTTCGGCAGACTTCGGCACGGTGTTTGTGTGCGTTCGACTAGACGTATGCGTGTAGACTAGCTGCTAACTGCTCATAACTGATTCTATCTCTTTTAGACACAATTTCGGAAAAATTGAATTTGAAAATGAATAATGATCCACTAGAATCCACAAAAAAAATATGGGATCACCATTGACGCGGTATTTTCCAGATATTTAGAGGATATCAAGTCTCAAACTTATGTTTCTTATTTCAGTTACCATAAACCTATAGTTTCAATGATAAAAATTCCTGAATAACCTACATGCATTGTAAGGTAATAAAAATATTTCAAACAATATTAACTTCTCATTTATTCAATAAAAGAAAAAAAAATATTTTCTTATCACGCTCAAAAAGTGCAACTTGAATTAATATCAAAAATATCTAAAAATGATTCGGCAAAATTCGAAACTAGCAATAATAAAAATTTACAAATCGGTTGGATGTCGCCCCTGTATCGAGTTGCAAAATCGGCTAATTTCGATTCATTCGGTAGGTACTTTATCTTACCACGAAGTTTAAAAAATGTTAAATTTTTCACCTGCTTACTGGCCTATATTTTAAGAAAAGAAACAAAAGTTATTATTTAGATTATCTGATATAAATTATAAACCTATATTGTATCTTCAAGCTTTAATTTTTAAAATCCTACACGATTTTGAGTAGATCAAATCCAGTTAAAAGTATATACGTTAAATATACCGACAAAGTTTTCGGGGTGCTAAAGGTACCATTTCGGTAGGCGCGACAGACGACCGCCGACGCGACATACGACCGCTGACGCGACATACGACCGCCGACGCGACATACGACCGCCGACGCGACCGAGAAGTGTCGCTTCACATCTAAAATACATACAATTATATGAAACACATTTCGCACGGCGCGACACGAGAAGTGTCGTCAGACGACACTTCTGAATCTGACTCGGGGCAAAGGTTTGCTGCCTGTCGCACTCGAGGTCACTGTCCTCGAGCATCGCTTGGAGGTGAATAGGTTGAAAATTTCTTTCGATCTAGGCAGTGTTGCCAGATTTTGGAACAGTATGGGTAAAAAAAAACCGTAGATCTGAACAGTAGATTTTAATACAGGGGGAAATAATTAAAATTTGCAGTGTAGTAAATAAAAAAACAAGTATATAAGAAACGAAAAATAAACTTTTTTCGACCCAAACAAAGAATAAAAACAAATAATAACATTTTTAATATATACTTAACGTACGGAAACAAAAAAAAAAAACAATGAAAAATAATAGGTACCTACTTCTTTTAGATCAGTCTGAATCAGATAATTCAAAATTGTAGTGTGCATGTTCTTTTTATGATGCCCTATTAATTCTTTGTTTCATTTTAAATAAAAACAATGATTATCTTGATGTTTTTTTTATGAAGCCAACCTACAGTAGTGGATGCTTATTACGCTGCTTTTACTGCAGAAAATTTACTAGAGAAAATATTCTTTAACCATTTGCTGAAGAATGAGGCAAACTTAATATATAATTAAACTGATTTTTATTTAACCTGAAAAATTGTCTGAATTTGTCTTCGTTTAGAGCTAAATGAGTGTTTATTAACACAGAATAAATTCCTTCTGTACTTCTATTTTTATACATTGAATTCATTGGTCGCCTTGTTTTATATAAAAAATACAAGTTGTCATCATCCTCTTCCACCTCGAGTAACATTTTTAATATTCGTCTTTTGATCATTTTTTTAGAAATAACTCCTAATAATATGTTTCCACAAAAACCACTCTCTCCGAACTGAATAATGATACAAGTTCTATCGATCTGTCGGCCAGAGTTGCCAGATGAAAATAGCGAAAAAAAATAATAGATCATTGAATCTTAACGGTAGATTTTAGTACAGGTGGAAATAATTATAATTTACAGTGTAGTAAATAAAAAAAAACAAATAATTATATAAGAAACGAAAAATAAATTTTTATTATATACTTAACGTCAGGAAACAAAAAAAAAACTAATGGAAAATAATAGGTATTTCTTTCAGATCAGTCAAATAATTCAAATACGTACATGCATATTCTTTTTATGTTGTCCTATTAATTCTTTGTTGCAGTTTAAATAAAAACAAACCTACAATAGTGGCTGCTTATTACGCTGCTTTTACTGCAGAAAATTTACTAGAGAAAATGTTCTTTAACCATTTGCTGAAGAATGAGGCAAACTTAATAAATTAAGAACAAAATTTGCTAGAGACAAAAACAGATCTACGTGAAAACAGTAGGTCTGGCAACGATGATTGTTCCCTCGAATGGTTATCTCTGTAAATGTCGCGCGACACTTCTCAAGCTTGCGAAATGTACGAAGCGTAACATTTATGCATCTGTCTTCCTACTCGACCTTAGGGTCACTTCAGTGGTCGCTTGTCTCCTGACGCGCCTACCCGAATGGTATCTTAAGGGACATGAACGTAAATTTTTTTTTGTTTAATAAACATATGTTCTAAAACGCTTCGTGTACTAGTACATTGAAGGTATGAGTTCAAAATCGTGTAGGATTTTACAAATTGAATCTAGAATAACATGTAGATATTGTCATTTGTATCCTATAGTTAATCATTTTTGTACTATCAGTTGTCTTCTTACTGCAGGTAAATTAAAATTCTCATACAATATATTAATTTATAGAAATTGTATTAAGCGAGAATGGCACAAGTAAACGGACACAGCCACAATCAAGATGACGGATATTTGCCGTACCCCAAAGGATTCGCCACATCTGCGATTCACCATTCTCAGGAACCCGAACAGTGGGATTCTATGGCTGTAGTTGCACCTTTAGTTTCTTCTACTACTTTCAAACAACACGGACCAGCGAATTTTAAGGTAAAATATTACGTTTTTCATTAAAATAAATGTAAAGTTCAAATATTGTTCGTAAAGGTAACTAATAATCATAATGAGTGATCCACAAAAATGTTTCTCAAGTAGGCAATGATTGAAAAAGACAGATACGTGTCACGTCCGTAATAACTATACTATATCAAGTTAACCAACCTCGATTCTTTCATTTTATTTGAGATTATGAAAAAATTTCGAAGTCCATAGGCAAAGCATAGACAACTGTTCAGAATGAAATAAATTGTCATTTAAAAAAGAAGTTTCGTACGCTCCGACATGCGTGCTTTTGTCAATACCTACTTTAGAAACATTTTTGTGGATCACTCATCCACAATATGTAAAAGAACGCAGTTGGTGTATGTGAATATTTTTTTCAGCAATACGAATATGGGAGATCAGGAAACCCAACCAGAAACGTCCTGGAAAATGTTTTAGCCAAATTAGACAATGCCTCATACGGTTTAACATTCTCTTCCGGTTTAGGTGCCATTACAGCCATCGCTGGACTTCTTAAAAGTGGAGATAACATCATAGTAGGAGACGATGTATATGGGGGTACGAATCGTCTTTTCAACAAAGTATTTTCTAATTTTAATATTGAAGTAACTCTTATCGACTTGGTCGATATATCTAATCTTGAGAAAGCCATTAGGCCAAATACTAAGGTAGGTAACTTTTAAATTTAGTTTTTTGTATGTAGTATAAAATATACACCGGGTGTTTTTGAATTACATGTATGTATAAAAAGGGACAGTAAGTATATGATGTTCAAAAACGAACGTTCATAATTTTGTCGTGATATTTTCAAATTTAACCACCATTGTTCTACGTAAAACATTTACAAAAACGTTTATTTGTATATACTTATTTCTTTTATTTTATCAAAATTCGCCTATCGCATGGCATAGAATATTCAAAATCTAATAGCTTTAAATTGTAAATATTCTGGTAGAATTGAATAGAATTTTTTTTTTATATAAATAAAATGTATTTGCATGCATATTCACAAGACATTTTTAAATACTACTACTAGTAAATCTTTAAAGATAGAAACGTCAACGTCAATTCAGAGATAAAGTATAGTTGAATGATGGCGTGATTCTTTTAACACACTGACTGCCACGTCATACATATATATGTATAACAGGTAGCTTTCCGTTACGGCCGCGTCATTTATATATGTATGACGGTCGATATTTCACTACAGGCTGCGTCGTTTGTATGATAGCCTATGCTTTATAAATGGGGTTTTTGTACGCTGGCCTCCGACTGATGTTCAGGTATACTTGGCCTGAAAAAAATCGAAGTATTTTGGATACAGGAGTAAGAAAAACATATAGTGTAAAGAATCGCATTTATTCTTTTAGTGTTGAAAAATAAAATGTAAAATTCTTTCAAAACTAAACTTAAACTAACTTACAACTCTAAATTGAAGAAAACATTTCAATTTGCAAAACTTGAAAACCTAAATTAATGAAAATAATAATTACAATAAGCACATAAAATAAACTGAAATTTATTTATGTTTGGAATTGAAACACGACATGTACATTTGTGGCGGCTCCGGGCGTTTTTTCACATTTTAACTTTCTTCCCAGCTACTTCACAACCCACCTCGTTCTGCATTTTGGAGTAACAAAATACACATTCCTTCGAAGCTTTTTACCACTATCATCTTTTCTTTCCAGAAGAATGTGTTGGGTCGGTTTTATTAATCTTATCAGGGATTCAATTTGCAATAGGTCAGTTGCTAAACTTTCGCCAAACTCAGTAATTTTAAGTTTTTGGTTTGTTGCAAGTTTACACACGTTATGTGGGTTTACAACAGCTGTTCCCAATAGGTGCGTTTTAATCATCCGCTTCTGCTTCCGGAATTGTCGGTTTAGTCGTTTTAACCTGTCAGATTAAAACAAGAAAACCGACAATTCCGAAGCAGAAGCGGATGATTAAAACGCACCTATTAACAGTTCCAGACCTAGTTTCATAAAGTGGAAGCGTAAGATCCCAATTGATCTGTCAAATCTATGCTACATCGATGTTCTCCACTATTTCGTTTTGTGATAGAGTAAATATTACAATATTTTTCCCTGTGGAGCCGTGTCATTCATATATGTATGACAGTATCAAATTTAAAAAAAAAGGCCAAAAACAGAAAAAATACAAAAACATAAGTACGCCGGTAAAGAGAAAAAACGGTTGGCCTGAGGGGAAATTGTCACGATTCTGACTTGACAGTCAATGTGGTAATAATACTTTGATATTTAGTTAGTTATTTAGTAAGCATTTATTTATTACCCGAGCAGAAGACTAGTTTTAAATACGCTATCGCTATACCGGGTGACAATGAGACCAGGGCCACTATCTTTTTTTATTTACGAAACGATTTGGATCAAATTTGGGACAAACCTACTAGGCATAATTTAAAATTAAACAAAATGGCCGACTTTCGCCTTCACCGGAAATGTCATACTTTGATTTTTTTAATAGATGACACTGTATATTTTGTTTTTTTGGAATCTCCGGTTCAGTTTTAGGTACGTTTACATCTGACATTTATTGCAGTTGTTTAGTCCGGTGTAAACACACAGAAATTGTGAGTTTTCGTGTTTCTATAAATATTTTATTTTTTATTATTATGTATGGCTGTGTCTTCTTGTTTCTTATTTTTCTTTTAAATGTTTGTTTTTTAAAAATATAAATTTTAAGTTTTTTGTTTTGTCTCTGTCTTTTTGGTTGAGTTATTTTCTTTATTAGAGACTTGTGTTATTTTACATTGCTCTTTTATTTTTCACTTTTTATTTTCGTTGTTTTCAAACAAATAAACATTCTATATTTTGTTTATGTCGTGAAAGAAGTGTCAGATGTACGCGTATTTTTACATTATGACAGTGTTGTCCAATTTTTTTAGGCCATGAACTGGTAAAGAATGATCTATTAGCCCCGAATAACTCGAAACAAAAGCTACTTTACTCGTTTATTTAAAAATAAATCCTTCAGAAAAATTTTTTCTAAAACGTGTTTTTTACCAAAATCTCACTTTTTTTAATGGCCCCTATTAGGACCATTTTGCCATTAGATGAAAATTTTTATTACCAATCTGACAATATGCACCATGCTTAGAAGATCCACTTCACGGCCATCTATATATAAACATTTTTTTTTAAATGTATTTAGGAAAAATAAAAATTTGGCAACACTGACATATGTAATTTGACCCGCAGACCGTAGAACGGGGTTAATTGGAACAAATTTGAAATATTTTTTATTGGTACTTCAAACATGTACTTATTATCCACATTGTTTATGTATATATTTGGAAAGGTAGTAGGTGTATCTGTCTTATGTGAAATAATGAGCCTTCCCCATTACATAGGGGGCTAACATTTTTTTCTTTTATAGCTGTCCCAAACTACCCCGTAGTGTGGGGCTATTTGGGATTAATAGCAAATTGCGTTAGAACTCAAATAATATTGATTGTTGGGGCTTTTTGGGAAACCCAAATTAAATTTAAAAAAAAAACATTTATTTTGTAGTTGTACCCAAACAAATAATATTATTATCAAAAATATTTAAAAAATATTTATTTTCGGCAATTACTCATCTTCCTTCGATAGTTACGCACCATTTTTATAGCCTAGAGGCGAAAAACTCATTGTTACCGGTCATATATTTCATGTTTTTTGATGTCCCAAATTACCCTACCAAAGAAAATAGCCTGTTAAAACTCTAACATGTAATATATCTTTACAGTATTTATGTTGGGTCATCTACAGTCTTCTAACAATTAGTTTCAACCATCAAAGTTACCTTATCTCCAGCAGTCAAATTTCGAGAACAGAAAGTTGGACACCATCGTTTTTTACGTCGATTTTCACAATTTCTTTGAAGTCATCTCACGCTTCTAACAGTTAATTTAACTTACTGAAGCGAGTCATCACGTTTGTCCTAAACATGCTACCACGTGGTGCGGCCCGCACATTTTGGTTAGACGTGCACCTGTTAGGGCGGCATTGCTACATTTTTTTTTTTTTTTTTCGTTAGGTCCCAAATAGCCCCGCTGTTCCCAATTAACCCCGTTTTACGGGACTCCAAAAAAACAAAATATTTTATCAAAATATTAAATTTAATAGTATTTCCGGTAAAACCAGAGATCAGTCATTTTGAAGTATAAGTTTCAATTTTAAATCATGTCTATAGTGCGAGACACACTGAGAATGTTGTGTGAAGTCTTATGTGAATTTTATCTCAAAATTTGTTCGATAATAAATAATTTTACGTAATAGATAAGTCTGAAATCTCGCTCTCAGAACTGTCGCCACAATTTGCTCTAATAATGAGTTCATCAACGTTATCTTGGAGATTATCAGCGACCAACATTTCTTTTTCCGTTTTTTCTCTAATATGTGCAAAGAAATTGCGCCAATTTTGTTCAGTGACAAGTTCAAATGCCTCATCTATCAATGAATGAACATCCTGTGTCTTGAAATCATAGTTATCTCGTATTTTGCAACTATTTCCTCAATCTTATATTTGTTGTATTGTTCTCTGTATGCGTTGGAAACTTTAAGCGGCTCAGATTTTAAAAAAGAGTTTTTAAATAGCCAATTTTTTATTTATAACTAAATTTACAGGAATGATATGAAGCGTTATCCATAACAACAACGTTCTTTCGTATATTTTTGGGTAAATTAGGAAAACCATTGCTCAAAATAGTTAGCGTTCATTTCGTTATGATAATCGCAATCGTTCTTCTTTGCCAAGAAAACACGACAGGTATAAACCCTGCATGAATAATAAGGAAACGTGGACCTCTTTGTATAAGAGATTTTTTTATGGTGATATCACACCTTGCATAATTAACCATCTAAATAGATAACGTTACAATTTTGTTGGCGATATTGTTTGATGTGCCGCCAATGAATGATGTCGTTTCGTTCCAACATTATACTTTTACGACCACGCATCACATATTCAAAACCAATATATTTTCATCAATCCGCAGGGTTCTTAAAGAGAACAATGGTGAAGTCTCATTCCCTCGAATAATATAAATTGTATTCAAAGTTGGCGAAATATTTAAAAAAATCATGCACAATTCTTCTCAATAAGCTCTTATCCACTTTCTCTTCTTGCTGATTTCAATTCGCCATTGTTTTATTCCTCCTCTATCTTGATGGTATAAATTGTATTTTTACTGACCCCACTCATTTTGGAAACACGACTTACCGCTGCAGTCACACTCAATTTATCGTCATTTACTAAATAACAAATAAGATTAAAAATCACAATTTTCGCACTTCCATTGGAGCATTTCTCCTCCTTTAAATTTCTTTAACTCGGGAAGCTCACTCTGCGTTCGCGGAGTCACTCTAACGCACTCTGCGCATTCAAACTACAGCCGTCAAAACCCCCGCGTTATGTTGCTTTGCACTATGTAACGTCCTCACAATGCTACTGTCTTGTAAGGAAACGGTATTTTAGCATACGTGTTGTCTTCAAAATTGTTTTTCAGAAAAATTGAAAATTGTTTTCTTAACAAGAAGTATCTTACGTGTTTTTAAACAGCTAACTTTGCTTTCCTTCTCCTATCTAATAACTTTTGTCATCAGAATTCTTTGAGATATGCTAATATTATTCATATTGTAACACAAAAATATTCGTTTTCCTATTTTTTATGCTTCGTACTCACTCTTGCAGAGAACCAAATAACGAACTGTCACCAACTCTCCTCTCTATTATGCAGAAAGCAACCAAGCCGCTTGGCAGCCAGGCAGGTTACTTGCTTAACCAATTTATTCGGTTGATTCATTGGCTAACAATTAACGCTTGTTACCAGAATGTGGCATGGATCTTTTTTTGTATTAATGTTCTTAATGCAATATTATGCGGAAGTCTAAAAATCACAAATTTATGAGTTGCTTCCTGTCTACAGAAAGCCGTCCAATTAGACATCAAGAAGGACAAACGGTCCTCATATATGCAACTGAGAATACATGCTCTAATAACATTGACTACTACTGGGCCGACCCCGTCACAGCTATCGGAAAGACGGCAACACAGTGTGCCAGTCTCCCATTAGTAATGCATTGCCTGTGCCTGGCCATACTGTATTCTCAGTCACCCGTATGCATAGTCGATCGCCAGAGATTCATTCCGGCGTATCGCTGGTGAAAGCCCGAAAAGGTGGCGCAAGTTTTCATGTTCTTTTATAGGGCTTATCACCGGCATCTCTCGCATTTTATTATTGATTCATTTCTTAAAACTCCGAAAACAATGAACGAATATCAAATTATTCCCTATAAAAGAACATGAAAACTTGCGTGAAATGACGTGCCGGTGACAATCTCCAGCGAGTCGCCGCCTTTTCGGGCTATCGCTGGCGATGCGCCAAAATGAATCTCTGGCGATCGACTATGCATACGGCTGAGTGTGTCCTGAACTATAGTATGTTTGTTCCAAATTGTATTTAAATCGCTTAATAAATATTGACCTTGATATATACGTTTATAGTTTTTATTTTTGAAGTAAACACTTGCTTTGGCGCCCCTCGCTTAACTTTTTTTTGGGGGTTGTGAATAAGCTAGCGTTATATCATAGCAATATAGACACAGTCCAGAAAAACGCGTCATGCATTGTGTCGATATTTACATCGTATTTCTATTTATTACTGACGATTAACGGAGTTACTTTCCAGGTTTTTATTTAATAGAATCCAAAGTATTTCTATCCTAATTTAATATAACTAGTATCCCTAATTGGTAATACCTTCATTTCTTTTTTTAGTTAATCTGGGTGGAAACGCCAACAAACCCCACCTTAAAAGTCGTCGACGTCAGAGCGGCATCAGCCATCGCTAAAAAACACAACATAATTATGGCTGTAGACAATACATTCTTAACTCCATACCTTCAGAGGCCATTAGATCTAGGAGCCGATTTGGCTGTATACTCACTCACCAAATACATGAACGGTCATTCCGACGTAATCATGGGATCAATTTCTACAAATGATCATGCGCTTTATGAAAAACTGAAGTTTATGCAAAACGGTAAGCTATAAGATTTTCCAAATAAAAAAAAACTAAATATCGTTATTTAGAAAATCGGAACAAATAAAAGATAAATCAGGCGAGCTAGCAGGTCATTAGTAGACTACCAATATCTAATTATCGAGTCACTGATAATTCACTCTTTTTTTGTAGCAATGGGAATAATACCTTCACCCTTTGACTGTTACCAAGTTAATAGAAGCCTGAAAACTTTGGCTTTGAGGATGAAGCAGCACCGAACGGGTGGTATGGTTGTAGCCAAATATTTAGAGACGCATCCACGTGTTGAAAAAGTATTACATCCAGGTAAGAATATTACATAAAAATAAAATAATTATTTAGACTAATAGTACGATTTAAGCTAATTATATCACGAAAATAATAATTCATTATTACTATATAAACTTGATCTTTTAGATTTTCCATAAACCTTGCTTGTATATTATTTGTAAAAGTTATTTAAAAGGTAGGATCCAGTGAGAATTGGTAGTAGTACTTTAGGCCAAATTGAGGGCTCTCACTTACGGCCATTGTTGTTTTTACTATTTATCAATGACATTGATAGTATTTTTAATTATTCCAAGTTTTTACTTTGACCTATAACTTTATTTACCTAGTCATAATGTGAATGATTGCCTTCTTCTCCAAATTGATATCCAAGCTCTTCACGATTGGTCTGTGAAAAACTATGTCTTGTTAATACCCTCAAATGTTACACAGTAGGGTGCACAAAATAATTTTTGAATATTCATTTTGTGTTAGTTGTGTTGGTTATTTTTTAATGAAATACCTCCATAATTTTAGTGAATAATATATACAGTGTTAAAAAATAGTGTAAAATATTTGAAGCGATAACTATGAACCAAAATAAACATGGGTCTACAAAGTAACGGTTTCGGAGATATGGAAGGTTATTCTTTTTTATCTCCTTTTTATTTTTCAAAAACTGCTGTTTTATGAAATAATCATTAAGTATTTGACTGTTGTTTCAGTTCACAAGTTTTCGTTTGCACAAGAGAGAGTTCTAATATCCTTCAGAAAAAGCTATCTTGCATGCATGGAAAGAGGACACTTTGAACATCTTGTGCAATTTTGTTTCTTTTGTTTGTACATAAATAATTGCAATTAAATGTTTTTAAGGTAGTTCACTCGTAAAACGGCCTTTCTTAAGAATTCAATAAAATTGAAATATGAGGTTAATGAAAGTGTCTTTTATGTACATAAAAAAAATAAAAATGTTTGACCGTCTGTAAAACGAGATATTAACAATCAAAATGTGCATAATTAACACTTGAAGCCCTGTCATGTACACAATCATTGCATTTATTTCAAGATATCTCGAAAACGGTTCTTACCATATTTTTTAAAAACTAATGTAATGTAAATCAAGACGTTATAAAATTTTCTAAAAAAAAAACGCTAAATTTTTTTACCGTTTTGTAAAAGAAATATAGATTTTTAAAATAAAAATGTTCTTAAAGCAGTCGACGCATAGTGGCGTATTGTGATTACAACTTGGCAACGTTGTAATCGATACACTCAACGCCCGCTAATTCAAATGTCTGTTAGATCAGTGCTTCCCAACCTTTTATTGCCGCGGACAGGTCAAGTTTATCACTTTATCGAGGCCTTCTGGGAAGGGGCGTTGTTTATACTTTAGGTTGATATGATTTAACAATTTAAATTTAATTGTATTTAAACATGTCTTCAAAATTAAATATATAAGCAAAAGATGAATATAATTTTATTTAAACATGCCTTCAAAATAAAATACAGTTACACAAAAAAAATGAATATAAAGTAATTTAAAATTTTAACTTACTAGTATGAGGAAGTAATAAAAAAATACAAATAAAAGTAATGATTTTCTGTAGTATTGATGATATCGTAGGAACGTTCATGACAGCAAGAAATTTATTTAAAGCAGTTTGACCAAACCCTGAATGGACAGCACCTTTAAATAAATAAAATTATATTAATTATAATAAAAAAATTATAAACATAAATACTTATGTATTTTTTTTTAAATTTACCTAGAACTGCTTTAGTGTTGACATCTGAATGCTTAACTTCACTTTTTGTTGCATGAACTTTGTCCGTAGGTACTATAGTTTCAATATTACATTCATTACATTTAACATTTTAAATTGAATAAAGGCCCTTTCGTGTTTCATTTGTAATATTTTCAAGAGAAAGAGCTCTTTCACACCAGCAACATTTTAAATATTTTCCCAACTCTAGTAATTCCGCGATGCGACCACTGCACAGGTTATTTTTCAAGCTTGGGGTTTCCTTTCTCAATTTTTTTGCACAATTCATAGCCAAAATTGATTTTTTGCGTTTGTTGAGGACGTTCTGCTTAACAAATTTTCCTTTATCTCGCAATTAATTGATCCTGACAATGAAACATTTTGATATTTACATTTATTTCACTTTAGGAATACAGTTGACGTTTCACAATATATTTACGACGTTGCCGCGATATAATACCATATTTGTATATAGGATCACATGTGTTGTGTGTACAGTCTGTTACAAAAATAACCTTTCTTTAGATTTAAGAATCTCAAACGGTTGGTATTCACTATAGGGCGATATTTTTGTGTACGACTGTCGCGAGTGAACTACCTTAAAAAATACCCTCTCGGAAAGTTATTTTGCCGTCCAATGTTTATTTGTTATTGTTATTTTGTTCCATACTGTTACCCTCTTTAAATATTTTACTCTTTTTCTTAGCACCCTGTGTATATGTTTGTTTTTTCTTGTTGTAACAACCAAAATAAAAAAATCTTTGAGATTATTTTTTTTATCTCAAAAGGTTACAGTATTTAAATAATTCCTTCCGAGCCTTTTTTTAAATCCGAATTTTGTGAAATTTTCAGGAAATACCAATAATAACAAAACTTAGGGTGGAGAAACCTTGTATTAATAAATATTTGGTCTAGTAATTTTTAAATGGGAGGGTTTTGCACTTTTTTTTTCTAAAACGTCTCTGTAGAGTGCAGTCCTATCATTTCACAAATTTAAGGCTCTCTAAATTCTCGAGAAACAATATCACAAACTATTAAAAACATTTTTGCTTTTGAGAGAGGTACCGTTTGCTCTTAAGACATGGAGAATATAAGTATGAGGATTTACAGAGATCATTGATAGAGTCGCTACCATTTCTTAAGTCCACTGTTGACCTTATTGTATTATTCAAATTCATTTCGGGATTAATTAATTAAATTTTTTTTTAAGGATTTCTAGATTAAGGGTTAACTTGTGTATACTTTAATGTGTGTAATTGATCTCTTTGTGGTATTCCTTTTATATAAGTTATTCAGTTTCTCATACCTTAAATTCAGGCCGAATTAGAGGCACCTTTCATAAATTTTTTTTTTTTTTTCAGGTTTACCGTCACATCCGCAACACGCCTTGTTCAAAAAAGAAACCAGTGGACATAGTGGAGTATTCTCTTTCGTTTTGAAAGGAAATCTAGACGATTCGAAAAAATTCTTATCATCCCTAAAAGTATTTACCCTTGCCGAAAGTTTGGGTGGTTATGAAAGCTTAGCTGAGTTACCGTGAGTATTTTATCTTTGTTTTTTCATAGAACTTTTAAAAATATTTTTTTTACAATAAAAAAAAATCTAATTTAACCCACTGAAAGACGGAGTGAAAATAAGGTTTCCATACTTTTTAGGTCTATAATGACGCACGCCTCTGTTCCTCCTGAATTAAGAAAGACTTTGGGAATTACAGATAGTCTTATAAGATTGTCCGTTGGTTTAGAGGATGTTGAAGATTTAATTGGAGATTTGGAACAAGCATTTCAAAAAATTAAATAAGTTATAATTTATTGTTATCTTTATTTACAACTTAAAAAAATACTTATTTTTTTATATATATTTTATATAACGTTAAATACATTTTAAGTATCTAAATATTTTTTTATTTTTTCAACGAAAAGGGCAAAAGAAAATAAATTAACACAAATATTCGTATTTTGATTTATTAAATAGTAGAAAAATAAATAACAATTAACTAGTTAAACTCTTATTTTAAGAAAATATTCCCATGATTTGAAAAATTTAACAACTCCGTTTATTGCAAACTAAAGAAATTCCTTTAATAATGCTTTCACATGTCGGTTTGGTCAGTGTTCCCAATTTTGCGAGATGCATGCGAACGCTGGTAATATACTAAAACAAAAAAATATATATTTGATTACATTGTAGAGTATAGTATAGATCAGGTTAACTCCCAAGACAACTTCTTCGTTCTTGGAGGCTCGCCTAAGTTTGCGGTGGCTCTCTTAAGCTTGTGGAGCGTGTACAAGGCTCTCGCGAATTAGTATATGGCTTGTACAAGATATACAAGTTGGTACAAGCTCCTCCATGTTTTTTGTTCAAGATCAAAGAGATGTAAGTTCGTGTAGGCCCGCCTTAACGAGTCTCTCCTAAGCACGTGGAAGTTTGCATATATGTAAAGTACTCCACATTTGGCTCATCCCAAACCCCTGAATAAACGATCGCACCTATACATACAAATTAAAGCAAAATTATACCTCCGTTATGAAGGTTTGAAAACAATCATTGAAATCATATTTCCATAATATATGTATAGATTGTTGATAGTAATATGTTCAGCACGATATCAATAAAAAAATACAAAATTACATATTGTATAAAACAAAAAGGTTTATGACTACTTTTACCTTTCAAATAAATCATGTAGTTTAATTGATTAAATTTTTTACAAACTTTGTTTCAATGAATTTGCCGGAATGTTTGACAACCATGCGAATATGTGAGATCAATTGTCAGAGATCAATCTTACATTGCCATGGATAAAATTATATCGATTATAGATGGGTTTATTTCTCTGAAATTTTTAATAAATATTTCATCAGAAACTACAGAAGTATTCTCTGTTCATAAATATTCAGAATATGAACATAAAAAAGAGCTTCTTCAAAATCTAATTTAAATAAAAACCAGGAATAAACACCAAGAAACTCTTAAGGCCTTAAGAAGGTAATAAATATAAACCACTTTGACCATTGCTTTTCTGTTTGGGCTCTACACTATATAACATATATCTATCGTGTGTGGCAAAGGAGTATGTATGTCAAAATTTTGGGTAAGTTAATTTCAGTCATCTATACTTAGTGTAAAACGTAGGATAAATCAATACTTTCTATTAGGGTCACTATTGAACTTGGGCTTCATAATATAAATTACAAAATACCTTTTTTTGGTGGGAAAATCAGTATAAGTCGAATTATAAGATAACAGATTTACTCAGCTTCTAAATTTTTGGCTTATACTCCTGCCTACCCACGATAGATATGTAGCAGGAAAATAGACAGTTATAGAAAAATATCTCGGATTAAATAAAAATATTGGGTTAGAGTATAGCGGAAAAAAATAATAGACACTTGACGCCAACGAATCTATCATCCGTCTTCAAAATCCATACGTTGAACTGTTATAGTTTATTAAAACAGATGAAATAAGTATTTCAATGAAAATTCCACACCTGTAATTTTGAACCAATCAAAATACGTGTTTTTGACAGATCACCATGGCAACGGAGGTATTTTAGTGGAAATTTTTTTCTCGTGGGGTACCCAACAGCGAATTATACTGAAAATTTTTTGACGTTTACAATAACAGACCATTTTTGACAGACTGGTTTTTATTTGTTCACATAATAGGTTTAGTTTTGATACATTTTAGTTACAATGCTAAGGTGTTTTCTATATTCTTCGGCCACTTCTTTTCTTCTTAATGGCGAAAATGCAGGACTTTGGATGCTTTGAATTATGTGTCTATGTCTAATAAAATATATATAATATTTAGACACTTAATTTATTCACCTTTTTCCCATTCAGCACTTTGAATTTTGCGTAGTTTAGGTGCAAATATTCGTGGACAATTCGGAACAAATTTTCGTTTTTCAAGTTGGAGCCACAATCCTCTATTAATCCGAGTAAGTCATGGTGCAATGATTGATCATTACATCAGACAATTTCACGCATATTTTGCATAGCGTATGATTTTCAAATCGATTCATTTTTAAACAAATAGGTAATTTTGTTGGTTTTACTTGCTGTGCAATATTCTTTATCGCAACAAAACGCGAGTTATTTAATGTTTTGAACTGTCAAAATACAATGATCACAGCCTCCTACGATTGATGCTTGCTGACGCTGGTTATGAATTTCATACCATTTTAAAGCGCTCATAACGCATGTTAATAAAAACGCAGAAAAACAATTTTCTACCACTTGTAGTTATTCAAAACTTACGTAAAATTAAAGAATATACTATTTTCTATTTTCAAATGGTATTCCCATGCAACTACAATGAGTAGAAATAAGCAATTTGAAGGCCTAAATAATTGCAGCGAAACATTTTTTTACGTCGGTCCGCTTGACAACTTCAAAACTGAAATTATATTCGAGGTTAGGGTCTCACTTAGTTACCATGACAACTCAACAATCAAGGCGACAACACCTTTTATGTTTCACTGGTGACTTGGAGAAAATAATTTACATTGTTGAGAAACGAAAAATAAATTTTAAAAATATTTAATTTTCAACCATAATTCGGCGTGGAATTTTCTTACCGAATACCACGCGAGGTCAAATTAATATCAGGAAATTTTTTGACCTCTAGTGGTATTACTAGTGAAAACAAAAAAAAAATATACAAAAATTATTTTTAGACAATCGAAAGCTTACCTTTTCTAGAAACGTAATGCTGCTCTCATGAAAGTAAGGCTTACTGAAATCGACTCGATGCTTCTCGCCCGTTCCAAAATCGCACTTGATCACTTTCCTCAAATTACTCAGAAACTCGCCTATCTGAAAACCACCCTCGACTATATCGACTTTGAATTTGTAAGGCACCAACTGGTCTTCGAAATTGATCTTTCTGTCGACGATCAAACATCGAAACGGCGACGCGATCAGCGCCCCGTTCAGACTGAACGGAGAAAGAATCATTCCGATGCAGGGCTTGTTCTGGCCGATCCATTGCTGCACCGATTGCTGGGTTTCCAGATCTTGATGCGAGGGTTCTGGCGCGAAGGTAGGATGGGAATGAAACCATCTAAAACAGTTTGTAACTGTTACAATGTTTCTCCTGATTTGGCATACGATTTTAATTTGGTTAGTATCTGAACTCATCTTTTACATACAAATTTGATTTTAATAATAAGAGGAACCAAAAAAGGTTAAAGGGATGTGTGGTCGCAACTTATATCAGCGTAGAAAAAACATGTTTGTAAGTAAGCATGTTAGAGTGTTGCCAACCATAGCGGAATGCTGATGCCCTTTTTTAAGTAGCTGACTTTGTGTACCAATATGAGATCACAGTCTACATTTATATACGAATTTGTATGAAATCGCTTTAAATAATTTAAAATTTATTCAATAATTAGTTTGAAACACTACCATATGTGATTTTTGTGGTCAGTAAGTCATTAGTAATTTTTCACCGTTTAAAAATTTATTATTTGTGTGCATTAAGTTTGTTCATTTGTTGTAATGTATATTATGTAAAGAGTAACCATTTAAAATAAAAAAAATTGGGAAACATTCTTCTGCCTCAATGAGAGTCTGTTCTCTTCGTTTCACAGATGAAGATTTTTGTTAATTTGAAGGCAAGTTGTTTACATAATGTATTTTTTTTGTTTTAATCTGAAAGTGTTTTAAAACAAAAAGTGTTAAAATAAAAATACACAATCCCACCATAAGGCTAACACAATGTAAACAAACAAGTCACCTACTTATGTGACAAATGACAAGCACGGGAAAATTAATTTAAATAGCGAATAGATGTAACCAAAAAAGGCATGAGCCCTCCTATCTAGTTTGCCGTTCTAAAACAAAGCCCCCAGAAAAGTGATCTCTCTTTTTTAGTATTTTCAGAACTAAAGAAGAAAGAATTTATAAAATAAAATATGACGATAATTATATAAGGAAAATAAGAAATGCCCTATAATGGGTCCCTGAAGAACACCTTGTCTCACAGGTAAGATATCCCATACTTATGTCCGAGACTATGTTGATAACATACAAATCAATAAAAAATTTATCTTATTGAGTTCAGATACTTACCAAAAATCGAAAATTATACTCATATTTACTCATTATCAAAATATTACCCTAATATATCCAATTCCATAGCATGGATACTGTCTGCTGCCTTTGCTTGTGAGATAGGACACATATCACAATGTGTAGCGGATGAGGCGACATTCAGGCAAGGTTCATAGTGCGTAATGATAAGTGTTTTGTTTTGAGGTTCCCAGTAACCGGCAATGAGTCCCATAACTTCGGTCAAACACGTATGGGCGTGAAAGTCCATCGTCAGTAGCGTCGAAAGGTGTATTTTTATTGTATAAGGTTGCTAAAAATTATGAAATTATTTATTTGAGTACATGATGAAAAGTAGAGGTCCCAGTATTAAACATTGAGGAACACCAAAAACGGAGCTTACCAATTTTTCATCTTTGAATGGTCGACAGTATATAAGCCTTATCGTTGGTTTTTTGATATACTGTTTTTGTTTAACAATCGGATCTTCATTAATAATTGTGTGTTTAATAATTACACCATTTTCATCATGTGACATTGTATATCCCCCTTCTCCATCCTAAAAAAAGTTAAGCAATACAAAACAAACCATTATTTAGCCTGAAATTTAAATATAACTTTTATATTAAATTACAAAAAATATCTCTAAAGAAACCTTAAACCTTACGTGGTTAAATTTCTTTTTATTTCTAACTCTACCAACTGGGACATTAAACTCTTTTTTACATTCCTTAATGACTTCTTGTTTTTTCTTTTCTTTGGTGGTTAATTTCTCTTTTAGAAAATCAAGTAAAGGTCTCTCATAACTCACTTGATCTAGAATCGGAATAAATTTAAAATAAAATCAAAAAGTGAGGGAAACGACTAATATAGATCTTACCGCATCCAAAATTAATTGCTCCAATTTGTTCTAGGAGATAATGTATCCTAGCAAAACAATTAACGTCACCACAGTTTTTCAACCCTTGACGACTTACAGTTTTATTCAGATATTTTGGTTTCTGCGAGTGCCAACCTTGTAAAATATGATTGCGCACCTGAAATATCAAAAATTTTATGTTAAGAGTAATATTTTTTCTGATAGAATATATTCAAATCAAAATAATTATTTGTGTACCAATGTTGGAAATTTACTTAAAGTAAATGTTGCCCACAAAAATGTAATGTTTAAAAATATATGCTTTGATGATTAATCAAGAGATATGCAGCTATGAAGTAAGAGTAAACGCAGACGTGAAAAGAGCAAACGAGCATGTGTACATGCCTAAAATGGTTTTATGACCGATGCAAATTATAATTTAAACAAACATGATATAAATCTATATCAAACTAAAGTTTTATAATAAATTTAATATCTCTTATAGTCAAAATGAAAATTCTACGAAAAAATGTCAATTTAGTCAAGGGCAGACAATTGGTAAATTAAAAATGCATATTATTTTGCAATAGCAGCTCTGCATCTAAAAGAATCTTACCTTGACATATCTTTCAGGTGTTTTAGTAGAACTGTCTGAAAAGTATTCAGCATGCACGATTTTCTCCAAATCGGTAATACCATGTTCATTTAATTTGCACTCACTTTTTGGCTCCTCTAAACTCATCAATTCATTTAACACAGAATCACTAACTCCTGATAAATCAAGAGCATTTAAAGTAGGAACAGATTTTTCGAATTGAGAAAATTTTGTTGGTACATGTGAATTTATAACATTAGTTTCCAGTTTTGTATTTGGTTTTGATTGGCTGTCAATAATGGATTTTGAGGAATCAAGTTTTTTAATCTGAGATTCATTGTCTGAAGATTCCACATCTATATCTATGTCTGTATCAGAATCTTCTGAAGTATGTTTTAATTTAATCTAAAAAATAAATTTCACTAAAGTTACCATACATTTTAAAATTAATGAAATTTAATGATACTAGGTGTCAAAAATTATGTAAAAAATACCTTTTAAATACATAAAATATACTAAATGAAAATTAGAAAGCAATAAAGTAAATAAAACAAAATTAAAATTAGAATATTTTATTTATTTATATATTATTATAGTGTTATAACCGAACATATCGATATCTTTTTGCTAGACTATCGTAAGTGCCATTTGAACAAATGTCGATTACGTCAGTCTGGCAAAAAGGTATCGATATAAAGTCAAATATGTAGAAAAATAAGGCAATCTAAAAATAATATAAACAGTGAAAAGACAAAGCATATACAGTGCGTCCTTAAAGTAACACATCAGTTTATTGTAATCTAAATAAACAAAACTATTAAAAATTCCCAAAACAGGTCGATTTTTGTTTTAGATTTAATGTTTTTTTTTATAATAATCAAACTACCTTTGTGTGATAACGTTATCACCATTTTTATTTAAATGGAACATTCAATAAACAGTACTATCAAAAATTCCCGAAACAGGTTAATTTGTTATTTAAATTTACTGTTTTATGAAATAGCAGTCTATTATACAGGGTGTACTACCTTCATGTGATGAAATTACTATTTTTTCCAATTTCCGGATTTGCCACCAAAACGTTGATTTTTGTGGTCTTTGCATATAGTTTTCTTGCATCCAGTGTGGATTTTCATCAGACCAATAACAGGTGTTTTGCCAGTTAACATGCTCGTTCAAATAAAATGTCTTGTCTGAATATAAATCTTTATCAATTAAATTTATACAAATCAGTTCTTCAGTCAAAGTCATCTTCGACAATGCATGGACGACATGTACTTTATCAGAAAGGTATTTTACTCTTTTAAAAATGTTCGATACTGAAGACTTTAGATATTCAAAATCCCGCACTGGGATTACCCCAATAAAGATTGTTTGTCTCATTTCTTCTGCATACCTCTTGTTGAGTTCACATGCTATCACCAACACCAATCATCATTAATATTCCAATCCTCTCATTTTCAGTTAAAGGCATTTAAAAAAAAAACAGGTTGTAAATTTATGATATGATAAATTATAATGGATAGATTTCACATAAAAGTACCTACTTTAATGCTTCAACAATAATCTCCCAAACTTTACAACTGATGAGATGCATTTTGGTGATCTAAATTTAACTGCCACAAAACAGTTTGCAAATTTCTATGACTTACAGCAATATAACTCAGTTCTCAATTCAAGGGATCGGTTGTTGGATTTAATATATGCTAATATTAATTGTAATGTATATAAAGATGATCTTCCTTTTGTACATGAATATCACCCGTCATTACGAATTGATTTAAATTACGCTTCTGGCCCGATCATTTTTGTAGCCAATTCGGAAGTACATAATTATAACTTCAGAAAAGCCAATTTTCCGTTACTATATCGCCACTTATATGATACGGATTAGTCTTTCTTAGATAACCATCCTGATGTAAATGATGCTCTGAGTGCATTTTATGGTCACATTTATTTAATCTTTGATATGTATGTCCCTCGTCGGAAAGTTAGGGCCCGAAAGTACCCTCCTTGGTTTGATAACGATATTATACAACTTATTAAAAGAAATTCATAAGTGCATAAAAAATTTAAATTGTCAAAACATGAGAACTATCTAATCCAATTTAAATCTTTAAGGAGAAATATAAAATCTAAAATTCCAGGCATAATGTTTCACAATAACAACAAATTTAATGAGCCTATGTCCATAGTAAATGCTTTTGCAGATTTTTTTAAAAGTGTTCACTCAATCTACACCTAATATAAATAATAACATAAATACTTGTGGAGATTCAAAACTTATTTCTTTAAGAACGCTATCAGAAGATGATATATTTAATGCTCTAAAAAAAACTCAAGTCAAAACAAACATCTGGTTTTGATAATATTCCAAGTTTCACAGTTAAGGATTGTGCTGGTGCACTCAGCAAACCTCTGGAAAAAATATTTAATATTTCTCTCAAACAGAAAGTATTCCCGGATTTATGGAAATATTCCAAAATATGTCCAGTTCACAAAAGTGGACCAATTAATGCAATCACAAATTACTGCCTAGTGACTATACTTTCTAACTTTGTGAAGGTATTTGAGATGTCTGTTTATAATAGAATATTTCCTTTGGTCAGACCAAGAATCATTTCACAACAGCATGGATGTATATCAAAGAGGTAGACTGTCACCAATTTAATGTGTTTCACTCAGAGAGTATGCAATGCACTCGATAAACAACTAGAAGTACATACAATATAGACAGACTTCTCAAAGGCCTTCGATAGGTTAGATCACAGTATTCTTTTGCAGAAATTATATAATCTTGGTTTCGTTTCCCATATCCTCGACTTTTTTAAGAGATATTTAACTGCTCGCTCAGTTTATGTTGTCACAAATTAAACTTTTTTATTGCTACCAGTGGAGCGCCTCAAGGAAGCAATCTGGCTCCATTATTATTTTCAATTTTTATTAATGACATAGCCAAAGAGTTTAAGAAGGAATATTTAATATTTGCCAATGATTTCAAGTTTATTTGTGCCATAAATTCACAAGACGATTGTATAGACTTACAAAATGATTTAAATAATGGGCCCGTTCACTTTCATTTTTGAATGTGAATTATTTATATATTATTAAAGATATTAAACTCTTTTGTCTGGTGGTACTTTTCCCATTAAGATATTTTTGCTAGAAGTAAGGGAATTCCCATAAAATTCTTTCAGTGACTCATTGCATCAGAAAATCCCTAATTCCCTTCAGGTCTTGTATCGTTAATAGTTAAAAGGGCGCGGTTGTCAGATGTATCATTGCACCACCATTCCTCTTCTGCATTTATTAAGGAAATTTACATGATAAAAATATATTATTTTTTAAAAATAATGTGTTTATATTTTCAGATAAAGCTGGAAGCCTTACCTTTTTTAAATTTTAATAAAAACAATTAGTATTACTCAAGCTGAATATTACCAGATCGAAATTTTATTTGAGAAAATGTATCTGGTAAATGTGACAACGTTGTAAGTACTTCTAAATAGTGTTGTCTACCACTTCTAGAAATAAATGCAACGTTGCCACGTTTACCAGATAAATATTGCAAATCAAATTTCTACTTTTTGATTATGGTCTGGTTAATTTTCAGCCTGAGTAATAATAATTGTTTCAATTAAAAAGTAAAAAATAAGCTCCCAGCTTTAAATCTGAAAATATAAGTTCATGATTTTTAGAAAAATAATGGAATTTTACTATTTAAATTACATATATAAATGCAGAAATGCTATATTAGGGATACTTCCGACAACCTCGCCGTCTTTAAGCATAACCGATACGAGACGTGAACGGAATTAGGGATTTTCTGACGCAATGAGTCACTGAAAGAATTTTATGGGAATTCCCTTACTTCTAGCAAAAATATCTTACCGGGAAAAGTACCACCAGACAAAAGAGTTTAATATCTTTATAAATATATAATTAATTCACATTCAAAAATGAAAGTGAACGGGCCCATTGGTGTATTACTAATAAATTGCCTCTTAAAATTCAAAAATGCAAGTTCCTGAGATTTTCAAACAAACGCTTGAATAACATCCAGTTTGACTACTCAATACAGAATAAACCACTTGAGGAAGTGGAGACAATAAAGGATTTGGGAGTTGAATTTGATAAGAAGTTAAGTTTTTTTACCTCATTTATTTAACATTACATCCACAGCTAAGAGAATGCTTGGGCTCATTTTGATAAGTTGTAAGGATTTCAGAAATATAGACTAATTGTATTATTCAACTCATTTGTAAGATCACGTCTTGAATATGGGGCACTGATTTGGTCACCCATGTATATATCCCATAAGTTACTTATTGAATCTATCCATCACAGATTTATGAAATATGTTGCATTTAAAATTGATGGGATTTATCCAGAAAGGGGAATTGACAATGCTGTTCTATTGGGTAAATTATTAACCTGTTTGGACAATAAAGTTTTTTTTTAATAAAGCATTGTATTTTAATGTTTTTAAGGTAAAAAAAAAAAAATCGTAAAACAAATACTTTCAAACAATAAAAATAATACAGTATAGTTGAGGGACTAGGAACACACTTAAAAGCTGTTAGATATAATGATAAAAATATAGAGAATGTTTTTAATAGTTTCAAAGTAATTATAGGTATAATAATGTGCAATTTATATTTAATTTGTTTATTGCGTTTATTATTTATTTCTTATTTTGCAAGTAACTTGTAATGTTTAGCAATGACGTCATCAACAGCAAATTAAAAGTCAACCTGTTTAAGGAGTTTTGAATAGTATTATTAATTTACCCAATGCCTAATAAATCTATAAACAACTTTTGTATTTTTGCACACTCTGTATACCAATTTAAAGCAATATGTGATACATTTTTGGAATCAGCTCAGCAAGGGAAATCCGTAAATTGGAAAAAATGTGGTGTTCCATTTAAAAAAAAAGGTGATGATGTCAACACATGAAGGTAGTTTATCCTATATAATAGATTATTTTAAAAAAACAGCAAATGAATCATAAATCGACCTGTTTCCAATTTTTTTTAGTAGTACTGGTTATTTATCTAATAATGAGTTTATACAGTGCTTATTTTTCTTGTTAGGCATACGACTAGTACACAAATTAATAAAATGGCAACAGCCAGTCATCGACTAGAATTAGAAGATATGGTGGTGGGATATTAGTCGAACTGAATGTGAGGCACTAAGCTAGAGAGCATAGTGATAGGGGGGATATTGTAGTTGCCACATGTTCACTGTGAAAGCACGGCTATGCCTAATATAAAATAATAAGTATGGTATATTACTATAGAAATTTAAAAAAATGACTCTCTGCTAGCAAAGTAAATTTTTAAACCTATTAATGGGAATATGGTTTGTATTTTTAATAATTTTATATTTATAGGAAAATATTAACCATACATTGTCCTATCCTAAATAAAACATCAAAAAGGCACTCTTATAGAAATAAAAAAGGTTTTTTTTTAATATGACTGATTATAATTTAAATCTAAAAATGTCTGGGGATGTTCTCAATCGTGAGACAGAACCTGAATACAATACAGAGTTCACACATTAACTAGTTAACTTAATTTTATAAATCTAACAGTTTCTCAATAAGGTGTTTAAATATGAAATTCATACATTTTACCTTAAAACATTCATAATTAGAAATATGCCCCATACAAATAGTTTGTTAATCTTTCGATGAAAATTATGATCAATAATTACAATACTTACGATTTCTTCACCTTCACAAATTGGTACAGATAGGCCATGTCCAGTGGTAATTTCAACCCTTTTGATTTCATCAATATTACTTTTTGCATTGATAATTTTAACAGTTTTTTGCTTGATAACCTTATCGTAACTGAAAGGAATTTTTAATTTAGATTTGATCCTAAATTTAACTCCTGCAACAGGTGATTTCTTTAGTTTTAAACCAGAACTTTTAGTTACATTTTTTCTAGTTGAATTTTCAAAATTCAATTTTTTTCTTCTGGGTGTCTGAGGAGAATGGTCTCTACTTAATTCTCTATCACTGGGATCAGTAGATGTACTGTTAGAGTGACTCTTTTTCCTTGATCTGTTAAATGGTAGTTGAACAGTAGTCTTGCCTGTACTCACTGCTGCTATAACTTCTTCAATACTAGCTGGAATCTAAAATGAAATATAGTATACAGTTTTAATTTATTCAAATAACTAGAGTAAGAATGCTTACCTGTGCATCATCTAAAACATCTCCTTCCAATGCACATTCACTACTTTTCCTGTTTGAGTGATTTTCTAAATAAAAATTCTTCAAATAATATCTAACTTCAGGTGCTGATTTCGATCCAATAAATTGGGATAATCTCACATTACTTTTACCGAAAATTTCAATGCCTCTTTCTAACAAATTCTTTTCTTTCTCTGTCCAACCACTTTCATCAGTAATGCTGTTTTCTGTGGATAAATGACCAACAACTGGGTCAATTTCAGGTAATGTTTTTTCTGCGAGACTGGTGAATGTGTCCGTATCGTACCAATTGTCTGGATTAGTGCTCGGTCGGTCTAGAAGCCACTGAGGGTGAATTGTATAATCGCAATTTAGTAATTCAGAATTTTGAGATATTAAAGGGCCACCATCATACCTGAAATCAAGGTTTGCTCTTTCTAATTAGTTATTAAAAGATATATAACTTGTTTACAAAAATTCATTTCACCTACAAATTGGAATCACTGTCGAGTTGAAAATCTCCTAAAATATCAATTTCGTCTTCATCAGCCATATTCGTCTCTTGCGTTATTTGAAGTTGAAGAATTATTTAATTAAATACAAACCATGTGTGCATGTGTGAAAATGCAAAAAGACAAAAAAAGAGTAACACTTTTTTATTTGCGTTTGTAAAATACATATTTGACATTTGAAAGGTTAACGTTGACAGATATTTTAGATGTCACAAAAGTCAAATTACAGTCAGGTCCGTTCCACAGTCAATTCTCGTGATGCTTTTATCCTTTTTTATTCCAAGTAAATAGTAAAAGATATACATCTAAAAATCAAAACCCAAAAATGCCAATTGATAACTTTCGGAATGGATTTCCAAGGTTGCCAAAGTACTGCCTACCTTAAAAATGAAGCAAATATTTTCATAAAATAAAAATTAAATGTTTAGATTGTATGGGGCCCACTTTGAGCAACAATAGCTTCATCTGGGTCGCAGTGAAAGGCGATGAGATCATCTCACTCATTTTCAACCTCTCATTACTTTCAACTTTTCCTACGTTTGAAATTAGGGTTGCTACTTTTTTGGAAAGTGAAAAAAGGACTATGATGCTAATAGGGGATCCAGTATACAAAAAGTCCTCATCCTTTTACTGAATTTAAAAAAAAAACAAAAAATAGAAGGTCGACGAATGTACAACAAAAAAGTCCTCCGTCCTTTTCTATTGAGCTTCTAAAAAAAAAGTAAACAAATGTGTAAAAATAAATCCACGTCCTTCTGCGCCAAGCTTCTAGAAAAAAAAACTGCTTCTCACCTTGTATATTTTTGTACAAGCCAATATATCAAAGAGTAAAATATGCCATAAAAAAGGACATTTTAAGCTTTAAAAAGTCGCAAGGACATTTTGCTTGAAAAAAGGATTATCCTGTTCAAAAAAGAACAGGTGGCAACCCTATTTAATGAAATGTACCTCATCGAGCAGAGCGAGTAGATTTTTTGGTCACATGACATCAAGCAAACCAAATCAATGGAGCAAACGTAGCAAAAAGCGCGGTATCGAGTAAAAAAAGCAAAACTAGGTACTTTTCAAACGCAGCAACAAGGTATCAATTCATTAAAATACTTTTGTATAGATTGATATACAGTGGAGCGTTGATAATCCGGTTTAATTGTGACCGGACCCTGTACGAATTATCAAAATGACCGGATTTTCGAAAAGAATCAAACTTACAGTTATGAAAAAACTCTATATAGGTATTTTTTTTATAAAAATATACATATGAGGTATCAAATTCTTCATTAGTAATATGTAACATTAATTTCTTTATTATTGTTATCCGTGACCTACTATAAAATTATGCATTTAATTTTAGAAAATTGTCATTTATTTACGTGTTTCTGAGAAAAAGTGCATAATATTATATATTTTTGAAAAGGTAAAAAAGACAAATTTTATAGTCTATAAATATACAGTTTGATTTATAACTCAAAAATATTAAAGATGTAACAAAAATTATCAACACCACTGCATTTCTACTGAAAAACTCTATAAGAATGTTATTTTTCCGTTTCGATGAGTTGAAGGACAAAGGAGTTACAGGGGGTCCCAAAATGCAACATTTTCAAAAATGCCCTGTATAAAAAGTAAAAGGGCTATGAAAATTTTGTTAACGGTATCTTTAGTTTTACGAAAAAGTACCAAAGTGTCGCGAAAACCGCAACCCTCTATCTTTAAAAATAACGTAGATACCCCGCAGAATCACCCAAAATTAATGTACATGAAGTAAGAACACTCAGGGACGTTACGGGCCGTTATGAACGAAAGCAGAGGCAACTTATTGGCGCGGGTCTTGCAAGGTATCAAGTGCATATAGGTATTGGGATTTTCCAAGAAAAACTTGTGGACGAAATATACCTTTCCCGTATTCGATCATTTCGCATTATTCATGCGATGCGCCAAAAAAATGCGTGACTTTAATTTTTTAAACAACTTATTTTCTATCTCTCTTCTAACCCTCGCACTAACTGAAACTGTTAGAGTTAGCTACAATGAATAATACCCCCGTCATCGTTGCTTCAAGCCACTTTCATCGAGTTGGTTGTGTATTTTTTTTGCACGGATTTTTGCCACATCTCTAGTAAAAACCAAATCATAAACGTAAACATATTTACGGATGTATATAAATAACACTCCGTAGGAAACAAAAAAATTTGGTGACTTTAAGAGGAAGTAGGATTTGCACATGAGTAATAGAGACCATCAATAAGGGGATAGGTCTATTGTTTTTGCTATTTTTAATTTTCAAGTAAATTACAGAACATGATCAAATCCAAAAAACTATGTGTCCTCCTAATATATATAAAAATGAGCGATTCACAAAAAATATTTCTAAAGTAGATCATGACCGACAAAAACAGATAACCTCGTGATAACCTCGCACGGCTCTGAATTAAATTCAAACAACTGAAATAGAACAAAGAAGAGATGCTATAAAAATGTCCGCATCTTTGCATTTCACCTTTACTTTTATATATCAAACTTTTATCTCCTAACTGGAGCTATAGTCAGTTTTGGTGATAAAAAAGTGCCATTTTTTTAAACAGCTTTATTTAAATGATATAAATACGTTTTCATTCCTTATTCAATCTTTAAATATAAAATTATTGACTTCAAATTAATCAAAGTGTGCTTATAGGTAGTCGCATTTTTGATTACACTTTTTTTAAAAGGACGAAGAATTGTACGATCCGACATACCTGAATTTTTCCAAGGTCTACTTTAAAAACATTTTTTGTGAATCACTCCACATATTATTAATCAGTTTTTCAACAATATATTTGTTTACATTTCTCAACTTTAAAATTTTTATTAAAATGTACAAAATTTTCTCAAGTTTCAAGATTTTCAGTGAACTTGGCAACGTTGATATATAATTGCTGGAATTAGTTTTAAATGAGAGGAGTGCACGGAGAAGCGCGTGGAACAGCGACAGTGAAGTGGGAGTGGACAAGGACGTAAATTTAAAACGCATGAAATGATTCAAAATGTCTTCCAGTGTTTTTGTTTGTGATTAGTTTTTTGTGTATATTTATAAATATTTTTTTATTTAGTTAAAATGAGTGATTGGAAGTCAGTGAACAATGAAAAGAGTTACGGAATAGGTAAACAAAACATTTGACGCTTCAAATAAACTGTTTTTGTTTTGTGTTTATACATTGGAAGTGCAACTTGTTGAGTTTCAATTCAATTATCTCATGCTAAGATGTTTATTTATATTTTTTATAGCGATGTGTTTATTTAAAATATGGTATTTTATCGCAGAATATTTTCATGTCCTCGTTTTATGGCAAAACGTTTCTGGCATAATAATTAAAGACATTGAAATCTGCCCCTCCCACTGCTATCAAAAAGGTTGATGAGTGTATCTTCCTTGAAATTTAAAAAAATTGTGTGAATCATTACATCAACTAACTAGTAACAGTCAATAATACATCTAACCAATTTACTTTAAAATTGCTATGGTTAGTGTTTGTCAAGTTATTTCCTTCTAATGTTTGATGTAACAATAATTATGATTGTATTTTTTCAGCAACCTGAAATCCTAAAATTTGATTTATTTTAAGATCTTTATTTATGATAATTTACAACTAACAAATGTTTGTATACTAAAAATAATAATTTTTTACTTTATAGAAATGAAGTAATTCAAATAAGTATGTTGGTTTAATATATCAATCATAATAAAAAATGTAATAAACTTTTATTTTATTAATGTTTCTATTTATTTTTAACTAATGAACTTCAATTTTTAAGAAATGAAAAACCCAAAGAACATTGTTTTTTTTTTTTAATGAGATTAATACTATCAAACAGTTTCCCATTTCAAGCTTGATCTGTTATAAATGTTTATATTCTTGTTAATGACCATTATTCTTTTTTTTTTTGATATGATAAGTTTATAATTAATTAGTTAATGTTAATTAATTATCGTTAATGCATGATCATAATTAAATCCACCATGAGAACAGGTGTATTTGTGGTCCAAGGTTATATTATGTCAAACACCTATTACTTACATATTATACAGTGTGACAATTTAAAACTTACAATGGCTATATAAAGATAATATCAAAAAATGCTTAGAACCTTCCTTGTCCCCATCACCCCTTAGACCATCAATTAATATTTTTCAATTTTTTTTATGTGTAAAAGCAAATAATTCCTCATTTGGAAGTGTAAGTAACAACAACCCACAATACAAGAAATGCATCTACTTAATAAATACCACCTCATAGGCACTCCAAAACTGAAATGATCCCGAAATTAAGGGTATCAAGGCATACCCAACATACCCACGATATAAAAGCACTACCATTGCCTAGGATTCAAGACCACAGTAACAAAGTTACTTCTGAGAAAAGCATACTACTTTGTGGATGAATACACTTGAATGATGTAAAAATATTACTGTTATATTCTTAATTGTTAAAATTTTCTAAACCATTTTTAATTAGTTATTTGTTTAAATGTTTGCCATTGCATACATTATTTTTATCAGGATAGTAAGGGAACGGCTACTTTGTGATATCAGACAAGGCAATGAAATTATATGTCACACAATGTACCTCATTTCTTAATTAAAAATAATGAGAAAATATAGTGTTGAGCTGTAGAAGAAAATTGTTTTATTAATACACTTTTGTATAGATTGACTATAAAAATAAATATCAACCCCCTACATATCATTCAAAACTAATAAAAAATACATTAAATATTTTTAGACCAGGAGTACAAAATTACTTGTTTTGTGAGGTTTTATTTTTCTGATATCATCTTTAGTTCATGAGATATAGTAATTATAAGTTTTAAAAAGAACCATGCTTTATAAAAAATGCTTATGACAGTTTTTTTAATTTTATTTGAGACTAGGCCTTCACCTATGTGTGCACCATATATTAAAATTAATACTAGTTGCCCCGATCCCGCTTCGCTGGAATTTCTCAAACCTCAATTATTAAAAGTGAATAACAGTTTTTGTTATTCGAGAGAAATTTTTTCATGTGATACCTGGAAATTTTTTTTATTAATTTTTATTAATTTTCATTACTTTTTATTAATTTTTATTTATTTTTATTTATTTATATTTATTTTTAGTTATTTTTATTTATTTTTTTGTTTTTTTTTATTTTTACGATACTTCCCAGTTTCCTTCCTCCTTAAAATGTGAAAATCCAAAAACCTTGAAATACGTAATTATTTACTTATGATGAGCAGCTACAATTCCAATTTTCAAATTTCTACAATTAAAAAACCGAAAGTCTTATTCAAACTTTCACCTTCCATTTCCTCCCTTAATATGTAAAATCCAAATACTTTGAAACATGTCTATTTATTTATGAAGCGTACCTACAATTCCAATTTTCAAGTTCCTACCATACAAACTTTCACTCCCCACACATTTTCCCCATTTTCCTTCTTTCCCTCATTTCCCCTCTTACCCCCATTTCTCTTTCCCCTCTTAAAATATGAAAATCCAAAAACCTGAAACACACCATTATTTATTTGTGATGAGTAGCTATAATTCCAATTTTCAAGTTCCTACCTATAAAAAAATCAATGCTTCCATGCAAACTTTTAACCTCCGTTTCCCCCCCTTAAAATGAGAAAAATTAAAAACCCTGAAACACGTTATTATTTATTTATTCTCAGTAGCAGTATTTCAAATTTTCAAATTTCACTACCCCTATGCAATAAATTATGTCCAATCCTCTGTGAAAAACAAAAACAAATCGATCCCACGGGAACCGCACTTTTTTTTTTGGATAAAAATTAACCTATGTGCTATTCCAGACTATAATCTATATTTGTGCCAAACTTCATCCAGATGCGTTTCTCTTTTATATATTTATATGATTACTAGATGTTGCCAGCGGCTTTGCTCGCGACTTTGCTCGTATGTAGTCGTGTTATTAATATAAAAAAAATACATGACTTCCTTTTTTATTAATTTTTATTAGTTTTATTGATTTTTATTCATATTTATTCGTTTTTATTTATTTTTACTCATTTTTAATTATTTTTATTCATTTTTATTCACTTTTATTCATTTTTATTCATTTTTATTCATTTTTATTCATTTTTATTCATTTTTATTCATTTTTGTTCATTTTTATCCATTTATATTCATTTTTATCCATTTCTGTTCATTTTTATTTTTTTTTATTCATTTTTATTTATTTTTATTAATTTTTATTCATTTTTATCCATTTTTATTCATTTGTTTTTATTTTTTATTCATTTCTATTCATTAAGTTTTATTCAGTTTTATTCATTTTCATTCATTTTTATTCAGTTTTATTAACTTTTATTCATTTTCATTCATTTTTATTCATTTTTGTTCCTTTTTATTTATTTTTATTCATTTATATTAATTTTTACTAATTTTTATTAATTTTTATTAATTTTTATTAATTTTTAATAATTTTTATTAATTTTTAATAACTATTTTTTTTTTAATTTTAGTTTATTTTCATGAATCTGCCATACAAAAATCTAACCACAGAGTACGTCATTATTCATTTATACTAAAATTATAATTTTCAAGTTCCAACGTTCAAAAATACAAATTTTTACTCCCGTTTCCCCCCTTAAAATGAGAAAATCCAAAAACTGTGAAACACATCATTATATATACTATTAAACAAATTTTCACCTCCCATTTCCCCCCTTAAAATGTTAAAATGCAAAAATCCTGAAACACTTCATTATTTATTTATTATGAGAACCTACAATTCCAATTTTCAAGTTCCTACCTTTAAAAAAACCGATATCTCCAAATAAACTTTCACCCCCATTCCCCCCCCCCCCTTAAAATGTGAAAATCCAAAAACCCTAAAACACGTCATTATTAATTTGTATTCATTAGCTGCAATTTCAATTTTTATGTTTCTAACTTTAAAGAGAACCAAAAACATAGATAATCCCAAATAAATTTTCATCCCCCATTTACCCCCCTTAAAATGTGAAAATCCAAAAACCCTCAAACACATCATTAATAATTTGTAGTCAGTAGCTGCAATACCAATTTTCATGTTTCTAACTTCAAAGAGAACAAAAAAATCAATAGTCCCATACAAACTTTCATCCCCTATTCCTATTTTATAATATTTCAAGAGTCTAAAATGTCGGATAGATGTTTTTAGGGAAAAAAAAACACTTAAAAAACCGAGGTGCTCTACTGGACGCGTTCGAAACTAACAAAGGCCGTATTTTTAAAAATTGTAATTTTTTTCGAGAAGCTTTACAATACATCAAAAAGTAGTTGTTTCTAGAAAAAAAAAATACTTGATATTTGAAAAACTGAGGTGCTCTGCATTCTAGCAAAACACTGTATTATTAAAAAATAGAAATTTTTTAGAAAAGGTATTTGTTTCAAGAGCCTAAATAGCCTAAAAATGTGTGGTTGTTATTAGAATAAAGCTTTAAAAAACAAGGTGCTCTGCTGGCTTTGTTCGAAACTAGCAAAATGAGTGTATTTTTTATAAATAACAATGTTTTTCAAAAAGTTTTATATTTCAAAATGTGGTGGGGTTGTTTTCAAAAAAAAAAAAAAGAAAAAACTGCTAGCAAAGCACTTTGATTTTTGTAAAAAACGAGGAGCATAAATTTTTTTAATAGGGTATAAAAATAGCCTAAAAAATATGGCATCTCAAAATTCGCTAGGTGCTCTATCTACTTAAATAAGAGTAGCTGATAACATCAAAACATACTAAAATAAAATAACATTATTCGGTAGTCTAAAATCCAAAATATCATTGTCACTAGCTTCTTATTGTGAATTAGTATAATTTTTAATTGCTTTGAAATACCTTTTCTGAATCATATTTTGTTGTGAGAAAAACTTATCATTAATCAAAAATAAAATAACATTTATTGGAAGAAATTAAAATTCTTTTGTTGGAAAATGTGCTATGTCCAGAGTGTAAAATGATATTCTATAATGAGTGATAACATCAATCCAAAAACATTACATCACTTAAATGCTAATTATCAGTTGTTTGAGTGTGGTTAGTATTATCATTTACATCCTCATTATTAAATGGATTCCCCCATTTAATATGCTAATGGTTTATGTGTGAAATAAGATTAGATAACAATTTTTTTGTTTATAAATAGGGACAGTGGCTATTAAAATGAAGTTTAATGAAAACTCGTCTGGAAACTATTTTCAAAAATTTGTTTATTGAGGTTACCTCAATAACGATTTTTTCAACTTGTTAAGTATCTTAAATTTACAAAATAATCTCTCCATATCTGGGTATTTCTGTAATAAATTTATTGTACTGTTTATCTGAACTTTCACTCTATTGTTTTTATGTATTAGTAAGGAATATTTATGAATGTAAACATTTAAATGTTGGCTGCAATATATTTTTTATTTTATTTATTTTTGTTTGTAATATATTTATTTTATAAAGGTCATTGATTTGAGGTTGATATGGTGTCAAAGAGCCATAAGATGATTCAGATAATTGTTTTATTTTTTTTTTATTTATTTATCAATAAGGTATATTATTTTTTGTATAGGATTAAAATTTTGGCATAATAGTGTCTGTCACAAATTGAAAATATATGCCCTACATATCTAGATAATTCTGAAATCCTATTTTAGCAAACGTTTCTTTTATCTCTAACTATATTCCATCAAATCTTGCATACCTCAGGGTAACATCAGAGGAGACGGGGTAGGATTTTTTATTAAATGTACGATTAATTATCAGTTACTGACGGTAAAGGAACATGAATGTGTGGAACAGCTATGGATTCAAATTAAAATGAATCATTGTTTATATATTTTTGGTCTTTTTTACAAGCCACCAAAGAAAAACAACCAACAGTTTTTTGCGAATCTAGAAGAAAATCTTTCATATTAATACCTTCATGTAATGACATAATATGCGGTGGTGACATAAACGTTGATCTAGCAGTTCAACAAATTAAAAAAAAAATCAATACTTGGTAGTAATGATTTTTCTATGGTTAGAATTATTTAATCTCAAACAAATTATTAACGAGCTGACGAGGGTCATTAAAAATAGTTCTACTCTATTGGATGTGATAGTCATACATAGCCAGTTTGATCCTGTTGACATTGGTGTAAAGGAAGTATTTAATATCTCGGATCCTCCCAAAGAATTCCAGTCGAGAAATTTAAAAAAACATAAATCGTGATATTTTAAAAGAAATGCTGCTATTTACCCCTTTTGAAAATATTATTAGTTTTGATAACATTGATGATAAGGTTGAGTTTCTTAATAGCACTTTATTAAATATTTTTGATACTTTAGCCTCAGTTCATTCTATTAAATTTAAAAAACCTAATCCACCTTGGTTAACTGATAATGTTAAATTGATGATTAAGCTTAGAGATAAAGCATTTAACAAATTTAAATGTACTAAAAACCCGCAGTATTGGGATTATTATAAAAACTCAAAAAAAAATTACAACTTATGTTATAAGAAATGAGAAAAAGGCTTATCTAGAATACTGTATAAATGTCAAAAGGTAATATTTTTTTTTTTTGGAATAAAATTAAAGAATTTAATATACCTGGGAAATATTCCAATAATTTGATTCCTGTTAACCTCAATAATCCAGATGAAATTAATAATCATTTTTTAGGTCCGTCGACACGTATTAAAGAACCAAACACTGATTTAATTGAATTCTATAGTAATAACCGAAAGGATGATTTACGTTCTATATTTTCCTTCAGTGTTGTCAGTACAACAGTTGTATATAAGTATTTGATCAAAATAAAGTCTGTGAGGCAGAAGGACTTTGGTCGATAACCTATTTGACTGAATTTTCAGTTCAATAAATGACAATTATTATTATTATAAAGTCTGTAGCTTCTGGAGCAGATAAAAGTTAAATATTCACATGCTACTTCTTTGCTGTCCTGAAATTTTACCTATAATTACACATATCATAAATATTTGCCTCACTGATTGCATTTTTTCGCAATCTTGGAAGTTATCAAAAGTCTTTCCTTTGCCCAAGAAGAAGAAGAAGAAGAAGAACGTAATGAGTGTGAACGATTTGCGTCCCATCTCTATCCTGTCAGTGTTATCCAAAGTAATTGAAAAAATCATGAAATTAAATATTCACTTAGAAAATAATGAAATACTTCCACTGCGACAGTCAGGTTTTCGTTCTGGCTATAGTTGTACTACAGCTCTACTTGATGTCACTGATGATCTCTTCAGAGACATTGATGCTAAAAAAACAGCAGCACTTGTTATGCTAGATTATTCCAAAGCATTTGATACTATTAATTGTACAATTTTTTTACTCTCAATATTACATTTTATTGGTTGCTCTAATTAGACTATTTAATAGCTACCTTGATAACAGGAAGCAATTTGTAGTTGCTGATGCAGGTTCATCAAATACTAAGCAGATTTTCTGTGAAGTTCCTCAGGGATCAATACTTGGGCCTTTATTATTTTCACTATATACCTCTAACTTTGGGAATAGCATTAAGAATGTTAAACCATTCTTTTATGCAAATGATACTCAAATTAAATTTCCTTTCGATCATAATAATGCTTTAGAAACAAGTAATCATATTAATGAAGATCTTGACAGACTAGTTAGACTTTCAAATATTCATCAACTTAATATTAATTCTTCTACAAGTGTGGTAATGTTATTTGGTAAATACCGACATAACTACAGAATGAAATGCAGATTCTAATTGATGGGAATATATTATTTTCCTCATCTGCTCGCAACTTAGGTTTAGTAATTGATAATGACTTGAGGTTTAAACTTCACGTTAACAAGTGCATTCAAACAACTTATATGAATCTAAAAATACTTTACCCACATCGACATATTCTTTCAACTTCAACAAAAATATTATTAACAGATTCCCTGGTTCTGAGTAATTTTAACTTTTGTGATACAGTGTATGGGCCCTGTTTAGATAGCGCAGACTTAACTAGAATTCAGAGAGTACAGAAATCTTGTTTAAAATTTTCATATGGAATACGGAAATTAGACAGTCTCACATAAACACAAGAATTCAAACTGGCTAGATATGAAATCTAGACGAGTCTTACACTCGGTAAATCTGTTTTATTCTATTATTTTAAATAAATCTCCTCCATATCTTTTTAATAAAATAAGGTATCGTTCTGATGTTCATAATCTAAATCTACGTTTTTGTGGTCATATCTCACCTCCAATACATAATACTGCTATTTTCAGACGGTCTTTCACCTATAACATTTACGCTTTGTACAATGATATCCCAAAACATTTTAAAGAAATGTCTGTAAAAAATTTCAAAAAATCTTATAAAAAGTTTCTACTTGATACAGCAAAGTAATAGCTACCTACATTTGAGAATGTTTATATTTTGTTAATAAAAATCATATTTGTTTATATATATTGTTCTTGTACGATGTTTTGTGGCGTTGGACATATTTCAGTGCTGATGCTTTGATCAGTCTCTACTGTTCACCAGTCCTTTTTGCAGCCTTCTTTGGCACATGTTTTCTTTTTCTCATATTTTATATCTGTATAAAAAAAATGAAGTTGCAAATAAAGTTTATTATTATTAGTTTATTATTATATTATTAATTTAGCTGATCTGACAGTGCTTCACAATGTCTTAAATTATCACCTGCACCTTTTGGAAAACCATTTACTATGTAATATGCCAATGTGGTGAATAAAAATTATTTTCTTTTGACTGAAAAGGGGAAATTTTGTTAAAGAACTATTAATACTTATTTATGTATTACTGAGAAAGGATACTTTCATAGAAGTTGAATTATTTTCTAAATTTATAATTTCTTTGGAATTATTTCCTATAAAAAAATATTGTTACATTATTTACAGTATACACAGTTCAGAAATAATTTAGGACTTGATTAAGTTTACAAATGTTTACCAACGTGATACTCATCCGTGTAGCTAACCTCAGTTTCAGGGAGGGCCGAGGCCCCAGGTGTACCTTGAATTAAAATATATATTTTTTTAAATTGCGGTGCAATGAATGGTAAAAAATGCGCTGTAATAGTGAATAGTGGTTTTAATATTTCAATATAACTAATACATTTAATAACTTAGTTTTCTACGCTATTGACTGAAAGAATCTACACCGTCCAAGTCGATATCAACATCTTTTTCTATGAACAACAAAGACAAATCTGAATGTCTGTCTTGAGTCATGGTCGTTCTCAACCAATTAAAAATCCTCCTCATGGCAGAGAACGACTTCTCGCACGTCGCACTTGAAATAGGTAGAATAATCGCAACATTAAAAAGTTGATAGACGTTTTGGTATGTTTTTTCTGATTCTGTTATGTGTTTAGAATAATAACCAACAGTTTTTTAAAACGGTAATTTCTGCCCTTTAGATAGAAGTGTTAATATTAAAAATTTCACGGTATTGCTCAATGAATTCCGCTGAACCCTCAAAATCTAACTGAAAAAAATTATCCACAGAATTGGCAAGCACCATACTTTCTGATGAGAACCTTTTGTTTAGAAACCCTTTTACAGTATCAATAATTTGGTAGAAAATGTTTGCCCTCCAATACTCAATTACTCCAATATTAGCTCTAGAACCTTTGACGTCTATCAAACCTAGTCCTATAGTTGTTTCGGTGACGAAATCAGCGAGCTTGCTACTGACTTGTTTTTTTCGTTTTGATGAGGGAATTTCCAATGATACTTGATATTTTTCGGCAAAGTCCGAAATTTTTAGATGAAGGTCAAGTATAGTATTTTTCGTTTCTCATTTCATCTAGTGAATTAATGATGCTTTTAATAACGTTAATTGCTTTACCCAGAGTTGCACCTTTCTCTTGAAGGCTTTTCGATAACAAATTTAAGATATTTAGTATCCCCTCTAATACAAAAAGATGAATTATGAATGAAGGTTGTTTAATGCTGGATAATATGCCGATTGCTGTGATTGTTTATCATTTTTATTAGAAACTTCGTTTTCCAAAGCATTGACAATTCCCTCGAAACATGTTTTAACAGCGTGGCAAGTCGTATATCGACAAGACAAGACAGTATCGGACAGATTTTTCATCTCTCTGGGGATAATATTGAGGTCTTTTAATATTTGTTTGTATTTGGCATGGTTCTGTGGATCTGAGAAATGTTCGTAAATTGCTTCCAAAGTACAAAAAAATGTCGATATTGATGGAACATTTTTGAGTGTACTACAGCCAAGTTAGTCTATAAGCTAAGCAGTGCGTGTAAATTGCAGTTGGATAATTGTCTAGCTATTTGCTTGAAGACCATTTATATTACCCGATATCACCGCAGCTCCGTTGTAGGATTGACCTACCATCTGTAAGTCGCTAAGATTAAGCTCTTCCAATTTATTGGAAATTAATTTGAATAAATATAAATAAATTCACCTACTACGTTTTTTTGATACGCCGATTTTTATATAAATCTTTCAGGGGGGCAGAGGTACATCAGGAGGGGCCAGGCCCCCCTGACCCCTCCACAGTTACGCCAATGGTGATATTTATGAGAATTAGCGTTTGATAAGCTTTTGATTTATGTTTTAACATTTAAATTTATTAAAAGTGTAAATTGTGTCATTTCTTTTCTAGCTATTTACAATTTTATGTGTGAGGACGATTACAAGTTAAAACTGACGGTAGGTGATGCCGTTCACATTTTGGAAGAGGAGTCAGACTGGTATTATGGATACATTATTAGTAATAGAGATGTTAAAGGTATTTTTCCCAAAAAATACATACACGTGAAACATTGCGATAAAGTGGATTCTTTGGGTCCCATTTTAAAAGAACCTCCAATCACCAGGGAAATTACAACAGTTCTTCGAGAATGGGGGCTGCACTGGAAAAATTTATATGTGGTAAGAGAATAGATTAAAAATTACTGATTTCATATAATTTTCCTTCTCAAATATTTTAATTTAAAATTAATTACCAAGACCCCTTACACACTTTTCTCCACGTTTCCGACCACTCTAAACCCGAAAACGCAAAAAAAATCTGATCGTCTGTATTCGCACCGACACGATAACTCTAGAACAAAAAGCCTGGACGACTTGCAGTTTTCTTATGTCAACTGTAAAACCACAGAGATTTTTTCTATATAGCTGTCATTCTTAAACGTCAAATGAATTATTTAAAGCTTTTTAAATTATTTATAAAAGATTTTAGTTGAGTGATTATTAACAATAACGTTTATTTCATAAGAAAAACAGTAATACACAGGTAAATTTAAACAATGGTAAAATAAACATGACTAATCACAGAAAGTAATAATTGAAAATAATTGGTATAAGTTGAAATAAATGTGGATATTACGCGAATAACATACAGAATGGTGAATTAATGATGATTTTTACTTGAATTTTAACGAACTCCAGAACGGGTACTTGTATCTGAATTTGATATTAAGATCAAGAGTTAAATATTATTTTTACATGGGCCGTCTTAAGGGGTAAACGTCCCAAATATTTTTACATGGACATACGTAATTGGTAAAGGTACCAAATATTTTGATATGGACAGGCTTAAAAGATAAAGGGACCAAATATTTTAACATGGTCTGATTTAAGGTATAAATGTGCCAAAAGTAGATTGTTCATTCCTTGATATTGCAAAAAAATGTTGATAATGCGTGTGAGCATCTGTACAATAAATTAAATGAAATATTTTCAGAACATGTTCCTAAAAAAATTATCAAAAACTCTTTATATCGAGCATGGTTTTCAGGAAATATAATCGGGAAATTAAATTAAAAAAATAAAATCTATCGAAAATGTAAATCAACCGGGAACGTAACTTATTATGAGCAATTTAAAACAATTCGCAGGGAGGTAAAAAATATCAAGCTCACGGTCTAATTTTGTAAAAAATGTAAGAAATTTATCTGATAATCCTAATCAATTTTGGTCTTGCTTAAATACCTTGCGTAATGAATCAAGTTTACCAAAATCAATGAGTTATCAAGGTGTGAACATGTCAAATTCTGTAGACGTAATTAATTCCTTGGCAAAATTTTTTTCAATAAATTAACGTTTATTGAGCATATCGATATACCATTGTCTCATCAGCGTATAAGACCCTCGGTTTTTTAACCAGGAATTCTAAATTATTTGTAGAAAGCAAAACCCTCCAACTTCTATTTGATGCGTTTGTAAGATCGAAGCTTGAATATGCTTCCATATGTTGGTGTCCTGTACACATTAATAACATCGAATCTGTACAGCGACATTTTCTCAAAACACTCTGTTATAGAATAGATAATGTATATCCAGTACGCGGTATTAATCAAGAAATACTACTTCAGAGGTTCAATGTTAAGTCTTTGCAATTACGTTGGATATATAGCAGTGTTGCATTTTTATTTAAACTACTAAATAATCAAATTGATTCGCCACATCTACTTTCGTTAGTAAACTTTCATGTACCCAGGGTTCCAACAAGGTTACATAACATGTTTTACTTACCCGTTGCGCAAACAAATATATTAACATTATGTTTATGTAGCACATACTTTGATTTTCTTTTACTATACGGAGAATGGTCGCACTGCGCAGCTTTCTGAGTGCCTTTTAAAAGAAGATAGAAAACTCCGCCATTTTGATCCCTTATTACGTGTTGCCTACATCTTGGCGCAATATTCTTGTTTTAATCTGACAGGTTAAAACGACTAAACCGACAATTCCGGAAGCAGAAGCGGATGATTAAAACGCACCTATGTTGGGCGTGTCGGACCTCTCTCTTGCACCGTATAGTAATCAAAGTATGTGTTATGAAGGCTTTCGAATGTGTCATTTCTAACCTCAGAGCTTTTAGTTGACATAAAAGGGTAAAATAAAAGTCGGAAGTACTTTGGTATATTTGTTTGTCTCCTAATATACAATCACACCTTTCCACGGAAATACTGAATTACGCATTGTCTAATAAAAGAGAATACAGCGGTAGCACGCAGAGTTCCGCGATGTATAGAATAAAATATGTAATATGTGTAAAAACCGAAGTGTTGATTAACCTCACCGTGCGTCACGCCTCTCACTAATATTCCAATGCCGTAATGTACTGACATACGTCAGTTCTGTAAGGAAAACAATAAAAGGATCGATCGTAGAACACCTGATATAAAGGGAGACGCCCGTCAGTCCCACTTTTGGGGTATCTCAGTAGAGATCCATCCTGCCTCTATCAGGCTTTAATTTACATAGCCGCAAGGGAAATACCATTTTTAGGCCCTTACTATTGAGGTCCCTGGCGGTCTATGGTGGCCTAAGGCTCTTTTTCGGCGTTATCCTCTTTTGCTCTGTCGATCGACAAATCATTGTTATTAATCACAGTTCTGAGGATACGTTAGGTAGTCCACAAACACAATTTCACCTATTTATTCTAAATAAATAACAAACACCGATTACTCCCTCGTAATGTCCCGCTAAAGGTATGTGGATATGTACAAATAAATAACGATCCTCCTCAATATTCACGATTCTACCCGCCGCTATACATATCCCCTTTTTCCAGAAAAATCAATATACAAAACTAACACCCCTTACGGCTAAAATGACACTTTTGTCTACCCAATTTTGTTTTACAAAGAACGACAGAAACATTTTTTATACCGCAATCTAACTTTAAAATATACACAAATAAATGTTTTTACCCTACTGATCTACATCTGTTTGCCATTTAAAAGTAAAACCGAAAGTGCGTTTCTACTTTACTGAGAGGGGCAGTACTGTTTACAGACAACCAAAACTTTACAGTTCGGCCCTTTGGCCATAAATCTAAATGACTTAATTTATTACTTGAGAGTATTGACCGACTTTACAACAATTAATATTTATTACAACATTACTATCGATTCTCTAAATAGTATAATTTAGCACAATATAAAAACCCTATAATTTTTCCCACAATAAACATTTATCAATGAATACTAAAAATATGATAATAACACACAGACGCGAATTTTCCCGCTAATGAATATAAAAGTAATAAAGTGATACCTGTATCCCATCAATGTTAGTCTAAACTCTCCCCCGGAGTGTATGAATATTAAATACTAGTTTTATTACTTTAATAGTGCGATTATCGTTTAATTCTACGTAAAAGAAACCTTACAGAAAAAAGTATACTGCTGATAAAAGCGTCTACCTGGCGCAAGTTCGTCGGGTCAGCCTTAATGGTGACGAAATCCACTACGAACGTCGCCTAGAGTAGTACTTTTAATCATTTAGTAACACTTTATAATGTTGAATCGGAGATATAAAATATCTGACGTTTAACTATACTAGCGTGGTCTCACCAGTATCAGTTGCGCCATCTTTTAGTCGTTCGGTAGATACAACCTTACAAAACAGTTCTAGGAACGAAATATGGTTCTATTCAACGTGTATCTGCTTGGTCAACCTGCCTATATATCTCTTTTTACTTATATATAAAATATAAGAAAAAGGTGGTCATCCTAAGGACAACTGGATATCTATGCAGAAGCCGTCGTTTATAGAAACTAATTTCTCTACTCCGTCTATATCTTTTATTTCCGTTCTCAAAATATAACAAAAGCGCGGCCACCGTAAGGGTAGCGATATCTCTTTTTAATTATATTTGAAGAATATAAAGAAAAAGTAGTCACCGTAGCGGTAACGTGGATATTTGCGTTTTTTGTTAACTTGACTCCGTGAAGATTAAAAAGCTAATACCCCAGCCCACAAGAACCGTGGTGTTTATACTTAAATTTCCCATATATGCAAACGTATCGGAAAGAGAACGACTGTGGATTCGGTGCATAAAGCTTTGTATTAATTCCTGAATATAGCCCTAACGTTTTACATCTGGTGTATTCTAGCGGCCGTTACAGTTAACACGCCGATTTTTTTCCCCAGAAGTAATTAAACGGCGCCTAGTAGTCGGGAGATGCTGGGCTGTTGTTTGAATTCGAAATAAAAATTTGAATATAATATATAGTATATAAGAATTATTTAAATTAATTATCAACCCCCGGTTGTCGGATTTAAATACGATGGAATCGGAATTTTTTTCTGACTTAATTAAAATGACTACCAATATAAAAATCTGATGTATTCAACACATGACATTGCTGTCTAGTTATTATAGGCTTTTTTCGGTTATTTTGTACGTATCACCGTTGTAAATGTGTAGACTTTAGAGGATGAACTAAATGGATACATTTTCCACACACATCTTACTCGAAACATTTTTTTATATATCATTGCCAACGAAAATGCTGAAAAATTAAAATTTTGCACTTTTCCTTAAATTACTGTCGATTTTAGAGAAATATGTATAGAACAAAAATTTTAGAAAACAACTTTTATTTAAAGAATTTTCTTCAATCGTAAATAACAGATATTCCCTAAAGTAAAAAAATTACACCTTATAAAATACTTATAAAATGTTTCGAGTATGTCCAAAATTTAATCAGCTCACCACACTATGGATTAAAACTTAAGTTTTAAAATTTGGTGTATTCATCTTTATCGGTTTTTGAGTTATCTTCAAAATTTGAAATTTGCAAATGTCTTCAAATACCTCAAATACAATAATCACCCTGTTGATGTAATCTTTCTAGATTAGGAAATAGCATTTGACAAAGTTTTACAAAGGAGATTGATTAGTAAGTTATAACACTTTATGCTCAGAATTTTGAAAAAATTTCAATACAAACAAAGGGGTGTACAAGAATAAACAGTTTATTTATTGATTTGTTACACCATCCAACAGTAATCACTATTTACTGGGTGGGAAAGACAAAACATTAGAATAATAATACAAATACAAAATTGTTAAAAAGCTATAGAATACAATGTAAACATCCAGGAAAAAAAAACTGATCGAACACATGATAAAAAAAATGGTTGTCTACATTGCATTACATGCTTTATATCATTTTTTTTACAATGTTAAAGAAAAAACATTTTTACTCATATATTTGTTACATGCAAAAATATCCAAACTGTCTTGAATTTCATGATATTTCTGAATAGATTGGTACATTGGAGATGAGTTCAAAACATTATTTCTAGAAGCTGGCATGTAGAAACTCGAGTAAACTCTTAAACCAGCACGGGGGATTTTTAGATTAACATAATTTAACAAATCAGTAGTGTCGATTGAGCCATTTAAAAGATTATAAAGTAGGAGTACCTGTTGGAAATTTCTGTGTATCACTGGCTCTTAAAGATTGAATCTAAATATATTAGTAAATCGTGGGAATATCCCCTTGTAGGGTATATATCATTTAAAACGTAGGAAGTCGATTTCTTGAATTTTCTTTGAACTTTTTCGAGTAAGTCAGTATAAATGTTATGCATGGGATTCCGAACAACGGAACAGTATTCAAGTTTTGACCGTACAAAGCTAATAATATACAGAATTTTTAAGGTGAATATGTCTCGGAATTATTTACAGCTTCGTATAACAATCCCTAAGCTCCTGTTAGCATCAGGTAACATGATTTCAATGTGTTTAACGAAAGTTAGTTCAGGATCAACATAAACTCCGAGATCTCATGTAAATTCGGGTCGATTTAGAACAACGTACTGTGGTTTATAATCAAAAAGTATAGGTGTTACTTTTTTTAGTAAAATACATTACGGAACATTTCTCAGGATTTAGAGGGAGTGAATTATCGAGAAATCACTTCGCAATGTCAGACAAACACTTTTGAAATCGCAAACAATGGTTAACAAAATTGATAATTTTAGGTCGTCAGCATACATTAAAACTTTAATATGCTCGATATTAGCAATTATATCATTTATAAAAATTAGTTTCTACAAGACGGTAGAGAATTTGATGAAACATTTACATACTTGTGCTTTATATTGTGTAATAATATGAGCTGTGAATTTAGATTACCATAATAAAATACCGACTAAGTCTGCTGCATCGATTTAACTGCTTGCCCAAACCTTTATAAATAAATAACAATGAAATTTACTTTATTTCAGACGCACAATAAAGATTTCGAACCGATGAAAACCCAAATATATGATCTCCTATCCCATCGAAGCAAAATAATAAGCGGCACTCTGCCCGTCGACGAACTAAAACGAGTAACGAAGCAAGCGGTCGAAGAAATAGACATCGGTAATCAAATTTTAGGTTTAGATTTAGTTGTAAGGGACAAAAACGGCAATTTCATAAATCCCAAAGAAACGAGCACGCTCCAGCTGTACTATCTCCACAAAAATGCAACCCAAAGGATGACTAACAGGTCAAAAGTAAGTAAACATTCAATTTTAATCGGTATTAATGTCAAGGTTAAATTTTTAAACACAGAGTTCCGCGAGGGTCAATTAGATGTGATTTTTAGTGGGTTTATCTGATGTAATAGCAGTTCAAATGAACAATAAGTAGTAATTGTCAAAAGGTGGGGTACAAATACTTATGTAATTTTTTTGTTTAATTATAGTATTAGTAGATTAATAAATCAATCGATTTGTGGCTCTCCTATACCATTACCAGTAAATAACTTTTACCTAATTTTTGAATCTAGAAGATGAATGATTAATTATTATTAAGGGCTTTAGCCTCTCTTAAGATCAAACCGAATACCTCGAAAATTTATAATTCATTCTGAGCCTTTACTTTTAGTCCGATTTTTGTGAAATTTTCGGGAAATACCAATAATAACGAAACTTAGGGTGGACAAATCTTGAATTTTTTGTAAACCTTCGAAAAGTATTTATTTTGAAAAATAGAAATTTAAAAACATTTACGCGCCATTCTGTATTAAATCTATAAGAATTTACTGCTTTTTGTTTTAATAAATATCTAGTAGTTTTTAAATGGGATGATTTCCCACCTTTTTTTCTTAAACGTGTCTGTAGAGTGCTACCTTATCGTTACACAAAATTAAAGCTCTCAATATTGTCAAGACACATAATATCACGAAGTATTCCCAGCGGCACGCAAATAAATACAATTTTATGTTAAAAAAACCCTTAAAACATTTTTTCTTTCACGAGAGGTCCGGTTTGCTCTTAAGGCCACAGTACCACCCCCAATATTCGTAACATGAACTAATTTTGATAGATGTCATTTATATGTCATAAATTAAGAATCCTTTTGTTCAACAGATGGAGCAATATTCCATATTTAATAGTTCTTTTGTTCAACAGATGGCGTAATAATTTTATTAATTTTAAACGGTAATTGTTATAAAATAACAAATTCATCACCCCTAGCCACTACGCGATGATACGTAAACGAGTTCTTGACCTTGCAAATATTTTCGATGTAGCAGGTATAAAAATAATATTTTGGATTACATTCGGAATATCGGTATATTTACTTAGTAGTTCATTCTTGTGTCCAGTCAACAAAGGATAAAGGTCTTCGTATCATTACGTAGGGACCTATTATACCATACATGGTGTTTCGTTAAGAATGGGACATAGAACAACTGACGATTCTCTGAATAAAATAAGACAACTAAGGACCGATTCCACCGTTGTGTTAAACGGAGATTAAAATGACATTGTTAATGTAAAAATATCATTTTAAACTCTGTTTAACACAACGGTGGAATCGGTCCTAAACAAATCATGTTTAGATAAAATGTTTCTCGTTTCCGAATTACGGTGTTAAAATCCAAAAAATATTTATGGCTATATTTTTTTATTACTCACAAGAATTTTACTAAATTTGGCAAACGGTTTTGATGTTATAATATCCACCTATCAGCAAATTAGTTACCTGCTTTAATTAACTTTTCCAGAGGCGTACAGCATTGGTACGTAATACGGCATCCCTTCTAAATTTTACGTCACTATCCAAAAAGTTATTTAGACATAAAATTTTAAATTTTTTGATGTTTTTCAAATAAATAATGTACTCTTTTTAGAAATTTAATAAAAAAAAATCAAAATTTTGGACAGTGGACTAAAATTTAGAAGGGAAAAAGGTGTTACTTGCCCATGAAGTATGCCACTGGCAAAGCTTATTTAACTTATTTTTTTTGCTGATAGGTGTATTTTATTACACCAATAACGTTTGCCGAATTTAGTAAAATTAAACTGAATAACAAAAAAAATTGTAGCTGTTTATAATTTTTGATTTTCGAGTAATGTTTTACCTACGGATGTTTCGTTTAATCGGCTTATTTCTGATCAGTTAATCTTCAGTTGCTTCCATTCTTAATGGAATACCCTGTATATACCGAAAGGTCTTGCAGCCAATGAATCAAATAAAAAAAATGAAAAATTTAATAAAAAAGTGTTTTTATTACCGTATTTACCCACAATACTTTATATAGATCTGCATCAGTAAAAATTATTTTCAACAAATTTAATCTCATTTATATGTAGTATGTTTGTGTAACTTGGCGGCATACGGAAAACTTTTTTAAGAATTTTAAGAAAAAATCTTATTTGTCATAAACAATTGAATGGTCTATTAATTTTAGAAAAAAAGTTACTTTACATAAAAAGTTATGCATGGTCTAAAACCTAAAATTCAAACATCTGATATCAAATTTTATCAGTCGTATATAGGGTTTGTCGAAAATAAATTTTTTGACAAACCTTGTAAAACCGACTGATAAAATTTGATATCGGGTGGTTGCATTTTCTGTTAGACCATGCATACATTTTTATAAAGAATAACTTTTACATAAAATGAATAATAAAAAAAGTTTTCTATATGCTGTCAACTTACATAGACATACTGTGTGTATGCAACTTATGACATATTGCTGAGATAATGTTTTTGTAAGAAAAGAGAAATTAATTATAAAAATTTACTTCATTTGTAGAGTCGTAATTTATGTTTTCATATTAAGTTTTTATTATAATTTTTTTTTATCAATTTAGAATTACAGTACTATTTTCAATTATTAATAAAAATTACGTGTTCATTTTAGATTAATCAATAAGAAAAATAAGCATTTTTGAAATATTAATAACCAAATACACATTAAACAACAAATAAATAAAAAAGCATTTAAAACACGTTGTCTGCCGAAGCAAATGTTGTGGTCGGGTCTGCTGAGCCGAAGTAGTTTTTCTAAAAATTTAAGTCTGTTTTTACGTTTTAAGTAGTTTAAGTAAATACTTAGGTAAACTACAATATCTAATAGATGCGCGAATAAAATACATACACGCGGCGCGGGATTAAATTATTACAAACATATGTGGCGTGCATATATTGTTAATAATATATTCAGGACATACACAGGGCCGCCGAGAGCCAGGCCGGGCCCCAGGACAATTCGCTAGATCGGGCCATGTGACAAAAAAATCTTTAACCAAAAACTGTTCCTCTTCTACTGAAATAGAATTTAAAAGGTCTTTACATCAAAAACTATTCTCCCTTTCAATTACTTCTTCTTCTAAACAAAAAAAAAGTCCTCACCCGAATAAAACTTCTCTAGGCTAAAACTTTTAATTAATTTAAACTTAACTTCCCTCTCTCATCTTGTGTCGAATTTCTCATGCAGAACAAAAAAAAAACTTTGCCGGGCCCCCTTACAGTGCTGCCGGGCCCCCATTTAAGCCCGGGCCCCGGGAATTAGTCCCGGCTACCCCCCCCCCCTCTAGTCGGCCCTGGACATACATTAGTGCGTAATTGTTCAATATTTCAATTTGTGTTATGGACACGTAAATAATTTCTAAATAAAAAGTTATATGAATTTCAAAAATGGGTATTTTAAAGATATTTTTAGACATACAGTGTTTTGCGTTTTTGTCTGACAAATAAAAAGGTATATTTTTTTAAATAAAAAACCCTGTATTTTACTTCAGTTTTAGAATGCTGCATGCAATGCTGTAATACTGCATTTAACCCTAGAACTTTATTAACAAATATTGCAGGGTTGCCAATAAATTAATTTTTTTATGAAATTAGAGAATGATGCAGACCCTAAATTAAATTATAATTTAATTTAAAAAAATAGTAATAAGATACTAAGCTAACGAATAGTGGTGATAGAACTGGATTATTTTATACAGAGTGTTTTGAAAAACAAGTCTTAAATATGGCTAATTCCAAGTTAAATTTATTTAATTTTTTCAAATGCCACACGCTGTATGTTATTTAAACATACAATTCCTTATAAATTTACATATCCAACGATACCAATATGATAGTCAATAACACATGAGTTTTATAATAGGAAATACGAAAAAAAAATAATATAAAAGTTGTATGACTATATTTAACAATTATTCATAAATATGCAGTGTGCATTTTTAAAGCAAAACACCCTGCAGGTTGTTATACATATTTGATTGTTTTTACATCGTCGAACAATATTTTCAATTTGATTCATTTGATATGTTGTATATAGAATGTGTCAAAATTTGAGGTTACGATTTTCTCAATTTTTTAAATGTGATACTCTCTATGTTATACCACCAATTAATTAATACAGTGAATTCCATTGAAACAATTAAAAAAATCGTAACCTCGCGCTTTGATACACCCTACATATAACAGCAAATGAATGAAGTCAATTAAAATTATTTGACAACCTGAAAACAATCAAATATGTATAACTACCTGCAGGGTGTTATTCTCTAACATGTTGGTATTGTTGAACAGGCAAATTTATAAGGAATTGTATGCTAAAATATGTTGCCTTTGAAAAAATTAAGTAAATTAAACCTCAAAATAAGACAAGTTTCAAAACACTCGGTATAAAAGAATCCAGCACTATCAACACTATTTGTTATCTTAATGTGCTACAAGTCTGTATATTAAACAATTTTGAAATTAATGTAATCCTACCCAAATTATGATAATTTAATTTGGGGTCTGCATATCATTCTCTAATTTCATAAAAATTTAATTGCTTGGCAAACCTGTAATAGTTTTTTTAAACATTCTAGGCTTGAATACAGTATTACCAAATCATTCTAAAACTGAAATAAAATACATGTTGTTCTATTTAAAAAATATGCCAGGCAAAAATATAACACCCTGTATATCCAAAAATATTTTTAAAATATGTATTTTCTAAATCCATATAACTTTTCTTTGAAACATGTTTGCGTGTCTTTAACACAATTTAAAATATTGAACAATTACGCATTAATGGGACATACACAAGGGTACATATACACATAGCAGTCAACGTGTTAACTCAGAAATAAAGTTCCTTATAAAGATAAAATAACATTCATTAGAAGAAAGCAAGTCCCGCAAATATTACGTGCGTACCATACAGTGATGCCAGGTCATTCGGATTCAAATTACATCTCAATGCAATAAAGTTCCTCTCCCGCATTTCACATTTCACCCACTTTAAAATTAAATTCGCCTGAGAAAAAATTGTGAAATTATCGTATAAATCGATATTTATTGTACATCTGGCAACGTGGTCAATACTTGTTCATACGCAAGGAACACAAATCGATAATTTTGTATCTGGAACGCAAAGCGAGACAAATATATATGAAAATCACGAAACAATAAAAGACGGCATACAGCTGTATCATTGTTTCAAAAATTGGTACCTCTAAACAATCATTTACCTATTAAAACCATCTCTAAAACAGAGTAGCTAGATTTTTTTTACGGTGACATCTTCTTAAAAATAGATGAACTACATGAACTATACACAATTACAGGAATTCATAGAAAATCTCTAATTTGACAAATAAATTTATCAAATATTTGTTAATCGTATTTCCAGTTAGATTTGAAAAATACGCAATAAAATTTAGAAATATTTTGGCGGGATACTTGGAAAAATATGTAGAATGAAATCTCCTACTTTTTAGCCTGCGGTTTTAAAATCACTTTTTATGATTTTTTTTAAAATTCAGTGTATAAACAGGACAAATAAAAAATAGGAGATTTCATTCTCCAAACCTTATACTTTAAGCTGGTAGAAGATTCATTTTAATACATTTAGCGGGATTTAAATGCAATCGGAAATGGTGAACCCTTGCTTCTTATATGAAAAATACAGTGATACTGCGCCCTTAAGGAAAAAATTATAGCTTTGGCGCTGTTGAAAATGCACATTTTTAAGAAAGTAAAATCCGGAATTAATTCATATTTAATATCCAATATAAAGATTAGGAAAAAATATATGAGCCATAGGGTATAGGCACTGTGAGTGCACAACGCCTACCACCTCTCCCTGCTTGCTCGCTTAAAGAAAGTTTCAAGTATTCTAAGTTCCAATTTAGTAATGCATGAACTGCTGTGATGTATTGTTCTCTCTTATGAAATAAAAACAATATTTACGTAATTGCCCTGATTTTAACAATAAAAGTAAATATTTTTTACCATCAATGAAAAAGGGCCAATAATGTGGTCCTACAAAATACCATTGCAGACATTTAATTTCAGAGATACTACGTGACTGCCGGAATACTTTAAATGTTTATTTTCCCGAGAACAATATCTCACTACGGATGGATTATTTGTTGTGCAATCGTTAAATAATTTTTTTTGTAAGTTTTCGTTTAGATTCTGCCGATTCCTCATAATTTTACATTACTCCGTCCGTCTGAAATTATTCTACAAAAAATAAAAATTATGCCATATTTATTGTGACGAGTATACATTTATTGTACATGTTCGCAGATTCGATTACGATGCTCTACATTGTATGGCTCGTATACTTTTTTCTTAACCAACAACCCGCAACTAAAAAAATTTCTCTTGTCCTATAATCTCCGAAGTCTCCACCGAACTTTACAGGTTTAGTTTTCTATAAAAATTTATAGAATGGCATTTGCTGGTATTTAACACATGAAATACTAAATGTTCAATGTTTGTTACAAGAAAAACTATGGCTTTATAAATAGATGGTGAGGATGGCTACTGTGGGGTAACCCATTATAATTGTGTTCTGCATAATCTATATTCTTTGTTACTGTCATTTTTCGCTATTGCACATTCAAACCTAACAAAGTTTTAAGATCAACGCCGACTGTAACGTCAAACAAACGGTTACAGCTACGCTGCCAGTGCAAGTTTATAAATCAACCTTTATTTTCATTTGCGCATTTTACGCCAAAGAATATGATTATTATAATTTATTATTGTTTACTGCGTATTTGAATATAATAGACGATTTATTATTATTAGTATTATTACTGTTTGATAGGACGAATTCGCAATATACATTGTAATATTTCTCTGATTTGCAGAAAGAGGCGAAAGAAAGCCAACCCAAAACAGCTATTCAGCAATACTCAAATATATTTTTGGTAGCTGTTCGGAATTTTACATTCAAAATGTCTGAAGATGCAGAGTTACTTATGACGTTGTACGACGGTAAAGAATTGAGGTCGTTTACTGAAAATTACGTTGTACGATGGACCAAGGAAGGGCTGATGAGCGACCTGGACCAGATGCATAATTTAAGGGTTATGTTTACGGTGAGAGCATTTTTTATAAAAACGTCACAGTCTGTAATTCCGGAATTAATTTCTTATAAAGAGCTGTAGAAATTTTAGCCAAACAACTTGTATTAATTAATAATTTTAGGATTTGGGTAAACGAGATTTAGAACGGGAAAAGATATACCTCGTTTGTCTAGTTATAAGGATAGGTGCAATGGATACCAAAGAATTGGATCATAGAAGAAGTTCAGTTAGTACAAATCACAAGAAAAATTACAATGAGAACATGAGACGACCGTGTGGCGTCGCTGCATTTGACATATCGAGTTATATGAGCGGAAAATTAGAGACGGATTTAGAAAAAGAATTTGCTATACCTTTTATAAGGTGTGTACTGTATTTTATATACATGATATCTTTCTATTATTTTATTTAAAACGTTTTTTAAGCCGGTTTCTCTCTATTTTTTTAGTTGTGAAAAAGATAATTTAGAACAAACATTAAGAAAAACTATAAGCAAAGAAAAATTCGAAAGCAAAAATCATTCGTTATTTGTCAGTATGAAACTTTTGCGGGGAGATTTAAAGCAGGTAAGTTTTGTTTTTCATTATTATTCATATCTTGTATTTTAAGGATTATTTTAAGGTACGCGAAGAAAATCCGCATTTGGTTTTGGGAAATGTGTCCGTAGCGAGAAAAATGGGATTTCCCGAAGTCATTCTTCCCGGCGATGTACGAAATGATCTCTATTTAACGATACTGAGTGGAGAGTTCAGTAAAGGAAACAAGAAAAGTGATAAAAACGTGGAAGTGATTGTTAGGGTTTGTAATCAAAAAGGACAACCTATACCAGTAAGTTATCGGCTTGTTCTAACGAAATACGAGGGTTGATTCCTATCCTCCCCTTACCTATTTATAATACACAGAATCCCTATTGTGCATCCCAAACAATCCGTGGTCCTCTTGTTTATTGTAGTCGCTCCGATCGACCCGTGAGCGCAAAGTGTCCGTAAAAAAAATTTAGTTAAAGGTAAATATAAACGGTGTATATAGTAGATCAGGCCAGTTATAAAAAAAAGATATAATATAAAATAATGTAATAAGAATGTTAAAAAAATGCATATAACACAAATTATGTTCATCCTTAAGCAAAATGTTAGGCTTGCGAATGGACTTAGTATCCTTAGCCAAAGGAAACCTAAATCTAATCACACACACTGAATATTTCAACAATTCCTTTATTTTTCGACATAATCTCCCTTAGTCTACCAATTAATCTTTATTGTCAATGCGATTAACAATGCTATTCCTCAAGTGGCGCTGGGAACCAATATCAAAGCCCATACAGAACATACAAGGTTGAATAGCTCTGGCAGCTAAGGCCTAAAAAAACAACTTATAGACAAACACTTATAATTATGCATTATTAACAATTACATTAAGGTAGTTCACTCGCGACAGTCGTACATAAAAATATCGCATAATAGTGAATACTAAAAGTTCGAGATTCTCAATGCTAATCAATTTAATTTTTGTAAGATACTGTACAAAACACATGTATATAAACATATATGGACATGTTATAATTTTAATGAAATTCATCCGGCAATCCCGCAAATATATGAACGATTTAGAAATTTGTGACTTCCTCATACTAATTTTAAGGGTTTGTTTTGGTTCAAACAGAACCGCTGATTCCAGTTCTCAAACACAGTGGACGAATTAATTTTTCAAGAACACGTCGCGAGTTTATAACAACCTCTTAGCTGATCGAGTGTTACTTTGTTACGTGAAGTGGTTACAATGTTGCCAAGTTGTAATAATTTTACGAAACTACTCGTCAACTGCTTTAAATAATTTTTATTTTAAAAATCTATATCTTTTTACTAAGACGGTCAAAAAATTCAGCGATTTTTTATGAAATTTAATAACTTCTTGATTTATTTAACATTAGTTTTTAAAAAATATGGTAAGAACCGTTTTTGAGATATCTTGAAATAAATGCATTGCTTGTGACATGAGAGGCTTCAAGAGTGTTAATTATGCACATTTTGATTGTTAATATCTCGTTTCACAGACGGTCAAAAAATCGAATTTTTTTTAGTTACGTAAACGTCACTTTCATAAACCTTATATTTCAATTTAATTGAATTCTTAAGAAAAGCCGTTTTACGAGTGAACTACCTTAATAAAAGAACATTGAATATAAAATTAAAAAGTTTATTGTAGTCCGTTTTTTTTTTTTGAACTGGAAATGGCTCTGGAAATATGACAAATTTCACTCTCTATAATATTAATATTTTTTAGAAATTATGTGCTGCTGCAGTTCATCTTTTATTATTTTACGCTGACACTGTTTTATTAAATTTAAGCATCTCATATGAAAAATCTCGGAATTAAACAAATTTATGATCAGTCTTTAGTCTTTATAAAATTTATGTGTTAAAATTAATGAAATCAAGAGTTGTCCTCCTGACAAAGCCCAGCATTTTCATTGATTTTTGAACTGTGGCAGTGATATGGCCATTAAAGTTCATGGAAGAGTCCAAAACATGATGAAATAAACTATAATTATATATTATTAAATGATGGCTGCGATAAAATCGGATAATGTGACATTTGTTAGTATTTAAATTCATGCCATTACTGGAGCACCAACTTGATAGTTTATTTAAATCAGATTGCAAAATCTGAGTGTCGTTTTAATCATTAATGATCTTGAAGCACTTCAAGTCATCTGGGAACAATAGAACTTTAGGACCAGGAAAACAAGTTGTGATATCATTTTTTATAAACAGGTTAAATGGTAGCGGTCCTAAGTGAGACCTTTGAGAGACACTCGAGGTTTCTGCGAAAATTTGGGAATAATGATTCGGACCTGTTAAGTCCTATTCGTTAGATAACTACTTAGCCACTGTAAAACCATCCCATCTATACCAAATAAATTGAGAAGAAACGAGATCATGGTTCACCTTATCAAGGGCTCGGAAAAGTCGGTATACACAGAATATACCTGCAGACCTTTCTCCAAAGCCTTAGACAGAAAGTTGTCATATGTTAATAAGCTCAATTCAGCAGATTTTCCTGGGAATTTAAGATATTGGAGTAGACGTATGTTAGAAAATCAGTTATTAATCTTTCATAGATTTTGAGATTGTGCGATCGTAATCTTATTTTCCTTAAGATTTGAGAGTCTCCATTTTATGTAAGAGTTTGGACACATTCATAAAGCATAAACGACAATCACAGCACAAGAATACAAGAGACCTTTTCTGTATAACAACTCGAAGTTCAGAAGCACATAAAATATTACTTTCTTGAAGAGCATATTGGTTACCAAATTTAAAAATAGTATATTACATTACGAGTGTGGAAAATCACTTTTCACATAAGTGATGTACAATATTTTTCCTACGACCACAAAATAATTTCATCAAAAAATGTAAAACCAGGTTATTATTATAATAATTAAAATGTATTTAAAAAATAATTAACAATAATCGTATTTATTCAATTTTCATATTTTCTAAACAAGAAAAATAAAATAAAAAGGTCTCAAATGGCAAAGTTGATAAAGTTTGATACTCTACCACCTGAGCTAATAGGCCTTGCATAATCGATTATGTGTTTAACCAGAATAAAAAGCAAACATAACTTAGTTATTTTAAAATTATTTTAATAATAATTGTTAAAGATAACTATCTAGGATCTAATTTACAACAATTTCAATAATTGTACTGCCACACTCTATAATACGTAGTAGTTTTTTATCCCGCTAGAGGGCGATACAATTTAAGTAACGCAATATACAGATATATTTCTGAATTCTCCATTAAATTACCTTTTCAATGATGTGCCATACATGGTACATTACCTATTTAAAATTATGGTGTTGGAGAAGTGCAAGGGAGGGGGTTGACACATGACAGATGTCTTTATTGTAAAAATGTTTTTAATTTTGCATAAAAATCGACCTGTTTTAGCATTTTCTTAAAATCCAATGATTAATGCTGAAAAACAGGATGAAACTGTTTTTAGTGTTTTTACAGAGTGTATATCAAAAATGGCTAGATTTATCGAATTACTTTATAAAACAAAATCTGCTTAAAAATGCATATTTTACAAGATGCGTTATATATAAGAAAGATCCTCCCATCGAAAAAAATATATTGAGCGCAGCGCCATCTAAATATTTACCTATTTAAAATTAATTTATATCTAAAACTGAAGCTCTCTTAGCGCTCTATGAAATGGCTTTTACAGAATTAAAATATCTCTATTAATTACCAAAATATCCGGCCTGGGAGTTTTTATTGGTACACCCTGTATACATAAATACATTATGTAAACCTAACACATTTTTTTTTACTTCTGAGCTCTTTTCACTTGATTCAGGAAAGAATTAAAAATATCGATGTTTTGTTTTGCAACAAATGTATTAGCATTTCTCAGAAGCCTGATCATACCAATTCCTGAGCCATAGTTCTATGAGCTTTCTAAGCAAATGTGTAGCTATCACGCAACGGCCTAGGTGGTATATAAAAATCTACCCTTTGTAAGAGTTCCGGAAAGTCAACAGGGCTATTAACCAATTTAAAGATAAATAGAATCAATAAATTCTCTTCGTAAAGCTGTTTCATTATTTGTTGTGGCAAGCATATTTGTATAAGAGTACGGTAGTGACAATTTAAAAGAACAATACATTAAAAATCTACGTTGCACTCTTTCAAGCTTTTCAATATGAATTTGTGCATATGGTGACCAAATAACATAACAATATTCCAAATTTGACATTATGAGTGAATAAAATAAGATTTTAATTGTATGCAAATTCACAAAGTCTGACAAATGCCTTCTCACGAATCCTGTTTTAAGGCTTTACCAGCAACGTAGTCGACATGCTGAGAAAAAGTTTGATCCGATTGAACTATAACCCCAAGATCTTTTATACTATCAACTTTAATACGATTTCCATGCAACTCATAAGTATGATTAATTAAGTTTATATTATGCCCCGTATAGAAAGACGTTACGTTACATTTTAGGGGATTAATGATTAATCCATGCAAAAATCAGTATTTGTTCAAATTGTTCTGTAGTACAAGACAATCAGATGAATCTTTAACGATATTATACAATTTGATATCATCAGCATATATTAAAACTTCAGTATCATTTAAATGTTTCACTACATCATTAATGTAAATGCTAAATAACAATGGACCCAAGTGTGATCCCTGAGGGACCCCTGACATCGCTGCATATTCACTAGAAATGGGATTTTGAATTTTTACACAATAAACACGGTCTGTAAAATAAATTAGCCAATTCAAAGCCTGTCCATAAATTCCTAGAGCATACAATTTGCCCTTTTAAATATTGTGGTCAACTCGATCAAAAGCCTTGGTCAAATCCGTATAAATTGTATCAACTTGATGACAGCTACCAAGTATGTAGCAACATACTTGGTAAAGAGCATCAAATTGATCGTAGTTGATCTGGCAACATGAAAGCCATGTTGTTTGCTACTAATCATATTTGAAAGCTTTCCACTTAGTTGGTCATTAACCCATTAAATCATTGTTTACATGAATAAAGTTATGTATAATATGATTTTGTTACCAAAAGATTCCTGAGTACTCTTTTAAATGTTGTAATTGCTTCTGTGAATTTTACATTTGGCAATTTATTATACATTTTATACCCATTATAAATGAAGAAGCCTTTTACTAGTTCAGATCTGTCAACTTGTCGCGTTAAACAAGCATTAGTATTAGAATAATAGCTTGATTTGTTTTTATACAATAAATTCTAGATGGTTGTTAAATTGAAAATTATCAAATTAATGCCCATACATTTTATCTTTACATTCAATATAATGACTTCAACCGGATCAACCCTTGTATGTATTATTTAAAACAATTATTATTAGAATCGTCTTTAATAAACATACTGATAAAAAAATACATTTCAGGGTGTAATAAGCATTGGTGGAGGTGTATCGCTAATAAACGAATACCGATCTGTAATATATTACCACGAAGACAAGCCACAGTGGCACGAAACCTTCAAAGTAGCCATTCCTATAGAAGAATTCAAAACTAGTCATTTAAAATTCATATTTAAACATAGATCTTCGAACGAAGCGAAAGACAAAAGCGAAAAACCATTCGGCATGTGCTACGTCAAACTAATGGAAGACGACGGTACCACTTTGAAAGATGCGAAACACAATCTCGTGGTTTATAAAATTGATCATAAAAAATTCGACGAAAGCAGTTTGGACTATTTTTCTTTGCCGTCTAAGATGGAGGACGTCAAAGACAATCACAAAGAGAAGCCCCAGATACCCGGATTAAGTATGTCGACTAAAGATTCGTTTAGTATTTCCAGTAATATTTGTTCTACCAAGTTGACGCAAAATGGTAAGTACATGTTGTCTTAGAAAGTAAAAATTTTGAGGGTGTGGGAAATTTTAATATTGTTCCTCAAAGTTCAAACACGAGACCTCTCTTGCTTTTACCCGTTATTAATGATAAAAAACATGCATGACTGTTACTGATTTGTCTTCCTTGTTGAAAGATATATTAAAAAAGTGTATTAAGAAAATTATGGACATGTTCAAGGTTAACATTTTAAAATTATTGCGAGGTATACAGGGTGTTGCATAGCTCGTGTAATGATAACCCCAGTATATTATTTTAGATTCTGTTTATTTATCTTTTTTCCATTCTTCTAATATATGGTTTGTCTATGTTATATAGGGTACTTTTCAAAGAATTGACATTTTTGTGAGAGAATCGTACATAATTCAACGCCCAGCAGGTAATTACACATTGTAGAAAAAAAATTTTTTTTACCCACACGAATTATTTTATAATATGATGTATTATACTTTTTTTTAGTTATATTTTTATTATCTGTTTATTTGTATACAGGGAGACTCAATACTCACCCTTGATTTTCTTGTTTTATTTAAATGGGACACTCTATATTTTATGTCACCAGTAAAATCATCTTTTCCAAGTCTTTCATTTTTATAAAGCATTCCCTATACCTAAAGTTAATATTTATCGATATTTTTTAACAATAAATGAAAATTATAGTTATTTCCATAAATTAAACTAGCTTTTCATAAAAAAAACTCTTTATCAACAGTCATAAATAATATGTGTGAATACAAAAAACTCAAAAACAAACAAACCAATTAAAACATAATTATAAAAGTTGTTCAAAGTGACCTCCCATAACATCAATACAGTTCTGTAATCGAATTTCGAATAACTGACTCACATTTCTCAGCATTTGAACATCAATACTTTGAAATACATTTCTGATTCGAGTTTTCATCCTCTTTTGTCGTTGCAGGCACATTATATACTTTGTTTTTTACATAACCCCACAGAAAAAAAAATCAATTTTTGTCAAATCCGGTGATCGCGCTGGCCACCCTATCGGTCCTCCTCTTCCGATTCACCGTCTTGGAAAGTGATTATTTAAATAATTATGAATTACTACAGTGTGATGGACTGGTGCACCATCGTGCAAAAACCACATTTGTTGGCGAATGTGAAGGGGAACATCTTCGAGTAACGTAGGCAAATGATTTTCAAGGAAATCCAAATATACTGCACTATTTACTCGTCCTTCAAAAAAAGTGTGGCTCTATCACATAATCACTCACAATGCCACCCCAAACTTTTAATGTCCACCTCATTTGGCTATGAGTGACTATAATGTGTGGGTTTGTTGTAGAATAATAGTGAAAATTATGCCTATTTAAACCTCCATTTTTTTGAAAAGTCGATTCATCACCAAAGAGCACAAAATCAAAGAAATTTCTTTGTTGATTAATTTTTTGTTGGACCATTCACAAAATATCACTCTATTTTCAAAATCCCGTTCAAGAAGTTCTTGATGTAACTGGATATGGAAGGGATACATTTTATGTTTTGATAGGATTCTTTGAACAGTTCCGTAACTGACTTGTTGTTGTCTTAAAATATTTCGTTTATTAATATGCGGATTATCATAAATACTCAACAATACTTTCATTTCATTCTCTTCCGTGATAGCAGTTTTTGTTACTTGTTTTTGCTCGTATGATACAGTACCAGTACGATTAAAACGGTCCATTACTTTTTCAAACGCCTTTTTATTTGGTTTCCGGCGTTCCGGATATCGTTGGTGGTACACTCTGGAGGCAAGTAAAGAATTCTTGTTGCACTCACCTAGTATATAAATTATATCCACCATTTCTGGGATAGAAAAATTCGTATTGTTCACCTTATTATTAGTAATTTACTTAAAACATTAACACACAGGCAGTTGCTCTTGATTTTTAAAATGTCAAAATTGTCAACTGACAATTATATATAATAATAAAAAATAACACATATTATTTATTATTGTTTATAAAGAGTATTTTATGAAAAACTAGTTTAATTTATCGAAATAACCATAATTTTCATTTATTGTTAAAAAATATCGATAAATATTAACTTTAGAATGCTTTATAAAAATGAAAAGCTTGGAAGAGATGATTTTACTGGTGATATAAAATATAGGGAGTCCCATTTAAATAAAACAAGAAAATCAAGGGTCTGAGTATTGAGTCTCCCTGTATACAAATAAACAGATAATAAAAATATAACTAAAAAAAAGTATAATACATCATATTATAAAATTCGTGTGGGTAAAAAAAATTTTTTTTCTACACTGTGTAATTGGCTGCTGGACGTTGAATTATGTACGATTCTCTCACAAAAATGTCAATTCCTTGAAAAGTACCCTATATAACATAGACAAACCATATATATTAGAAGAATGGAAAAAAGATGAGTAAACAGAATCTAAAATAATATATTAAAAAAAAAACATATGTTTGGTTCGTACACGAGCTATGCAACACTCTGTATACCTCCCAATAATTTTAAAATGTTAACCTCAAACATGTCCATAATTTTCTTAATACACTTTTTTAATATCTCTTTCAACAAGGAAGACATCGAACTTTTCCACAAGATTGGTCCATCCTGTATATACATTTTTAATAAACTTATATCTTCGTTTGCAGTCAAATTGTTGGGTCTTTTAAACTGGGCTTCACACAAAGAGACACTCTTGGAATCGCTTAGGGCTTTGGGTAAAGTGGACGGCGAGGAAGTTGTAAAATTCCTCCAAGACATTTTGGACGCCTTATTCAACATTTTAATGGACAACCCGGAGACTGATACTTATGATACTCTAGTTTTTGAATGTTTATTGGAAATAATTAGTTTAGTTAGCAACGACTGGAAATATCAGCATTTCGAACCCGTCCTAGATTTGTATATCAAAGAAAGCTTTAGCGCTACATTAGCTTATAAGTAAGTTTAAATTAAATATTTAAAGCTATTTTTTATTAGAAGATCAGCACGTAGTTCTTAAAGCCACTTAGTGTTCGCAATCTTCCTTGCTGCAAGTAAAAGTGCAGCAATTCTTACTGAATGCAAGAAACATTGCTGTTTGTATTAAACTTCACCAATTCATTGCAAAAAGTTCACCAACTTAAGTCACTAAACAGGTACACCATTTAAATTAAATAAAAAGATTCGGCGATATAACAAGCAAATGAACATACCATTGAAATAAATATAACATACATTATTGATAATTATTTTTCGTACCATTAGCTTTTTTTTTTTTGAAGTCAGTCAGTGTCAAAAAAGTTTATGTTAGAGTCCCTGGAAGACAAGAAATACTTTTAGGATCTAGGCCATACAAGTGATTAGTTTTGCCATTATTTAAAGTAGAGAAATATGAAAATAGGGTATATTGATTTTCAATCTTTTTATTAATAAAAAATATGGCAATTCAAATTTTTCAATTCAAAACTACATAGTCTGATAAAGTATAAAGTGATCTGGTCTAAACGGGGGTAGGAGCCAAATAGCCATGTGATTTAAATCTGGCATGCTATTTATTGTTCTCGTTGACATTCCAGAGATCTTTCAGTGATTTTTAATTTGTGATATGGATAATCCAGGTGATTTTTTTCTAGTGTTATAGTTACTTTCAAAAGTGTCTTTTTTTTTAAGATACATTAAGCATTCGAAAATATATAGGCCATATACAGTTATAGCAAATGCAATGAAATTTCCAATGCAGGTCATAAACTCAAGAAAGTAGACGTTTCCAAGCCATTTTGCTACAAAATTTGAGGATCTCAAGAGACATTTTATAAAAAACTAACGTTTAATTTGAATTCCATCTTTTGACACTTTAAATAACTAATTCATTAAACCTATTAATACAATTTTAGAAGCTTTCTGAAGTAGTTCTTCCAATATAACTAAATAGAATAAAAATAATCAACAAGTAAAGCTTTATTCAGAATAAGAGTCACCATTGCTATCGTCATTAAAATCAATAAATATGCCAATATGTCGGTTATAATAAATTTTAGCATTATCCCATATTATTTCAATTGGGTTAAATGTACAATGATAAGGAGATAACCGAACTGTGTGGCCATATTGTTCTGCAAGTTGATATACTTTATACATTTTTAGTGATTTATTTCTGAAAACTGTGTTCAATAAATCTTGTTTGTACATATTCTGATCAAATTGAATGTCGTGTGTCGTCAGTCAATCCTGAATTTCAGGTTTTGCCCAGGAATTATTGAGCGTTTTAAAAAGAAATGTGCTGTGATAGGAAGCAATGTCCAAGACACTTGTTGGAGGGTTAGTCAAATTTATAAGTAATTGATTCTCGAATCATTTTAAAAAAATTGCTTCTTTTGTTTTATAAATAAATGTTAGATTTAAAACACAAATAATGCAAATCTATTAAAAAATCACAATTATTTTGTAAAATAAAATTTAAAATGTAATAATTATATCCTCAACTTCAACAACACACTATCAAATGAACCAACCACAGTACATTCGAACAGATCTGGCAACATTGCGATTTTACTTGCAAGCAAGTGGTTCTTACTGAAATATTTACTAATCAAGATACGATTGGATTATCATTCAATTGCCTCTTGGTTACTGCAATCGTACATGGAGTTGTTCTTTTTTAGAAAACTTATATCGGTTTTAAAAACGGTTGTGGGTCGTGCCAGTGACGCCACAATGAGCTCGAAGGATGTCATATTTAAAACCATGAAGTGCCTGCAATATTTTATGAAATTCATAGCCAGGAGTAGAATCCTGTACAAGGAATTGTACCCGGAACACGATTCCGAAGACGATTTCGATGAGAGTATGCGAGATCTCTTACAAAATATCATTTATATGATGTCTTCCAGTAATGAAAGTTTAATTAGGGAACAAGGAGCGTGCCTTAAATATTTACCCAGCAGTATACCTGATATGCTGCTTGTTTTCGGCCATAGGGAGTTAAGGTAAGACTGGAAAAAATAATGTCCAGCTGGAGAGTGTGGGGTGCTTTAAACAAATAGTTATAATAAAAAATATCAATTTTCAGTACTATTTTGTATGATATGTTAAACAATATGCCCCTCGGACGTCTAACGAAGCAGAAAATGATGACAATCAATGAAATTATCCATAGCAAATTGTTCCTATATCCAGAGTGTCGGAAAATTTTATTACCAATAATAACAGATCAAGTAAAAACTTTATTTACAACGAAAGAAGAGGTAAGTGGTGTTATATGCTTAAAATTGCTTTGATGCTTCTAGTACATTATTACACACATGAGTTTTTAAAGTGTATAGATAGAAAAATTCACTGATTTTGCACATTTTTATTTATTTTTTTTTTATTTTGTACATACATTTACATTAAAAAAATGTTCATTAAATGTACATATTTTCATGGATGTCTTGCATATTTGAATATTTTCTGTTTTCAACTTTGCTGCCAATTTATTTTTCTGTAAATATTTTATTTCACTATAATTTAACATCAAAAAGACCATCAATCATGTTTGCATGAAATTTGCACTTTTTTCCGGTAGACGTGTGATCATTTATTGTTTATTTTACGCATATTTATGGAAAGGTACGTTGCAAATATGTTTTCAAGTGGCAATTTTAATAGGGAAAAAGTATACAAATATATAATAATAAGAAATTACATTAAAAGTGGGGTGCATTTAAAATTAATGGGACAATAATGTAGTCACCTTCTACTGCAACCCATCACTCTACAAGCCATATCTAATAAAGCTCATGGATCACGTTTGTAATACTAAGGAATGGTATCAGCCCTTCGTTTTTCAATTGTGTAGATTATTTAACACTGTAATACATCAATGACGAATCATCTTTTATCCAACACACGCCAATTGAAACTAACTGTATCTAAAAACACTGCATCCTCCAGTGTTTTCACTCAATTCTGATTGGATTTGGTAATTTAAAAGTTAAATAACTGCAGTTTTACAGTAAATTATTTAACAGAAGTATAATAGATAATTTAAAAATAATAATATGGTAACATTTAAGTTATTTAATGGTCATTTCGGTGTCTTTTAAATAATTAAGATATTTAATAGTCATTTTAGGTAAGTGGTAATTTAATGCCTCAATTAATATGATTTATATGAAACATCAATGTGAAACATCAGTTTGTCAAAAAGGAGACTAAAAATTGACAAAAATCGTTTTGGTTGTAGAAATTTTACATTTTAAATACATTTTACGGGAACAAAGCAGATGTTTATAAAAGTAACCCATTTTATTATTTTCTTACAAATTATGCAAATTTCGCCCAACCAAATCTTGCCACTCGACTGACATCTCGTGGTATTTTAAGGATTTTGTTTCGTGAAATTAAGACGCATAACTAAGAAAAAAAAAAATGTTTTCAAAAATTCTCACCTCTTGTGGTATTACCCTTGATTATATTAGTCAAAATGTAATAATTTCCTATACTTTTAGTTGATTAATAATTGATTATCAATCATATACTTGACTAATAGTTATTAATTATACTTGGTACATTTTTTGATCTAGTGTCCTCAAGAGCTATGCAATTTTTAGGTATGGTATGTTGGGAATGGGGTATTAATACACTGCGACCTAAAAGATCTATTGTGTCCCCTTCTGTCGCCAATGCACCAAGGAAATGTCTCAATGCCTATAACGACCCTTCTAATCCTATTTTCTCAAGGAAGTGTAGGATTTGAAGTGGCTTCAAGTTAGGTAAATCTCCCTCTTCTATTTGATATCCCCCTAGATAGTGCCCTTGGATTCTGGAGTGCTACAGATTCAATTAGGATGTGAATGGAGGTTTCGTCCTCCTCCTTACAGAATCTACACTCACTATCCTCTACTACTCTCAGTTTACTTAAGTGTCCTTTTAGTCGGCAATGCCCGGTAAGGACCCCTGTTCTTGCTCAGGCAGAAGCAGGCTTCCGATCTTTTCTGGTTATATTCACCCAGAAGTATCTTGGCCTGTCTCAGCCTCAAGAGATTGTTCCAATTATCGGTTCTTCTACTGCCCAATTCTTTGTTAATCTCTCCTAATATTATGTTACTGCTGATACCACAGAACGGCTCAGGTCCTACAAAGGGTGTTTGAACTCCTTTCCTTTCGTCTGATTACTCCGTTTCTGATCATTCTATATCGTGTCCTTTTTGCCACATTCTCTATCACCAAATGTAGAGAGGCGAGGTTTAAGATCACCTCCATTGCGACCATAGGACAGGTTCTCATTGCATCAGTAATGCAAACACAGGCTAGTCTTTTTACTTTTGAGATATTAGCTCTCGTAGTAGCTAAACTAGTTCTGTTACTCCAGGCTATAGCCCTTTAAGTGATGATTGGTATCACTATTGCAGTATACATCCATCGCAGTATGTTTGGGTTACATCCCCATCGTTTACCTGCAATGTTTCTGCGTACTATTAGGGCTTTTGTGGCCTTACTTATTACTTCCTTTTCATGTGTGTTCCAGAGAAGTTTGTTGTCCAGAGGGTTAGGCCTAGATTTTTAGGTAACCCCCATTCCTGTTTTATAACAAACATTTTTCAAATATTTTCTTTAACATAACTCCGTTATGGTCTTGATTCTTTACTATATCCATTTAATTTAATGCTATAAAGATCATGTAGGTAAGCTTGTTATATCGCTTGTTTTGTATTGTAAATGTAAATTATGAAATCGGTCATCCGATACAGTAATTCATGATATAATCTATTGAATACAACTCTTGGTATTGGGATTATCGATAATCGCATAAGCTAAAGCATGAATGTATCGTTAAAATCACTATTTGGCTACACGTTAGGCGATTATTGATAGTTCCGATACCAAGAGTTGTATTATATACAGGGTGTTAAAAAAAAGTGTCACAAAATGAAATGGTGAATAGTATGACCCAAAATAAGCAGAAAAGTCTTAATAAATATATGACCGCAAATTAACGGTTTCGGAGATACGGACCATTTTGTGTTTATAACAATTTTTTATTAATATAAAAAAACAATGATATTTATAAACAATCAATAACAACATAGAGTTAAATGAGATGTTCAAAGTGCCCTCCCTCCATTTCAATGCATTGCCATTTGAACGACCGTACATAAAATGCATGTCAGCTAATTCAATATTAGTGTAAACAGGCATAACGAAAATTTATAAAATTATTCACCCACAACAAAATAATAACTGCAAATAGTATCTATGAAAAAACATCGGTAGACTCCGATAAGAAAAGCAAGTTTTTGAGAATGAAAAAAGATAATCAAAAAATGATACAAAACACAAAACACTCCGTATCTCTGAAACCATTCATTTGCGGACATATGTTTATTAAGACTTTTCTGCATATTTTGGCCCATACTACCCCCCGTTTTATTTTGTGACACTTTTTTTTTTAACACCCTGTATAAAAACAGCTTTGTTTAAAAATATAGTTGTCAATATTATCAAGTTTATTGATATTTTTACTCTGAACTATTTTATATGTGATACGGGAAACTGTAATAAATGAAAATTTCTAGATTATTCGGGTGATCCAAAGTAAACATTCGATTCCACTTTCGCAGTTTAACAAACATGTAAAATATTTGTATTTTTTTGTTAGGTTGGTTCATTTCCTACATTTATAATTTCTCAAAATGTTAAATTGTTACAACAGTTGACAGAAGTCTCAGAGAATTTGGTTATAACTGTAGGGGATCACAAGAAACTGAAAAGTTCAGATCATTTGCCAGGAATCTTGAAGCACCCTGTTGTTGTGTTACCACAAATTGCTCCATAATATAGCTAAAGTCTCGGAAATACCACAAGTAATCTTAATTTTTTCAAAGTAACTTCTTGTATTCGTGTAAACGCACCTTAATAAATTTTACGCTGCTAAGCAACAACAAAGCTCAACTGAAATAAGAAGACACCTGCAAACTGTAACTAAAAATGCTATTCTCTTTTATCAGAGGACTTGGGGTATTTATATCACTTTAATATGCTCAATCCTAAAGTTTATTATTGGTGAACAACACCCGTCTGGTTGAAGAAAATTATGAGAATTGTCGTAATTTTAATCCAAATTTTGTGCTCTTACCAAACAACATTTTAATTTGAGTTTCACTGATATATTCATCTTCATATACTTTTCAAATCATAATAATGGAGTCCAAACACAATGGCCAATGTTTTTGCCAAACATTGATGCAAACTGTTGAATATGTTTGGTCGTTATTAAATGCGATTTGCTCAAAAATTCGTGTTTGCCTACTGATTAGTCATAGTCTAATGCTTATTGATGGGGAAATTTACTGATTGTTTGGTCTCGACAGTCCACGTATGTTTATTCATCAACTAAAAAAAATATGCAGCTATTTAAAAAATAATATTTTGAGAAAATTACCCAAAATAGGTCTCTGTGTATTTTACAGATCCCTTTAATTGCATAAAATTGCCATTTGAAATCTAGGGGGACACTTTGTGTAACTAAACAATCTCAATGTATATACATTTTGAAAACAGAAAATTGATACAGTCTACTCTTCTGCACCAGAGACACATTGGCCACCGAATGTTTCATCAAAAAAATTAGGTACTTTTTCTGATAATTCTACTGCATCCTTTTTTTTACATTTTTAGTTGTCATAGATTTATTTTTTATTTAGAATTTTTTTTCAATTTATGCTTTAACAAACGCATGTTTTTTCTCCACAATAAATCAATTTAGCACGAAATTTTTGTGGGGTGCCTACCTTTTCAATTTTTTTTTTATATTAAATGGTTTTCTTTTACGATTAAGAAACAAATTTAAAAAAAAAATCACACTCATAGATAAAATCACCTAGTTTAAAACATATAAGATTATATGTGTACTTTGTTTCAAATACTTTCTTGCACAATTTTTTAATTTCCTAAAGTACAGTTTATTAGTTTATTTTAAATAGCCTCTGGATTAACCATCCTAGCAATAGTTCCTTAAAAATAAGTATCCGAGTTTCCATGTTGCATCTGTTTTCATCCGCCTTTTTCTATACAATTATAATTTTACTGTCGTTCAAAAACAATATTTCGTTAGGTACCTAAATTATTTCGTCAACTGTGATCAACATTTGCAACAATTCCACGGTGAAACTTGCATTATAGTTCTTTAAATTAACCTATTAAATCTCTCTAAATAGGTTGAAATCATTAGTTTGTTCCAATATCTGTTGGCTACTACTGTGGCTTTTAGATAAATACAGGAGTACCTCAAAGCTTGGCTTTGGGCCCAGGCCTATTTCGTACATGTCTTCCAGTAAGCTGGATAACTTGAGATTCTTACTCGCAAGGGCCAAAAGCACACTTTCATGTGCTTATAAATAATAATAAGATTGTTTTGATGAAATCTCCTTTAGCCAAAGGGTGCCGAGTCCCTTAAATCTTTTGACAAAAAAGGAGCCCAAAACTATTGGCAGCTACTGGTAAAAATATGATCAGCACGACACATGCCTCCCCCAAACTTAAAATCTAGATACGCTACTGGTAGTGCTTAGGTTTTACATCAGTGGCTGTCAAACTATACTACTCAAAACGAAAAAGGAGCCACTTTTAAAAATATATTTTTTTTTTATTGTAGTAACTTGTTACAATTTTTTTTGTTTATATACCTGTATTATTCTTCTTTCAAAATATAACCAGCACTTTTTTTGTAATCTAGGTTTATTAAGTAGGCAATTAAATTTATGTTTATTAGAAGCACAAATAAGATTTAAAAAAAGAATGCAATGACTTTTTCCTTTTAAGTAGTTTATATAAAAACAACTGAAATGAAAATTAAGTTTGAATTAATAATAATTCATCGAATTATATATAAAACGTTTTATTTTAAGGTGGGCATCCCAAATAATAAAGCACAGTAGATTTAGTAGTTTTAGAACACTTTTATGCATGATTAGCAACTTTTTAGTTTAATATATTTCTGCCAATATAAATTTTTTTAATTTTACATATAATTAAAAAAAAAACTACTTGATTTATATTTAAATAGTTTAGTGCCTATTTTTTACAAAATTAGGTCTTATATTTTAGATCAAATTTTTACACGTAAATATTTTTATATAATTTTTTTTTTCATATAACTTTTATTGTGTTTTAACAAACTTTTTGGTGTGGATTTTATTTTAACCACTTTGTAGGTTTTATGGTTGATGTGTTGTTAACAAAAAATAAAATAACAATATATTTGCTTTAACGTATGTCTCAAAAGTTTTGTCACAAATTACAACTCTTTGAAAAAAATAAAATTTACAATTGAGAATTTCTGGGCCATTTTGTCTCGAAGAGTGTTGGGAGTTGGGAAACCGAAAACGAGTATCAATTTGGGATGTTGATAGTGAAACGGTCTAAGAACTGATGCGAGATATTCTCAGAAGACTGCGTATTTTTGAAGCTTCACATTTGATTTAAAATAAAAATTTTGGTATTTATAAAGGTGTTCATTATATAGTAAAACCAGAGATTTAGTGACTCATAAATTATATTAGCCGACGACCCTCATTATCACTATTGTTCGATTTGTAGATAAGCGATAAAATTGTCTGTGGGTTAAAAGATTCCCAGGTCCGGATTAAAATATATATTCTCATGAAATAGTAAAGAATATGTTTTTTTAATATTATAATTGAGGGCTCTCTATTTCAATTGTTAACAGTTTTGAATGTAAAACTATTTTTATAATAAAAAAATTTCCTGGAATTTATAAATATATGTACTTGCCTGACCACCTGACTTTCTGTACTAAACGTCTATTAAGGAAATTAGCTATAATGGGATATAGAGTTACAAATAAATTACCAGACTTTGAAGACAAGAATACTAGTGTTTAAGATATCGAGTCCTATAATTCCAGACAGATTAGAGAAAGTTAAATAAATAATGTGGAGTTAGTATGTAACTGTTTTGAGAACTGACCAATTACCGTTTTTAGAAACGAAAGGAGGATAGTAGTTAAACTAAATTCAGTCATTAACGAATATTCCGTTGTGTCAATTGCGTTTATTTCGGAGTGTCTTAAAAATTTTATATAGTGAAAAATGTTCCGTCCATGAGTTGAACCTGTAGCCAGTACTTCAACTGGTGGTGGTAATACCATTAATCGACAAATTTTACACGTTGATGGGAAAAAAATATTAAGTGTTTATACGTCCCTTATGGAACGTGGAATGACCAAGACTCAAGCAGTGCGAGAAACTGCCTTTTTAACGAAAACATTATATTTTACAGTATTTAGAATAGTAAGTAACCCTGTTTTAAAAATAAGGAAAAGAAAAGACTCTGGTACTTCAAAGAAACTAGATGGCTGTGATGTAGACCTAATTCGAGGGAAAATATACGACTTGTATAGAGAGCAAATTGTACCTACACTAGATATATTAATGCAACGACTTAAAAAGGACGAAACTGGCATCCAGTGTAGAAAAGAGACTTTAAGGAAGTCTCTTGTAAGAAACGGGTTTAAATTTAAAAAAATTAATAACAGCAAAAAAGTCATAATGGAATCTGTGCGTCTTAAGCAATGGAGATTTCAATATTTATTAGCGATAAATGATTTTAGAGAAGCTGGCAGAACAGTTGTGTATTTGGATGAAACTTGGTTCGATACACACGATTATCCAAACAAAAGTTGGGTAGACTCATCTGAATTGTGCGCCACATAATAAAGGCAAACGTATTACTATAATACACGCAGGAACCAATAAATGGTTTTATACCTAATGCGTTGTTGTTATCGAATATTAAGGACTCCTTAGTCGATTACCATGACGACACTACTGCCGAATTATTGGAAGATTGGTTCCAAACTAACTTTTTCCAAATATTCCACCCAACAGTGTTATAGTCATGGATAATGCCAGGTTCCACAGTCGAAGACTAGATAAAAAGATTACATGGTAAACAATGATTTGAACTTTGAGGAAAAGTACACAAAAAAGTAGTTACTGAAAGTTTTAAAAAGCTATTCAATACAAAAGAAATATTTTTTTGACACATTAGCTGAGAGCTTCGGACAGACGGTGCTCAGACTTCCTCCTTACCACTGTATGTTTAACCCAATTGAACATATATGGCGTCAGCTTAAGTTAGCAGTTCGAAGAAATAATACTTCTTCAACCTTAAGTTCGACTGTGGTAGCTGCAAAAATTCCTGATAGCAGCTGGATCAAGTGTGTTTCCCATATAAAAAAGGTGGAAAAGACATATATTGATATAGAAAAGATACCAAGAGAAAGGTTCATTATTAATTTGGATGACGATAGGTGAAAGTGAGTAATTTTGTTTAAATAAATAAAATATTAGAAAATGAAATGTAAAAATTCCACTATATTAATAAAAAAATACGTGTGGCACTCGGGGACTGCCGCGATAAAGCTATTGCATAGCATTTTTAATCAACTTATGTAATTATAATTATTTATTTTATTTATGCAGTATTTTTTTTTCTTTGATATTCAAGTTTTTCTTTGATATTAATTCAAGTTACAGTTTTTGAGCGTGGTGACCGATAAGAAAACAATTTTTTTTCTTTTATTGAATAAATGAGAACTTAATATTGTTTAAAATATTTTTATTATCTTTCAATACATGTAGGTTATTCAGGAATTTTTATCATTGAAACTATAGATTTATGGTAACTGAAATAAGAAACATAAGTTTGAGACTTGATATCCTCTAAATACCTGGAAAATACCGCGTCAATGGTAGTCCCATATTTTGTTGTGGATTCTTGTGGATCATTATTCATTTTCAAATTCAATTTTGCCGAAATTGTGTCTAAAAGAGATAGAATCAGTTATGAGCAGTTAGCAGCTAGTCTACACGCATACGTCTAGTCGAACGTACACAAACACCGTGCCGAACTGAAACGACGTTGGACGATGCACGGCTTTCAACGCCGCACCGCTGTGCTGGTCGGAGTGGGGGTGTTAGGTTTATTTTCGTTACGGAATTTCTTTTTCGATTTTTAGATTTTTTTCGATTTTTCGGTTTTTCGAGGGTGTTAGGTTTATTTTCGTTACGGAATTTCTTGATTCGGTCGCCGCGCTCAAAGCCCGCGATAAAATCTATGTAATAGCTTAATAATGAAATAGTTAACACTGATAAAATAAAAATTAATATTTTATAAATCTTGCAAAAAAAAATTAATATCTAATATTTACGCCAGCTGGGAAAATTTGTGATACCAATTTATTAGAAGCCAGAGAAAGCTCTTCTAGTTCTTGTATTGCATAAACGTTCCAGTCCGCAGACGTATATTTAACTCCGCTTCATACTAATACGAATAGGGTCGGATAAAACCTTTCACGGCTTTCAACGCCGCACCGCTGTGCCGGTCGGAGTGGGGGGTGTTAGGTTTATTTTCGTTACGGAATTTCTTGATTCGGTCGCTGCGCTCAAAGCCCGCGATAAAAGCTATGCAATCGCTTAAAAATACTTATCTGAGTAATTCAAAATCGACAATTGTTTCAGAAGCATACACTTCTATCGTCAGGATTGACAATAGTGGAATTTTTACATTTTTTAATATTTTATTTATTATGAATAGATTCCACAACGTAAGGGTAGAAACAATCACTATGACCTAGCTACTTGTTCGTACTTTGTCATACTGATTTTTATTTTTACTGACTTACCACTTTATACTTTTTAATAATTATATTTTATGTGTTAAACCTGCATTCTGTACTTTTAAATACTTTATTTTCTACTTTTTGGTACTTCTATTACCTACCTACTTTTTCGTACTTTGTCATACCGATTTTTTACTTTTACCATTTCACCACGTTATACTTTTTAATATATACAACCTACATTTTGTACTTTTAAATACTTTATTTTTTACTTTTTAGTACTTTTATTACCTACCTACTTTTTCGTACTTTGTCATACTGATTTTTGCTTTTACGAAGTTACCACGTTACTTTTTATACACACTGTATAATTAAATAAACAATTCTGAATTATAGCGATTTTTCTTAATATTTATTTTACCCCAATTACTGACCTACAGAACAAATCTTAATGGCTAGGGTAGGTACGTCATTGCGTAGAAACGGCCGCCTGCTGATAAGTAAATTACCTGCTGTTTTATGGTAGTCGCTAGATCTCTGGTTTAACTATACCTATTTTGAAAAATTGCCTTGAAACCATTTTTAATTTTCAAAATTGTATTAAGAAATTTGTGCCAAAACTTTTGAGACACACATTTAAAAAAAGGCCAATTAAAGATTTTATATTTTCTAATTGTTTAATAAATACAATGTTGCACAATCGAGAATGAAGTTAAAAATACGGTTCATTCTGTTGAATGTCCGAAATTTTCTTAATTACTGTTATTATATTTTATGAGTTACCTCCAAAGCACCATTTGACAGTTTTAATTAGCATTTATTAGATTTTAAATAAAAACATTTTATCTTTTGTCAACAACCGCATCTACAATGAACGTACCTAATATTCGATAAAAAAAACTATAGTTTTTGTGCTAACCACTTTTCTGTTAGTTGTTTTTATTTTGCGAACTAGTATGTTAGTTTAGTGGTGAACTGGGTATTATAGGGTGTAACGAGGCAAGATGGAAGAAGGCAAAACAGATCGGTGGCCAAAGTGGCTCAACTTCTTGGTACTACGGAACATTTCGTCAATCAACATGTTGGATATCCAGAAGAGGTGAACGTAATAATTAGAGAATAATTTTAGCTATTCCTTTATATATCATTTTTTTAATCATTTCGTAAATTTATATTGATATAATCATTTTTTAGGTGTTTAGTATATTTTTCTTTTAAAAAATTAGATTTTGAAGCGTTTTTCAACAGTGTCACTTTCGTATTACAGTTGTACTTTTTTATTAACGTATAACACCATTTTTTTAAATTATTATCATCATTAATGGTTTAGGTCTAGTTAGGGAATTAATTACCATCCAGATTTGGATGGCAGTAGTATCTAGAAGCAGTAAACAGTATCAGGAGTCACTGTTTGGTTCACAAATTAATATAGAAATATAAATAATTTATTCTCAGTAATACATAATATATAAAAATGTTTACATAGTCGTCAGTACTTAATTATAAAACATAAGTTACAACTTCAGTTTTATTTGAGGAAATATTGATACCGTAAAGTGGGGTACTTTGTACAAAATGTTTGTTTTTATTTAATATCTATGGTTCTATTGGGAATTATAAAGCCCGCTTTAACTATATCAAAAATTTAATACTTTGGCTACATAGTTTTGTAATTAGAAAGCATAAAAAAAATTAGAACCACATTTTTTAAAAGTTTAAAAAGTTGACAAAGTTACCTCGACTTTGGGGTTACTTTGCCGACTGGCATTTTTGCACGTTTTTAAGCGTACAGGCCAAGTTAACAGTCTCGAAGGGCTACTTTACCCTCCTTTAATGTGTAAAAAAAATATTTTAATAAAAATTAAAAATGTATATTTCTAAGAAAATAAAGGAACATTTACCTCTTTGCAAGTCAACAAACAACTCTTATAAAATAATATTAACAACTCGTTGGTAAAATAATAATAACTCTTAGGTAACAAAATAATAACATAATTCCTAACTATTCTAAGTAGGTAGTAAGTCACAAAAGAAACTTAACAAATGCTTCAAAATAAACATTTAAATTTTTACGAAACAAAAAACTAAAACATGCTATATTTGGAAAAATCAAAAAATTTCGAATGTAAAAATTTGTCTTGATGTCGATGCAAGTTTTGGCGATTCTAAAATAGTCACAATATCGTGTTCAAGAATAAGGCCTGTGTCATTGATATTAGGAAAACAAAAATTGTTTTGTGATTTTAGTCTTAAAAACTTTACATTACAGCAGTCATTTTCTTTGTCAATAACTTGTGCAACAAAATACTTGTATTGTTTTTTCCCTAAAACTGCTACAAGTATAAAATCGGAATTTTTAACTCTAACTAATTTTGATTCATCTTCAGTCTTGCTAGATACAATATCATGGGAGCAATGGGCTTGAGGCTCGTCATTGCGGTCATTAGTCTTTTGGAAATCCTCGACTTCATCTAATTCTAAATTGTCCTCAGATTCACTTTCAGTGGTCCAGTCATATTCTTCAGTTTCTTAATTTACTTTATCACGTTTCTTTTCTTTGGGAATACTTGTCGTGAAATCCTCACTTGCAACAGATTTGCCAGGTTCAGTTCTTATCATCTTCTTTCTCTTTGAGGTGCTTGCTTGCTTTTGAAGGAGCTCTACTTTCCTTAAGGAAATCCAACAAGGTCCCGCTAATATCAGTGTTGGTTCTATCAAATCTTTTATTAGGCATTCTATTAAGAACCTCCTCTCTGTTACATGGGTATGTTCCCCTTGCTCTAAATCCATTTTGAATGATTTGTTCGTCTTTTAATTTTATTTCTTCAATTACCTTTTTCAATAAATGAGGAAAAGTGCTTTTGTTTACTGTACTGTCTCGTGGATTTTTGGTTTTGTAGGTTGTTATACGGCGCCAAACTACCTTCAAGGGCTTACATCCAAAGGTTGTGTCAAATGTGTTAAATTTGAGGGTAGAAAGATAAATCTAATATTGTTTCTTTGACACTAATGATTGTTACGTTTAACTCCTCGGTATAACCATTTGTGTAAATCAGTCTTCAAATGCGTACTGATCAAACCACCCAGATTTGGTTCTATTATAACGGTTTCCAAGGGGTCCGATACACTAGGAATCAAATAATCTCTCCGCCTTATACACAACATATGGGACAAACATAGTTCCATCTGCAGCGGCAGCAAACATGACGGATATTGAGGACTTTGTTGAGTTCATAATGCGTTCAGGGTATTTAATCCCTTTTTTAAAAATACATTTTGACGATCCAAGATCGTCTGTCAGATTGGTCTCGTCGTAGTTAATGATGGAACCAGATGGAATTCCTGCCACATTTCTTTCTAAATTATCAAAGTAAATGTTCATTTCCTCATCTGCTTTCTCAGCTCTTACTTTTTTAATATTTTGGCACTGTCTGTTGGATAATTCATGTTTGTGTCTATGAATAAAATTTTTGCACCAGTCTACACCTGGTAAATTGTCTTTGAACTTCTTTAGGCATACACCTTCTTTGTCTAAATGATTCTTTAACACTACTCGCAATTCTGTCATGGTTAGGGGGCAGCCATATTCGGAATTGGCTATTATAACGTCGACAATGGACCGTTCAATCTCCGGGGCGATTAGCTGAGGTGCTCCAACAGGACTTAATGTTTTTTTTAAACTTTATTTACTAGGGTTCTTCTAGGAATATTGAAGGTTTTGGATGCTTTGGTAAAACCCATTTGATTACTTTTAATCAGTAGAACAGATCTTCGGTATAATATTTATAACTCCGTGCACCCACTTGTCTTTTATACGTTCGAACCATTTTCTAAAAAAAAAAACACACAATGTGGGGCAACTTTGCCAACCGCAAAAATTATTGGAAATTTAGCATCTAGAAAACTGTTAATATCAGAAATAGAACTCACATATGCACAGGACTAGGTGATGTTAAAACCAGAAATCAAGATTCATTAGTTTTTATTACACAACCCTTAGCATAGCAACATGATTTAACGAGGTCAAAATAAAATTTTTACTCACATGATTTTCAAATATGGCGCACCGCTTCACCGAGCTCCGGACTTGTACTGCCTAAAACCTGTTGATCGCTTATTATTTTGCCGCCAACTGCATTAGAGCAGCGTTGCCAGATTTACAGAAAATATTTTTTTAGTTTTTTAAGTAAAGTTGCCCCGGCTGGCAAAGTAACCCCACTTTACGGTATTTCTTTCTTGTAACGAAGTTAGTTTTCATGTTATTGTTATTAAATAATCTTCCTGTTACTCTTAACACCACTAATGTCCTTATTTATGAACTTAGGGTAGTTATTCTTGAATTCGAAGGAGTAGAAAACCCAGCACAAATTTTGTATTTTTGTCTCATTCTTCCCTCAAAATTTCTACTCCCCGATATTCAAGAATAGATACCCAGGTGAGTTCGTCCTTGGTGAAAAATTAGAAAAGTTTGGTTATTTAGAGATGAGCCGTAACAAATGTCTTTTAAGTTTACGGAATTGCTACTGTCCATCTCTAAATTCCCATGTAATACTGGAACTACTTGGAACTCTATAGCAATTATAACTGAACTTCAATTTTCGTTCAAAGATGAAGTCGCCTCAGTTAGAATTATAAATTAGAACTTAATTTACTACAAAAGTGGCTCTCATAGAAGTGTAACGCTTGTATACATTTTTAATTGCTTAAATCAAAGTAAAAATACCCCAAAAAAAATATACTAAATACCTTGATACAAATTTAAAAGTAGTAAGAATGATTTTTATTTTAATTTCGTCTTCTTAAATTCACATGTTTTCACTGTAAAAAATTCCACATCATTTTTATTTTCACAAAATGTATATATTAAAAAAATCATTCAGCAAACTTATTTTTTACATTCAAATTTCATTAACATAAAACACATTTAATTCAAAATAATACATAAATCATTTGCCACTAATACCTAATATTGTTTGAAAAATTTGTTGCAATGTTTTTTTGTGAATTTTATCGATTAGGTTGAATGGTGCATAAAGAATATGAGCGATATATTAGAGTTACTATTTAGAAAAGATGTCGGACTGACGCACAATGATATGTCCGAAATTATACAATCTGCTCTTAGGACCGTCATACAGAGTCACATCAAGATGGAACGAGACAACCCTCATGCGGTAAGCATAAAAATATATAGTAATATTAAATAATATATTCGAATCTGTTGGTTGTAATAAATACATATCAATTTTGTTAATATTTCATAGACGAACGGTTTTAGCATAAAAAAGTATTTTTGTATCGAAATAGCAAAAAAAACTAATTTTTGTAAACTTTGGTTCCATGTACTTTTTGACCGAATGAGATAAATTGTAGAAAATATTGTCGACTATAACTTTTTTATTGAACATTTTCTACTACGACTCATAGTTTTCAAGGAAAATCCCAAAATTCCAAGGAGGATTTTCAAAATTTGGTTTTAAGCGCTTTTATGATCACTTTACAATTCGATGGCCTCAAATCAATACCACGATCATCAATTAGATCATTCAATTGAAACAAGGGCTATTAGCTCAGGTGGTTAGGAGGTCGAACTTATCAACTTTGCCATTTTTCGACCGCGTTCAAATCCTGGCGGGGCAGATTTTTTTTATTTTTTTTTTTTTTAGTTTTTTTTTGTTTAGAAAATATGAAAATTGAATAAATACGATTATTGTTGATTATTTTTTTAAATACATTTTAATTATTATAGTAATAATCACCTTGGTTTTACATTTTTTTGATGACATTATTTTGTGGTCGTAGGAAAAATATTGTACATCACTTGCGTGAAAAGTGATTTTCCACACTCGTGTGAAAAATGTCACTTTCCACACTCGTAATGTAATATACTATTTTTTAATCTTTAGCCATTCTTTATGGAGTTTTTTAAAAACGTCTTTACAAACAATCGACTCATTTCTTTTTATTCTTTGCGGCAGTGGTGTGTAATTATTATCAAAATTAAGCTTGTAAAAAATTATTCTTTCAGGTGTATATTTTAGGGCTCTTAGATCAACCATATTTGGATCACCGGCTTTTCTTCCAGGTCTTATAGACGAGTATATCAAATTATCATTAAAAGTGGTAAAAAAATCGTATTTTAACATTTTGACTTAATATTTTTCGGATTCTGATCTTGCCTCTTCTGTTATTCGGACATAATCACTAGAAAGGAATTTTTTTTAATACGTAGTTTTCTTTCTATGGTAGTATGTACACTATCGCATTCCATCTGCCTATGACCTTTGACGAGATATTTTTGTTCAGTGATAATATTAAGTTCCTTTGATAAATTTAAAAGTGCATTGCAAAAATATGTTAAATATTTAGCAAATGTACTTCAAGTAATCAGTAAAAAGTAATTTAAATTTCAAATCTACTTATAAGTATTTTACGAAAGTACTTGAAATGTTAAGTATTTTACTTAAAACAAATAATTCAAGTATAAGTAGCAAGTACATACCTTAAAAATACTTAAAGTAAATTCAATATACTGAAGTAATTCTAATTACTGAAAATATGTTTAAAATACTCAAAGTTCTTTTATGAAATACTTATTACTTAAGTCATGTTTTAAGTATATATTAAATTAAAGATCCCCTCTTGAGTTATCAACTTAAAACTCAATATATATAGCTTTGTATAAATTAATAAAGTACACTACTATTTCGTTTAGACATGACCAATAAAAATGGCCATCCAATATGTTTGTATGTGTATAACATACAATATAAAATGTATATTTGGTTTATTAAAATAATTGAAATCTTGAGTTTTCTCGGCGTTTTTGTTACATTGTTACTTTTTATCATTGTTTGTTTCTCATATACGAGTAAATAAAAAACTCATCTATTCATATTTCAATATCTTTTTTATTCGTCGGAATGGGTAACATCAAGAAGTCAAAGTCATAAACCTAACACGTAACACATAACATGAGAATATGAGTAATAGAATAACAACACATGTACATAGGTATTGTTTTTCAAGAATAACATTATTTTAAAGTAGGTACCTAACCAAAATACATATTAGGATTAGGATATCGGATACTTTGAAAAAAAAAACAACAAAATAAATAACTAATACGTTTCCTAAAATACGTGTTTGTTACTTTTGAGCAGTACCAACTTTTCAAAGTTTGAGTCACTTAAGGTATGACGTCTAGGAGTATTAATTATTTCAGAGAAAGAAAATAATCGTTCCACGGGGGCAGATGACGGTAAAATACAGTTATACTTTATAAATAACTGTTTAACAATATTGTATTCGTTCAGCTTTGACAAGGTGGTCATTTTATCATTCAGGTATTTGAGGAATTCAAACTGGTTCTAAAAAGTATCAGTAGAATGGAGCCTTATAGCAGTATCCGAAGAAACATTAACCTCGGCATCATCCTTAAAATCAAAAAAACACGTCTTCAAGGTCTTCTTGGGCTGTCAAGTCGGGCTCAACTGATACTTTAAAGGCCAAAGCAATACTCGATATCCAAGATTGAGTATCTTTTGCGGTTACTTGAACATCAGTATCTTTGAAGGCGCTCGACCATCTCATTTTAAATCTAGGATTGGTTACTGCTGCTATAACGGCTATCTTAGACTGCAAGGTAAAAACACGATGGAATCGTTCACGAATAGAGTTCAAAATGTAATCCAAGGACTTAGTTAGTTGTGTGATTGTACCAAGATAATTTAATTTTCTCAAGTTTTGTGTGCATTGATATAATACTGGGAAGAATGTATCCATAATATTGTCATGAATTCCTAATCCGACCCTGTATACGCACGCAATCAACTCGTGATCGAAGCAACGCTGACTTGTGGAAACAGCCGGACCGCGTTTCGAATGTACAAGAATACGACGGAATATCTGCGACTGGAATGGCGGAGAGTGCCGCTTAGTCATAAAAAGGAATGTTCGAGAGCCTCTCGTATCTTCCAGTAGCGGAGTTGGACTAATATAAATAGCCGACGTATCAGCGCCGAGTTTAGTTTAATGTAGAACATTGTATTGAAAAGTTAAAGTGTAAGAAATAAATTAGAATTGTTAGTTAGTGTCTAAATATTACATAAATTAAATAGTACGTCTGAAATAAATTGTAAATAGTGTGTTTTTAAATAAATAAACTAAAAATAAATTAGACTTTCGTCACAATATGTATTTTATTCGCCTTGCAGAAAGTCAAGAGTCTGCAAGAGGTTTCATAATTGTTGTATATTTTGTCAAAAATAATATTTCACTTTAAGTAAATTGGGCAGCTAAAGTGCATCACAAAGTTCTAGCATCTTTTCCTTTAAAGATAAATTTTTTTTAGTGTCATAACTGTACACTATCTTAGGACTGTATGCTTATTACTCTTATTACGAGTAGTATTATTAGTACCAGGTATCCGGCATCGGCACACGTTAGACGTCGTGTGTCGCAAAGATTTGATTTGTTTGAGCGTGTTTACTGTCACTTTACTGTACTGTTTACTGTCCGAGTAATATGAAATGCGAGTCATAGCTTGTTTGGCGGTGCAGTATTTTTAATAAAATACTTATAGTAAATATGTACTTAAAATAGTTTCAAAAGTACTTTAAGTATTTTTCATTTAAGTACTTACTGTTAAAAATTACTTAAGTATTTTCAGAAAAAAACTTTAAGTAGATTCTGATTTTCCAGTACATTTTTCAAGTAACAAGTAATACCGCAAAAGCGTTAATTTAAGTACAAGTACTTTTTTTCAAATGTAATAAGTACATTTCCAAAAGTATCGTTAGTTTATAAATACTTTAAGTAAAATAGTTAAAGTAAAAAAAATACTGATTATTTATTTCAAGTACTGAGTACTTGCACCTCAGCTCTGGTGCGTTGGACATAACACTATTTCGGTTCTGGTAGATGCAACCATCTGAGTAAATAAAGGGTTTTCCATCACTTAAGTGTCTTATGTAGTCCACAACAAGTGATGCAAATGTGGATGCTTGTAAATCAGCTTGGGTCTCGTCAAACCAGTAACACTGTCTCGTTGCAATGCATTTTTTGCAATGAATTAATTTTTTTTATATTCTTTAGGATATTTTGAATAAAAAAAGTCCTTACGCCCATCATCGTATCTTCAACCCTTTAATTGTTATGAATTTTTTAAAATCCAAAATTGACGAAAATTCTAATTTTTTTGAATTAAATAATATACCTTAAAATTTAAAATTCTATAATTTTAAATTTTTTACCGAATATTCAAACTATAATAAACAAAATAACCTAAATACATTTTCAAAATTTTGTTTGCTGTTATGTTTTTTTACGTTATAACAATATTCTTCCTACGCGAGTAGAGAGAAGTACTTCTATCTCACTTCCAACTCAATGTATAAGATGGGTAAGAAAAAGCCCGATGACGCGCTAAATCAATTGATTCATTTTTTCTGGCTTAATTAATTTTTCGTTGTTTAAACAATAACATCAACAGATATCGAGTGTCATCTTACAATTTTATAATCAGGAAAGCCTTCCGGACATTTAAAAAAAAATGCGATTTAAAACAATTTTGCAAACGACTGCGCCAATATGCCCTGAACTAATAGCTTTGTTTTAAAATACACAGCACTTGCCATTGTTGAGGGACACACTTTTACGGCTTGGAGATCCATGGTCACAACATGCTTAACTCCTCTTAAACTTACTTCCTTGTCATTTACCTTTTCCGCTCTAGCTCTACCTTTTTGTTGTTGGTGTTTCTGCCACTCGGTAAGGTTTTTTTCATTGTATTGACAACAAGTATCACATTCATATCTTTTTTTGGCTTATAGAGTGAGATATTTTTGTTTTTTAGCAATTTGGTCAGGGAATTTTGGCTCATTGCAGTTTGATTCTTTCGCGGCATTTAGATACACTTTGTAAAACTCAATAATTGTTGTTAATGACTGCTCTAAATAAATTTTATTAGTATCTTTTCTACAATAATGCGAGGGCAATTTATTCAGGTTGTCCATAAATGTATTCATGAATTCATTCGGAACCCGAAAAGACCTTTTTTTTGTCTTCATTTGTCCCATATTTGAGTGTTCCACTACGTCGTGATTCTTTATTTTCTGTTTTGCGTTGTTTTGGACTTTCTTTGGTAACCGTATTGCACACAAATGTTTTTCTTTGAGCTGTCCCAAAATGTGAAAACATCTCTTGTCTTACATTTTTAGACAAATCATGGCATTTTCTCTTTTTAGATCTAGCACAAAACGTCGAGGGACATGTTGGTCCCAATTTACGCTCCTCTCTGTGTATCGTGGAAGGTATTTGTTTGGTTTGCTGGTCTTCCATATCCCAAATATTTTTTTCCTTTTTCCATTAGTTCTTTTTTAATTTTCTTAGTATTGATACCCAGTATTCGCTTTACTACATTTTTAGTCGTATTATCGTGAGCAATAATATCGATTGATTTGGCATCACTAACGAAGATGGATCATGATTGATGGGATCCGGAGATGAGGTACTGACAGTGCTAAAATTTGCTATATTACCGTGTACCAACTCTTTAGGTTCTTACTCTAAAGTCATCATCATAGTATGAGCATTCGGGTTTTCTTCTAAATTGCTGTCGACTGTATTGTCTTAGATCACTATCCTTCTTCTTATCCGGACTAGTACAAAAATGTTTTAAAACCTGTGCGCTGGAATTTGCAGTTTCAGGGTCAAAGTTTTCCAAAAAGCTGTCATTAATTGCGATATCCACTGGAAGGTCCATTATATTAAATAGGGAATCATCATTTTGTTTTTAAATCGTCGTGATATCTAAGCATTCACTCATATCTTTGGCGGGTCTCTTTGTGCTTCGTTCTTCTAGATTGCATAGATCAAAAATTCTTCTTATATGTGAGTTCATTTTCAAATTACTAACTGTACTGCTTTTCACACCTGAAAAAAAAAACAATACTTCGTAACACAATTTCAGATAATAATTCAATAGCTCGTAAGTCAATATTCAAAGAAAACACGACTCCAGAGCAATATTAATAAGTTATAACTAATGTTTTAATACGAAAACACAATTATAAACTACTTGCGTCTCTTAAAAACTTTCAAATGCAAAATTAATTGCAACTTCTAACAACTATTGACTTAAACGTAACACTACTCTTATTCAAATTCTCTGACTTAAAAGGTGTTTACTTGACATTTATCGAATTTGATTTACGTGGTATTGATTTCGCGCCATTTCCTTGGCAACGTCTTTTTGTAAATGGTTCATCGTCCAATAGATGACGCCTTAAGTTCTAACGAAATTAAAGGCGTAAAAATCCGAAAAAGGTAAATTTCGGACTTACGAGGTATTGGTTTGAGGCAATCGAATTCATGAATTACAATCGTGTGAAATAATTCAAAAATATGGGAAAATCACATTATCTGCAAACTTATCATGAATTTGTGTTTTAGAGCAATCTCGTCGCAGTTATGATAGACATTTTCAGACAAATGACCAACGAACACTACAACAATTACATCAACAGTTTTTCTACTAGTTTCGACATACTAGACTTTCTCATGGAGATTTTGGTCGTCTTCAAGGAGCTAGTCAGCAATTCGGTGTTTCCCAAGGATTGGTACGACATGATAATGCTACAAAACAACATCATACTGAAATCGTTGCGATATTTTTCGCACACGATCCGAGATTGTTTCTTTCAAAAGTTCGAACACGATGCTTGGAATAATTTCTTCCATTGCGCCATAGCGTTTATGACCCAAGAAGCGCTCCAATTGGATAATTTTTCTTTCAACAAGAAAATGAGGGTGCTGGATCTGTACAAAGACATGCGAGTGGAAATGGGGTTTGAAATTAAATCTATGTGGTTTAATTTAGGTGAGTATATAGAGGGCGTTCAGTTTTTAATTGAAATAGATTCCAATGTCTGTTGCTGGCCGATGAGTCCTAATAAGGATGAAACCGATACAAGAGTGATATTCTCCTTAGTAAGCAAAATCAAAGGTAGAGTGATGAAAATAATTTTCTATCTCTACTGTTTTCCTTTGGATATAATTCAATGCCTTTAACGGTATTAGCCAGAGAAGTAGTTGTTTTTCTAAGAGAAACGGTCGCTCGTATTATGTGATTGGCTTTGAGATTTATTTTCATTTTATTTTACGTCTTAGTCACATTTGAGTTGGAACTATATCCTTTTTTACTTTTTTAATAGAAATGAAAAAAATATTTTTACTAAATTTAGGTCATCAGACCGCTTTTACTATCCCACTGCTAATTTTCAGAAGACACAAGAAACTTTTTCTTGAAGTAGTGTACATGTTTTCTTGCCAGTGAACACTAAAATTTATTTTACTTTGTCAAGTAAGTTACATAGCTTAATTTTTAATTTAATCACTAAGTTTTAAACACAAGAATAATTTGTATTACATCATATTAAAATTTATTTGTATTCTGAAGACGGACCATGTTGAGAATTGAATAAAATATAAATTGCTTCTAGCTTGAAATTCATCTTCCCGTCGGGATTCATAGCAAAATCATAATGTTTTGAATATATTCTAGTGTTTTTGTTAATTTCATCAACTTCAACCTCTCCATTTCTAAGTTTGAATCCAAATTTACCTTTTTCAAGGTTTGTTGGAATCCTATATTAAAAATTATTAACTGTTTCAATGATATAATAGATAAACAGATAGACAATAAATCTTTTATTAGATAATAATATATAATAATATATAATAATAGATAATAATGGAGAATAATGGATAATAATAGATAATAATGGATAATAATAGATAATAATAGATAATAATAGATAAAAATAGATAATAATAGATAATAATAGATAATAATAGATAATAATAGATAATAATAGATAATAATAGGATAATATATAATAATAATAATAATAGACCATAATAGATATCGCTTATGAATTTTGTTTGTTTACCTATGAAACGACGTGGAACTGCAATTGTATGTTTTAGAGCAAATAAAACATTTAATTTGTTTAAAAAACATCAGAAACTTTAAAACTCAAAAAAAAACCGCTTACAATATAAAATTCAAAATACTGACAATTCCGAACTGATTATTAACAAATTTAACTAATTTTCTATTGCAATTTAAAATGACAAATCACATCAAGGAACCAGGAGAAAGAGAAAATAACAAAAAAAAAGTAGATCTTGGCTTTAAATAAACCCAGACCATTACCCATTCATTTTTTTATTTGTTTACTTGAAAATCTGATAAACTACTGTAAATAGGCCAGGGATTATAATTTAAAATAACATAATTTTTACAGGTCAAAACAAAGTCCAGTTCGTGCCCTCCCTAGTAGGTTTAATACTAGAAATGACCCTGATCCCAGAACCCGAGCTCCGAAAAGCGACTATTCAAATATTCTTTGATATGATGCAATGCGAGTTCTATTCATCGCGCTACGAAATCGAAAGCTATGGAGACACCAAACGAGACTCGTCTCACATAAAAGCCAATTTTTCGGACTTCGAAAACGAGATGATCGTCAAGCTGGACGCTTTATTCGAAGGCGGTAAAGGCGATCACGATTACAAGAACATGTTTCATGATATTATGGTCGATTTGTGTTCAAAACACACCACCATGAACGAAGAAGGTGTCAAGTTCGTTAAGATCGTATCGCGGTTGATGGAGAGCTTGTTGGAATATAGGAGTATAATTATCGATGAGAATAAGGAAAGTACAATGAGTTGTACAGTTAATTTATTGGTAAGTTTGGTTTGTATTCAGTTGGAACAATTTCCGATGGTTTTAATTCGTTTCAGGACTTCTACTCGGAAATAAACAAAAAAGAAATGTACATACGTTACCTAAACAAACTGTACGAGCTGCATTTGGAATGTGACAATTTCACCGAAGCTGCTTATACTTTGGAGTTGCACACGAAATTGTTACATTGGTCAGATGAGACGTTGAATTCCTTGTTAAAAGGCGATAAGCATGATGGAGCTAAAACACATCGACAACTCAAAGAGGACTTGTATTATACCATTATTGAAAATTACAGTAAAGGAAAAGTAAGTAAATATCGTTTATTTTTATAATTTGTATATCCTTAATTCCTATTTTAAACACTTTCTGATTAGGTCGACACATTCTGAAAATTATGGCATTTCTGGAATGATAAAGAAGAATATTGAAATTCAGCAATTTTAATATTATACTATCATAATTTGGGAGTTCTGTAAAAAAAAAATTGAAAATTTTCGCCCATCTATAAACTCGCGCTATTTATATGAAGCTAGCTCTGTACCAGAACACTCTGGGCGATCCAGAACGTACGGAAACTTCCTCTCTATGACTTAACGGCCGTGTAACGCTTTTTCTGGTAGCTTCTCGAAGCAATGCGTTTGTCTCTGTCCTGCGGATCGAAACATAGACGAAGCGGCTTACAACGGTGAGAAGAACAGGGTTACCTTAGGCGTTCTTGCAACAATATATTTAGAAGTAATCTAATCTAAGTATTATGAGATATACAAGAATATATGTAAGGTTGTTTTTAAGAATATACTCAGTATATTTATTTGCTGTTTGCTGTTGCCTTACGAGACGAAAAGACGAAAAAGTGCTTCAATGGATACTTCTCCGAAAAAAAAAAAAATATATTTATACCCAGAGACTTGAATTGTAGCTGCTATTCTCAGCTTGAATACTTAAATGGAACTGATTAAATCCTAACAACCAGAGATAACAGGAAATGTAACTACTAACAAATATCGTGCCGTCTTAAATAAGACATATTCTAAGGGACACAGCGAGGGTATAATATCCGCTGTTGTCATATGCCTATTTCATTATTCTCGTTTTGTTTACAAAATTATTTGCATATATTAAAAAAGCTAAAATAATTCAACCTATTTTATTGCAACTGAACCCAAAAATTTTTGAATCATTAGTTATATCAAATTTAACTAAAGTAGTTGTAATAATTTTCAGTAAATTCCAAAACCTAGTCATGTTAAGTTGGAAGTGGCAACAGGGCTTACACTGGCATGGATATTTACGTTGTTTATTATAAGCGCACAGCGGCTTACATTATTCATTGATAAAAAAGTTGTATCTGCGTAAAATTCTTCTCTCTTACTTCTCACCTTTCGTCTCCTCGTCGGAGTCCTGCCATTAGAGCGAATTGATATTCGAATTAATCTTGGCATCTTGAGTATTACATTTTATCAATGAATGGTTATTTCTGGAAACAACCAACCTTGCAATGTTATTACATATCAAAATAGCAATAGAACAGTTAAAAGTTTAAATATCTGACTTTCTCAAAATTTCTTTTTCATATCATCCAGTATAGACAGAAATACGACAAATCCTTCACAATGTATTTTATGTCATGAAAAATTGTATTCTTGTTATCTGTTACAGATGTGGGAATGTGCAATAAAGAAATGCCAGGAACTGGCTGGGCAATACGAGGAAAAAACCTTTGATTACGAACGCCTCAGCAAGCTGCACCATCAGATGGCCGTTTTCTACGATGATATTATGAAAAAGGCTAGAGCGGAGCCCGAATATTTTCGCGTCGGTTATTTCGGAAAGGGATTTCCAAAATTTCTCAGCAACAAAGTATTTATCTATCGAGGGAAGGAGTACGAACGATTGGCCGATTTCAATGCTAGGATACTCAATGAGTTTCCTAAAGCTGAGTTGTTGAATAAACTTACGCAACCGGGAGAGGAAATCGTCGGATCTTCTAAACAATGTATCCTTTTTTTGTAATAACCTTTATTTTATAATTATTTGTAAGTTTTCACTTATTTTAAATTTGGATTTCAGCAGTAACTGTAATATGTAAAGGTTTTAGGTGAAGTTTTTTTGGGGTTATGTTAAGTCTGTTGTATATTATTAGGTACATTCTCATCTGAAACTAATTAGTTTTTCAGATGAGGCTGATATTCAAAATTCGAAAACATCGTTAAATCAGAAATTCAGCCAAATTATTTAATTTCATTTCGCGCGGGCGCAATACACTTTTCCATCGAACTTGTCTGACAAACATTTCCAAGAGATCCATGATTACCTAGTATTACTATATAATAATGTTTTTTACCATTGCAATTTCTGCAATCTCGCAAATTGATTATTCTTTCATCATTTCTAGTGATACATTTCCTTAATCAAATTTATAGACATTCAAATTAACAAAGTCGATCCAGTGATGGACGAGAAAAAACAGCGGTTTTCGGGAAAACCAATATCGGACCAAATCGTAAAATTCTACAGAGTAAACAACATTCAAAAGTTCACGTTTTCGAGACCGTTTACCAGAAGGGATCCGTTAATCGAAAGCACGAACGATTTCGCACATCTGTGGCTCGAAAGGACAGATTTGACGACGACTTATCCCCTTCCTGGTATCCTGAGGTGGTTTCCCGTAGAACACACTCAAGTCCAAGAGATCTCGCCTCTGAGAAATGCCATCGAAACCATGGAAAAGACGAATAAAACGCTTATGAATTATGTGATTCTTTACAATAAAGATAAAAATCTGCAGATCAATCCGTTGAGTTTGACGTTGAATGGTAAGAGTGTGGATTTTGTTGTACATTGTTTAATTGAATTGTACATTGTATAATTGAAATACATGAACATATTAAAAATGATAAGAGTGTGTGATAAATACATTTTTAAAGTTTTAATAATTAATTTCTATTTTTCTTAATTTATTAATAATAATATACGGGGTGGGTGGCTCAGTGGTAGAGTCTCTGCCTGTGGATCCAAGGGTCCCGGGTTCGAATCCCACCGTTGTCCGGGATTTTTTAATTTAATTTAATTATTTGAAATTAATTCTGATGCTTTGGTAGGATTCCCCACTCGACCATTCACTGTTGGGTTCTAATTAACAGTGCTGTTCCTAAAGTGGCGCTGGGAAACAGTAACAAAGCCTACACAGAACACGAGGCGAAATAACCCTGGTAGTTGAAGCCGATGACACAAAAAAAATAATATTTATTGACCATTTAAAATACAATATTTGAAAAAAAAATAAAATTAAATTAAAAAAAAAATAAAGTACCAGAAATAAATATGGTCAAAAGGTCCTAAGATCAGCTCAAGCTGTTCTTCCTCAAAGGCCTGCAAATGTAATCTAATAGGGTGTAACACATGTATATAATAAACAAAACTAAAACAAAAAAAGTAGTATAAACAAAATCTTTTAGTAATTTATGTAGCCTTATATAAACCAAACAAAATCAGATTACAAACTTACAAATTTGTGCATTGATCATCATATAATATTTTAAACATTTTTGTTTTAAATGATGCTATGGATAAATTAATTAGGGAAACAGGAATATTATTATACTCCTTTGCTATCTGATATGAAAACGAGTTTTTAAATTGTTGTGTTTAGTGTTTTGGAATCTCAATAGAATTTTTTTTTTCGTGTATTTCTACTATGAACATCAGAACGATAAATAATTTTATTCCAAAGATATGGAGGACTTTTTTTAATTAAAATTTTGTGAAACAGGGTTAATGAATGAAGTTTTCTCCTATTTAACATATTTAACCATCTGGCATTTGCTAGTGTATGGGAAATTCTATCAATTTTTTTAATTCCATATATAAGTCGAAGGCAGACATTTTGTAGTTTTTGTAACCTATTTGAATCTGTTACTGAAAGACAAGGTCCATATACAAAATCACAATAATTTGCATTACTTAGAACGAGAGAGTCACAGAGTTGTATCTTTAGTTTTTTCGGCTAACAAATTCTCTGAGACTCCATTTTTTGAGCTGTGGCTGGTGAATCGAAGAAAGACGTCACGTTCCGACTACCATTACTATCTTGATGTGATGTTATTTCTCGCAACTGTTGATTGGGCCTGGATTTGAAAGCTTTCTTTCAAAGTGGCTTTTAACAAAGTTTTAAAATTATTATCTATTAATATTATTATTATTAAATATCTTTAAGTATCAGGTGTGCTTGTGTCATAATTGTCAGTACACTTTTTCTAAGAATATCTCCAATTCCGTCAAGAATATCTTCAAGTACATTCCATCCAAGAATATCTCCAATTCCTTCCTTATTTGTCCTTGTCCACCATGACCTTTTCAGATCTATTGTGGGGCTCCGTTATTTTAGATTATGTCATCTAGCTATCGAAGGATATCTCTAACTCCTTATCCAACTCTCTACTGGAATATAAGTCCAACTACAATAATGCGAATAGCACCAGAATATTGGATATCTACAAGTCCAGCTGCATCCTGCATTAAAATCAAGCACTTTCTTTAGTTTTGGGGAGCTCCAGTAAACTTCAGCTCCAGTATCCCACAGGGAAATACATCGTACTAGTCACCGTGAACTTTTTGTTTTGATTTTGTTTTCATTGTTTTAATTGTAATTTGCTAGTTTACATTTTTCATTCTTTTCAGGTTGGTTTTGAGCCAACAGAAGCTTTTGGCTAAACGTATTTTTAAGATCAGTTTCTTTTCCAAGTTTTCAGAAAAACTTGGTGACGCTCAACGAACTCTTTTCTTTTTCCTTTGACTCTATTTTTTTTATTAATTTTCTGCCTATTAATTTTAATTATCTTAAAGTAGATTTTAGTCCGCGAACAGGTTGAACTTCTCTTGAACTGGTCAATTTTAAAAATCCACGTTACAATATTAGTTTGTACCTCAATCACATATTCAACTAGTTAACATCTGTAGAAATCTCTTAAGAGTAGTAAAAACCATTGCATATTTGGCGCCGCCCAACATGGAGCTGAATGGCACCAATTTTAGCATTAACTTCTACAATTTAAATATTGGGACATCATTTTTCATGACCATTGTTCCACGCCAGTCAGAAACCTTGCCGAACATTTTTTCCAAAAGTTCCATACAATGAAACCGTCATTTCAAAGTAATTAATTTTGATTGGACAAGTTTTTAAATTCAACATGAATTCATCGATGAAATCCATTGTGCTGATAAATCTGATGGAATGGCAATGAAAGGGTTTTCAGATTAATAAAAATAACAGTTGACAAGCAACGCTCCCTGTGTACTTACGCAGGCTCTCTCGCATTCGTTAAAAGAAGATTATAATGCCACAGCTCCTATAAAAATTTGATTTTTTTTATGTTTCTGTCTCATTTTTATTATTTGAACATCTAATGAAAAACTTGGTATCTACATGTTCAATAACACCCTGTATATGTAAGATGGAGAGGGGGTTGCTCTACAGTACTTGTGCCTCATTAGGCCTATTGCACATCCTCTAGGGGCATATGGAACATGTCTCTATTCGTATATTTCTATGGGATAAGAATCAGTGATGTGTGTAGAGATTTATTTATTAGAATATTTGAAATAATTTGATTTTCAACAGGTATATTAGACCCCGCCGTCATGGGCGGAATAAAAAACTACGAAGAAGTGTTCTTCACTGCGGATTACTCGTTGCACCATCCCGAAGATAAAATCCTCGTAGAAAAATTGAAAGATTTGATAGCAGACCAGATTCCCCTTTTGGATCTGTGTATCCAAATCCACAAACAAAAGGTACCTGATAATCTGCAACCGTTGCAGAAACGCCTAGAAGAATGTTTCGCCTTGATGAAGGAAGATGTTGAGGAGAAATACGGAAAAAAAGTAAGCTTTTTAATAATGATCGTCTGTGTTATTTTCTTTATATTGTCTTAATGTCTATAATTTATGTTTTTAATCCATATTTTATCTTTCTATGAGCCATAGATCGTCTTGGTACCCCAAGCGGACGTTTATTCAATTACTGTCCCTTTTAATTTCCTATTTATAAGATAAAATTTTACTTATAGGACATACATTTTCCTTTGCAGAACTGTGATATAAAGTTAGAAAATGAAGTACAAATGCGGCGCCATTATAGTTTAACTAATGACAGCAGGCTCTCTGATATTACAATAACACCTGAGTAAGTTTCTTTTAAGTTAATATATGCATGGAATATTTCTAAAAAAGTCTAATAGGATATGGAGTTTTAATATATTTTCTCACAATTGTATGCTATTTATTAATTTAGTCAATAAATGTAATTTTTAAATATATAGAAATAAACTTTCTCCAAATAAGTACCTACCTGGAAATAAGATGTTTTGGAATACAGGATGTCCCAACGAAAAGTACCCACCCTAAATATCTGCGGATGTAATAACTTTCTAATAATAATTAGTTGGGTAATTCCAAGAATTATTTCTTGAAGAAATAAGCGATCACTTTAATTTCGTGTTTTTATTTTTAAAATCCAAAATTATTAAAACAGTTATTTTCACAAACCTGAAGGGGGTGACTGTGTAGGGTAAAGGGGATACAAGTATTATGGTAAAATGTCCCCCTTGAAATCAAGGTCGACGTATTTCACCACTTTTAGAAAGTTATTACCTCAGTAGTTATTAAGAGTGAGTACTTTTGGTTGGGACACGCTGTATATTAAATAATATATTCTAAAAATGGTAAGAACTATGTTTAATAGTGTAAAAAGATTTCGTTGTATGTTTATTTATACATTTTATCCCTAAATTTTCATTTTTCTTAATTATATTTACATTGTTTCATTTAGAAAAAATATAGGAATATCTATATTGTATGTCATATAGATATCTGGCCAGCTGATATCTAAATAATTTGACAAGATAATATTAAAAAAAGGTGTTTTTTTTTAATTTTCACTCATTTCAGGGAAATCATATTTTTTAAGGTTTTAATGGTAAAAATTGTAAACAATTAGACCGGCTTAATATATTAATTATTTCATAACATCCAAATTTAATTATTTAATTCACATGTTTTTTTAAAATGCTGCCCCTAAGAGGAGATAGTGAGTTGAATTGTTTTATCCATTTTGCTATTTTTTTTTTAAATCAAGTTAAGGGCGTTAAAAAGGGAAGAAATTATTTTTTATTATTTATATTGTCTCAAAGACGAAGAGATCAAATATAAATATTGGTATATATAGGGTGGGTCGCCGGTAATGCTTCGGGTCTGTAAGGTCAAAACTATTTGATTGCTTTTAATCTGTTTTACAGTGAGATGTATATTAGAAAAGACATTAATTTAACATAATTTCAATTATACAGGGTTTTCCAGGAAAGTTATACATATCAAAGTTAGATTTTTAAATTTTATTTTGTTTGAATTGCCCTTGCTTTTTCCATTATAACAATACCAAATAGTTTGAGATTATACAGGGAATTTCACACGCTGTAACCAGTTTTATATGAAAATCGTATTGTTTTCAATGACCTGATTACTGCAAAAGAAACAATTGAAAACCTTTTTTTTTTGCGGCAAATGTTTTCGATATTAGTCAACATTTTTTCAATTCAGATTAAATCTGTACAGGGTGGGTCAAAACTCAAATACATAATTTTCTCATTTTTATCACCATTTAAAAATATATAAATTAAAGTTTCATTTGAGCATTCCCTATATCTAAAGTTAATAATTTTGGGAGATTTTTAAATTTTAATGTGAAAAAAGATAATTCACAAAATACTGGTAATTTTAACTGGTTACTGGTTAATAAGAAATAGACTGTTTATTAATTGGTAATTGGAATTTAACTAGCTATCATTTATTATCGACTGAATAAGTTTTTAAAAATACCTAATGAGACTTTTACATTTTTACATAATACCTATTGTATTCTAAGTTATTAAGGGTTCATTTAAACTCGTTTTAGTAATAGTAACAGTAATAGTCTCAATCCTAAGTTGAACATGCACAATATAACGAAGCCATTTATAATAGTCGTTTTAGTACTAGCAATTGTAATAGTCTTTGAACTTTATTTTCACAAAAATAAAAAACTGCTGAAATTTGACAAAAAAAATGTCAAACCTAATATGTCGTGTGTTGAAACACAGCATAATGTCCCCTTTTCTTTCTGATTTTTATGTCATTCATGTCATTCTTACGCTCATTACTATTAGCCTTTTTCCTGGGAAGATTTAAAAAAGATCCGCTAGGGGCAGCACCGGTGGGGGGTACATATGTTTTGAATTTTCTATTGATAACAACGTCAAATGTATAGATTTATAATGGAATTAACTGAAGATGATGTACCTGGAGCGAAATTGAAATTTGCAAAAGTGCAAGATCAGAGGCTAAATAATTATTTAATTGGGATTCTTGATTACTATTTGCATTTTTATTACTAATTTGTCCAGTTAGTGATTCAACATCAGTAACAGTAGAACAGATAAGTTTTTGACGTTTATTTTTTCCAGTGCTGGAGTCCTCTTCAATACATCGTTGCTGTCTTTTACGTTTGATAATTAAAACCACAAAATTTTATATTTCATACACAATTAAAAAGAAGTTTAAGTTTATTATTTACTATCAATAATGATAATATGTAGACTGATATAAAATATAACCTCTTTAAATAAAGAATTACTAACCTGTCGCTGGCAATGGATTTGGGTTTTCTATTGTTGGTCCATTTAAATTAATAAAATGTCTTGTACAAATAAAGGTATGTCTATTTTTATTTTTTTAACTGTTAAATCTGCCCTTCGTGATAAATATATCCACACCAAACACTTATTTTTGTCAACTTATGGTTTTATAAAAGGCACAAATTTTACACCATCTTGCTTGTAACGATTGTCAGTCGTACAATTAGCAAACGCACAATGTTTTGTAGACATGACAATTTGTTTTTTAATTTTATTTATCACAATATTTATTTATTCTAATAATAAAACGTACGTTTGACGTTGTTGTCAATAGAGAATTCGAAACATATGTACCCCCACCGGTGCTGCCCCTAGCGGATCTTTTTTAAATCTTCCCAGTAAAAAGGCTAATTACTAAAACGAGTATAAACGAGAAATTGTATTAAGACTAAGACTATTACTATTACTAAAACGTTTATAAATGAACCCTATTTTGACAGATTTTAGTTAATTAGAAATGTTTTTCTAAGTAGCCTCCTATAATATTCATGGAGGTCTAAAGGTTGTTTTCGAAGGTCCCAGCTCACATTTCTAAGCATTTCTAAAATATCTAACTAGTAACTTTCCCGGCTAGCTTGTGTCACTTCCTCGTCTACCATTTACTATGATATACTTCGTGAGTGTTTTTATATCTCTTCCTGCTTTTTTCCGGAATCATGCCTTAGGTACCTTTTCCTGTAGCTACTTGTAGTTCTGGTGGGGTTCACTTAATTTAATTATCGGGCTACTATTTCATAGGAACAGTGTTGATATTTCTTAAACGGTAATAGAAAGTTGATTAAATTAAACAAAAGTTGTGCAGTTTTGTTCTCATTAAGATGGTGTCAAGAAACCTTTGAATCTGCCTGTAAATATCAAAGGTTTCTTGGAACCATTTTAATATATTAATACTGTCCCTATGAAATAGTAGGGACCCCGTATAATATAAAGACAAAAATGCCATTCAGTACGTAACTGACAAATTAATTATCTAACTTCAGATTCAACCAACTTATATTACCTAGCAACGGTTGCACAGGTATCTCTGTTAAAAAAAATAGAAATTAATACCAATATTATTATTTGGAACATATAAAATAGGAGACTGTGAATAAAATCGTATACATACCTCTGGTGAACTCATTCTAACCTCACGTCTATAGGGTGACGCTCGGCTGTAATAGAGTACTTTCCTGTTTAGTATGTATTATGCTATTTGATAAAGCCACTTGCAAGCTAGTTAATAATATACTACTTCATATCCTATTATACAATACCTATACAACGTAGTAAAATTGCTTGATGTTGGTTTTCTATTTCAAGGGTAGATGTTGTGCTTTCTTTTTTCTTTTGTTCGCTTTTTAATGTACTTAATTTTATTTTTCTTTTTGTGTTTTATTTGATAATTTTGATGTAGTAACGTCGGCAGTCGCAGTCGGGTTTCCAGTTTAACGAGAAGCCAAGTGGCGTCGTTGAGAAATTTTACTGCAAACTTTAATTTTGCTGCAGCATCGCCTATGGTTAATAGGTTCGTATCCGCAGTGTGCTTTTCCGTAGTTTGTAGTAGATAGTTCAATAATTTTATTTGCTATTGAATTAATAATTGTAACAAAAGTAAAACAGTGTATGTATTTTAAGAAAGTTAATTATCATTGGAAGGAGCCAGTTATGTATCTAAAACACGTTCTATTCGCTGATAAAACCGTTTTTGCCTTCTTTGAAGGCGGAGAATATTTATGTGTTCATTGTTTCGACTGCTCTTTGGTTTCTGGAGTGTAATTGGAGGACCCAGGTTGTTTTATATACGGTTATGAAACTGTGCAGAAAGTCCTTCGGATTCTGGCGAAAGGGTCAGGAGAGATACTCAAATGATTCAGTTTCTGCTTTGGTGTGAGCAATCGCAGCACCCAGCGCGCTTAGTATTTTTTAATTTCGAATTCTTCAGTTAAAATTATGTGCATACTGTCATTTGAGATTGAGATGTCTGCTATCTCGCGTACTTTTACTGGACGGTTTTCCAATACGTTATGGTGGATTTTTTCAATCACATTGAGGACAGTAGTAGTTTCTGGACGTCCACTGCGAGGTTCATGATTTGTTTGTAATCATTGAAAACGAAGGAGCACATTCCTATAGTATTGAATCCAGCTCTGCTTTGATTTCGGTTAGTACTTTATTACTACTCTCCAATCATTTTTTTCCATTGTTTACAAAATCACACGAGACGTTCATTTTGGAGTACTGTCAAAAATACAGTAATTGGCAGATTATTCTGTACTGTCATATTTAACCTAATAAAAGATGGTAAAGAAGTGTTTTAAGCCACGTACTTACTGATCAATCCGCATATACAGGACTTGTCAAATCGCTTGAAGATCCTCTGCCTAACTTTTTTTACATAATTTTCCGAGTTTATTGCTGTATACGAGCTATTTCATCTCTAATATTTTGATTTTCATATAGAGTATTTTCACTCTTTTAGACATCCCCCTGCCTTCCCCTTGAGAGGTCCAGATTCCTCCCAAAGATGCTTTGGTGTTTGTCTGATTTCCCTCATCTGTGGTTCAAATATGGTGACACTGATATCCCATTTGTATCACCATTTGGCTGCCCTACTTCTTCCCATTCATTCAACTTATAAATTCCTCCGGCTGGCTCGATGATAGCAGTGGCGGCTCGTACATGAGGACTGTGCCAAATATGCTTGTTCCATTCCTTGAATCGCACTTTTATAGATAACAGTCTCTTTATTCTTAAAGGAAATAAATTCCAATTCTCAAATAAACCATGAAGGAAAAAGAGAAAAACTCAAAGACCATGTCACATAAACAACGAGCGACCATTTCCCTCCTGAAAACAACTACTCCTTTGGCTAATACCGAAACAGGCTTTCAATTCTATCAAAATGTGAATAAGTAACACTGTATTCGAGTTTTATCTTGGTCCTTTTTGGTTTGTTCTTTAGTTCAGTTGTTCCTTGTGACCACCAATTTGTTTTTGTGTAACTACTATTTTCTATTTAGCTGCTTTTGTGTGACTGCTAGTTTTTTTGCTGACGAGCCATCATAGGATGATAGTCACCTTTGATTTTAAAAACCTTCAAAAGAAATAGTTGGCAACTGTCAAATCCAGTGAACGCGTCAGTCAGTACGCTATATTAGCCATGATGTAATTTGTGTTCCAATGACAATGAACAGTAGACTTATTTAATTTTATATCTATTATTTTCAAGCTTGTATTTATTTAAACATTCAAAATAATTTGGTTAAATACCTTTAAACTAATTTTTGTGACCTGCAAACAATATTTAAAAAAAAACTAAAAACATGTCATATTCAATGACAGAATGTTTTGTTAAGTCAACTATCAACTAATATAGCGTATTAAAATCTATTCTTCTGCTCGGGTAATAAATAGTGCTAGTGGCCGACCACTAACTAAATATCTGGTGTGTCCAACACATTACTTTCCTGTAAAGTTATGAAATTTATTAATTAAGGTCCATCTAATGCTATTCGTAATATGAATTAAAAATTTCCATACATAATTTATTCAAAAAAATTTTTCATCTTCTGAAATACTGAAAATTTCAAATTCTGCACTTTTCGTCAAGTTTCTTCATTATGGTCCATTTTAGAAAAATCATCATCACAAACAACTTTTATTCGAAAAATGTTTTTCTCTAATCATAAATAACAGAAATATTCCTTAAAATAAAAAAACGACCCCCCATAAAGTACCCTCGAGATGCTATGACTATGCTCAAAATCTAATCTACTCACTGCAGGATGGATTAAAGCTTAAGTTTAATATTTGGCGTTTTTCTCTTTTTTTTCGTTTTTGAGTCATTGTGAATACAGATACGCACGCACAGACAAACATCACGAAAATGGTCAAAACGGATTTAGGGAATCCCAAAACGTATAGATAGTCAAAAATTCTAGGGCGAAAAAAATTATGATTTCTTACTGATTACTGGAAAGGAAAAAGAACCTAAGCATGTGCTATCTGTCTCTTACAAATTTCTCTAGCGTTATCCGATTCTTAAAGAAATCTATCAGATAGTTAGGAAAATTTAAATTTTTCCTTTCGAAAAAGTGTCATCCGCTGATTTTTCGGAAGAACCAACTTTTTTGACAGCGGATCTGTATCTGTAACTTGTGGAGGGTGGGTTACCTCACGGCACTTAGGCTTCACTAGGCCCATTATGCATCTTCCTAAGATGATAGACACCTCCTAGCTCGTGAGCCAGCCTACAGATTCAATGCAAGAGGTGCTTGTCTTATATCGGCAGGTGTCGAGCAATCGTAGAGGATATGCTCGATGGTTTCATCTTCTTGTTGGCACCCCCTGCAATGTGCGGATTCTGACAGCCCCATGATATGGAGATGCTTCCGTACTTAGCAATGACCAGTCAGGACGCGTGTGACTAGTCGCAGATTCTGTCTAGTCATAGTCAAGTATTTGTTTGCTGTAGTGTTGTCAGGATAACTTAAAAGCTCCTTGGTAACTCTGTAGTTTCTTGTTTCATCCCAACTTTTCTTGTATTTCACAAGGGAATGTTCTTTAATTAGGTTTGTCACTACCGATGTTGTCAGTCCAATAGAAGGACCAGGTCCAAACAGTATTTGGTTGGCTGCCTTCTTGGCTAGTGAACCGGCAAGATATGGAGTGACCTTTGATCTATCTTAAGGTGACCACATTGTTGATGGATACTTTGGCCAAAGCTTCGCAACATTCTAGCACTAATCCTGAGTAAATTCGTGGTCTGTTCAAGGCGAGTAGTGCTTGTCTGCTATCTGTATAGATGAGAATGTTCCTTCCAGTGATATTGTTTCTGGTGATTTCTTTTGCTGCTATGAGCTAATTTAGCCGTTTCAATAAATTTCCTAGATTTATTGATTTCCTTACAAAAATCGCAAAAAAAATATTTTCCCAAATTTTCAGGCAAAATTTCCCCACAAAAATCTGATATACTAGTCGATGTTCCTCACAATCTGGCATGGAAATTTTCCCGAAACTTCATACACATATCCCAGAAAAATCAAGAAAAATATAAGTAGGTATTACTAAAAATGTTAATTATAAATTTTTTTGTCCATAAACGGGTGATCTCTATGAAAACCAGGACTATCTAGTTTATATTTAAAATTCTGAATTTAGTATTAAAAGATACTTAATTGTTTTACTTTTGTTAATTATAACACATTTAAATTTTTTTGCACATATACTTTGGTTTTATATCCACACGAAGATTTTGCAGCACTAACAATTATTTTTGATTTTTCAGAAAACCACTGTATTTGGTGAATAGCAGAAACGTATTCGCTTGAAATAACCCAATCCTATTTTAAGTTATAAATTCTTACTATTAACAGTTTTCTATTAGCTTAAATAATAACACAATAAAATGGTTTAAAACTGGGAGATAAACTATCTTATCACGGTAATTATATTAATAACTAACCAAGCATGCTGATAGATTTGGCATGATTTTTTTTTTGTAATAGATTAGTAATTAACATTTTTTTAACTTCCAACTACATCCTGTAATTTTTGTATTCAGATTTAAAACGTAAACTGATTTAAAACCGTAATTTTGCATGTATATAGAATAGATGTTATTACAGATATCCTATATTGCTTGCTAATTTTCAAATAAATCCTACCTACTAGCTTTTTTGCTTTTCGTGTTATGTATATTCGTTCTTTATAATTTTCTATAATGGTTTTTGGAAAATTTTGCGAGAAAGTTGAAAGTTCTTTAATGATATGCGAATATTTAAAGGTGTGAATCCACATAAAAAATTAATGATAATTTGCTTTATAAAGTGTGGTTCAAAAATGCCAAATTGTATTCTTTGATAATTTCATTAATTTTCTTAGACAATACGGTTTTTATTTTTTTACTCAAAAACGACGCATCGCAGGAAAACAACTAAAGAGACCTCTTATGTTTCAATTTGAACGGTGAATTGAAAAATAATTTTTATTTGGGAAAAAATCGTTGGAGTAATATTTTTTTCTTCAAAAATATCAAAATCAAAAAAATATGCACCTTTACTGCCACTTACTACTACGTACTAAATATCACTGAAATATCTCAAGCGGTTTCGAAAATATTATTTTCCTTTTTTTTATTTTCCTAAAACTTAGCACCTCGTATTTTGGTAACTGAACATTTTTGGATTATAGTTTATAAAAATTATTTTCATGTAGATTCAGACCTTTAAATATTCGCATTGCATTAAGGAATACCTTGTATAAAGTATGTTAATGATTTCTTTTTTCGTAAAATGACAGCCTTCAAGTTGATTAGTAATTTTGTGTTGGGTAATTTGTTTGGATGTGTCTACTTGACCAATACCGCATTTAATATTTATAAAAAGTTGTGTATCACTTTAGCATAATAATAAAAAAAATTAACTATACCTATTGCAATGAAATTTCCGTTGTACGTCATCAATGATGAAAATTGTTCATCAAATTGAACAGCTAAATGATTGCTGTTAATTATATTTGTTACTCTTCAAGATTGAAGTGGACAATTGGTATAGGTAATCGACAGTTGCCAAATCAATATTTCTCTTTAGAACATGTATAATTGAACTGTCAAACCGTCAACAGTATTATTTTTATGTTTAATAATTTTTTATTTTTAAACTGCATAATCATTTAAACAGCCGTGTGAAAAAATTAGTGGTGTCTCTAATAATATATTTTGAAGAACGAGATAATGTTGGCCTAGTCAGAGAGCGCGTAGCAGCGGCGTTGAATTTGAATAAAGAATATCCATATTTTTAATTCTCCTCCAAAAAGGCGACCACATCCCAAACCTGCAACTCTTACAAAATTATATGAAACTTTAACTCAAAGAAAAATGGAAGAAAGATGATCCCCGGCGGGATCTTATGAAACTCCCTCATGTTGCCAGTAAAATATTTATTTTTTAAAGTTATACACAAGTACAACAAATCTGTCTCTTGGCAAAATAACGATAAAAGTAGTCTAAAAACTACAAAAGTTGATGGAAAAAGATTCTTTGTTCTTCATGCTGGTAACGAAAATGGTTTTATTGATGGGGCATAACTGGTAAATAGTAACAATCCCGACTATCATGGGGAAATGAAGAAGCAATTTTTTTAAATGGTTCGAGAGTCAATTACTTATGGATTTAACTGAGCCTTCAATGATTGTTATGGATCACAGCACATTTTAAAGCGCCTAATAATTCTTGGACAAAACCTGAAATTCAGGATTGGCTGACGAGACACAACATTCAATATGATCAGCATATGTACAAACAAGATTTATTGAAAACTGTTTTCAAAAATTAAACCACCAAAAATGTATAAAGTAAATCAAATTGCAGAACAATATGTCCACACAGTTATTTGGTTACCTTTTTATTATTATACATTTAACCCAATTTTTATTCTATTTATTGGTGGCGTAGGTGTCTAAGGAGCTCGCATTCATTTGCGAGCAATTTTGTGGTAAGATACACACTGGCTTCGTATCTTATAGAAAACCATGTGAATTTATTTGCATGGTTCTCTATAGGATTTGATATGGATGCCGTATTAGCAGAAATTTAATTTCTGTTGATATGACATCCAGATTATACAAATCGCCATGAGTTGCCATTTCGATGATGGTGGGTGGGGTTTTCCTCATCTGTAAATCAAATGGCACCATCAATCATCTTTAAGTCGCCCCGGAGCGCCACGGCAAATATAATTACTGTCCCTTTCCTGGATAAGCTCAGCTTTTGGGCTCAAAATTTACTCATAGGGTGGTGAATTAGGGAGAATATTATTATTATTTATATTGGAAGAACTGCTTCTGAAAGCTTCTAAAATTGTATTTATAAGTTTAATGAATTAATTATTATTTAAAGTGTCAAAAGATGGAGTTAAACATTAGTTTTTTATAAAATGTTTCTTGAGATCCTTGAATTTTGTAGCAACGTGGCAACGTCTACTTTCATGAATTTATGAAGTGCGTTGGAAATTTCATTGCATTTACCATACAAGACAGTGTAGTTTAGCATATTCTATTACTAAATATTTATTTTTATGAAAATGGCAGTAAAACAAAACAATAATTACACGTATTAAATAATATTTTACATGTTTATTCTATAGCGGAAAATATTAATTTTTTACTTAATTACTGGGGGTCAAATATTAATACTTACATGTTAAAGCTATAAAAGTAATGTAGGAAGTCAGTCGTCAATTTGACGGTGTATCCCTACTGGTCATTTAGCTGAATAAAATATTTTTTTGGCAGCTAAAGCCAGTTTTTAGCTTTTTATTGTTTTTGGTTGCCGAGGCCATTTTGTGTATTTGTTTTTTTTTTAGGGAAAATATTAAAAACTCCTAACTCAAAAAAATATCCTAAAACTTGGGAGGGACTTTTATTTATTTTAAAAATTGAATTTTTTAACTTGGAACTTTTAAAAATCTTTCTGATTTTCTTGAATAATTCTATCTGTCACTTCCATTTGAATTATCATCAGTTAAGTTAAGGTCCCAGATTTTTTGTGATTAATATTTTTTTGCCAATTTTTACTTGTTACTTCAGATATTAGTTCAGGAAATGTAGTAATTTTTTTCTTGAAATAGATTAATACAATATTAACTCAGTTTTTACTGCATGTACTGTACTATAATTTGCCTATACATTTTTATTGCATTTCTGAAAACTTACTCTTCCTTATTCTTCAAATGAACTATATCCATAATCATATTTGAAATCACCCTGTACGTATACTTGTTAGGATGTGTTTTTTAATGCAACAATCAGAACGGTACTTAAACATTTTATTTCTACCTCTGCTTTCATTTCTTAAATAAAGGGTGGGGCAGAAAATGAGCGATTTTTAAAATTATAAAAAAGAAAAAGTTTTACAAACAAATTTATTATTTTGTTAGAGAACGTACAAAAGCATTGATTTTATTTTTTAAAAATAACTCCGGGAAGATGACGTCCGTTCAGGCGTACACATTCTTCCAATCGTGATCTCAATTTGTTCATTATTAGGAAATTCGGTACACTTCCTGTCAGATCCGTTCTTTCAAGGCTTGAATAATTGTTTGCGGTGAGTTACTTTGAAACACTTTACTGTTCAAGTAATCCCACAAGAAAAAACACATGTTGTAAAGTCTGGTGAACAGGGAGGCCATCTGATATCCCCATTTCGAGAAGTTACATGATTTAGAGTTAAGGGGATTCTTACTTTTGAAAATAGGCTTAAATTTGAAGGATTTTTGGAAAGGAATTATAATCTAGTAATCCGATGTTATTGAAAAAAATATATGTTGTATAAACAACTGAAACTTAGATTGCTCTTCATTCAAAATTTTCCAAAAATCTACACATTAACAAAATTGAAAATCGGCTTAAACTCAACCAACTTCAAAAAATTATTACGCGTATATTTTTATAAATATCAAAAAAACGAAAGAAGAGCAGACTTTTTTTATATGTTCCTAATATGCTTTTAAATTTTCAAATAATTTGATGCGTTAGAATTGCCACAATTCCATTTTAAAAATGCATTGATTTTAATGCAAAATCCAAGCGTATACTCTTCTATCCTTTACATGCTTTCTTTGTTGCCATGGAGACGCGGCGGCCTGCAACAAGAAGTGATCCTGGGCGCTACGACTGCACGTGTTTCTGTGTGTCTATAATCGTTTTTGTAGCTCAAAGAACTTTTGAGCTTTAAATTTGGTACAAAACTCCTCTTAAAAGGGTGAAAATTTTAAAAAATTAAAAAGAAAACGATAAAATCACTTTGTTTTTTTATGTAATTTTGATATAGGGAGTTTTCGGGGTCGCTAAAATAATTTTAAATTTCTAAAATTAAAAATACAGTGTGTCTTGAAAGGAATGGGACACGGAACAGCAACAGATTATTTACATAAAACTATGAAAATGTAGCTAAATTTAGAGTAAATTTTAAGTCGTATTTTTTGTTGTTTTTACACTTAAATAGCAGTTCTTTTGACTTCCAGTAGAAAAAAACTGTACCTTTACATTATGTTGCTTGATACAAGCTTAATACCTACTTTCGGATAGGCAAGTTTGGCTAAATCGTGATATTTTTACATACGAAAGTTACTAATCTGCTGCTTTTTCATTCTTATGGACCTTGTGTAAATATTTTTTGAGTTTTTTGAAATTAGTTATAGTGAGAAGATTTCACTAACAATCTAAGTAGTGGAACTCATTGTGATATACTTAACAAAATAATTTTTAGAATACTAAGGGCCAATTTCAAAATCAAATTAAAAGAAACTTCAATATTAAAAGAACTCTTTAAATGTTATATCGATTTCATAAAACAAATTTATTGAAAAAGTACACTTTAAAGCTCCGTTTAATTAAATACCCTATTCTGCTCCTTTAGAAGCTTTAAAGTCTCCTTTTACTGATGTCCTTTGAAAGTTTTTCGTTTTGATTGAGAATTTTTTATGATATCGCGCCAGTTGTTTGGTTTAATTTGATGTGAGTACACAACAAATAATATAACTTTATTTTGAAATTGTTGAATTTTCATTTTTACTGTTCAACAGTTGTCGTCACATGATTTATAGCATTGAACCGTAAAGTCAGTAATTTCCAAGCTCTATTTTGAAAAAGATTTTCATATTTATCATGACAAAAATAGTATTATTAGCTATACCAACCTTTTCAATATTGTTTATTTTATCTGTTGTTTCCAATTCCAAAATATTTTAATATTTTTCAGAACAATCACTAAAAAAATACTATAAAATATACTGAAACAATTTTCTTTTTAAATAACTGAACTAAACTTTTATTTTTCACAGAGAAACCCTTTTTCACATTTCGGATATCCCAAACTAACATTTGAAATGGATTAAACACAATGATTTATAATTAAGTATAGGAATTATAACTTGTAATTAAGTACGTTTTGTACTTTCGATAAAAGGGTTCTTAAAATAGTTACTAGGATTACCCAAAGCATTACCCTGCTTCCTGTATCCTACCAAAGTCCTACACTACAGGTATTAATTCCTAGAATAATTAAATTTCAAATCGCTCAATCTCATTTTTACCTACTTTGGAAAAATCTGAAGAGTTTACATGATATCTATCATTTTACATATATGTTGAATAAATATTTGTACTTTATAATTAAATATAAAACATTTTTGAATCCAAAACATTTCATAGGAAACTTAAAATTAGGAAAACCATTATGAAATAGCATTTTTTAAAGGAAGCTTTAATTAAAGTTAATTTTAAATGGAAGCTTCCTTTCTTTAAATCCGCCTTTAGGGTTCGATTATGAAATTGGCCCTAATATGGATGAATTAAAGTACCTACCTATTTATCGTGCGGTATCAAATTGGGGTGGCAAAAAACTGATCGAAAAACATTTGATAGAATTGGAAATTTGATCGAAAATACATTTTATCGAATAACATTTGATCGAAGATATATTTTATTGAAAAGATAATAGATCTAAAATTAATTACAATATAACGAAAATCAACATTAGAAATAGTAAAATATAAAAAAAAAATCAAACGAAACCATGCAACCGTCCGTCTAATCTCTATTACCGAGGAATCTAAATTCAGCGTCTATCGTCAAATTAGGTACTAATGTCAAATTTTTCGATATTCTCAAACAATAGCTGCCTCATTTAAAAAATAACTAATTTACCTAACCTGTACGGCCTGGGGCCATGGAGGGTTGCTTTACAAAAAAAAAATAAAAATAACTCAACTAATTTACCTAACCTGTGCGACCTGGAGTTATTTAAATTTTACTGATTGCTCTCAAATAGGTAAGTAAATTAAGTTATTTTTTTATAAAAACTAAATTAATTTACCTAACCTGAAACCGTCGAGGGTCGTTTCGCAAAAAAATGAGAAAAACCAATTTACCTAACCTGTACGGCCTGGAGTCTTTTAAATTTAACTCATTGCTCTCGCACAGGTTAGATAAATTAATTAATTTTTTTTATTTTTTCTAATTTTAAGTATATTTGGTTTTTCGATCAATTTCTTTTTTTATCAAATCTATTTTTGATCAATTTTCTTTTCGATCATTGTTCTTTTCGGTCAATTGCTATTCGATTAAATGTTTTTTCCGTCAAATGATTCTATCAAATGTTTTTCCATCAAATGATTCTATCAAATGTTTTCGATCAATTTTGTGCCACCCATCAAATTGTTCGTAATAAAATATGAAGAACTAAAAAAATAAGCATAATTTAAAGTGAACTTAACTTGCATTTAAATCCAATAACATAATTTTTCCAGGTATGCTAAATCGGTAAGTCGTACAGAAAATTTAAAAAACAGTATACCTAACTGAAGAATCTTCAAATACGTCGGTCACTGAAAACAGAGAAATACCCTCTAATAGGCGGCCCTAATAGACCAGTTAATTAGAGCATTTGACAAAGCGACGTTCTTGAGAGTAACCAGCTCGTCAACTGTTATCGGTCCCAACCAATATTCGAATAGACCAGTTGATTGCAGCACATCAGCAAGCGACGTTCATGTGAATAACGAATTTGTCAACTTTTGGTCTATTTAACTAAACTATATCTTCACGTCGGTTTTACTACGCTACATGTTACCAAATAAAAATAAAAATTAGAAATGCATCGTCTAGAAAAAAGTAAGAATCCCTTTAACCCTTTTTGATAAAACACCTTCACAGCGTAAGCGCGCTGCTGAGAGATCCATCACTCTATTATTTCCAAATGCTATTACACAGGAAAGATTTGCAAGATTTTTTAAAATTGCTCGTTATTCTGCCCACACTATGTACTAGCCATTAAGTGGGGCCAAGGATATATTTGGTATAGAGGTCAAGTACTAGAATTTATTCAAAATTTATGCGGGGATCTTTGTCGACTAATGTTTTCAAAAACCATCATAGGACCCTAATGATAAATATCTTTGCAAATAAAATTGTCGTTTAACATTCCCACTTTATTACTTTCAGTAAATCTGGCCATCATAATCACAGCAAGAGCCACAGTTACTCGCCTTCGAAAAGCCAAAGCGGCACTCCCAGTCTGGGTTCCAAGAAGTCGCACAAAACTCCGAAAGAAAAACGAAGGTCGAGCAAAACCGACCTTATCAGTCAACCGGTCGAAAAATGCGCCACGCAGTGGTACACTAATGACAGCGAATTGAATACAAATACAACGAATAACAATAAAAGCAACAATACCGTATTCGAGCTGACCCAAGAGGTAAGTTGTATCAAATTGAAATTTGCATGATTGTTTTGTTTGTCTATGGTATTTTTAGGGTCGGTATTCTTAAGTGTTTAACTCGCAATTTCAGTTCTATTTCTTTAAAATACAATTATTATTCTCATACTTATAACTGTCAAACCACCGAATTTTATTGCTAGGTCCGGTGGATACGAGACAACTTATAATCGCAAATTATCCAATTAACTCTTGAACAATTTGACTTGAGTATGAAGGTGACAAGTCAGTATTCGTTTACCAAAGAAATAATATACCTAAAAGCGATTAAGTACTGAAATAATATTGTTATACCTGTCCTAAAAGTTTGCAAAATGATGTCATTTGTCAATAAATTTTTGGATATTCGCTTTCGAACAGGGAAAGCGGAACAATTGTTTGATGGCACGTAATATATTTTTTTTAGGATTTGATGAAATAATATCTTTAAAACTTATTCTAATAATTTTACTATTACGTTTAAGTATACAATACTTAAATTTAATTTCGGCCATACTACGTATTAAAATATTTCGTTCTGTAATTCAGCCCTGATTGTTTTACCGTTGGGATTTCGTTTCGAAAATAAAATAAATGTATTTTTCGACGATTTGCTTATTTAATATGATCTTTTAATTACTACTTTTTTACATCAAATCTACATAGATTTTTCGATTTTTTTGTAATTCGTTTCCTTTTATAACCTTGAAATCATAGTTACTGAAATGTAAATTCAGAAATACATTTATACTGCATCCGAAACTTTATGGTTAGAAAATTGCGCCTGTTACTACTACAACTTTGTATGCTCTAATCCATTTTAAAAAAAGTTGTTATAAATAAAAGCCAAATAATAAAAAAACAAGATTTGCATATCATAGTACATAAATATACATTTTATACATAAATACACATTAAACACATTTTTTACATAATATACATTTTTTTTAATAATAATAATTATTTTTGTTCTTAATTAATATTCTATATAATTACTTCATTACAGAAGAATTCGTCTAAGTTGTAATATGCATTATGACACAGGAATGACTTTTAATTTTAGTGGTCTGATTTCTAAAGTCTTTAGTACAGAAGACATTTTATTCCAAAGTAAGAAGATTGGCCTGTAATTTTTAACATCACATTTTTCACCTTTTTTATATATTGCCCGCACATAAGCTAGTTTTAGTTTTTCTGGATATACACCAGTACAGAAACAAATATTAATAATATGTTTAAAAGGATACTTCTTTTAAGAAGACCACTGGTACTTCATCCAAACCTACATTATCTCCCTAGGTATTGTTAAACTAAAGGTGCAAGTTTCATTGGCTATTATTATATTGTCACAGTTTATTACTTCATCTTGTGCCAATGTCAGGACAGGCAGAAATGAAAAATTGATTTGTCATGTTCAGGATATTCAAGATATCTGTCGATGCCAGAGCTGTATCTTTTCTACTAACATTTTCTAGAAAGGAGTTTTGTCTTGAATTATTTTTTTGTTATTTTTTTTACATGTAACCAAGTGGCTTTGATTTTATTATCAGATTTTCCAGAGACATTTTTTTTACTACCCTTACAACAGTTTTTAGAACAGTACTATATTGTTCATTTGAGGTAGTTCCATTTAGCATTTGCCTATATAATAAACTTTTGTTTTTATAAGATGTTTACCAGATGTAATCCATGTTCTTGTCCTTTTCTTTTTGAATTCTTTTATTGGAAAAAATTAAGTCTATGTATGTTTTTATTTTAGAATGGAATAAGTTGTTACAGGATTAAAACGTATTTATAATAACTTTATATATTATATACGAAGTACCGATATTTAAAACCAAGTAATCAAATTATAAGTAAAGAGAATTTTCAGGTAGATAAATTTATTTTAATTGAATTAGTTGAACTTTCGGTGTGATATACTTTTATTATTAATTCTTCATCGTTCGTTTACTACAGTAGTTTTCTCGATTTTCTTGAATGTACGAGACGATTTTCTCCTAAAATTGGGAAGATGTATGTATGACGTAAGCCTTCATGCTATATTTTGTGTTTTTATTACCTAGCTAGGCTAGAAATTTATTTTTCGTTTGTTTACTAAATTATACAGATGACAAGTCTTGTGGTGTAATAAGTTTTATAAAACGATTCTTGGAGTAACGCAGAAGTCTGTACAGAAGATGTAATGAGAACTTTTGTCCTTCTCCTTCACTTAAAGCAGAGAGATATATATTTCTTTTATTTGCCTAATTAATTCATGCAATAAATAATTTAAGGAGTGAATTAATTGAAATAATTTATATGAAACAGGAAATACCTGAATAAGATTAAATCTGAAAAAGACATATTCATGAAGACTTATTTCAGGCCTTTTTATTTCTGGTAACTGAATGTCCACTTAATTCACTGGTTGGCAGTTGTGAAATTTAGTATATACCCTGTGTTTATATGAATAGGATAGTATAGGATATTTCTAGTGATTATCGTCAGACATTTACCCAGTTATCACTGAACCAAGGATCCCAAACACTCGGAACCAATACCCTTCCATGTTGTACTATCCGAAGGTACACAAACTCATCCACCCCATAGAATAGGAGTATTCAGGTGACATCTAGTTCTTTTATCGCCCAAAACCAGGTAACTTAAGTTTAGTTATAACCTCCAGCGACACTTTTTCTTTGAGGATATCGTGACCATTAAGAAAGAACGTGCATTCGTCAGAAAAGCATGTTGAATATAAAAAGTGGGGATTCTCCACAACTCTTCTAGTCATTTCCTCACAAAATTGGATACGACAATCTGGATAGTCTTCGTTGAGCTCTTGCACAAGATGAATCTTATAGGGATGGAATTTATGCTGTTTCAAGACTCTCTGAAGGCTTCTACGTGGAATTCCTGTAGCTGCTGCTATTTGTCTCGTGCTTGAAGTGGGATCCAATGCAACATGTCCCAAAAGTGCAACCTGTGTAGCCTCGTTAGTAACAGAATGTTGTCTTTCATATTTTCTGTTAGAAACGATTCCAGTCTCCATGAATTTAGACATTAAATTTATCACATTCTTACTGAGATCCCGTTCATTAAAAACTCTTGCAGGTACCTGAGCAAATTCGTTGTTTCTAAAATAGTGTGCGACAATTTCAATTCTCTCTGCAGTGGTGTAAACTATGATAATTAGGTTCATTTACTTTCAAATAGCAAATGAAGAAATTTCACTTAAATAAATCTAGGTACCCGTAAAATTCTACTAAAAATCATTATCTTAAATGCTGATAAATATATTTTTTGCTGTTTCAGTATCTAGTTATTAATTGCAGCTTTTTATTCAGATTTCTTTAAAGACGGGGTCTTCCTATGTACACCTGTAGACCAAGGATTTCCGAAGATGTTAAATTTTAAAAAATCTAATTTTCTGCCAAATTAAAGATAAAGGTCTTACTTAGGTAGTCTTACTATTTTAAATTGATGAATAATTTTAAAGTAAAAAAAAACTGGTAAATGTCTCCATGAAAATGAAAAATGGTGTTATTTTAAAATTATGGCTTTTATTGAAAATCGTCAATTTAACAATTTAAAATAGTAAGACTACATAAGGTAGACCTTTATCTCTAGTTGGGATGAAAATTACATTTTTTAATGCCCTAAATTAATTAATTAAATCGGTCGATTTAACTTTTGGTCTACATCAGGGAGACCTCCTCCTTAACGGATATTTTAAACTGATTTTTGGCATTAATTTTAGCACTTAAGAAAAAAATTTTAGCATGTCTGTAAAGAGAATTGAAATAACTCTCAAATGATGTGCCACTCAACCCCTCATGCCATTAAAGATTCTCGAAGGGACCACCCCTTTTAGGGGGATCACCTTACATCCATGAGTTAACGATCACTCTCGATAACAAAATCGACGTGCCTCGGAGTTTGTCGCAAAAACCTCCTCCGCCAATATTTGAAGTGGACTGTTTCTAATGCGCCACCCTGTATATACAGGCTCCTCCACGAAAATAATTTTCTCTGGATATGCATGGCCTCATTTCATATCCAGTAATCTTTATGAAGTCTTTCTCTTCGTAACAAAGCTAATGTTTAGTAAAACACAATACATCTGGTTTAATATTCAATGTTTGTTTCCAAGCGAGCTTCAATATCAGAATCTTTATTTTTCAGGCTTCGTATATTTTGATACAAAACTTGTAAGCACTCCTTTGCTTTTTTGTGTAAGTAAACTTTAATTCGTTGGTGGGAGTAGTGACTTGAATTCTTTCTGCTCGATGGTTTGGATAACATTGATATCTGTTAGTTTACATTTTTTTTGTGGTTCAATTATTGTTATTTGGGATATAATGAAAGTATTTGATACGAAGGTTGTTTTCTCTGTTTTGAGTCCTTTGGAGCATTTTTGCGCTTAGTTGCCTGTACTCTTCTGTCTGTGTTCTTGTTTTATCGAAACCTAGTGCTATTTTGTGATATATTATGTTTTTTTAAGTTCCTTTGCTTTGCAGAATATTTTTTTACATCATCTGATGATAATACCACCTTCAATGGTCTAGGTCTATTGGTATTTTTGAGACAGTAGAACGGAATATATTTCGCTAAGTTTCTTTCTCTCTTTGTTTCAAAGGTATAAGGTAGAGACAGACAATAAACTTTAACGAATACGGCAATGTAAGATAGATATCCAACCATCAGATCTCTTCATGCTCTCGTGGTCGCAAGACATAAGATGATTTTAACAAATGCAAAGACGTTATAATTTATCACAAAATGAGTTGAAATATGCAAAAAAAATTCAATAAATAAATTGCATGGAATTTTTGTTTTACACAATAAACCATTTTTTATAACACATATTTATCACTATCAACAAACTACATGGCAACATGATTGAATGCAAACTTTTGGGACATGTATAGTGAACAACTTAATTAAAAAGTACCGACCCTAAAATAATAAAAAACGCAGTTGCTTTCATTTATTATGTAAATACCTATTGATTGTATTTTGAATGACTTGTGCATGCAATAATAAGAATTAAAAAAAATTGGATTTAATTTTTAATAATAGTAGTCGTAGTAGTAGTACTAGAAACGGTAGTTAACTTTTTCGTTGACTTGACAATTGTTTTATAAATTTTTTAGTTACACCCTAAAAGACCCCTTCGTTCGGAAGTGGAAAAAGAAAAAAGGTTAAGTCGTCCGACAAGTGGTCAATATTCCAGACCTAACAGTCTTTCTATTACTATTAGAGGAGCTGGAAGTTCTGGAACTAGTAGTAACAGGGATTCGATAGGTAAATTTCTAAATTGTAGAGAAAATCTTTTGCACTGCACAGTCGCAAACATAAATATTGTTTTTTACGTTATTTTTATGATTTGACTACAGCTTTATAATAAAGGATAGTTCTTTGATAAATAATTACATTAAATATTGCCGACATAAGTATAAGTCAATCATAAAAACGCATTTTTGACATGTACAATGTGGCGAAAAATTATGTAAATACTTTAATTAACCGTTATAGAAAGAAAGTTGGATAAATTGGAAAAATAAGCGGCTCATACTGTAAATATACTTTTTTTGTTGAAGATCAAATACTGCTTAATATAGCTTAGCCGCATTTTCAAAGCGACGTTTCGTTTTTAAAACGCCTCCTTCAACTATAAATTTTTTTTTTTTTTTCAATACGGACTTGTACTTTTTATTTTCTTTTTAGAATTCCATTTTTTCTATATTTCAATTTTGAAATGCTAATAAATCCTTCTTGAAAAGACGTATTTTCCAATTTAAATAATTTTGTTAAGAAATCCCAGTGTTTAACTGAATATTCGCCACCCTGTATAATATAGACTCTTTAGCAAAATCAATAATTATAAAGTCTGTATAGATTGTATAAAAATAAAGAAAACAGATCTTAATAACGATTTCTTAGCCATTAGCCGTTTCATTCTAGTGGCTATTTGACTTATTTAAGTCCTTTAGCCCAGGTTTCGGGTAAAAGAAAGTAGTCACTGAATAAACTAATAGCCTTATTCAAAAAGCATTTTTAAATTTATCCATAATGTAAGAATATCTTGAGCCAATAACCAGGTCGCACCCACAAAAAAAAGTACTTTATTAACTTAATAACTTTAAAATAATAGTTTAGGTTCAATTACTGTGATATTGTCTTTGTTATTACTCTTATCAAATATAAAAAAATATATAAATATAAAATATACTAACTTATACATAATAAACGAAATTTTCTACATTCGTACACATTCCGTCTTTTTGGTACAATTTTAACCAAATTTTAGGAGTGATAAAGGTTCCACATGTTTAAGAAAGCATGCATATTTTTTTGATATTAATTTTCACTTTCCTTCATTTATACCATTATTCAATTTTAATAAAATTTTGGGAGTGGTATAATTGGGGGATAGTAAAAATAAATAACGAAAAAATATGCATTCCTTCTTAAGCATGTGGAACCTTTACCACTCCAAAAAATTGGTTAAAATTATACCATAAACAAAGACGGAATGTGTACCAATGTAGAAAATTTCGTTTATTCTGAATAAATCAGTAAATTTTACATTTGTATATTTTTATATTTGATTAGTCTAATAACAAAGACAATATTAAAGCAATATAACACTAATTGAGCCTAAAATATTATTAAGTTAATAAACTATTTTTTTTGTGGGTGCGCCTTGGTTATTGGCTCTTAGATAGAACCGTCATTATAATGAATGTCTAATAGAGTTAGGAGATATTTCACAAACTGTTATTTAATTATTCTTTGTAAACTGAGTTTTACATGTTTTTCTATCGATTTCTTCTTAAATGTTTTCCAGAAAAATATTTACATTTTACTAATCATAATAACGATTCAAAATGACGCCACTTTTTCTCTGATTTGACGTTTCTACGTTTACATGTAGGTACCTATCTAAAACTGCTTTATGGATATGGATTTAATTGTATTCTCTTATAGTTTAGTGGGTGACATAACTGTGAAATAATTATTTTGTTTTAGGTACCACGGACTCCAGTATAAGTGAAGAAGATACAAATCCTCCCCCTTTACCGGTGAAACATAGAGACAGTGAAAATTGCAATAATAATGCGCCATATAACGAAAACTACAGTTTTCTATATTCCCACAGGAATTCGTCTTTAAGAAACACCCTAACAATGGCATACACAACGGAAGAATCTTTAGAAATAGAACTAGAGAACATTCCCCCTACCCCGCCACCCAAACCGCCCAAAAATAAAAACCCTCCTCATAGTTTACCCCCTTAGTACGTAGTAGCCCTCTATTCGAACGCACAAGCAAGACTAAACCTTGCACAAATAGCTAGTTATATTTTTCATATATATTAGCGAATCTTAAGATAAAAAAAGTGCTTTTGAAGTTTTTAGCGTAGTTACCGTAAGTGCCATTTAAATCTAACAAAACGTTAAAGTACTCATTGCCAAAATGGTATTTTTTTTTTCTAAAGTAGTATTTATATTTTAAATAAGCCAAAGATTGTATATTTATTATTATCGAAAAAAGGAACATATTAAATAGTTTATATTTAGTTTTTTCTTTTATTTTATCCCCTTATCAGTTCTGATCTTATAATTAGTGCTTGTACATTTAAGCGCTGTCGTTTCAATATACTATTAAAAATTGCAGCTATGATTTTTAACAGGTTCGATTTTCAAATATTTTTGAAGGAACTTTTCTTCCAATATTTTAAGGGTATTTTTAGCAAGTGTTGTAAATCAAAATGGGAAAGAAATCGCAAATAAATTGACTTATGAACATTATCATTAATATTATTTTTAGGCGCTAAACCATTAATTACTATTTTAATTGATGTTGGTGGGATTACCACCGTTACAGTACACATTAGTGGGATTGCCACTAACTACTTTTTCAATTAATGTTGGTGGGATTGCCACAATTACAGAAAACATTAGTGGGATTGCCACTAATTACTATTTTTAATTAATGTTGATGATATTGCCACCCTAACATTAGTGCTACTTTAATATCATAATTTATTCAATAAAATTTGGTGGAATTGCCACCATAAGTTGACAAAAACAATTATTTTAATTTAATACTCAGCGTTTTTATAATTACTGTGATGACCATAGCCTTAACTGATTGTGAGCGGCTATTGTTGTTCGCTGTCGCTTTTTGTGAAGTTGATATCTTTCGAACAGTGTAAGACCCTTTTTATTTTGGCCTCAGTTTTCCTCCACCTGCGAACTATGAATCTTCAATAGCCACGATATTGCCTGTCCTAAATAATGTGGCCCGACGCCTAGTTTCATTGATTCCTTGACGGTCATCAATTTTTTTTTCATGTGTTGTGCTACTACGACGGCCTCTTCTGGATCAATAAACGAATCATTAGGCGATTCATTTCTCAAAAATTGCTGGATTGCGACTAGTCTTTGATTTTTTCCCGAGATGCAGTATGTTTGACACATCACATAACCAGTTACAGAGTGAATGGTTGAATTTAAACTATACTTTATTTCGAGTTTTATTGCTATCTTTTTCAGTTCTCATTACACGTTCTACTTGACCATTCTCACGAGACACTAGTTGATATGTGATGAATTTGTATGTTGTCTTTACTAAGAAAGTTTTTGAATGTTACTGAAGTAAATGCAGCAGCTCGGTGAGCTACAATTCGTTTTGGTTTTCCCAATTCCTCAAAAACTGGCATTAAACCACGTATGAATTCTTCGAAAGTTTATTTTTAGAGATTGATGTATCAAAATATTTTGTAAATGCATCGATTATGATTATGCTAATAGATTTTTCTCGTTGCCAAAATTCACATTAAGTGCCAGTATGTAAGTTTCCTAATGTGCAAACTATAATTTTAGATGTATTTTAGACACATCCATTTTCGTCCAATATAAAATAAATAGTTTCTGGATACACTTGTTCCATCCTATATATGAAGACTTATCATTATATAAAGTCAGTAATCAATTGCGCTGTGGTGGGCATAAAATATTTCCAGAGTTTTGTTTTGGTTATGATCATGTCCTTTTCAATAGTTAGCTCAATGTCAAAAACCAATTTATTAATTATCTGATACCAAATAATGGTATAACTATACTGGAAATCTCAGAGCGTACTCTCTCTTATCGGTAATTTTGTTTATTTTTAAACTCACATCATCCACTGGATTTCGGATTTTATAGTCTATATCAGCCATACTCGACCTGCCCTCCAAGCTTTTTTTGCCGTCCCGAAATACTATTATTGGTAGCATCGCTAAATAGCACGCTAATTTTTAAATAAAAGTTTGGAATTTTGTGAGGTTACTGCAAAAGCAAGATAGCTCCACTTTTGGAATTTTCGAGTTAAGTAGGTACACTTTCTATAAGTGTGAACGAAGTCGTATGTTCATGATAAACAGATTGCCAATAAAAACTAACTCCATATTAATACATTAACAATATGCACATTCCTAATAGTGTTTCTGCCAAAACAAGATCAAGGCCAGACCCGAGGGGAAACCACTAAGGTCAAAACGTACCTATATTTCGGAAATTTTGGTGATTTCACTGGAAATCCACCCTTATTTTATACGATAATCTCCTTTTCTCGGTATTTACGGTTTTGAGCGACGAATTGATTTCGGCGATGATTTTGGAATTTTCGAAAAAAATTGTAGTGATTTCGAGAGAAAACGTACTAGTATTTCGGGAGTGGTTTACCGCTACTTATTTTTGTTGAATGTGTTCGTTGAAATACTGCAACATTGTGCTCACGCCATTTGTTTCGTTTAACTAGAGCCGTCTCTGGCCTTTCTCGATTGTTCCGAAATCCACGAGATGATTACGTCACCCTTTCTTTCCATGATACAGCTAACCTTCAACAACCACTAATAACAGGTGATGTCCGAATCTCCGTGGTGAACGAGTGATTGGTCAAGATGTAACGGGTGATTGGTCAAGCTGTAACGAGTGATTGGTCAAGCCGTAACGAGCAAATCTTTATGTGAAAATTCGGAAATAAAAGTATTAGTGGTAACAGGTGAATTTTAACCATACTTTCTAATAGACAACTTGTATCGAAAGATTCAGCTATCCTAAATACATTCCACCAGAAAAATAGATTTAATTTATCAATGAGCGAGGGTGGCATTCGGCTTTGCATGCCAAACTCGAACAGTATTTATTCAGAAGGATGCATGAAAGGATGAAACAAAGTTTTGAAAATACTTATAAAAAAGTGCAAGAAAGATTTACTAAAATTTTGCAAAATCAGGTGTTACACCTGATAAATTTCATCATTATTATCACAATCTACATGTATCTTCGATTGAAGATAATGACACATATTATATTATGATTTGTATGTAGAGTTAAAGTAAGCTAAGTGACGTTTTTTTTCTCTTTTTTTTACCAATTATTGATAATTCTTTTTTTTTTAATTTGGTGTCATCGGCATCGACTACTAAGACCATTAGCCTACTTTTCTGTGTAGGCTTTGTTACTGTTTCCTAGCGCCACTTTGGGAACAGCACTGTTAATTAGAACCCAACAGTGAATGGTCGAGTAGGGAATCCTCCTACCAAGGCATCAGAATTAATTTTAAATAATCAAATTAAATGAAAAAATTCCGGCCAACGGTAGGATTCGAACCTGGGATCCACAGGCAGAGACTACCACTGAGCCATCTTATTTTATTTATTTCTTACACCACCCAACAGTAATCACCATTTACTGGGTGGGAAAGACAAGAAAACATTAAAATATAAATACAAATACAAAATTGTTAAAAAGCTATACAATACAATGTAAACATCCAGAAAAAAAACTGACCGAACACAGGATAAAAAGAAATGGTTGTCTACATTGCATTACATGCTGTACATCATTTTTTTTACATTTACAAAGAAAAAACATTTTTAATCATATGTTTTTTACATGCAAAAATGTCCAAGCTGTCTTGAATTTCATGATATTTCTGAATAGATTGGTACATTGGAGATGAGTTTAAAACATTAGTTCTAGAAGCAGGCATGTAGAAACTCAAGTAAACTCTTAATCCAGCACGGGGGATTTTTAGATTGACGTAATTTAACAAATCAATACTGTCGACTGAGCCATTTAAAAGATTATAAAGTAGGAGTACCTGTTGGAAATTTCTGCGTATCACGAGCTCTGAAAGATTGAATCTAGATATTAGTAAAGCGTGGGGATATCCCCTTGCAGGGTATATACCATCTAAAACATAGGAAGCCGATTTCATGAATTTTCTTTGAACTTTTTCGAGTAAATCAGTATAAATGTTATGCACGGGATTCCAAACAACAGAACAGTATTCAAGTTTTGACCGTACAAAGGTAATATATAAAGTTTTTAAGGTGACTATGTCTCGGAATTCTTTACAGCTTCGAATAACAAACCCTAAGCTCTTTTTAGCAGCAGATAACATCGTTTCAATGTGTTTAACGAAAGATAGTTCAGGATCAAAATAAACTCCGAGATCTCTTATACATTCGGGTCGATTTAGAACAATGTTCTGTAGTTTGTAATCAAAAATTATAGGTGTTACTTTTTTAGTAAACGACATTACGGAACATTTCTCAGGATTTAGAGGGAGTGAATTATCGAGACACCACTTCGCAATGTCGGACAAACACTTTTGAAGTCGCAAGCAATGGTTAACAGAATTGATTTCAAGCAATAATTTTAGGTCGTCGGCATACATTAAAACTTTAATATGCTCGATATTAGCGACTATATCATTTATAAAAATTATAAATAAAAGAGGACCTACAATTGATCCCTGTGGAACTCCTGATGTTTGTTCGAAATTTTTTGACCTATAACCACGACATTGAACATATTGATGCCTACCCAACAAATACGAACCAATCAATTGAATGATTTGATCGCATAAACCAATGGAACTTAACTTGTGGAGCAAGATGGAATGATCAATTTTGTCGAAGGCCTTGGAGAAATCTGTGTATATTACATCAACTTGACTTCTTCTATCCAAGGCTTCCGAAATGAATTGCGTCGAACATACAAGGTTTGTAACTGTAGATCTATTTTTCATGAATCCATGTTGATCACAAGATATAAGACGGGAAACATGATTGGAAATACGATCGTGAGTAATTATTTCGAATACTTTAGCAAAATTGCAAAGAATGCTTATGGGCCGATAATTACAAACATTATTTTTGCTACCTTTTTTATGTACCGGAGTAATTCTGGAAATTTTCCAGGCAGTAGGAAAAATACATGTTTTCAAAATTAAATCAAAAATATGTTTCAACGGAGTGGCCAAAATTAGTGCACAGTCTCTGACAAGAAACGAAGGATTAAGGTCAGTACCCATTGACATATTGGGCTTAAGCTTTTTTAGGGCTTTAATAACTTCATCTTGAGATACAGAATTAAAGTGAAGCAGAGGTAAACTAATGGTAGATTCGTGGATGAAGTGATTTATTTGAGTTGGCTTGGAGAAATTGCTTGAAAAGTGATCTGCAGAAGCTTGAACAATTGCCTGTGGATCTTCTATACAGTCATTATTATATTCAACAGTAGTGGATATGGAATAGGAAGAATTTTTAGAATTTATGAATGACCAAAATTGTTTTGGATCATTTTTAATATTATTTTCAATTGACCTTAAATATGAGGAGTGAGCTATAGAAATGTCTAGTTTAATTTGGTCTCGAAGGTTCTTAAATTTAGTAAATGCATCTATGGAATAAGCGGATTTGTAGGTTTTTCGGGCTTTTTCTTTTTCACGAATCATGTGTATTATACGACCATTAAACCAAGGAGGGTAGGTCCTAAGGTTAGGTTTTTTAGCAGGTATATACTTATTAAAAATAATATACAATTTATTGTTCAAAAGTTGAACACTTTCATTAACGCTGCTTGCAATTGATATTGAGTAGTGCGTTGTATAATTTTGGAAAATCTGCTTTATTGTAATTATACTGCACGTGGTCTGGTTTACACTGTAAGCTCTTAACTCTAATTTTAATGGGGACATCAACAAAGAGGGGTGATATTCATCTTCATCTAAGACTACTTCATCGGCTTTATATACGTGACATGCTGAATTGGAAAAAACTAAGTCAAGCAGACGATGATATGTATTTTCTATCAAATTGAATTGATTTAAGTTAAAAAAATTCGCAAATGATTGTACAACGTTCAATCTAGGCGAGCAGCTAGAATTGTTTATTTGAGAAATATACTCTGGCACATTGAAATCTCCTAGTACTAGAAGATGATTATCATAAAGAATATTAAGTAATGATATAGCCTCGAACACAGCCTCATAGTCATCAGCAGAACAAGCTGGCGGTATGTATATGAGTAAAATAAAGGTACACTGATAGTGAGGTTTAATTTTTACAAGAATAAAATCAATTTTGTTTATTGGAATAGAGCTACAAACATCAGACGTATCAATCAGAACTGCATTTAATTGTTTTTTAAGGGCACAAAGAACTCCTCCCCCCCTTGAAGTTTGTGTTAACTCGTAATCTCGATCGACCCTATAAACATCAAACACTGCAAGATCAAATAGCTCAGCATTATTTATGGATTTATGGTACTGTTACACCAACTTTCTGTAAAGAAGTAGCCCGCATACTGTGTAGCAGCAGAAACATTGTTAAATAGACGAGTTGTTTTTGTTCTTAACCCTCTAACATTTTGGTAATACAGTTGAAGACTAATTTGTGAACAATTATCAGAGCCAGATACGGAAACCTTCAATGGTTGCTACTGTGACGGTAACGGTACAATTTTATTTTTAAACATTGTCAGAGCTCGTTTATAGTAATGGCAATCTTTATCCCATGCTACATGATTGACAGAGGTATTTATATTATGATTTGCTACTAGATAAGTACAATTAATGCATTTATTGGTATTAGATTTACAGTCTTTGAGCTCGTGATTAAGAGAACATTTAGGACAGGTTGGTTCAGCTTTGGTACATTGGCTTGCTAAATGATGTAAACCCCAACACTTATAACACCTGCGTGGTTCAACAGCACAATAAACAGGACAATCAAAATCGAAACCAACAGTGAGCTTACCGAGTTTCATAGCCTTATGATAGGTGGCCGTGTCAACTTGTACGACAGCTTGGAAAAATTTACTGTTTCTTTTATGCGGTTTTGTATATATAATTTCAATGGTAGAGTTTTCGTTAAAGCAGCTTCTGTTTTGGGATTTAAGATAGTCCAGTAGAATAGGATCATCAAATTTTTCGGACATGTTCGTGACTTTAATGCGCGGATGTAAAGAAGAAATAGACTTCATCTCGTATTTGTCGCCCAAATTGGTGTTGATAATCTGCTGGAATCTGGATGAATCGTCTTTGTTATCACAACTTATAACCAAGGCACCTTGACGTGTAGTAGATACATTTGAAACATTAATGTTAGTCTTAATTGGGTCAATACTTCGTAGGATTTCGGCTTTGGTAGCAGCTATGGGTTGAGTAGTATTTTTAGGTTGAAGAATGAATTTTGACCTATTAGCAACATCGGAATAACTTGGCTCGCTTGGTGTAGTCAATTTTTGAGAGATTAAATCTTTAATGCTGGCTTCAACACTCACAAATGAAGATTCTAACTTCTGAAATATCTCCTGGCGAAAACTTTCGAAAATTGTAGACGTGACAACTTCGGCTATCATCTTATTGATATTAGACTCAATATCATCAACTTTTGTTTTGAATTGGTCATTATTAGTTTTATCGACAATTTTAATTTTATTCTTGCAAGTGTTACAAATGAAATAAAGATTACGGGACTTGTGTAGTAATTTGAATTCAGCATCATTTAATAAAACACATTCTGGATGGTACCAATTACCGCATGGACCCTCACATCCGACAAGATTCTCTTCCCTTTTCTTCAATTTACATTTAGCACATGACTCGGGCATTTTACATTCTATATGTTCAAGTATATGTGTGCAGTTGGTTCGCACCCAACAGGTTGAAATTGAGAAAAAAAAAGCAGTAGATAAATTATTTTCAAGTCAATTCAAAACATAACACTGCTCAATGGAAAGTAAAAACAAATTTCTGTAACGTACCTTCACTTTCTAATGATAAAGAACACTTTATAAGCCGTTTGGTACTATCAAACTAAATTATAATTCGTAAATTGTGAAATAATTTGAACTTTACGAGGACAGAATCACAACAAAACTCACGGGTCAACTGCACACCTACGTTATGCTACGTTATTTATAGTTTGTGAGCAATGTTTTTAATACAGTATTCATTAAAGTTACTAAATAGTTTGAAGCTTTTTACTGATTTTTTTTATTCAATTTTAAACTTTTCAACAGTGTTTTATGGAAACTCTAAAAATGTGAGTTATCTTGTTTTTGCAGTAACCCAACGGGTATATTTATATTTTGTTTTATTTATTAGAGGTTCCCACTAACTAGTTATAGATAGATGGCTTAAAAAAAATAAATCATCATCCAAAAATATTGCGGCCCGTGTAACATAGCACACATACGAATGTGGCTCGATGGAAAAAACGGTTAGCACGCGCGTATATAATTCTTTCTCTACAGCTGTTGCTCGAACCGAATTAGTTTATATACTATGAAATGCAGATACACACGAAAGCGTTCAACTGCTTCTACTATAGCAAGAGTATCTAGATTGTAACAATCTTACTTTGATTTAGTCGTATGGCGATTATACTATGCAACAGGTCGAGTGTTCGGAACTTTCTTCTATTTCCATTTGATAGAAGCCTTCATGTCCAACGTGGTCAAATATTTCGATATACAAAAAGCATTAATTTGATCTTTATTACTTGTTTTGCTTACTAGCACAATAGAACTTGCATATTTTATAATATAATACTCTTAAGCTCTTTTCTGTCCATCACTGAATTACAATGATTTAGCATGGACTGAAAAGAGTAAAAGGAGTCGACCTCCCGAACTCAACATAATTTGGTAGCGTCACGGCCATAGCTGGTAAGTCGAAAAAAGTGTACAGGCGCGAATGTCGGCGCTTGCGTGCTAGATTCATCTGCGCAATTTGTTCCTGCCATTAAATTCTGGTTAAATTACTAATTTTTAGCCACGGTACGCGTAGTAATTTCACTTTTGATGTTAAACGGTTTAATTCACGATCAAATACTCTCAAAATACAATGTAGGTGTAGTACTGCCACTGTCTATTCGCGCACTGCCCACTTCGCTGGTTTTCCTTCTCGACATATCTTATGGGAAACAATTGCCTTATGGTACCTTTGAGGTTTGTTATTAAACTGCTGGTCCTATATGTTTGTCATTGGGTTTAAATGGATTTTTTAGGACAATAAAACAATCTAGTAATGGTTCAATTGTATACTATATATCAAACAAACTCTTTCAACTGTCTGTACCATTCCAGCTGTCTGGCAATTTATACAATTTTAATTTTAAAATTCCTTTTTTGCCCATTATACAAAAAACTGTCTTACAGTTGAACGGTTGTTTTTTTTTTCAATGAATAAATATACGAAAAAAAGTGAAATTGGATTTTCAGTGATTTTAGAAGGAACATCAAGACAACAGCACAGATATTAGCAAAAATGTTCAATTTGGTTCAATCAATTTATCGATGAATACACATATATTAATAATATATATTTCATTAAGAAAAAATGAAAATAAACGTTCACAGGAGCAATATTGTCCCAAGTTTTCCAAAATCACATTAACTATTTCTAATCAATTATACCTTTTAAATATTTAGTTATGGATGCCCTTTGACCCACAGAGCCAATATACACATATATATCAGAAAGTACAATAACTTGAATACAGAAAAAAATTTAAGTTAATATTTAACAACTCTGAAGATGTCTTCAGTTTCAAAACAAGAAAAAAACACCTAAACGAACAATAATTTTGTTTTTTTTTTTTTACTGAAAAATATAATTTAATCCGAAATCATTAACAATAAATACCTTGACTAAAAACTAAATCAGAATAATTTACAATGACGAATATCCAAAAAAGTTCAATACAATATTAACCCTTTCTTTACCAAGACCGGATATATCCGACAAAATCTACATTGCGGTAGTTCCCACTTCCGTATACAACTTGTCAATACTGACTTTAGGAGAATGGTGTAGAAACACAATGCTATTGAACAGAGAAATAGAATACGTCGCCGATTGCGAACCGCAATATCTCATCCTTGCCATAGGAAGGGCATGGTTAAACCAATTACTCTTTTTAATCATCCCACGTCTAAATTTAATTAAGCGTCTCATCTTTACTTTGCTTGATGCGTTGGTTAACGTACTGTATATACGTTCATCATTGAATAATCACTGGCACTCCCACTACATTTTAGCATTCTTCAGCCCCCCTGCCGTATTAATACAGCATTTTCCTGGTGCCGCCGACGCTTTAGTGCAGCTCTTCAATAAATATGTATAAGCATTTAAAACCAACGTCGTATTTATCCATCACTACTTAATTCGTGGTGGGGTATAGTTATTAATAGAGACAAAAAATAAGTATTCTAATATGACGAAACATATAACAGAGTAAATAAAAATCTTAATTTTTAGTTTTTATAAAATAACCTCCATTGGCTGGGTTTTAGATACCTGTAAAGATTCCAATGCTGCTTCCATGTTTCTCTACATTTTTATTTATTTCTTTATTTAATGTTTTAAATTTAAATTGGACCTGCCAACTCTTCATAGCAGAAACTTGTTTTTATAAGGCAATATTTTCTTCTTTCTATTTTTTTACATTCCATATTTGTCTTCTTCAACTGTACTTAAGAACGTTGCTGCATTTTCTTCAATTATCTGCGTCTTCTCTTTCTCATATTTGTCTTTTAAATTGCTGATTTTTACATTTTAATGAGTATGCGGCAGTGGGTGCAATGGCAAAATTAAAAAGTTTGGAAATGGTGGCACTGCAGCATTATAATGGTCGGTAAAGAAGGGGTTAATCAAAACTGGAATATATCTTAAGAGTTGCTATCGTTAACCCATACCATTATAGAAAGAAAAACAAAAAACTTTTTACGCTACAATTCCAAATATTTCTAAATATGTTTAAGCATTAGATTATACTATTTATTAGGTTATAAAATGTTATTTTAAATGAGACCGAGGGTTTCAGTTTATCGACACAAAAATGTTAAAAGTACAAATTAAAGAGTCTACCCTCGAAATTACATTCGCTTAGAAATAACTAAAAAGCAACTTAATTATAAAAAAACAAGAATAATAGTCCTAGCAGTGTATAAAGACAGTTTTGATGTAGCTAAAGCACATACCAGCCTTTCATTAGTTTTAGAATTTTGACATTTATTTTATTTGAAACTTTCAATGCCAAGTTAACTGACTCAAGTTTAAAAAAAATATATAGCAACTAGCATTTACAGTTGCTAATATACCTCATAAAATTCCTTAGCCTTTATATTACTAAGATGAAGATTCTTACATTATTTTCGTCGCATTTAGTTAGAATAAGATTCAAAATTACAATGAACCGCTAGGACTACAAAACAAAAATGAAATGATTTATTATTAAACAAATAGCGAATGCTGTCATATATATAATATCGACATTCAAAAAAAAGAAAGCAACAATTTTACAACAAAGAATACATACTGTTTCATCCTGGTTCGGACGAATTTTTCTAATTACAACTTCTATATTGTGAGCTAAAATTGATTGTAATTTGTATACTACAAAGTGTAGGGGGTATGGTATTGAACAGCTACTCGGGGGGTGGAGGGTTGTTCCGGAGACCATACGGTCTTAATCATGTACTAAGCATATATCAAGAAATCGAAAACAGCGTTGTGTCAAATGTTATCTTGTTTATATGCTGTATTGCCTGATTTTCAAACCAAGTTCAACAATTTTACAACTAAATTTTTGAATGGTTTCAAAATTGGGAAATGGACAGTTATCCATGGGTCTCCCTTCCTTTTAATCGATTTCAATGCAATTTAGCTAAATCAAACATTTTCAAAGTAACCATCGCTATGTGTAGGTGCTGGGAGATAAGCTTTTCCTTGACCCATAATTTTTTGTGTATACTTAGAATGTAGAAACAATGCATTTATCATTTTTAAATGTGTTAAATGCCCTGAATATTGCAAACGAAAAACAATATTTGACCAAACGCCATTTTCCAAAAATTCAAGATTCTTTGGGGAAAATTTTGGATCAAACGACCAAAATATTGATTTGCAATGAAACGCTCCAAGTAAAATTAGACGATTTATAAAGCCTTAAAGGCCCTATGTAAACGAATTAAGATCTGAAAGGGTCCAATAAATATAAGTTGAAAGCATACTCTGACATTCCTTTAAATCAGACATTTACAGAACTCCTCCTGAATTTTATTCAACACTCTCAAACTTATTGAGCAACTGCACTTTGCTTGTTACAAAATAATTTTCAAGATATTGCTTAGTTCAAATCCGGAAGGGCAAATATTTCCACTCCATACGAGAAAAAACATTTTATCATATACTTTGTTTTTTTATTTTTGATAAGCAATTTATATTGGTTAAAAAACAAGAATCTATTTTGATTCGTTTTTGAGATTTTTATCCACACTTGCATGGTTTAAGATTATGTTTCCTTCAAAATAGTTCAGTTCATTTAAAAGCTATATTGTCTCCTATGAGCGACAGAGCAGCTTCCTGAACTCGGTTTATCGTTTCATAACAAAACTCGATCATCTTTTTAGGACGTTGAGTTAATAAAAAAGCTTTTTTTAGTTTGTTTAGATTGCGGTCGGGGTTTTGCAGCGCATACGAATGCGCGTACATTGGGCAATATCTGTTTGTTTTTTTATGTATTTTTGAGACACGACTTAGGTGCCTGCAAGAATTTTTTCAATGTCAAACTCTAAAGTATGGTTTGTTTGAAATGACAAGTCAATTCGCCATTTCCAGCTTGCAATTACAAAAAATAGACAGTTTTAAATTAAAATAGCACAATAATTACAAATACAAATTTTAATTAAATAACATTTTTTTTTAAATAGATCTGGACAAGTACGGAGCGATTCATTTGTATGGAGTAATGCTCATAACTTCGAGACAAAACAATTGAATAATAACTTTTATTCATGGAATATAATATGAGCATTATTGCTTATAAACACCTCACCCTGTATTTGTACCTCGAAATATTAGCATATATATGGCATAATTATCATTCGCCAGACTACCAATACCTTTGCTTTAAGCTGAAAACGTAAATAAACGTGGATTTCAACTTTTTAGCGTATCAATTACAAAATGACATAATTATTTGGTAAATTTCGAATGTTTTCCAAAAAAAATTCCGTTGTGTATATATATTATATAGCGAACCATCCTTAAATCATCAACCATCTTCAGCGCGGCCATCGTTTGCTAAATCCAACGTCTGACGTGCGAACTACAACAATTCATCAAAAATCGTCAATTGAGTTTTGTAAAATTCATCTCTGATTTAAATGATCAAAGCAAAATCTTTGAAACATTTTTTTTTACCTCCCTGTGCCCTAAAACTGAAAAATTTCATAAAACAATATATAAAGTATATAACTGGTCATTTAAATACAAAGATTGCAATAGAACTAAGGCACTTTGGGTAGAAAGGCAGGCTAAGCTCCGATTTTTGACGCATTTTTTTTCTAGGTTATAACGATCACAAGTCGGATTCAAAAAAACCACAAAAGATGGCCGGCGCCGTTTACGATCCCTATCAACAGATCTCTCTAACGTATATAAATACCATAAATATGATCACAGTGACGCTCACAGCGTCCTCTCAGTCAATATATAATTATAACAGTCGTAACAAACATAGAAAAATATACAAGGCTCTCGAAAAACAATCAGTCCTTCTTGAACACAACTCGAGCAGCATTGACACCTTAAATACTTTTTTAATTTTTTTTCCTCTTCCTTAATCGACGCTGACCCTGTTAAAACGTATCATTTTTCCCGTCCTCGAAATGTTCACCCATTAATTGAACAAAAAAGTAAATCATGTTGATGAAGACGTCACAGAACTGCTTAACTATTGATAAAAGAATATTACATAATAAGTATAATAATTTATTAATGTTCATGTGGATCTTTACACCAATATTTCAATTTAATTATAAAAAAAAAATAGTGTATTTATATGGGGTTAAATGAATTATATAGGGTTGATATCTTTGAACTGTAATATCTTAAATTCAATTTATAAGTAACGTCATAATGTAACGCCTGATGTTGTACCAAGTTCCGCCTTGAGCCCTTTATTTAACAAGATATAAAAGGGAGGATCCACAAAAAAACATTATTTTCTTTAGGGCGGGCTCCTTATAGTACAGACTTTAGCTGTTAGGCATATGTTCTAGGGATTCATCAGTATCAGTATACCTGCTGACGTTCTGCATTCCTCTAGTTCTAAAAAAAGACAAAATCTTATCATAATTTGTTTTCTAGCTATTACGGTTTAGATATCATTGGTGGTGATCAAAAAAGTATACCTGGTACACACCTAGTAATGTGAAAATTATTTGTTACGCTTTTTATCGAATTATTAAAAAAAAAAATCCTTACAACTTCAAAAGGGTCCAATATTGGTGTAAAATCCGATTACATTCTGGTGTCAAACAAACGCTGAATTACTTTTTTGCTCTCACAACTACATCGACGGAACGATTTCAACGCTGCTCAATAGAATATCGTTGTCGAGCTGATGCGAATTTAAAAACGCGACATACCGTTTTTAATTAAGTCCACTTTTACGGTCGACCAACATCATATATTTAATCATCGACCATCATCCGAAATATTGTCTATGTAAACCTACATACTAGAAAAAATACTAAAAAGGATGTTGCACTTCCAATGTTCAGCGCACACACGCGACGACGTAAAAAAAGATAATAAAAGTGAAGAAAAAAAATTGAATTTTTTTTATGGAATTCTAATTGGACGAGGCGGCGGCAGATTCTACTTTGCACGGTCCGTCGCCCTGCCCCTTGTGTTCGACATTCTTGGTGCAGTCTTCTTTCTTCCCTCCAGCCCCGGTGGTGCCATCTTCGGATATGACGACGTCATTCACTGGCACGTCTCTGAAAAAATTTGAGTTTTGGTATTATGTCTTTCAAAATATATTAGATTTCATAATGGTACGATTAAAGTAATTCAAATAATGGCCATTTTAAAATTATCTTTGATAAAACTTGCACAACATGTACATCTCTACAATTTTCTTGCTGTTCCGATTGTCTTAATGGTCTTATAGTTCTTTTATTGTATTCGAGAGGTATAATAAAAAATGTGTTCAATGGGAGCTAACTTTTTAATACCCACCAGATTAAGACAAGCTACCATAAAGCGTTTTTTCAAATCTTACAAAATTATGTTTTGTCAACTAATATGGCTGGTCTAAATGACACAAGTGTGTGTGTGTGTGTGTGTGTGTGTGTGTGTGTGTGTGCGTGCGTGCGTGAGCAAGTTTTAAAAGAACACCTGTTAGCCCTCATTGCTTCAGAACTACTTTTTGAACGGTTTTGAAAAACTAGTCTAATAAAAAAAAATTTTCTAGGTGATGACAAGAACAAAATTTAACTTAGTTACTGAGAACTATTGCAACTTTCTTTAGTATAAAAAGGCAATATTCAAAGTACGAGACTATCATTACGTCGTTCAAACATTGTTTGAATAGTTATGCTATGAAATTTACAGAACATGACATTTTGACGCTACCTTTAATGTTTTTCTGACAGGGATTGCAGATAAGCTCAATCATTTATAACGATACTTTTTCAAATTGTTTTATATAAATATTAAATATATTAATCTTTAAAAATATGTTGATTCTGTCACGCTTCATGTAAATTCGCATTTCTCCAAATTAAAGATAACACGTTTAAATTATTTAAATAACACAATGTATGAAAAAATCTTGTTAAACTATGTCGTAAATTTGTTCTAAGTTGCAACAGAAAAGATTATTACAAAAGAAGTAACCGAGTTTATGATGGAGTTTTACCAAGCAATCAGCATGTTATGCCCAAAAGATCTGTTATTACAATTCTTCTAAGTGCAGTTAACCAGTGGACAGCTTGGAATGACAACAACCAGCCAATTGATGTGATAAATCTTGACTATAAGAAACCTTTTGATAAAGTTCTACGTAGAAGGTTGCTCAGCAAACTGGAACACTTTTGAATAAGAGGCAATTTATTATTGTGGATTAAGAGTTTCTTATTCAACCGGCAGTTCTGCGCAAGAAATAAATTGGCAGCTGTCAAACAACCATCCAGTAGAGTGTGGAGTACCACAAGGTTCGTCTTGGGTCCCCTATTATTTATTTTATACACCAGCGATTTATGCAAAATCATCGAGTCCGAAGCCAACTTTTATGCAGACGACGGAAAGATCTACTTTAAGCTACTGGAAAGTCTCATAAAATGAAACAAGACTTAAATAAAATAGGAATATGGACCCAGCAATTAGGCATTCCAACGACCTGTCAAAAAAATGCTGCCAGTGGAATCTGACATTTTAGATACAGCAACCCTGTGGGTCTGTTGTCATTGACAGGGTTAATGATATATAGTTAGATTGCTCAAAGCGGGTAGTTTGCGAGCGGCCATATCGCCTGGAAAGTGCTCATTAATTTGAATCGGTTTAGCCAAAATGTGTTTTAAAACGAATTTCTATCATGTTCCTGTCAGTGGCCTGTCATTACCTACAGGCAACCATTTTGTTTGGAATGCCTAACGGCTACTACCCCTCAACATAAATAAGTGTACAGTATTGCACTTTGGCCCAAATAATCCCCACACACAGTACACCATAGATACAAACACAATAACTCTACGGTGTAATCATATCTAGAGATTTAAAATGGGAAACCCAGATTGGTCAAGTCTCATTTACTTTATCAAAAGAGCTTGTTAAATACCCTTCCAAGGATATGATCCTGAAACTGTACACAACTTACATAAGACCAAATATAGAATTGGCACAGACCGTTTGGGATCCATACTTTGTTAAAGACATTGAACTGCTGGAAAGAGTACAAAGGAGTCACCAAAATACCACCAATCCTACAAAGCAATGAGTATTGTGAATGGCTAGCTAAACTACAACTTTCAAGTTTAAAGAATAGAAAAACTAAAAGGAAACTTGATAGAAAGTTACAAGTAGATATTACACCTGTGATAACAGCTTCCCTGCCAGCTCATCAAGAACCTTGAGAGGTTACTCGAAGAAATTGGTTAAAGAAAAGTGTAATAAAGTGCAAAAAATTTATTACAGACAGACCTATATATCTGTGGAATGGTCTCCAGGAACATACAGTCACATCCCACAACATAAACTAGTTTAAGGCGAGAGTAGATAAAGAACTCCAAGAAGGAAGAAATAATTTTATTAATTACAGTTTATAGTTTTAACTGTCTTGTAGTAATTTAGAATAATTTTTGTCACTAACTAATAGAGCAGCTTCATCGACTATGTCGCTCGCCTCTTCTTAACAATAATTTAATAATTATTAAACATTAGGCTAATAGCAGAATTCACTTGGTATGATATTCTCAGAAGCGTCTTCAGATCGCGGAGACTATGGTCCAAGGCTCGATCTAAAACGTTATGAAGTTGAACTTTTAACAAGAACTTAAACCGAATATGTCAAATTCATTAAAAGAATGGTATGTAACCAAATTATTTTTAAAGATTAAATACATTCTTGAAAATAATAGAAATAAAATGTTAATCAATACCTATAAATACCCTCTATTTTTAAGTCTACTTGTTTTGTCACTGTAATTTTCAGTGGAACACAAATTACATCATCACTATATGCATAGACATCATGTTTATGAATTCTTTATATTTTTTCATGAAAACTACAGAAAAACTGAATGCAGTTGGGTCTAGAAAGCACAATCGCCATTTTCTATGTTTGTAGGAATTTACCTCTTTGGTATATTTATATTTTCTTTGTAAAATAAATACAATCAAAAAGTAAAATTATAAAACTGGGTTTATCAAAGTTCCATCAAATCAAACTTATTAAAATTTTTAATACCCTATAATATATTTATTTGAACTTTTTGGTCATTTTAACATATTTATGCAGAAATTTTTAAGAAAAATGAAATTTATCCTGGAAACATTCTATATTATGTAACAAAAAACATTAGTCATTAGTCGATGCAAAGTAAAAATTTGTTTACTATAAGTTTCATAACACAAGTTAGATAAATTTGAGAAGTCATCAGTCTCTGAAAATATATTTTTAAACAGCGTACCAGCTACTATAGAAATATGAATATTATAACATTTCCGTTATAAAAAATCAAAGTCATGTTTTTCAAATCCGTTTGATTGATATAATGTATAATTATGATTAAAATAAAAACTACATACCCATTATCAGTTCTGACAGTTAAAGCGACTCCCGGTTGCTTTTGCCCCTTGTTAGATTTGTTAGTATTACGCTTTTTGTTTGCCTACAAGAAAATTACTTTAGAATCAACTACAGTGTGATTAAAAGCATAATAATTTTAAATAGTGTGCAACCAAAAGTAAAAAAAGCATTTTAATTAAAAAAAAAGAAAGCTAAATGTTAATTATCCAATAACAGATTTTTTAAAATAATAGTGAAATATAAAGAAATAGTTCTTGCTACAATCAGGAAGAAATAAAAAAATAAAACTGATTATGATTTGACCATTTTGGTAGATTTAGCAGAAAACCTACAATTCAATCCAAGAACTAGAGAAAATAAACACAGAAAAAGTAGATAGCTATAGGTAAGAAAGATTAAAGAAAATGAAAACTGAAAAAAAAACCTGATACAATGAAAAAGGGGAATTGGCCTGAATTGAGGGAACAAGAAAAGAAACAGTAAACACAGTCATAAAACAGGAAGGATAACAGAAGGCAATTTTATAATATAATGGATACTTTATTAGTATAAGAGAATCAATTAAGGTACCCTTTAAATATTAAAAGCTCCTTTAAATTTATTATGAAATTTTATAAAAAGAAAAATGTCCACTTCATAATAAATCTGTTTTGCTATTAAAACAATTAAGCATAAATCATATCAAATTTTAAAATAGTAAAAAAATGTGCAACAAAAAAACAGTATAGTTCTCGAAAATTAAAAGTCTGACTAGCGATATGATACTGAAGGAAAATTCGAAGAAGCAGATATTAAAGTTAACTGTCTCCTTATTAATATTATCACAAGCAACTAAACAAAAACTTAAGTTTTCGAAATAAAAAAAAAAAAAAACAGACAAGCAAAATGTTTATTTAAATATACCAAATAAAAAACATTACCTGGTTCTTTCTGGCGTTGACTGGAAAAGTGGGCATTCCAGGTCTGCGATTCTGTTGTCCTCCTCTTCCTCTATGACCGCCACCATGGCCGCCGCCACCACCACCACCATGGCCGCCACCACCACCAAACGCGTTTTGATAACCACCACCGGGTTGACCGCCGCGCCCCCTTCCACCGCGCGGATTGTGGTGGTATGAGGATGGCATCATCTGTCTGACCCCTCCCTGGTAGCCGTAATTGGCACCCCAAGAGCCCACCACCACGCCCGCGACTTGCAGTTGACCGCCTCTGGACGGAATCGGGCGCTGACGGAGGGAGGCGGGCCCGCCGCGCGTTGACTGCAGGTTCATGTTCGGTAGGCAGTGTGGAGGTGGAATTGAACGAAGCATTGGCTCTGTAATTTAATTTTCGTTAATTAATAATAACTAGAATGAAGATAGCAATTTAATAGACCCCCTTAACCTCCCCATTTTTAATCGGACTTCTTTCAGAATCACTTCATCCCAATAGAGCTTGATTTTTCCTGAACATTTCAAGTTGATATCGTTTATATCTGCACAATATAGTATAATGAAAGGAAAATCTTCTTTCAATAGATAATTATGACAACTGTTACATATTCCTGTCATTTTCTACTGCCTATTAATGACGAATTTCAATATAGTGAAAGGTAGACATTTCTTTCTAACAGACTTCCTAACTCTTTAGAATAAATTAAAATACTTACGTCCGGTAAACGGGGGTAAGGGCACTTTGGCGAACTTAACGTCGAGCCCTTCCAAAATCGCCTTCCGCATACGTTCGACTTTGACGACTCTTTCAATGTAGTTTTCGCAGACTTCCAGAATATTTTTGGCGTGCGATGATCTGGTCAGCGTATAGTGGAACAATTTGCCGTCGAAGTAAAGCCACGGGCAGCACATGAGCCAGGGCAGTGGAGCCCCGCACGCGTCGTTCGCTATCAGAGCCATATCGACTCCTTTCATAAAGAGCGCCGCTAGCTGGACGCCTCGGCTTGTCACTACGTTAAGCTAAAAAACGAAAAGCAATGTGAGATGTCAATTACAAAAATGCTCGAATATATTAAGTTATCTGTTTACTTATTTCACGATTAAGAGGCAACAATTAAAAAAAAATAAGAATATAAATTATGGTCCATGGGTAAAATAGAGTATTCAGTTAAATGTTGTTTTATTTGGCTTAATTAATAGACCTTTAAAAACATTTTTGATAAGGTAGGAAGTTCTGTCATTGGACGTTGATTGATTTTTCTTTTTATTATATCGCTGTTTTTTTTTTATTTCATTTATTCAATTACAATAAATAATTTTATAGAAAATAGTACAGTTCTCTAAGTTCCTTAAATTATTTTTGCACCTAGGTGAGTGATGAAATTGTATGTGCATATTACAAGATTGTTTATAAATTTAATTCACTTTTCCTTGGTGATTTAAAAATCTGTATCTGTTTAAAGAAATGTTAATAGTTAAAAACTAAAAATAGGCGAACATATTATTTAATAATTTAATTTGAAAATTAAAATAAAACATTACAGTAATGCTAAGATGTAGGTCTAGATTTTTTTGGTTCTGGAGGAGAATCAACTTTAGGAATATGATTTACTAGACCTTTCTTTCAGTAATTTGGAAAATCAAAATTAGATATACAAAAGTGTATGTGCTCAAAATGCAGAAAAAGATGACACAAAAATATTTTTATTTTTAAAATAAAGTTTGATACTTATTGGGAAATGTTTTGAAATAAAATTTTGAGGGATATTAACAGCACTTACCGTCAGTTCCTGCAAATACTGAGGATTCATCAGATTCGGATTAAAAGCATGACACAAGAAAGCGTCCAATTCGTGCCTTCTCATAATGGGTTTGTCCTGGGACATGATATACCTCAAAACGCAAGCCATCATCAACATATGCTGAGGAACGTAAGCAGTGTTTAATATTAACGGCGTATCGGAGTTAAGGCAAGATAACAGAGCGCGCATCCTGCGTCTCTTGTCGTCCACCGACGGACCAAACCACAATCTTTGAAGCGTCGGAACTGCCCACGGTAGCGGATCCGCTTTTACTTCCTCTGGACATTGGTAAGGATTGGAACGACTGTAGATCCACTCTTTGACAATGATATCCGGTTGCGGGGTGTTGTCCGGAAGCTCGTTGGCTTCTGGGAAAAGTAAATTCACATATTTTAAATTTTTCTACATTTTAAGCTAAAATAAAAATATACAAGATGACACAAAATAACCACAAAACCAACGTACCTTTCTTCTTCGAATGTACATATCTCAGATGATGTAAGTTGAACAATACAGCATAAATTCTCTGTCTCAATGGTTGATAGATGTCATGTATGGGAGGGAACTCCCGGTTTCCTTCATCTTCCATCAAACAAGGTAATCGGATTTCTTGAGTGCTCAAAACATGCAGTATCAGCGGTGCCATCAGACCTTTCTGGTGACGAAGAGAGGCAGTGCGCAGTACATCAGGGGATACTGATGGTGTAATTAAGTGTACGTAGGCTAAAAACGGGTTATTTTGTAAGAATTATAAATATCTATTGTAGTCATGCATTTAATAAATTAATAAAACACATTAGGAACATCAATCCACTTCCTGTGTCAGCGTGAAGGTTTGCCTAAATTGAGGTTTCTAACACTAGGTAAAGAAAAGCCAGAATCTAATCAGGATTAGCCTGTTTTGGAATGTTTTTTTAATACTTGTAACTTCCAATTTTTTTATTTTTATGTAAGATTTCATGTGTTGGAATCTACTAGACAATGGCTATGATGCTGGCTTGGTAAAGCCGAAAGCAGTCAGCCTAATATAAAAAACATTTTTACACACAATAAGCCCAGGGACAGCGGAGACTTCTTATGTGTCTGTTTAAAAGTTGAAAGTAAAACTAAAGGGTTTTCCATTAAGTTACATTTTAAATTAGGCAGCATTTTTGATCTGTTGAAAAGAACGCCTTGAATTCCTATAATTTGTTAGTAAACATTGGAAATACAGGCAGATAATTCTGACTTTTTTAGAAGAACAGATCTGTGTTATTTAACATTCATCACAAATTCTGAACAACTGAGCCCTGAGAATGTAGAGTACTTTTTGTGATTCATTAAAAACCATGAAAGAGACTCTGGCCTACCTAACCTGATGAAATACAACAATCTTTAACTAAGTGACCCCTCAGATATAGCCAACGCTTTCCCTAATCATTTTCAAACGTGTTACACAAAAAAAGACATTACCGATTTTACTTCAGCTGCATTAGTGTCATTTTCATCAACTCTCTCTTCATACATTTAAAGTAGAAGTGTCATCCAAAATTAAACGTCTAGATGCAGCAAAAAGGGCTGCTGCGACACACTCTCTTTGCCTTTAAGTCTAATTTTTCAAAAAATGTTCAATAGTGGAACATTTCTTACTGTTTGGAAATTGTCTAACTTGGTGCTAATTTATAAGGAGGGAGACAAAATGACAAAAAATTATCGAGGCATTTTTATAATCTCTGGCATACCTAAATTATACGAATCCATCCTAATTGATGAGGTATTTGCCACATACAAAAATTACGTTTCTCCATGTCAACATGGGTTCTATTAACTGTATGGTTATAAATTCTTGTGGTCAAAAAATGAAAAAGTGTATATAAGAAAACATGATGGTGAACCTTCAGTTCGAATAAACAAGAAGGAAGACTTAAGTCCCAAATTTTACAACAATCTTGATGAGTTTAAAAATGAAGCAAATCAATCTGTTTTTTCTATACTATACTTAAATGCTCGCTCAGTACATAATAAGTTATATGAAATTGAAGGGCTTAATAAACTTGTCAATCTACCTGATGCAATTGTTGTTACAGAGTTGTGACTTTCTCCTGGTGAGGAAAACTATTTTAATTTGCCAGATTATAATGCAATTTATGAATCAAGAAATAAAACGGGAGGTGGAGTTGGCATTCTAGTAAAAGAAGGCTACAATTTCACATAAACTGACAGGTTAAGTAAAACATATTCTATGCTATTTATAAGATTAGAACAAAGGAACTTTATTAGGTGCTATATGTAGACCTCAAGAATTTAATAAAAACACTTTTTTTTAAACGTTTTAGAAGAAAAGTTAGAAAATATCAATAACCATAAAAAGAAAACTTTTATTTTGGGAGACTTTAATATTAACTGTTTAGATAAAAATGATATGTACAAAAGAAACCTTGATTACCTAATTGATTCACTAAATTTTATTAATTTAAATGATAGCATTCCAACTAGAGTGCAGAATAATTCAAGAACTTTAATTGATTATGTTTGTTAAATAATGAATACTCTAGTTATTTGGCTGTTATTGATTACTGTTTAAGCGATCATAGAATACAGATATTGCAAGAAAAACAATGCAATTCAATTAGCATGTAGAAGGGATCTTCAAGGTATAACTAACACTGTGTGGCAGGATCCAAATGTATTGTGTGATCAAATAGTGAGAACAGTCCAAAGCAATACCACATGTAGGACATATAAAGACCGTTTTAGAACTAAAAGTTGTCCATGGTTTAACATTCATTTGCATAAGATAATCAAGCACAGAGATACGTGTTTTCATAATAAAATATCTAAGCAACAAAACACAGTGAATAAACTGCAAATAGAAGATGACTCTATAGAAGTACCTAAGAAAATTGCAGATATTCTTAACACCCATTTTACAGAAATAGGTAAAGCCTTAGAAGAAAATAAACCGGAGTCTACTTACACGAAACCTAGTTATAAACCATCAACAACTATATCAATGGGAGTTAACTACCCCTCAAGAAATGAACAAAGTAATTTCAGAGTTAAAATCGAGAAAAGCCTGTGGTGCTAATGGTATATCTGGGGACTTGATCAAACATTTCAAAAACGAGATGTTGGTTATCTTAAGTAACCTAATAAACTTAACTTTCACTCATGCTTCAATTTCCAATGGACTAAAAGTAGCTCAAGTTTTACCATTATTTAAAGAAAGGCTAAGAACTTCCACTAATAACTACCGACTGATATCTCTATTAAGTTCTATCTCCAAAGTCCTGGAAAAATGTATTAATCAAAGGCTTGTTTCTTATCTTGAAAAAAAGAATTTTTGGTACAAGGGACAGTATGGTTTTCGTAGTGGAAGTAGCACAACGTCGGCAGTAACATATGATTACCAACATCAGACATCATGTGGATGAAGGCAATGCATGTATCATTGTTTCACTTGATTTAAAGAAGGCTTTTGATACTGTTAATCACTCAGTACTGTTATTTATTTTGGAAGACTATAGAATAACAGAAAATGCATTCTTTCTTCGGAGATTATTTCAATGGTCGTACACAGTTTATAAGTAATGGAAATACCTCAAGTAAAATGGCTGACCTACAATATGGTGTACCCACTGATCTGTATTATTTTACTGGATAGGATATAGCCCTCTAAAAAACGTTCCGAAAAATTGGCCGATTTGGGCAAATAATATGGCGGACCGGATGTTATTTAACATACCCTCTATTTCCATTTGTCATCACATTTGTCATTTAATTGTGTCAACATGTTACGATGAGATGTTTTTTTTTATTTATTTAGGTAGCATTACTATGATATAAACAATAAACGTTCATTCGTGAAGACACAATATGCTTCACGTTTTCATTTTTATATTTTCTTTCATAAAAAAATCAAATTATGGGTGAATTGTCCCGAAGGACATTGCCGCAAAAGGAATAGAAGAAGAATAAGAAAAAAAACTAATCAAATTAAAGGTTAGGTATGTCAAATTATCCCAAAATTCAGTTATGCGATCCCACCATAATTTGCCCAAATCGGCCAGCAGTGTTGCACTTCCGGTCTCCTTGGTGGAACGGATTTTTAGTATGTTAAATATAGCCTATATCCTATCCAGTAAAATAATACAGATCAGTGGGTGTACCCCAGGGGTCAATTCTTGGACCAACGTTATTCCTGATCTATATAAACTCCATAGCTCAGCTACCATTAGCTGGTTATTTGCAACTTTATGCTGACGACGCTTGTCTCATCTATTTTGGAAAAGATACAGACGAAATAAAGTATATTATAGAGCAAGATCTAACTCAAATTCTTGAGTGGTTAAAGTTTCATAAATTAACTCTGAATACTGAAAAGTCAGAACAGTTGACTAGGACAGAATGCATTAAATATCCTGCCATTGGAGTATTGGGACATGTTGCCTGCTACCTTTCAGCTGACTTAAGGTAGACTCTGTATCATTCACTAATTCATTCACATCTATCATATTTAACTCTTATTTGGAGCAAAACTTCCCAAAAGAGACTAAAACCCTTGCAAATTCTACAGAATAGAGCAATCAGAAAAGCTTTTCAACTTCCTTTTTGTCATCCTACTGATCTTTTGTATCGTCCAAATAATATTCTAGAGATTCAGTCCCTCTCTAAATATCAGACATGCATTTTTATTCATAACCTATCTCTGAATAATATACCCTCATCCATACAACTGACTACTTCCTATGATATCTATTTAAAAAAGAACACAATTTTGTTTTCACGTTGCATAAAAAATATACGCCATTCTTACTCAGTAAGTCAACCTAGCTTGCACAATAACACTAGAACATGGTGCAGTTGATATTTTGCATCAATTTTAATTTTATTATTTAATTATCGATATTGACGTGTACAACACAAAACACTTTTTCTACACCCGTATTATAATAATGCACTTATATGCCCAAAATCCGTTTCATAATGATACCCATTATGATACAGATTTTTCATTATGATACAGATTTTTAATCAATAGAAACCTACAATTTTTCAATCAAGCATGATGTTTGACGTTTGTCCTAAATTCCTATGTAATTGTTTTAGTTGTCAAAACGTATTAAATTTTCGTAGATAGCTAAACTTCGATAATTATAATATTAAAATGTCTGATATCAGCGATATAGAACACTCCTCCACACATATAGGAGAAAGGAGAAAATGCAGTACAAAATATTTTGCCCCAAAAATCTGTGGTAATACCAGTACCCAAGGTAATACCATTAATTACAATTTTGTAGAATTTTTTATAGAAATACGAGTAATTACTGTTATTGTGTTCAATACCAATATAAATAGAATATTTATAGGTCTTGATTATTTATCGGGTGTAGAAAAAATAGCGTATGCAAATCTCATGTAAAGGTTATTACATGATCGTTGCATAATATACTATTGTATTTTGTCCCTAGTACAAAATAAAGAATTTAGATTTGTACTTTAAATCTTTTTGAACTAATTGAAAATTAATGTTTCTTGTATAATTAAAATGGAATTTCTTAATAGAAAACTCTATATAAACTAAAAGTTTGTTTATATTTCCATTTTATGTTTTGAATCATTTGTGTTAAAAATTAATCTGTTTTCCAAAGCAAATTCAACTAATCTTCCACGAGTTGTTATTAGCATGGTGATGGAATTTAATGCCAGTATTTTATGCCACATTTTATTGTCAAGCTGAAAAACAATAACTCAAAAATTTCATATAGAATTTCTAATGAATATTGGACAACAATGTAAAATTTTGTAATTATTCTACTGTTTGCTTAAGAGTACGAATAATAAATAATAAATTGTTTACAAATTCAGATAAGAACTGTACAGAGCTATACGTAATATAAGGACAAAAATAAAATAGATTTAATGAACTTATAATTGAAGGTCTTGGTGTAAAAATGAGGCTAGCCACAATTTGTCATGAAGTGAATGTTTTAGCTCAAAACATCTGTTAACAATCCGAAAGATGGCGCTATTTTTCGTAATATTTATATTTAAATAATTTTATTTGTATTTGATAGATTACAAATTTAAAACTCAATTTTCTCAAAACTTACTTAATGTGGCATGTAACCTTATTATGCCAAGGGTTTCAATTATAATTTATCAATATCTACAAACTAACAGTAGTATTTCAACAGGGTATACTTACATGTTGATTTGTTAGATTTGGCAGCTTTAGGAGAAGCTGGAATGCTAGTGCTAGAGTTTGTGGTCCCTGCCAAAATGTTTACCCTGCTTCCGGAAGCGCTTGCCGAAGGTTTGCCTGAAGATACCGATCCATTAGACACGCCATTGAATCTTGAAGAATCAGAGGATAAAGGAGAATCGACTACAAAAACAAAATTAACGTAAATACAATCAATAATTTACGTTAAAGTTAAATAAATTCTTACATTTCCCATTTTGAGCGTTATTTATCAATCCATCTAAACCGTCGAATTCGCCGATAACAGAATGCGCCGTGGCTTGTTTGTAATTTTGCAAAGTTTCTTGCTAAAATACGATAATTTTACGTCAATTCAATATACCTTTGTGTTGCAATATTAAACTTACCTCTTGTTCAGTGGTTTCAGATGCAAAACCTGAAGTGTCCAAGTCTTGATCTTCAGATTTTGCGTTGTTGGGTGTTTGATCCGTATTTGCTGGGCCTTTCTTTGGTTTGGATTTTACTGAAAAATAATACTGTAATATATTGGTTTGTTGAAAAGATTGTTATCCATATATGTTATTGCTTTAATCAGAACGCTGGGATATTGTCTTCAGGTTAATTTCAGACCCGAAAGATGAATCTCATCATTTCAAAAAAAAAAAAAAACTACTCCATTTTCCTTATTTGAACTCGTGGTGGCCCATTGAAATTTTACATATTTCACTGTGTATATTAATTTTAATTCATATTTTTTCGAGTTTATATACTTTGACATGTCATTTTTATCATTTGAAGCAGTGTTGTCAAGTTGTATTATATGAAAAAATAACAGAACTAGAGAAGTTTATAATCAATATATTATAAAAATAAATGTCAGTAGATTGGCTGCAAAAACCATTTTACTGATAATTTAAATTTGACGTTATCCCTGTTAAATGAATAAGTATTACCACCACACATTTACCAGGAATTTGCGGGTTAATAACCAGATTTTTTTAACTTTCCCTGTTCACAGTGTTGAGATAGTTTCGGCCGTTTTTTAGATCAAATTGCAAGTCGCATCCCATTTAAAAATCAAAATTTCAACGCTGCATGTAAAATAGTAAATCGTTTCCCAGCAGTCTTTATTTTTGAAGGATTACTCTTGAAGTCCGATTCACGTACTTATTAACATTCTGTTTGTCAAAGTTTCACCAAGGTACACAAATGATAGTTTCCTTTTGCATTTATAAAAATTTATGCAAAAATGTAATTTTAGCTGCAACAATATATATTTGTTCACAGAATTTTTTGTCCATTCACCGTTTTATATTTATAGATCATATATATTTAATAATTTTGTACAACACTGATCCAAAACCTTTAAAATTCTAAATTTTCCTTAGTATAATGTCAAGTATATAGTATTCATTTTTAGAATATAAATAAGTTTTCTTTATGTAATTTTTTATTGATTGATAACTTTAGGCGAAATAAATAATTCTTATTATTGTAATTTACATTTGTTTATAAAAATATTCATTGAAAGCTTTGTGGATAAATGCTTTATTATAACTCCGTAGTATACCTATTTGAATAAATAAATGTACAGAGAAGCGATGTTTGACTTTTACAACTACCCCAAGTTCAAATAAAAATAACGGAGTATAAATAGTTATGTAATTAAATTAGTTACCATTTTTTTTTAGTTTGGTGTGCTTACCAGGAGGAGTGCAATATTTTAAAAAGCCACTGGCAGTGCCATTTAAATAATACTGCACAGATTGTCTAAATTTTGAAGACCTCTTATCTTCTAAAGACTCAAATACAGCTGACACTAACGCGTCCATATTGGATGGTGAAGGGAGAGTACTGACATATTCAGCCAGCTTTTTAATGTTGCCTTCAGCATTCTGTAACTAAATTAAAGGATTATAGTTTTAATAATGTTTATGCTGATCGATGGGAGCCAAATAATTCATTTAGAATAATCAGAAAGAGTATGGGATCATCAATATTAACTCAGACCCGAAAGATGGAAAAACATCATGTTAATTGAACAGTTTTGTATCAAAATACATTAAAAGCTTGCTATAAAGCCCATCAGGGTTCTCACTGAGGACCGATTTTACTTAAATTATTCATGCAAGTATTTAATCATATTTGTAGTAGACTCAAAAATATTTACAATAGTAAAAGATACAAGTTAAATAAATTTTATTTGCAGGAATTACACATTTTATAAGTAGCAAATTCATTCATAAAAATGGCAATACTTACAGTTTCTGCAGTGACTTTGGCCAAATTTAGCTTTTTGTACAAGTCCTGTAGTTCACTTTCTGGCAACAAGAAATTGCCCAACAGAGCTGCCATTATGCAAACTTGTTCATGTGTAATTTTCAAAGTTTTTGTTAATTCACTGACCATATATTCTTTAGTTTCAATGGATCCCTGAAATTACATCAGATAAAAAAAAGGTTTGTGAGACATTTACTAAATTTAATAATAAACAAGAATTTTTAGAGGTTTTAGTTTTTTTTTTTTTTTTTTTTTTTTTTTTTTAATTATCAATCAAAGTTTGTTCTAAGACGACACTTATTCCTCAGGAAGAAATTTTATCACATATTTACTACAAGGGATTATAAGAAGTCAAGACAGCCTAGTTTTAATTCCCAAAATTAGAGTTGACACTTAAAAGCTTAAAGATTGCTACTACAACAATATAAAACACATAATAAAATATAAAAATAAGTTACATAAAATATGCATCGTCATTTACCTTATATGTAAGTTTTAAATTTTCTGATGAAAAATAACGTGGTGGGTCAAATGCTGCATATTCAGCATCGTCCGCAAGCAAACCATGGAATCCATATTCCCGACAATAAGCTATGACTTCCTGATGATGATCATCCATGGTACACATCTTGAAATTAAATAAAAATTATAAAATAACAATTGTATAAATTCATCTACAAGAAATTTCAGTAAATATAGAAGAAATGGTACTCACCACAGTGACTCCTAAGTGTCTGAGAGCCATTCTCAAAGCAGATCTCAGACAAGTGGGAGGGGTCCACCAAACTTTCGGTGGTGGAGTGCCCTTTGTGTTGATGTGTTTCAACACCATTCCAACTTTTTGGCGAACGTTTGCTTGTTCGGCGATCCACTCGTTAATTCTACATTGTTCAATGGTACCATTAAAAACTACAGCTAATTCAATATTTCCGCGTTCGATAGCCTGGGTCAATAGAGACAGGAATTGAACCATGCGGTTCCATTGGCCTCCACAAGCCCAATCTGAAAAGAACATTTTAAATGTCTAATTTGTATGATTTATTCTATAATACAAAAACTATACACAAATAAGTACTAAATCTTTGGAGTTGCAAGTCAATAGACTGATGATTTACATATACAATATGTTTACATTTTAATCTTGACTCCAGGAGAATAGTATAGAAACACAATGCTATTGAATAGAATAGAATATCTCGCCGAGTGTGGATCGCAATATCTCATCGAAAGAAGTGGTTAAACCAATTACACTTTTTATCCCTACTCACATCCAAATATAATTAAGCATCTTGTCTTAATTTTGCCTGATGGGTCGGTTAATGTACTATGAAAACTCCTACTAATAGTGACACGATTAACAGTTAGTTGCACCAACATTCATTAAAATTTACTAGCTTAATCAATTTTGACAGATGTTTAGACTGTCAATAATTTCATGTTCATGTCATTCAGAGAGTTCAGTCTAATAAAGTTATGGGATCATTAGCCTTGATAGATTTAACAGGCGTTCTTGCAACTGGGTGTAAATATTTCATTATCATACATTAGTTACTTATGAAACAAAGTTTAATAATCAGTTTATTATTTATTTAGTACACATCTATTCTATATAAAAGCCAAGTCAAACTTCATAGTAAATTATTGTTGATAAACCATTTCTTATTGGCATTTTAAATTAAATAAACTGAAGGTATTTATTATATACAATACTGATTTTCGTTTAAAGTTATTTGGCATTGCAGGATCACCTTTGTTATTTAGTATATATTGTACAACTTTTCTTATAGAAGGAAAACTTATAACATGCTTTTTTGAAACTAACCAAAAACCTTTTCTATTTATTTTTTTATTTATTTAATTATGGGCAAGCCCATTTGGGAAATAAATTACAATTTTAAATTATAATTAAAATGTAGTCAAATTATATATTATGCTGAAATACAAACGTGGTATAATTCATTACATATAGACTAAAATAGGCAAAAAATCTGAAAGATTTAAAAAGGCAAAAGACAATAAGATTGAATAAAATATTTACATTAAACATTAAAAATTAAAGATCAAATATTAAAGCTCAGTAATTGCTTTATAAATTTATAAAAGTGGGTGTTAAATATCTCTAGATCTTTATAAGTGTTGGCTAACCTTAACATTCTTGGAATACAACTGCTAAAAGTATGGTTAAAACGATAAAAAGGTACATAAAATGTTTGTTGCTGACTTGTTGAGCAGGTCGGAACATTTGTAAAAGTAAGAGATACAAGAAGTAAAAAAAAAACAATTTTCTAGGATGGACTTTTATGAATGATTTTGATTGAATGTTAACTTTCTTTTTAGTTTTATCAACTATATGATCAGCATTAGTAACATTACAACTACAACTATATTATAAATAAAAAATGAAATAGAAATAAATTTGGATCCCATCATAATACCATTGACGTAAATCGTTTTTCTAAAAATTTGAATGTTTGGAAAAATTTACTTAACACACTATAATATAATGTAAGCTTAATATTTATAATGGAGCTAACCGGATCCAATAGTTCAGGGCTATCAACTACCTATACCGTTTACAATGTTATTTAATGTATTGATTGATATCAAAATTGCTTGTTGAAATTTTTAAAGAAGGTGACTTTAATCGATTTGTGAGATAGTCATAATGTTCAAAACATACTATATCCTTAAAATCACAAATCTTAACATTCTTTTAGTTTTTTATTACTTATATAACTTATTCAAATAAGAATAATTTCTTGACCATAGCAGAATTTTATATAAATAAAAATTTCCTTGGTTTATTCGGTCTTTTTTTTATTTTCAATTGTTTAGCATAAATGTTTCGAAAAACTTTTCCATCTTCGGGTACAGTCATAAATTAATAAAACATGGGGATGATTACAAATTAAATTTTTTTTAAAATAACAGAAACCCCATCTTTCTGTTTCAGCGTGTAAATTAGTTTAGCATGATAATAAAGTAGGGAAACAAAAGGATCAGTTTTTACAAAGTTAAAAATTACCAGTGGCGTTACAGTTAAGGATAAGAAAGCTTACAATTATTAAAAAGTTTTCCGAAATATATGTAGTGCTGTGCTAAACAATTGAAAATAAAAAAAAGACCGAATAAACCAAGGAAATTTTTATTTATATTATATAATTTAAGTATTAGATATTAAAAATGTAGTTAAAATAAGTTAACATTTTTATAGCTAGTTAGCTAAAATTAATTTAAACTTAGCATCTCATAAAATGGTAACCATGCAAGACATAGTTGCCTGTCCGGTGAGAAACAATTTTATGAGGCACCTTGTTAATAGTATTTCAATTTAAGTTAATTAACCCTTAGTCGCTTATGCCTATAATTTTTACGTTATTTTTTAAACTATTTTGTTAAGGACAGTGTAATTCTAAAACATCTTAGAGGCATCTTCTAAGAATGGTTTAACTGTTTTCAACTTTTACTAATAATAATATTTGAAAAGTCTGAATATTAAATGATTTTTTTTATAAACAGGAGAAAAATTACAATGTATGAATAAGTAATAACATTAAATGGACACAAAAATAATTAAATGCACAAAATTTTAATATATCCAAAATACTTTTTAAGAATATCTCCTGAAAGAAATAAGTGTGCTTTCAAATTAATGATTATTTAAAAAATGTAAAGGTATATTTTCATACATTTCCTCAGCAAACTAGACGTTCTTGAGATGTCTAATACTTACTTTTTACCATTAATTTTTAGAAACATTTGTACTCAATAGAAAACACCTTATCAATTTCAGAAAATTTATTTATTTATTCACAGGCCTTGCCAAATAGAGTCAATCTAAATATTATGTCATAATAATGATAAACTAATAAACTAACAAAAATCATAAATATATTAACATGTACAAAATCAAAACAACTAATATTAAGACTAGGGAATTTAAGTCACAGTAAGTTTTAACACCCTCACAAAATTAGAAAAGCTTGAATTAAAGAATTCTAGACTATCAACACAAGCATCAGTGCTTCGTGAAACTCTAGGCATGAATGAATTGAGGCCAGTATTAGAGCTCATATAGGGCTGATGAAAACTGTTTATTGATCTTGTGCTTCTAGTTGGTGCTGCCAACATGCTTGAAATCAATGTAGGAGTCACCCATACAATTAATAAGCTTAAAAAAATTTCAGATCTGCCTGATCTCTTCTTATTCTCAAAGTGCCGCAAAATCATAGGAATAGTCATCTATCCTAGGAATATTTGATTTAAATGCTAAATAGTGAAGACATTTTCTCTGAACCTGTTCTAATCTATGATTAGTATACTGGGGGTTCCAGACTGAAGAGCAATATTCTAGCAGAGGTCTAACAAGACTACAGGACAATAACCTGAGAGTATTAATACTTGTAAAGTCTGATGTGTTTCTCTTTATAAACCCAAGCATACCAAGTGCTCTGGGTACTATTGTGTCAATGTGATTAACAAATGAGAGTGTGGAGTCCATAATATCACCCAGATCTCGAATGGATGCAACCTAGGACACTGCTGTAACCTTCATATTATATTGATAATCAATCCTGTTAATCTTCCTAGTAAAGGATATTGAGTGACACTTAGTGATGTTTAGGTACATAGCATTATTCGCAGACCACCCATCAAGCCTAACCAGATCAGACTGAAGTTTGAGTCAATCCTCAAGAGATTAAACTGCTAGGTAACACTTTAGATCATCAGCAAAGCATAAAAATTTTGCAAACTTGAAACATTCTGAGATATCATTTATAAATAATAAAAATAACAAAGGTCCCAGATGGGACCCTTGGGGGACTCCTGATTAATTGGGAATGTTTTTAGATGTGTAATTATTCAATTTAACTGATAAACAACTCGCCAGCCATTGCAATAATGTTCCCATGATCCCAGCAGTCTCCAGTTTATTTAACAAAAGTTTGTGATTGACCCTGTTGAACGTCTTGGAAAAGTCTGTGTGTATGGCATGCACCTCACCACCTGCATTCAAGACGTTTGACAGATAGTCAACAAAAGCAAGTAAATTCAGTTCTGTAGATTTTTAAGAAACCCAAATTGTTCTTCTATTATTGATAAACATAATTTAGATATTAAGTAATCAGCTACTATCTTTTCAAACAACTTTGGAAAAGATTATTTCTAAAACTGACCTATTCAATTTTATTTATTGTTATTCAACTATTTTAATAATGTAATTATTAAATTATAGCACTGATACTGTTTTATTTACTTAACTTTTATAAGTAAATATTATTTTTTGACTAAAGTGCATTATTATTCTAGGTAATGATTGATTAGGTACATACATTTATTATAATATAGTTTATGTATATATTTATGAGGATACCAAGATCAATAATAGAATAATTCAATTTGTAATAAATGTTGATATGATACTGTAAATGCTTAACCTTGGAAGAGTTATAAAAAAAGCAATATTTTATCTTAATTTATTTTAACTAGAACTTGATAAGAGCAGTTTGTTCTGCTCGACAAGGAATCTTTCATGTGTTCAATATTTAGCTTTTTTACTAAATACTTCATTAGATAATTCATCATTTACTTATAAGCTGTACAGTTACAAATTTATGTCAGAATCTAGTAGAAAAAATTATCTTAAATAAATAATAATAAACTCTATTTATTCTTTTCATTACAATAATTGTTTTTACAATTTTTTATTTACAAATTATAGATGCTGAATAAATATATACATTTAGTCCATTGAACCAATGAGGTTGTGCATGGACACTAAAAAGAAAATATAAAACATGTGTAACCTGTGTAAAAAAAATAAAGTATATAATATAAGTATGTTACCTATATATATTTTTTTTTGGTAGAGAGAGGAAGGAGAAATCATTTCTTAATTAACTAATTTAAACTTAGTTTTTAGGTACTGTTTATTAGGTTGCTAGTTTTATCTCTTCCTAGTAGAATTATATATTTTTTAAATATATTTTTTATTAAATTTTCTGAATTTATTTTGAAGAGATAGGTTTTATATATTTCTGGAAGATAGTTATAAATCTTACGTGATAGGTAACTATAAGAACGAAGACTAACGTTTTTTTGTAGTAATTCTATGACTGCATTATCGGTCTAGCTCAAAACAAACAGATAGTACAAACTACCTCAGAGAAGTAATTTGGATCCTGCTCATTGAACATATTTATTTAAGAAGAATACATATAACCATTTTCATACCAATAAAAATGTATTCTTCAAGGGCTGTAAGATGCAAAATGTTATAACTAGTTTCATTAACAACTTAGAGTACCTGAACTGTCGAACTTTTCCTTCCATAAGTTTTGTCAAGTCAGCCAATTAAAAAAAACTAAATCTGTTCATATAGACAATAATCAATAAAAAAGTTAAGAATCAGGAAAGTTAATTTTGTTAAACATAGAATACAATATGTGGAAAATAAATTCATCACCTCCCAACTGCTAACAAAATAAACAGTTTTCTTTTCAAAGCCAATTTTTTAACAGTTTTGTTAAATGTTTTTACTTAAAGTAAATTTGCTAAATATAGCTACATTTAGGTCCTATAATGTGTATTAGAAATATCTTAATATAAAGTTTTTTTACCAAGTGCTATAAATAATTAAATAAAGTAAGGTAGGTACTTTCACAAAAACTATGACTTACCAGAGAAATATCCTCCATATAGACGATCTAAACAATTTTCTGCATCAACAATGAGTTTTAATTTGTTACCAATTGGTCTAATTTTGCGATTAGTGTTGTGTGGTTGCTGTCTTTGAGTTACATTTCTAGCTATTTTCAACAGATCTACAGAAACTGCTCCACCTTCTAAACTGGGGCTCTCCAAAAACGTTTGGAGATCGTCGACACCCATTTTGGAGTATACAATCTTGTAAACGTTATTAATCTACTGCCTTTTTAATCAAAATTAATTTCAACTTGTATTAAACACTCAAAATATTCTACCCACGAATACGTATACCATTATGAAACGACCGCCATTATAAAAAGAATTCTTCTGTTTGTCTATACAATATTTAGACAAATAAAAATGCAATGTCGGTAAAAATCTAGGTTACGGAAACAAGTCTTTCAAGAAAACAATTTTTTGATGCAATCACTGCTAATATTACTTTTGAAACTGTAAACAAAAGGATTTTCATTCCTGGACGCCCTTCATGTTTGCAATCGCAAACTGCCGGCAAACAATATTAGCCATTTTTAGTGCCCCACTGTATCCACAATAATTAACTTAATAACTGTATTATTTGCATACTTTTTTAATTATTTCATACCGCTATTGGTCGTTACTGAAAATAATTAAAAACATTATACCCTTCAACCACACAAGAACCAAAAAATGAAATGTTTGCCGGAAATTAGATACATTGTCGAAGAACATGCGCATGTCAAGTTGAAAGCGGCGGATGTCGCTTCTTGTTTTTTTTAATTTGAATTTTCGCGGGACTGACTGACAGTGCGAAAACAACCTTTTCTTCGCTTTAATGCCATAAGTACATAAATTGCAAAACATAATGTATTTTTATTAAAATTTTATAAATAAAAGTATATTATAATTTTTTAATAAATACAAGATATAAATTGTGTAAACATGGTGTAAATAGCATAGAGTAGTGTAACGAGTTTTGAGCTAGATGAACGAACCTATTTATAGATCTCTGTAAATTCGTTTTATTTAACGACTGTAGTTCGAGCTCCGATTGGTAGAATGCGCTAATAGTACTGAAATGGTGAAATATTCGATCTATAGAGAAAGTAAAAGTTGAAAAGTCTTTTGGTAGGTAGAGAGGGGGTAAACGTCAAACCACGTCGGGCGGCTCCGAGAATTTCACAGTAATGTTTACCTGCCAGTGTCGTTTCATAGAATAAGTAATTTTAAATTGTTATCGGCGGAACCGGACAATCGCATGTATTTATGGATTATAAATAATTATTAAACATGTATTATAATATTCAAATTATAATTTTACAAAATTTCAACAGCTATTCACAATTTATTAAACTATTTACTCGAAATTGTTATTAACATCTATAAAATAATTTTGTACGCCAATGTATCGTGTCCACTTCGGTTAGATCCGCTGACAACCTGTCAAGTTATGTGTATAAAGTGGGAGAACTGGCAAAAGCATTTCCAACTTTTACTTCTGTTCTACTCATGGAAGTAGTGGGTTTAATGATTATCTAGACGGGGAGAGAGGAAAGGTACACAAAGGGAAAACTTGGCAGTGCCGTACCGTATGGAAGGAGTTATATATTGTTAATTACTATAAAATGCTAGATGAAAGCGAATGGACATGATTTTAAAAATATTGTTTCATAGCGTATATTTTTAACTTGCAATGTAAGAAAAGTATTTAACAGTATTGTGATACTACATAGACCATGCACAGGCTTGTCCTTTTGTATATTATTTATTTAATTTTATAGGATTATTAATTTTGTACTTTAAACGGACGTAGTTATGCAGAAATGATCCAATCCACAAATCTACCAGAAATGACTTGAGTAGCATTTCAATATGTTACAATCCAAAATTATATTCTGCTGAAACGATCCAACAATTTAGAAGGATATTAATAGTAAAAATTATAAAAACTCGCTATATATTCTATTGTTATCGCATAGAGAATTTAACTTTAACATCATTTTTCTCAAAATATGGTTTGGGTGGATTGGATCATTTCTGCATAACTACGTCCATAACAGTTTGTATACATTTTGAGTAATACCTACTATAAAGCTTGACTGATGAAGGAGAAAAGAAAATAGAAAAATATTGTGAACAACCCGTTTTATATGTGAAGCAAGAATATTATACATATTTCTGACTAGATGCCTTCCATTATGAAATAAAATAAAGACCAATTAAAGCATTTTATTTATCAATCAAAAATAGTTATACACAAATACGGAGATTAATGAACTTTATTATTTACAAAGTACTGTAGCAAAATAATGCCATACACAAGTTAGAGGGAACAGAAGAAATAATGGCATTGTGTTTGTTATCTATTTTAACAATTCTGACAATGCATGAAGTGGTGTGACTAATTTTAAATGGGTAGGCGTCGATTAAAATTTTCTGATGTATTTTTAAATACCTATGATAATAATTCCTAATTTAAAATGGTTTTATTTCGATAGATGGCTATTTTTTAAAAATTTAAATGCAAATAAAAACCTACAATAAATAGGTAGGTACATTTTATTTAAAAATTAAGTTCCATAATAAATATAATTCAAAATAAGCTTCTAGATTTAGATTTTAACATTTTATTTTCATTTTTTTAAAATAATATTTAAAGTACTTAATTCGTAAAACGGCTTTTTTAAAGAATTCAATAAAATTGAAATTTAAGGTGAATGAAAGTGTCTTTTACGTACCTAACTAAAAAAAAAAAAAAAAAAAAAAAAAAAAAAAAAAAAAAAAAAAAAATTTTTGACCGTCTGTGAAACGAGATATTAACAATCAAATTGTGCATAATTAACAGTCTCGAAGCCTGTCATGTACACAAGCGATGCATTTATCTCAAGATATCTCGAAAACGGTTCTTACTATAAAAACTATAATGTAAATCAAGAAGTTATAAAATTTTCTAAAAAACCGCAGAATTTTTTGACCGTTTTGGTAAAAGGATATAGATTTTTAAAATAATTTTTTTAAAGCAGTCGACGCGTAGTGGATACAATGATTACAACTTGGCAACATTGTTAGTTCAGAATCACTGAATTACACTCGATCAGCTAAGAGGTTTGTTATAACATCATGACGTGTTCTTGAAAAATTAATTTGTCTACCGTATTTGAGAACTGGAATTGACGGTTCTGTTTGAACCAAAACAATCCCTTAAAACTAATATGAGGAAGTCACAAATTTCTATAGGTATACACTTGATAGAGCATCATTCATATATTTGTGAAGTTGCCAGATGGATTTTACTTGAAATAAGAACGTATCCGTACATAAGCTTACATGTGTTGTGTTCAGTCTCTTACAAAAATAACATTTTTCAGCATTGATAATCTCAAACTTTTGGTATTCACCATTAGGCGATATTTTTGTGTACGACTGTCGCGCGTGAACTACCTTAATAATTACTACATGTAAACAACTCATTTGAAATTGGTCGGTATTAGATACCATAAGTATTTAGTATATTTACCTGCAGTAAAATTGTTTATAATTCAAAACCCATTGGTAGGCAGTACCCCGCGCATATAAGAACATTATTATGTTCCTCCATATAATTCAAGGTGGTTTATCGTTTTGAATATTTTGTCTTGAAATTGAATTTTGATATTTCAAAAGAAGAGTCACTTCCATGGTTTTATGCAATATTCAACATTTTAACTGATAGTTGGCAACGTTGTAACCATTTGCAATTATTATATAGGCTCATTATGAGCGCGAATAATAAACAATATTTTCATATCAATTTGCTTCTAAATTCACAATTAAACGAATACATGAAGAATTTTTTAGAATACTGAAGACTTTTACGTAAAAATTATTAAAAATTCCGATGCGATAGCTAATTGTACAAAAAAGGCTTACTAAAATATGAGTGGCATGTCACGACGCTTTTGTCAAAAATAAGGGTAGATTAGATATTAGATTTAAAAGGAGTTTGACATTATTTATCCGTGTCCACCGCGACCTTTTTAGATCTGTGAGACTCCATTTGTTTTAAAGAATGTCATCTAAGCTTGGACTTTTTTATTAAACTTTGTTTCCTTGACAGTGGCATCCACATGCATGTAGTTACTTACTCTGAGGTAGTTACATGTGTCTGTCTTTTCTTCATCTAGTATTATAAACCTTAATCTAGTTAAGCTTTGACATTGGCCCAGGACGTGGATTGATGTTTCCTTTTCTTATTTACAGAACCCGAATAAATTAAAAAAAGAATAAATTACAAATTATCTTAAAATTTAAAAATAATTTAATTTTGTAAAAGAAGTGAAAACTTACTTTTTAGAATATACCTTGGGAGATTCTACTTCTAGTACACAGCAACTACGGTTGCTTATTACATTGTTCTTTCCTCTTTTTTGCAAAAAAAGTAAAATGTATACGTGTATTTGATACGCCAAAATTACAAAATATCGCCCTAAAGTGGTCGAATTATCTGCAACTTGCGCTAGTATCGCTTTTGCTTCCCCTACCATAACTTCGCACTGAGCGAATATTATCATCATACGTTTCCACATATACATTTTTTATACTATACTTCCCTCAACGAAGTATGTACTAAAAAAATTATAAGTTTTCAATAATGGGTTTGGTACAATCAAAAAAGTTTACTTTGTGTTTATTAAACTACAACTGGGAGACAACAGTTCTAAGCTATTTTTCACAGTATTTCAGACCTCAATAACAGTTTCAAAAAAGAATTGTTTAACTAGATGTAAGTAGGCGTTTGCAATAAATATTTATAAATTACCTTTTACCTATATCAATACGAAAACATGTACATAAACACACTTGTTTACTTACTCTATTGGCAAAACATTGGATTTTAAATAAAATGATTATTATAGCTAAATAAATCTTCAGGTGAAAAGTGATCTGAACAAACTTTGGCATCTTTTAGTTTTGAGATGTTCCTCATTTATTTTCAAGTTGTTCAGCCACAATGATGTTGGACAATGTCTCTAGGAAACCTGTAAATGTATAATGTATATACCATATTGGTTTTGGGTCCAAAATGTTCGGAAAACTATGCATCTCTTTACTATTTTGAAATGTATAATCACGTTTGTAGACAATTTCTTTTATATAAATAAAACAAGAATATTCCACTAAAATAAAATACCGAACAACACTTTTAAAAACATACAAAAAAAGGGTTGCCAAATGTTCAGTTAAAATATAGTATTTAATGGTTAACCCGATTTATCCTGGTGAACAAAATCTAAAAACATCTAATTTAAACACTGATTCAGTGCAGAAAAAAATAAGATTCTTGAATGAACTGTTAAATATTAAGGTCCATATTAAGTATCTTGAACCTTAAAACATTGGGAACTAATCATTATTATCCTTATACGTTTAACCGAAACAGACGCTGTGGCAACCTCTGCTGGTACCATCGTTTGTTGTGCATGCGATTATGGACCTAATAGCCCAAGAGCCCACTGCAAATTTTTACCGTCATCTGATAACGAAATGAAATATACCCCAAAAGCAAGTAAAAACATTGTACTTTACCAAATGGCACCTGTGCCTATCCCAATCCTGAGCAAAGTGGCTTAAAAAAAATATTTTATATTCAAAAAATCACATAAAGCATGACAGCGCTAATTTTGTTTGCCCTTAAAGATTTCCAGAAAATAACATTCAAATATATCTTGATGTATATCGTTAAAGAGAAACATTTTCTTCTTCTTAACATGGCACAAAACATCTATCCACGATTAGTAAGTAAACATCATTAAAAATATGAATCAGTTTTTGCTGATTTAAAAATTTATTTGTATGCCTATTGTTGTGATTCATTTTTACAGGTTGCCATAGAAACGACAAAAAAACTACTATGATTATGGTTTAAAATAATTGTCTAATAATCGAATTAAATTACGGGTTTTGAGCTTACATTAAATTGTAATTAGATGAAACAAAATGGATTCTATGTATTTTGAGGTGATCTTTTCGAAAAAAGGCAAAACAAAATGTAGCAGTTTTTCGAAAGTGCCGAAATTTTGGATTTTGTCAATTTTTCAATTTTGCGCAGGGCATCTCGGAAATAAATCAACATTTGAAAGCTTAGGAAAAATGCTAATTTTTATGTCTTTTGCGAAATTTTGATGCGATGCACCGTTCTCGCGGTATGGACGATTGAAATTTGTTTAGTATTTTGAGGCGACGAAGGTCGAAAAATTGAATTTGTTAAATGTTCAAACACTAAATTCTTTATAACATTGGTAAAAATTAAGATATTTGAAAAAACAAAAATGCGTTTTGAACTTAAGGGATGTGACTAGTGATTCCCAGAAGTGGGTAAGAGAAATCCCAAAATTGGGCATAGGGCGGAAGGGCATAATGCACCGCGGTCCTAATTTCATTATTTGCCTATAACGGCCAAACTATTTGAATTTTTTTAATGCCACTTACAAAGCTTACTCTTAAATGTGAAATCTTATGTGTGTGTGAATTTCACCGACATCGGACCATAATTGGCTAAGATATCAAACAATTAAATAATTTTTTTTTCCAAAAAAAAAATAATTTGTTTTTTTCGAAAGTTTGAAGTGGCACAAAAATGCCAAAAATGCCAAAAATGCCAAAAATGCACCCAATGGCTCAAAACTTTTTTTTTGAGTACTCTATTGTGTCTAGAATACGATTACATTACGGAAAATTCTGCAAATATATTTTATCTATTTTTTTGACCACTGTTCATTGAGTGACGACCAAAAAACACGGTTTTTGAGAAAAGTTGCCTAAAATTGACAATTTTTAATTTTTTTGTCTGAAAATTAAACAAACCCAAATTTCATGTCTTCTAAATGTGTATACAAAGTTTAAAGTGTGTATATTTCTTCTAAGTTGTAGAATTCTCCCGACAAAAGTCCCATTACACGCGCTCCGCGGGATCCAAAACTCGTGTATACACTACATTACTGTAATTTGATTTTTTGCGATTTCCAGTTTTAAATTTCTTCCATATCTAAATTTATTAGGCTTAAAATTTATTAAATTGTATTTTACTGACTTGTTATAAGACGTTTCTTGAGTTTTGTGCAAAATATAGAATTACCAGATATTAGCGAACAAAAAGCAAGCTTATCACCAAGTTGGAACTTACACTCAGGCTTAGGATTAATTTCCTAACATTTTTAAAGTATACCTTTTTGTGTATTTTTTTGTGCTCTTTTCGATGGCGAAGTTAGTTTTTTCAAATATATTTATTTTGTTAGATGTTTTCGGAAAACCCGGAAAAAATCACATGGGAAAAAAATTAAAAAAAAACTACGCCTCTGGTTTCCTGCGAATTCTATTTCGTGCAATCGCACGCGAAGTCAGTATTTCGCGTTCTCAGCACAGTCCGCGAAATTTAATTTCGCGGCTGTTACCCATAGCAACGGCTGCGAAACCAAACGTCACTTCCAAATTTGAATATCACTTCCAAATTTGACATTTCTAAAATATTACAAAGACAAGGATTATTTTTTATTGAATACCAACAAATACACAAGTACTTATATTATTTAGGATGAATATTAACATTAATTGTACAGTTTGTAATATTACTTATATTTACTCCAGAAGTTGATGCAACTACATCTAGTGTTTCTGAATAATGCTTATTGCCTACATTCAAACCAGATACTATATCGCCAGAAATTAAGTTGGAAATTTGCTTCTTATTTTCGGGTATTAAAACGGAAATCGCCGAATTTACAACTCTCTTGAGTTTAGGATGAGTGGAAGGTACTGAAATATTGCTCAGTATCAAACATTTTGCGTTTTGTCAAGAACTGTCAAAATATTTTGTATGTATTGAACATTTCCATAGCACACGGTGACATTTTTAAATAAATTGAACTGCTGTTGATTTTAGAGCAATAACATATTTTTCCTACGACCACTTAGGAAAGTGATACATATCACACTATATAGTCCTATGGAAAGTGCCCTATATCACACGCGTATAAATAAGAATTTACTTTCCACCCGAGTGAGAATATGTTACTTTCCGCAGTAGTTGTCACAAAATGTCAAACACCTAATTTCTATTTTGATCTATGTAATGTCCATATTAATACTAAAATCGATATTATTGTTAAATTATTGAAATTGTTGTAAATTAGATCCTAGATATTTATCTTTAACAATTATTATTAAAATAATTTTAAAATAATGTTTGCTCTTTATTCTGGTTAAATACATAACCGATTAGAGCATTCAATTGACGCAAGGGCAAGCTCAGGTGGTTAGGACGTCGAACTTATCAACTTTGCCATTTTTCCACCGCGTTCAAATCCTGGCGGGGCAGAATTTTTTTTTTGTTTTTTTTATTTTTTTTTTAATTTTTTTTTTGTTTAGAAAATATGAAAATTGAATAAATACGATTATTGTTGATTATTTTTTTAAATACTTTTTAATTATTATAGTAATAATAACCTTGGTTTTACATTTTTTTGGTGACATTATTTTGTGGTCGCAGGAAAAATATTGTACATCACTTGTGTGAAAAGTGATTTTCCACACTCGTAATGTAATATACTATATTTACAATTAGGTAGTTTGAAAGAGAATTGTCACTTATTTAAAATTTTAAAAATAATAGGTACTAATCGGGTGACCAAAATATGAACTGTCATTGGTCATTTTTTTTTTTTTCAGTGTTCTCACAACCTAGAATAGATACGAAATATATTCGTTCAGTTGAACGCAATAGCCTACTTTTTCGTTTTGTAGACTGTGGCGTAGATAAGCTAATATCCATATGGGTGCTAGAAAAAACTATTTTTGAAACTTGAAACCCCAATGTGTAAACAAATTTAATTAAAATTAAAAAAATATATGTCCACGGGTGATTTGAACCCACCTATTCGTATTCTACGTACACTACTTTAACAATTCACCCATTAGGACATAAAGTCTCTCCGTTTGAATCCGCCATTTGAATAGGTATAACATTTCGAATCAAACCTCCGTGGCAGAACATTTTCAATTTTTTAACATAGGTACTACTAATCAGCATTGTTTATAGGGGAACATGCTACCTATATGCATGCAGACACTTGCTTACTATATAGGTCGTCAGTGTGTATTAAAGTTTTAGAAATCTTATATTTATTAAAATTAAAAATTTAGATGGTGGAGACTTTTGTTCTGACGGCTGAATGGTTAAAACAGAGTGTGCGTAGAACACGAATAGGTGGGTTTGAATCCCCTCGAAGACACAATTTTTTATTAAAGTTGTTTTTACTTAGGGGGTTCAAAAATAATTTTCATTACTTCGTAGGGGTAATTTTGTAATTTATATTTAGGGACTTCCAAAGAATTTAATACGTTTGTTTTCGGATCTATAACCGATATTTCGGAATTTTAAAATCGATTTTTCAGTGTACACTGCCGTAAGATCCATTTTTGACTAGTCTAGTCATGCTCTAATCCATTAAGTTCCCTATTTGCCTTATTTGGGCCTCTCACGGTCCTACTTATCCGAATACCAAGAATATTGAAAGAACCTAAGGGTACACCTATGGCAAATGCCATTAGTAGAAGGAACCGCAGTCGCTTAGTAAAATTCTAGAATTTATCGGAAGCACCACAGTTTATAAAATGGTGGGTCCGCCGACGTATGTTATGGTAAAAGGACGTCTAGAGCGTTCGTAGAAAGTTCTGGTCAATTCGAGAACATTAGGGTTCCCCAAATTTTATATAAACAGATTGTTTTGCTGTAAGATACATATTGTGACTGGTTTACAATAAATATTATATTTAGACATAAATACATTATTTTACTTTCATTAGAAGCGTTAAAAAGACATTGAATTGATTTCTCCTTGTTTTCTTTAGTTTTACATTTGATTTGTATCCTGTTTTACAATCTCGAACGACGTAAATCTTGCTTTGATGTTTTTTGTCACTCATGTTACTTGTATTCAGATACTTTTTTTCACATTATTTTGATTCTTTTCACCAATTTTTTTAAAAAATCTCTTACATAGAAAACTGACACCGCTGTTACTCGACATGCCAAATACAGTCAATTTCGTGACTTTATAAAAAGAAGAACGGACATTTGAAATTTGACCATTGCCGATTCGCCTCCTTCTCTCTAGTCTTCATAGTTGTACAACAAATTGTGTATTGTCAGTCAAGCGTACAACTCTTGAACCAATTTAATTTGTGCTTGTGTAATATTCGAAAAACTGTTGAAGATGAAACACCTACTTCTCTGCTTATTGTTGACAGTGGCTGTGGTTGTTGATTTTCAAGACTTACTTGTCCTAAAACTGTGACTTTGATTGCTTCATTATTTACGTGTCCCAGTCGGTTATGTTGTTTATTGCCAACTGATCCGGTTGATGTAAATGTATGCATAAGACCAATTACATACTTATGAGTTGCATGACCTCCATTATGTGTTTCATTGAAAATTCTAGCAGCAGCTCGTGCACAACTGTTATTTTTGTAGTAAAAACCTAATTTTTCTTATAAACTGCAAACCATTTTGAAATCAATTAATAATCCCAACAAATTAATATGAACATGTATCAAAATACACTATAAAAGTGATTTAAATTCATTTTTCAAATCAAAATCGTCCTTCAAAACAGAACTCTTAAGAGTTAAAATAAATAACCACGAATCTACAAGTTTCATAGCAAATCAAGGTGTACCGCAAGGGTCGCCACTATCTCCGCTCCTTTACAACATATATTGCTTTGATTTTCCTTCAGGTCAGTTACACCTCAATGCAGTAAATTGCACACTTCAATACGCAGATGACACGGCCTTGATATCGCATAGAAATACGCTGAATCAAACCAACACAGCTCTACAAAATCAATATAACGAAGCTGCTCCATGGCTTAATAAATGGACATTACAAGTTAACTCAAAAAAATGTCAATTAATGATACCCTATCATGATCTAAGACCGACATCACCTACACTCATCATATCTAACCCACCAACCTATCCCGTATCCTCAGTGAAATACTTAGGCCTTATTATTGATAATAAGCTGAACTTCAATGAACACACCCGCAGACAAAAAAAAATCAAAACCAGAGTCAAACATTTCCGCTCTTTAACATACAAAAAAGAAGGTATCAACATCTACACGGCCACTAAAATCTACAAAACAATTTGCAGACCTCTCCTGGAATACGGTCACACTATATGTATATTTAAACTGCCGAAAACCTGCATTAAAAAACATTCAGGTGGCCGAAACTTCTACACTAAGAATCATTACCAAGATGCGACATCCTGAAAACCCCACTCACCATCCAGTGAATGAATATCTTTACGAAAAAACTAAGATTCAGCCTATCCTGGAAAGAATTAGAAAACTATCAAAACATTTCTCGAAGAAACGAAACAATCACATGCTAATAAACATTTTTTCGATGCAACAACAAATTGGTCAAGCAAAGTTTAAATACCCAGTGTGATAAATAACAGAAATCTTAAACGAATTTGCCGATGAACAATAATTAGTGACACATATTGTTTTTTTTTAAGTATCTTAATATTCATATTCATCTTACACATATAGCTTGAAAATCCTCATACATACTATACAAATTGTACTGGCTGAAGGACCTAGGTCGATGGCCATTTGGTTGTAATATTCATAACCAATAAAGTGCTTTTATTATTATTATTATTATTATTATTATTATTATTATTATTATTATTATTATTATTATTATTATTATTATTATTATTATTATTATTATTATTATTATTATTATTATTATTATTATTATTTTTTTTTTTGCAGCTTCGATTGCTGTGATCATTGGCTGCGTGTCTGGTAAGTTATTATATGTTATGTTTTATACGGTATTAGTAGTTTCGCAAGGTTAATGGTTTACAGATTATAGTATAAATTGATTTCTTTTAGAAAGGTAAGTATTTTCTTTAAATTTACGTCTTGTTTTAATATTTCAATTTCTGGCTGAATGTCGATTTGGTTTCTGATTTGAGTGTGCATGGCACATGTTAGAATGTGTTTGATTGTCAAATATCGATTGCAGTGATTACATCTTGGTCTTGCGTGACCCGATAAAATGTATGAGTGAGTCAGATTAGTGTGTCCAATTTTAAGTCGACAATAGATAACTTGCTCTCGTCTATTTAAATGCTTAGGGTAAGTTAATTTGTTCACATTGGGCTTGATGTATATTAGTTGTCCTTCATATATCCTCCAGCGGTTTTGCCATTCCAATTTAATCCTTAGTTGTATTGAACATTTCATGTCTTCAAAGGGAACGGGGATGCCTTGGTCGGTTGGGGATTGCGCTGCTTTTTTGGCTGCATCATCTGCTAGCTCATTGCCTTTAATTTTGGTATGACTTGGGATCCACATAAAAGTGCATGTTTTTCCGGTTACAATAAGCTGATTATAAAGTTCAAGAATTCTCTGACAGTAACCATTTTTTGTAAAAGGGTCTGCAATTGTCATGATTGAGCTTAATGAATCAGAACATACGAGGCATTTTTGAGAGGACGAGAAAGAAAAGAATAAGAGAGCCTGCCATATGGCAAATAGTTCCGCGGTAAATATTGAACTGTACGGGTGGAGAGACCATCTGTAGTCTTTGTTGTTTATTACTATTGCCGCACCAACACCTGAGATTAATTTTGATCCATCTGTATAAATTATGAGATGATTTTCAAAATAATTGAGTTGTTCCATAAAAAGTAATCTATATGTTGCGTCCGATGTGTTCTCTTTTTTCCATGTAGTGAGTTCCAGATTGAATTTTGGGATTGGAAGACTCCACGGGGGGGTTGGTGACCATTGTTTAGATAGAATTGCTGACTGGTCGATGTTATATTTTAGACAGGTTTCACTGTTCCGAATTCTGGTAGGTCTGGTTCTTGTCGGGATGTCTATATAGTTATTCTCAGAGGTAAAAAGGTTATGATTAAGGTGATGGGGAAGGGATAGAATTTTAGACGAGTATATCATAGTTCTCTCTTCTCTTCTTAAATCTAATGGAGTAATTGCCGCTTCGCATTGTACTGCTGCACGTGGGCTAGTTCTAAATGCCCCCGTTGCATATCTTAATGCCTGTAGCTGTATTTTGTCCAGCTCGTTTAAAGTAGTTGGCCTACATGAATTATATACTGTCGCTGCGTAATCAAATCGGCTCTGAATAAGGGAAATGTAAAGGTTCAATAAAATCTCTCTGTCTGCTCCCCATCTAATGTTTGCCATACACTTAATGAGGTTTAGGGCTTTTTTGCATTGTGTAACAATCTGGTTAATTTGAGCAGTCCAATATAGTTTTTTATCGAAAATAACTCCAAGAATTTTAAGTTGGGCATCAAGGCTGATAAAATGTTGTTCTATTCTGAGTTCAAGTTCTGGGTGAGGAAGTCTCAGTCTGCAGAAGTGAATAGCTTTTGTCTTTTCCTTGGAAAAAATAAATCCCCTTTTTCTTGTAGATTGAACTATACTTTTAATTTCCTTATTAATTACTTCCGAAATAATATCGATGGATTTATGTCTATAAAAAACTACTAGATCATCTACGTAAATTACTCTTTTCGCTTCCGATTGGGATTGTTTAAGTAGGAAATTAATGGCGATCGCGAATAGTGACACACTTAAAACGGACCCCTGAGGTATTCCATTTTCCAGGAATCTTCTGGTTGACTCGGTGTTGCCTATTCTGGTGGAGAAATATCTATCTTGTAAAAAGTTTTGTAGTATTTTTGGGAGATTACCTCTCATTTCCCACTTGTTTAGTTGCTTAATAATTGAAAATCGCCAGGTTCTGTCGTAAGCTTTTTCAAGGTCAAAACTTACTGCAACCAAATGTTCTCTCTTTGAAAAGGCATCCTGAATTTCATTTTCGAAGTTAACTAGAGCGTCAATAGTCGAGTGGTTAGGTCTACAACCAGTTTGTTTATTGGATAGGAAGCTGTTTGTTTCCAGCCACCACGAGAGTCTTACATTAATCATCTTCTCTATTACTTTGCTTAGACAGCTAGTCAATGATATAGGGCGATAGTTATTGGGATCTGAGCAAGGTTTTGAGTTTTTTAGGATTGGAATAATTATAGATATTTTCCAGTTTTTGGGGTAAATTCCCGAGTTCCAGATGGAATTATAAAACGCTAGTAGTTTTATCCTTTCAGCTATCGGTAAATGTCTTATCATACTGTATAAAATCCCGTCATGTCCTGGTGCTGATTCTTTACAGTTCTGTATCACGTTATTCAGTTCGGTAAGTGAGAAAGGTAGATTATAATTAAGGGTTAAAAAGCAATTGAAGTTGGGAGAATTTTGTTCTTCTATATGCTTAATGTTCTGAAACTGGTGGTCATAGTTACTGGAACTGCTTGTTTGTTCGAAGTGGTTGGCAAACGCTTCACATATTTGTTGCTGATCGTTTAATACATTGCCCTCGTATGTTAAAGATTCCAAGCTGTTATAGTTGTTTCTTCCTGCTATTACTTTAACTTTTTTCCAAATTTCGTTAAGACCAACATCTGGAGTTATTGAAGATACATATTCTTCCCATGAAGCTTTTTTTGCAGTTAAGATTTTTCTTCTTGCGTGGGCTCTTGCTTTTTTGAAGAGGATAAGATTTTCCATTGAAGGAAAACGTTTTCATTTCCTTAAAGATTTCTTCCGTTCAGAAATTGCAATTCTAATGCCATCGTTCCACCAAGGTACTGGCCGATGAGTCATTGATGGTTTAGACATCGGTATACTTTTTTGTGCAGCGTCGATTAGGGTGCTAGTGAGGGTTTCACAGGCTTCATCAATGTCTCTAGGGAGATCTGGGATATTGACTTCTTGTTCATATTGGATCCAATTGGCATGTTTAATCAGCCATTTCTCTTTGGATTGGAAAGTCTTTTTATTTTCGTCTACTTGAATAAGTATAGGGAAGTGGTCGCTGGAGTAAGTATCATTCATAACGTCCCAAACTAGTCTCGGTGCGAGTTGAGGGGAGCATAATGTGAGATCTATGGCCGATGTTTCACCAGTTGTTATGTTGAGTCTTGTTGGTTTTCCATTATTTAATAATAGCAGATTATTTTCTTCTATTATAGATTCGACCCGGCGACCTGTGTAGTTAAGAGATGCTGATCCCCAAAATGGTGAGTGAGCGTTGAAATCTCCCATTAAAATAAAAGGAGGGGGGAGTTGCTGAATAATGTTGTCGATTTCGGTTGTTTGCCAGTTTCCGTTGGGTAAGTATATGTTGCAAATTGTAATCTTTAATGGGATCTCAATTTGAACGGCAATTGTTTGTAAGTTTGTTATTAACGGGATTTGTTTTGTAGAAATAGAACCTTTGATGAAAATTGCAACACCGCCATGTGCCCTTTGAGTTGGAAGGATGTCCTTTCGAAAACCTTGAAAACCTCTTAATCGGAAGAAATCAGAGGGTTTAAGATGAGTTTCCTGCAGTGCAATGACAGAAGGGTTGTATTTATTTTTAATTAGTTGTAATTCACTTATATTGTTTTGAAGTCCATTACAGTTCCACTGAATCATGGTATTGCTGGAGTCCATTGTATTTTTGTGTGTGTGTGTTTGTAAACTGTTACTGCGTTTGTAAAATATTATATATTTAGATAGGTGGTAAATAAATTAATGTATGTAAAATATATTTTTGTTAATAGATATAATAAGAAAAAACAAATAAATAAATAAATAAATAAATAAATAAATAAATAAATAAATAAATAAATAAATAAATAAATAAATAAATAAATAAATAAATAAATAAATAAATAAATAAATAAATAAATAAATAAATAAATAAATAAATAAATAAATAAATAAATAAATAAATAAATAAATAAATAAATAAATAAATAAATAAATAAATAAATAAATAAATAAATAAATAAATAAATAAATAAATAAATAAATAAATAAATAAATAAATAAATAAATAAATAAATAAATAAATAAATAAATAAATAAATAAATAAATAAATAAATAAATAAATAAATAAATAAATAAATAAATAAATAAATAAATAAATAAATAAATAAATAAATAAATAAATAAATAAATAAATAAATAAATAAATAAATAAATAAATAAATAAATAAATAAATAAATAAATAAATAAATAAATAAATAAATAAATAAATAAATAAATAAATAAATAAATAAATAAATAAATAAATAAATAAATAAATAAATAAATAAATAAATAAATAAATAAATAAATAAATAAATAAATAAATAAATAAATAAATAAATAAATAAATAAATAAATAAATAAATAAATAAATAAATAAATAAATAAATAAATAAATAAATAAATAAATAAATAAATAAATAAATAAATAAATAAATAAATAAATAAATAAATAAATAAATAAATAAATAAATAAATAAATAAATAAATAAATAAATAAATAAATAAATAAATAAATAAATAAATAAATAAATAAATAAATAAATAAATAAATAAATAAATAAATAAATAAATAAATAAATAAATAAATAAATAAATAAATAAATAAATAAATAAATAAATAAATAAATAAATAAATAAATAAATAAATAAATAAATAAATAAATAAATAAATAAATAAATAAATAAATAAATAAATAAATAAATAAATAAATAAATAAATAAATAAATAAATAAATAAATAAATAAATAAATAAATAAATAAATAAATAAATAAATAAATAAATAAATAAATAAATAAATAAATAAATAAATAAATAAATAAATAAATAAATAAATAAATAAATAAATAAATAAATAAATAAATAAATAAATAAATAAATAAATAAATAAATAAATAAATAAATAAATAAATAAATAAATAAATAAATAAATAAATAAATAAATAAATAAATAAATAAATAAATAAATAAATAAATAAATAAATAAATAAATAAATAAATAAATAAATAAATAAATAAATAAATAAATAAATAAATAAATAAATAAATAAATAAATAAATAAATAAATAAATAAATAAATAAATAAATAAATAAATAAATAAATAAATAAATAAATAAATAAATAAATAAATAAATAAATAAATAAATAAATAAATAAATAAATAAATAAATAAATAAATAAATAAATAAATAAATAAATAAATAAATAAATAAATAAATAAATAAATAAATAAATAAATAAATAAATAAATAAATAAATAAATAAATAAATAAATAAATAAATAAATAAATAAATAAATAAATAAATAAATAAATAAATAAATAAATAAATAAATAAATAAATAAATAAATAAATAAATAAATAAATAAATAAATAAATAAATAAATAAATAAATAAATAAATAAATAAATAAATAAATAAATAAATAAATAAATAAATAAATAAATAAATAAATAAATAAATAAATAAATAAATAAATAAATAAATAAATAAATAAATAAATAAATAAATAAATAAATAAATAAATAAATAAATAAATAAATAAATAAATAAATAAATAAATAAATAAATAAATAAATAAATAAATAAATAAATAAATAAATAAATAAATAAATAAATAAATAAATAAATAAATAAATAAATAAATAAATAAATAAATAAATAAATAAATAAATAAATAAATAAATAAATAAATAAATAAATAAATAAATAAATAAATAAATAAATAAATAAATAAATAAATAAATAAATAAATAAATAAATAAATAAATAAATAAATAAATAAATAAATAAATAAATAAATAAATAAATAAATAAATAAATAAATAAATAAATAAATAAATAAATAAATAAATAAATAAATAAATAAATAAATAAATAAATAAATAAATAAATAAATAAATAAATAAATAAATAAATAAATAAATAAATAAATAAATAAATAAA